>JARJEI010000005.1:10564954-11221730 GCA_029955415.1 Lottia scabra | reverse complement strand
ACTTATATTCAATCTTTTCCTATCTGGTTGTTGTTATGCTGTATTATATTCTTCTAATTAAAACATTGTGATTGAAGTGGCTGCAATCTACACAAAAAAACTAATATTTTATCATTGTGTCAAATTAAGCATATAAATTCAATTTTATTATATATACGGTCCTGTATTATCACAGTTCTACCTGTATAATATCTTCACATTATCCCATAATTCTGACAGTAAATATGATCAAGATATATAATATGGTTCTTTTCTGATGAGCACTCTATTTCATCCTCATTTCATTGTACATTATTTTCTTTGATGATTAGACTTTAAGAATGTATTTTTATCATTGACTTTAAGATGACCTTAGAATAACTAAAACCTTACCCTTATTGCTATTCAATCAAATAAATCAATTTAAAAAACAATTTAATACCGTATTTGAAATTTTGCATACTACCTAACCCATATAAAACAAACTTGTATTTAGTTATTGATATAAATACTTGACAGTCATGATATACGGTATAACTAAAAGCTGGATGTGAGTTTGATAACGATTGTAAGAAAACTTTGAATTGTGGCATACTGATTACCACTATTACCAGTATAACAAATGGTGTTTACCCTGCTTTATTCATCCAGAAAAGCCTACATGATTTGATTAGCTTGAGTTATCTTCCCTAAACCTTAATTCATGTATCATACTATATTATACAACTATTCTCTTTTTATGGATTGATCATTTTTCATTTAAAACAATTTCTCTAGTTTGTAGTGTTTTTATGTTGTAATAATTTTTGCTAGTCTTTGATATGAGTAATTTGTTTTAAACACACTAAAAGGTATTGTAAAGAGGATTTATAGCTTTTTTATGTGTACCGTACGAGAGACACTTTAACTTCCATTTGGTATAATCAAAATTCCCGCTGGGTGCCCGTGGTTTCTCTTATTCCAGAATGACTTACCGGATATGATCCACGTACCACTGGTACGAAGTACATATAATATAACAAGGTGTTATCTCCCCTTAAAAGAGGGCGGCATTGATGTGTGATCATTGCCTCGTATACTTAGTTGATCCAAGATAATTTATTGATCGATATATCACACAAAAACCGGTCTTCCTTCCTTAAAAACTAGCACAATTCGTAACCAATGTTCTGTAGAAAATTGTGTTAACGTAAAGAGTTAGCGCAGCGATGAAAATAGTATTTATCAACAAATGCCTCTTTCCAATCCTTTTAAATAAAAGCGATATCTATAGTCTAAATATATGCATGATTGGGGTGCACTGGGTCAGCTTAAAAGTGAAAATATTAATCACAATCTTACTGTAAATGATATAGATAGATTAATTTGAGTTAACAGATAAATGTATAATTAAATGATGATATCAAAAGTGCCAAAATGGCCAAAATTATAAAATTACCAGTACATTAGTGAAGTAAACTTATTTGTAGGAAAAAAAGATTCCAATTTTTTGAGAATTTTTTTGTTTTTTACTTTTTGAAAACTGAAGATTTTTAAAAGACAAATCTATTTAGTTTTAAAAGTGTATAAAGATTGATGATTTTGATGTTTTTGTATTATATTTTTTAGACAATACCAGCAACATGGTAGTAGTTGATTGTACAGCCTGTTCTCATCCTATTAATTTAGAGAAACATAAAAAAATTAGAACTCATCCTGAATTTGAAGTTATCATTTGTAAGGTAGGCCTATTGTTGAGTTATAGTTTATTTTAAAAACTTATGTTTATAGACCCCAATTTGCAATATTCCATCAAACATCTTACATCTGTGATTCTTGTAATGATATGGCCAAATTGTCCCATTTAATATCATAGTGGCATCATAGTTACTGAAATTACTGGAATCATAAATATTAAGCTAATAGATATTATATGTAGGAAAAAAACAATATGTTTGGAAGCTTAATCTGGAAAGTTTATTTGCACTTTTAGAACAAATGTGACGAATTTTTTGTGTTTGTTTGATCAATCTTAAATTTTTCTTCTGTAGAAATGTTATGACTTTTTAAATAGTGGTGAGATCTCGAAAGATGAGGATGGTTATGATGAACAATGTAGATGGTGTGGTGATGGTGGCGAACTGTTAGGATGTGATTACTGTACTAAAAGTATTTGTCAGAACTGTATTAAGAGAAACTTCAGTAAAGATATTTTAGCATCTATCATGGGTGTGTATGAGTATTTAGGATAGCTTTAACAGATGACAAATTAATGTAGGCAAGAAAGAAAACAAAGAAATTTCTATATTTTACAAGGATACAAATTTAGGTTCCGTGAGGATCCCTTCTCACAGCTGATCCTTGGCCAAACCTCTTGGCATTGATCTTATCCATACCCATTTACAGCTGGGTAGATTGGAATAATGAGGGAAGACGACTTATTCAAGGTCATCAACTTTTCATGAGCTCTTCAGTCTTGAAGCCTCAAATACAGGGTATGCCCAAATTAAAGTAATCTTAAGCAATGAAAATATAAATGTAATGTTAAGGTATCCTTCCTTAGATTTTATCAATTATTTTAAATATGTTATTTCAGATGAGAATGCTAAATGGGAATGTTATGGCTGTAATAAAACACCTTTAGTAAATTTAGTTACAGAAGCTAATGAATTACAAGAATACATGAAAGAAAAACATGCAGAAGAAGAAAAGAAAGGTACATTTCAAGGACATAAAATTATATTAAAAGATCTTATCCCTACATAGCTGATATTGCTTTTCTAACATACATTTCTGGATAGTTTATGGACCTAAGTCATTTAAGCCTCATTTTTATACGCCCACATGAAAATGTGGACGTATATTGCCGTCACCCCTGTCCGTCCGTCCGTCGGTCCGTCCGTCGGTCCGTCCGTCCGTCTGTCAACAATTTCTTGTGTACGCAATAGAAGCCAGAGTTTTTATCCGATTTGAATGAAACTTGGTATATGTATTCATCTTGATAATATCTCGGATGAGTTCGAAAATGGCGCAATTCCAGTCGTCGGTTTATGAGTTATTGCCCTTGACTTAGTGAAAAAACGTTAAAATTAACTTGTGTACGCGATAGAAGCTAGAGTTTTTATCCGATTCTAATGAAACTTGGTATATGTATTCATCTTGATAATATCTCGGATGAGTTCGAAAATGGCGCAATTCCAGCCGTCGGTTTATGAGTTATTGCCCTTGACTTAGTGAAAAAACGTTAAAATTAACTTGTGTACGCGATAGAAGCTAGAGTTTTTATCCGATTTGAATGAAACTTGGTATGTGTATTCATCCTGATAATATCTCGGATGAGTTCGAAAATGGCGCGATTTCAGTTGTCGGTTTATGGGTTATTGCCCTTGGCTTCATGAAAAAACATTAAAATTAACTTGTGTATGCAATAAAAGCTAGAGTTTTTATCCTATTTGAATGAAACTTGGTATGTATATTCATCTTGATAATAACTCGGATAAGTTCAAAAATTGCGCGATTCCAATCATTGGTTTATGAGTTATTGCCCTTGACTTAGTGAAAAAAACGTTAAAATGAACTTGGTATGTGTATTCATCTTGATAATAACTCAGATAAATTCGAGAATTGTACGTTTCTTAACGTCGGTTTATGAGTTTTCGCCCTTGACTTAGTGAAAAAACGTTAAATTAACTTGTGTACGGTACATGATAGAGACTACAGTTTTCATTTAAATTGATTCATCTAAATATCAGCTCAAATAAGTGCGATGGTGCAATCAACTTTTTCAAATGTTTAAATTTGCTGAAGTGGGCGTATGTTACCTTGCCTGGCAAGCTATCTTTTTATATTTTTTAAATATTATAATCTTAGGATTTGTGGTCTGCCTGCTTCTAGAACTTGAAATAAGACATGGAAAATGAAGTTTACTGTTGTATTTACTATTTAACTGAATCTAAAAACGTAAATTTCTACATTTAATTTCTGAATGATGATATTTTGACTTTTGAAGATATCTTTTTTTCCTTTCAAGGGAGTACATCAGAGTCAGATGACAAATCAAACAGAAAGAAGAAAATAAATGATGAAAGCGAGGATGAGATAAAATCAAAATCAGAAAAAAAGAGTAAATCTAGTGCTAATGATGACGATTCAGACGTTGACAGTAGAAAAAAGTCCAAAAGTGCAAATAAAGGTGCTAAGAAGAAGGAAGACGATTCAGGCGATGAAAAAATATCCAAAAGAGTCAAGAAGAGCGATAAGAAAATGGTATCAGATAGTGATGATGATGTTTCTTTATCTAAGAGGAAGTCAGAAAAGAAAAAGAAACCAGCTGATAGTGAAGATGAAGAAAAAGACAAAACCCCCAAAAGAAAAACAGCTTCAGCAAGAAATAAGATTAAATCTAAGAAATTTGTTGATAATGAAAGCGACTCAGATGATGATATGAAAATGAAGAAGGCAGCTGATAGTGATGATGAAGAAAAATCTTCTAAAAAGAAAACAGCTTCTTTTAGAAGGAAGGGCAAATCTAAAAAAGCTTCTGTTAGTGACAGTGACTCAGATGATGATATGAAAATGAAGAAGGCGGCTGATAGTGATGATGAAGAAAGAATTTCTTCTAAAAAGAAAACAGCTTCATCTAAAAATAATAGCAAATCTAAAAAAGAAGCTGATAGTGACAGTGACTCAGATGATGATATGAAAATGAAGAAGGCGGCTGATAGTGATGATGAAGAAAGAATTTCTTCTAAAAAGAAAACAGCTTCATCTAAAAATAATAGCAAATCTAAAAAAGTAGCTGATAGTGACAGTGACTCAGGAAATGACAAAAAGAAGAAAAAGAAAACAGCTGATAGTGACGAAGAAGAAGAAAAATCTTCAAAAAAGAAAACAGTTTCTCCAATTAAGAAAAGCAAAGCAAAGAAAGTAGCTGATAGTGACAGTGACTCGGAAGATGACAAAAAGAAGGCTGATAGTGATGTAGAAGAAAATTTGTCTAAAAAGAAAATGGCTTCATCAGCAAAGAAAAGTAAAGCAAAGAAAGTAGCTGATAGTGACAGTGAAGATGACAAAAACAAGAAGGCGGCTGATAGTGATAATGAAGATATAAAATCTTCTAAAAAGAAAGCAGCGTCATCTAGAAGTAAGGGTAAATCTAAAAAAGCAGCTGATATTGACAGTGATGCAGAAGATGACAAAAAGAAGATAAAGGCAGCTGATAGTGAAGATGAAGATAATACAAGAATTACAAAATCCAGGAGACAAAAGGGTAAATTGACACACTTATTTTGCTCCAAATTATTCTATAAAAAAGAGCCTACTCAACCTTGCTTCTTTATAACTTGTGAAATACAGCTCTACTAAGATATTTTGTTTGAACCTTTACTGTAGTTTAATCAGTTTAATCATTTCATTTTTTATACACCATCAAATATATTGTGGATCAATGTTGTGAAGAAATATGATCTCTATCTATTTTCTTGATCTGATAATTTTATGTATCCATTTTCATTCTACTATGTTGTGAAATTCTACTAGGCATATGTTCTTTTTCAAACGAAGAAGTCTGAGAGCATAAGTTTCCTTGCCTGGCAAGCTATCATTTTGATCTGAAGATGGAAGGCATATTTTCAAACAAATGCCTTCACAAGAAGAAAAATGTTTTACATTAATAATTGATGCATTTGTATACAAATGAACAAAGATATTTATGAACAAAACAAAATCTTATGAAATTAGGATAGTTGATATTAAAGATGAATCTTTACAGGCAAGGATCAAATCTACACTGATTCTGAAGAGGATGAAGTTTTACCAAGTATCAAGCGAACTGAGAAGAAATCTGAAAAAAGGACTAGAAAAGATTCTGACTCTGTTGCAGAAGAAGATTATGAGGAATTCATGAAGAAAGAAAAGTTAAATAATTCTAAAAAAGAAGAAAAGAAAAAATCTGGTACGTTATGCCATATATATGATGTTTTTTTTTTTATCAGGTTCCACTTCTGCTGATCATTCTGGATTTAATGAATCACAAAGTTGGAGTAGAATTTTAAGCTGCATGTGACCCCAAACATATACATGTAAATGTCAGTAATAGCAAAAGAAATTGTTTGCTAGTTGGCACAGAGCCAAGTCAGTCACATCAGCATTTGATAATTACATTGTATTGATTGACTTGACAGTAATAGCAATTACAAATGAATTAGAAAACGTCTTTAAAATTGTTTTATCATATTTTCTTTTTTTTTTGCCATAAAAAGTCAGTCAATTTGATCTTGATTTATCAATGTAGATGATAATTATATTTTAGGCTAAGGTTTCTTTCTTTATTTATTTAATAATTTACTTTAAACTATAGTTGTCAGATTTAATTATGTAATATATTTTATTTTTGTTGTAGGAACACCAAGTTCCTCCAAAAAACCAGCAAAGAAAGTTGCAGGTCAGTTGTACAAATTTATTTCTTTATAAATTTTGAGAGATGGATCCTTAAATTTAATACTAACCTACTAGAATATCTGATCATTTTTATGGAGTTGTTTTGATGTCAATATTCATTTCCTTGCAAAGTGACAGTGTATATTTCGATTTGCTGAAGTGCATTTGTAGAAGTGTAGAAGTGTAGAAGTGCAGAAGTTAGAAGTGTAGAAGTGTAGAAGTGTGAAAATACATTTGTCAAATTGTAAAAGTTCAAATGTAAATTGGTAATTTTGAGATTGATTTGTAAATGTTCATTTGTCGATTTGTCAACTTTACAAATGTAGAAATGTATAAGCTCGATGATGAAATGACGATGTGTGAAATGTCGATTGTACAAATGTAGTTGTTACATTTGTCATTTTGGACCGAGAGTTCGGGCAAGTATGCAAATTAGTGGGTGGAGTTGACCTCTTACGGAAAAGTACGACTATTAAATGAGAAATTGACGGAAATTCCCGAAGACAATTTTCACATATAAAATTGATTACTCCTAAACAATATTTCTGAAACATGATATAGGGCCTATTATGGAGATACGACAAGAAATCAGAATTCGTCTTAACAGAATAGCTAGGGCTTTAGAACAATCATTTCCGTCAATTTCTCATTCAATAGTCGTACTTTTCCGTAAGAGGTCAACTCCACCCACTAATTTGCATACTTGTCCGAACTCTCGGTCCAAAATGACAAATGTAACAACTACATTTGTACAATCGACATTTCCAGATCGTCATTTCATCATCGAGCTTATACATTTCTACATTTGTAAAGTTGACAAATCGACAAATGACCATTTACAAATCAATCTCAAAATTACCAATTTACATTTGAACTTTTACAATTTGACAAATGTATTTTCACACTTCTACACTTCTAACTTCTGCACTTCTACACTTCTACACTTCTACAAATGCACTTCAGCAAATCGAAATATACACTCTATCACTTTGCAAGGAAATGAATATTGACATCAAAACAACTCCATACATTTTTGACCTAATTCACTAGACTAGAAACAGTCAATCTGTAACACTGACAAAAATAACTATGTATTGCAAGTGGAGTCATCAATTTTCTAAAAAATATCCATGTAAATTGTCTGTTAGATATTCATACACTGATTTATTTTTACAGTTATAAAAGCACCAGTTGTATCATCACCAAGGGGAAGATCAAGTAAGTTATGTGCTCCTTACATTGTCCTTGTGTGTATCAGTAACTTTCACTCTTTATTCTTAACATAGACGTTTTGGGTTGCTTCTCTACCTGTCAGTTTTAGCTGAAATGCAAACAAAACTTGATGCGGTTAAATAACTCAAAAGTGTCTAAGATTTTTCATTTTTTTACAATATTTTTTTGTAGAAACTGCTTCAACTTCCAGAAAGCCAGAACCAAAATCTCCAGCACGGAAAACAGGAAGGAAACCAGGTATGACTATTTTGGTACTTGAAGCATTTGTTAATAATTATATAAATCTTGTTTCAACTGCAAGCAGTACTGTTTGACCCTCGGTGTTCATACTAGCCAACTGGTGTGATATGATTTGTATCAAGAATGGTACACTCTTGAACAAGGCATGAGCAATCACCAATGGCTGAGATTATAAAAAAGGTAGCTTTTGTAGAAATTGTTAAAGAGAACAGTCTGCATTTTCAGAGGTTGATTTGGGTCTTGATCAGAAGTACTAGTGCTGCACAAAAAGAAAGCTGAATCGATTTATATAAACCTGTTTATCTTTATTTTTACAGCAGAGAAGCCAAAGCCCCAACCCAAACAGTCCAGTAGAAGATCTGTTGGAAGTGAGTATAGCTTTATGAATTATTTTTACATGCTAGGCTAAGGTGTTAAAAAATCATATTATAAATCTTTAATTTGGGAATGTCCATATATCAATTAAGAAGCATCTTACTTTATTTAATGTGAATTATTTAATTATGATAGGTGATTTCATTTCCAATCCAATGAAAACTGTTTTACTTTTAATTAGAAAACTCTAGAATGTTAATTAATAATAATAATAATGTTTTTTTTGGGTTCGCTTTTGGCTGTAGTGAAACTAAAATGATTTAAAGCAAAAGGCATGTTCTCAGCCGGAGATCCACATGATATCAGCCAATCAGCACTCGAAATATTGATAGTTGCGATTTTAGTGTCATTATTATTATGTTAATTGTGATCTCCACTATTGCACCGGTCTGTAGATAGGAGAAAATGGAGAGTCCGGATTACCCACGTGATGCTTATTAGAGTGGATTTGGACGAATCCGGAGAATCCGTTTTTGTTGGCCCGGCATGTCACTGTGTGGTTAGATCTGTTAACTTCCCATCCCATCCTCATCCTCATCAGAAAGTCGACAAGGTAACTACTATTCATTGTATAAGGTTATATTGATTTATATTATTGATATCTATTATCAGGTATAAATAAGAAAGATTTAGCATCATGTACAGCATGTGGTTCAGAGATGAATATTAGAACTGATGAACCATTTCAACATCCTGATTTAGATGTAGTTATCTGTCAGGTAAGATTGATAGTTTTCTAGTCCAGAAGTGACCATTTTTTTTTTGTAAGCAATATTTTATTCAGAAGAGAAATGGATTAGGGAACAGGCTTTCGCCTATATGACCTATGGTGACAGTTTTCACATTATATTGATGAACTTTTAGGTGTTTATAAGTGCATATTGATGAGATCTTTAAATACTTCGCCTCTAGTTCCCTACAATTATTTTTACCAAATGGAATAGCCTGTAGGTTAGTGTTGATGTTGAAATATGGAGCTTATGCACATTTAAGTAGGGTAAGAAAGAGATAATAATATAAAAGGTTCAAATTTTTACTGAGTTGACACATATATGCTTTTATTTTTCTATACTTTTTAAGCACCTCAAAATTATCAAAAAATCTTGAAACAGCTGTGAATTGGTTTTTGAATATTGACAGGGTTGTTGTGAATTTTTAAATTCTGGTGAAATAACTAAAGATGAAGAAGGTTTAGATGAACAGTGTAGTTGGTGTGGTGAAGGGGGAGATTTGATAGGATGTGATTACTGTGACAGAGTTTTTTGTCACGGATGTGTTGAAAGAAATTTTGGTAAAAAGAGTCTCAAATCTATTTTAAATGCAGGTAAGGAATATTCAAGGGCATTGCCAATTTTATAAATTTGATCATGTGAAGCTAAAATTTTGTTTGCTCTTTTGTCATTAATTATACACCTTTTAAATATGGATATGATGGTTTTTTAAAAGGAAAGATGAATTTCAACACTTCAAAATCTGCGAGAAAGATCAGATTTGGAAGAAACAGAATTTAAAATCTTCTACAAATATAAAAAAATACCACCTTGTCAAACTATGTAGAATAAATTGAACCACATTGATTTCAGAACCACATCTTATTGTCAGGATTCCTAAACCTTAACTTCTTGCTACCAATTGTCAATTTAGACAGAACGTACCATTTTATGAATTTTCTATATATTACAGATGAGGATGCGAAATGGAAATGTTATGTTTGTGACACGACACCAATACAAACTCTAGTAGAGAAGAGTAAGGAGCTATTTGAAAGATTAAGAGAAATAGATGAAGAAGATACCATTGTTAAAGGAAAGGGAAAAGGAAAATCAACAATTCAACCTAATTTTAAAATCGATATCAATCCAACTGGTATTATCGATAAAATTGGAAAGATGATAGTAGCCACTTCTACACTCCAAAGCGTTTTAGAAACATTGCGTAGTGAACATAAAATCGATTCTAACGATGGAAATCCTACTAAACTTGACAAAGTTGGTGAAAACAACTGCCGTGATTCTGTGGTAAAAGCTCTAGATACTTATTTCAAATCTGTGCAATTCATATCTGCTGCCAAATTTGATAAAAAACATGCCTCCCCCAAGATATCTGAAGAAGATATGGAAACAGATGATGTTCCCTTGACCAAAACATCTCCAAAGAAATCTAAATCTACAGAGGAATCTAAAACTACAGAGGCATCTAAATCCACAAGTAAAAATATTTTATCTGATATAAGTGACTTCAGTGATAGTGATAAGGAAGGTGATGTTGGTAAAAAAGAAATTGCCAACTTTTTGAATGATGACAGTGCTTGGAATTCTGCGTTTGGACCATCAGGAGACTCAGCCATGAACTCTAAAAAGGAATCACCTAAAAAAGTTGCAACACCCAAGAAAGATGTCACTCCAAAGAAGGACCAATCATCGCCTGTTAAGTTCAACAAATCATCAGATGATGAATCCAAGGAGGTAGAAAAAACAGAAGAAAAACAGGAAGATGAAGAAGACAAAAGAGAAGATAAAGAAGATAAAAAGGAAGATGAACAAGATAAATCTGAAGATGAGGCAGCAGCTGAAAATAAAAAAGATTCAGAAAATGAAGCAGAAGTGGAAAATGATACTGTAAAAGATAATGGTATAGAAACCGAAAAAGTTGAAGAAAATGGTAATGGTGATATTGAAGATCTAACAACTGTAGAAACAAATGGCCATAGTTTAAAGCGTAAATTAGAGGATATTTCTAGTGATTCTGAGAGTGAAACTAGTGCTAAAAAATCTAAGATATTAGACCAGGATTCAGCAGATGAACTGCCTGCTTTTGATTCTTGAACATTTTATAAGTATTGTATCTAGAGTCCATTTTAGAATATTTTTAAGATTTCATAAACATTCTTTTTTTTAAAGTACCATTTTGGCAACATCTCATAGTTTCTGAAAATCAAAAATGTGTTTAAGACTATTACATGTATAGTATTGAACAAGATTTTAGACCATTTTATTCATCTACATGTAAATAATTGTAGTTTGTTATTCCGTTTTTTTGTTTTTGTAAATTGATCTACGCATATTTAAAAAAAAAGACAAAAAAGGAAATGACTTTAATATGAATTATTACTTAGCATTGCATCAAGAGTTCTATAGATAATAACATTCATGATCTATTTTTGATATCTAAATGACCATTGTCCAGAAAAATCAATTAATGTGAAAAAGTAGGACATTTTTACCTAACACTAAAGCTAAGTTTACTGATAAAGTTTTGATAAAAAGCAAGAAGGGTCATATTCATATAAGGGACAGGTTCCTTTCAAACTCAACAGAAAAATTGTAAGACAGTATCAGTGAGAAAAAAATCAGGATTTAAGTCAACTTTATTGACTTTACACTGGACAAATTTCAAACGTTACAGATTAGGAACTGAAACAATAAAGCTAATCAGAACTGGCTTTACATATATATGCAATTATTCTAAATGAAAACGTGCTTATAGTTACAAACATTCTTTAATACCACTATTACTGACTTGGGTAAGATTGTTATTAATTATTGAAAAACGTTTATTATGATCTGGATAAACATACACTGTCTTTATGCATGATTTTCTTTTCATCTTGAGTGCTGAAATTAAAAATTATCTAAGTATATGAACCACACTTACAAATAACAATTATTTATGAATTATGAATTATTTTTATGAATTTAGATTTAAATTTATATATGAATATTTCAAGTTTGTTTGTGCTATTTTGATGATATGATTATGTTGTCTTACTGTACTTTCACTTACGTTTGTTATTCTATTTTTACGTATTATTTTTATGTGAATTGAAAGATTGATTTTAAATAGTAATGATTGTTATTGTAAAATCACATTTTTATACGCCCACATCTCTCTATGAGGATGTATATTGTCGGCACCCCTGTCTGTCGGTCGGTCCGTCCATCAACATTCGCTCGTAAACGCTCTAAATACTAGTTTTTGACGGAATCAAATGAAATTTAATATGTGTATACATATTCATAAAACGAAGATCAAGTTCGAATTTCAGCTATTTTTGATTGTTAGAAGCAGAGTTATTGCCCTTGCCCTAAATCCGTCGGCCCGTTTGTCAACATTTGCTTGTAAACGCTCTAAAAACTAGAGTTTTTGACAGATTCAAATGAAATTTGATATGTGTATACATATTCATAAAAGGGAGATCAAGTTCGAATTTGAGCTATTTTCGATCGTTAGAAGCAGAGTTATTGCCCTTGCCCCAAATCTTGAATATGCTATTACTCTCTTAGTTTTCAACCGATTTTGATGAAACTTAAAATGTATGTTATTGGACCTAAATCAAAAGGTTTGAGAAAGTTCAGTTTACTCCTGATTAAAATTAAAGCTTTTTCAAGATTAAGGCCTCTTTCATCAGTTTTGAGGAGTTTTTGCACTTTAACTTCTATACAGTAGGTGCTTCTATCAACATCAATTGCTTGTAAACGCTCTAAAAACTAGAATTCTTTATGAAATCAAATTAAATTCGATATGTATGTACATATTCAGAAATCAAATTCAAATTTGAGCCATTTTCGACCATTAGTAGCAGAGTTGTTGCCCTTGCCTCAAAGACTTTTTCGTTAGGCGTATATGGCCGTGGTCCACTATCTTACTATTATAAATAGGGCTTTAATAATACATGTATCAGTCAGTATATAGATATTGAGCATTGAAATTTATGATGACAAAGAAATTTACTAATAGAATTTGGTCAACACAATTCAATCTAAGAGGATGACTCATGCTCACAATCCAAACATAGATCAAGACGATACTTTAGGTTTTTCTGCCTTGTTTCCTTTCATAGTTGATGTTGGTTAAAAGGCTAACACAAGGAAAAGGTGTCTATTCATTCTGTATGGACAATTATACATAGCCTGTATGCTATAGGTCCAGTATAGGCTGTACAGTGTACATGTTTAAAATCTCCCAGTTGAAAATCAAAATGTCTCTCGCATTCAAAATCAAATTACCTTCAAAACACAATCCTTGGATTATAACCCAAAGTTGAGCAGATTCATAATCACAAACTTTATTTTGATAACTTGAAATTATCAGATTTGATTTGATATTGGTTTGGATTAATTGAATATTAAATCAATTGGTAAAATAATTTGGCTGTATGTACTTATTTCATTGTTATTGTATATATGTGAACATTATAACTGCACATAATAATTTTTCCTACTGATGAAATGGATAAAGATATTTTAACAATTGTTTCAATGGCTAATTGAGCTCAATTTCAGATATCCATATCACTTTTTAAAATTAATTTTTTAAATTTTCTCTATGTATCATTAAAAACACTCAAACCTATAGAAGGCAGAGGTTATCAATGTCATAGATAACATCTGTTCTAAAAATATCAATAAAAATAGTTGAAATTGATTTTCATCAGATAGAATATATTTCAAAATCTGGTTGTTGTTAGGGAATGCCAAGGATAATTCTTTTTTTTTTAATACCAGGTAAGACTTGGACAAGGATTTGGTTTGATGAATAAATAAATGCAAGGACTTTACATTTTATGATTATATGATTTAGAAATTTTAATTGTAAATATTATAGCTTTATTGATAAAACAGTCCATTATTTTACACAGAATTGGGTTCAGAGTGATTGCAGGTGTATCAAGAACACTTGCAACTTTCTGTCTTAATGTCTGATATTCCTGTAAATTTTGATTATGTTGTTTTTATGGTAATTACATTTAAGCATGTTTAGATACCTTTGTACAGGAAACTTTGTATGACCATGGCCAGGAAACAAATGTTAACAGTCAATTAGGATATTTTAGAATTTTTGTGGGAAAATTGTACATTCAGTATTTTTAGAATTATATATTCTTCCAACCCTAGCTTGGAGTCAATGAATTATACAGAAATTAATAAGATATTGATACATTTGGAGAAACATATTGTATGAAGTAGAAATATAATAATGTAATAAAACATCATCTCAATGAAAAAATTGGTTTTTATTTCTTTCCATATTTTGGTATTATATAATACTACATTGTAATGAACATTGTTATCAGGAACTAGTGTCTTTTCCAGTTAATTTTTATAGTAGCAATTAGAGACCTGTGACATCAATCACATTACTTATGACAATTTTGGATTACCTGGAAATCATTTTAATTTTCTTTCTTGAATTATTGCCATTAGCTAATAATGGTTGTTGAACTTGCAGGACACTGCAGTGTTACCAATATAGGCTATAGGTATTTATTAATATGTTGTCATAATGTAATGGTCAAGTTCAATTATTCAATCAAGGTGTCCAATTAAAGAATAATTATGAATTTTAATTATATGCAAATTTATGTAAATGAGATGACATCATACATAAATTATGCTAATGAGGTCCAAAACGAGGTCAACCACGTGACCACATAAATAAGCAGACTTGGCGGCCATATTATAACATCAGACAGTGGATCAGAAGAAATATTTTTAAAACCTTTTATTATGTCTTTGTGATTCATTATAATTCGGCTGCCTGAAAAGTAATTCTTTTAAACAGGTAAGTGACCATTATGGTATATCTAAAATGACTTTAGATCTGAAAAGGTCCTGTGAAGACAAGAGAATCTCGCAGCCTATTTCAATAAATTTTCGCGGAATGGAGGCTGCATAAAGCAGCGGTAAAAAAAAGTCAAATTGTGAATGGAAGTATGGTACATTTTGTCTATAAATCATATTAATTTGAAATATTCTTGAAGAAGAGGATTCAGACTGATTCATTTCGTATTGTTGCAGATATTTTGCTTTACTAGACGCAGCAAAAAACAATCTACTAAAAAAATCCTAAATCTTTTCGCCGACATTTGTGTCCGTCAAGTGTGCGCATGCGTGAAAACCGGATGTTTATTTTGTTGTTTAAAAATGAAAGTAGATTTAGTTATAATGCAAAATTTACTTTCAGATGTCAAATTCGGTTAATGTGTGGTTGTTGCAGTTTTGATCTATATATTACAGTAGCAATATCGAAATGTCTGTAAGTAAATGGCTCTTTTTTTTTACAAATACTTTTGTCGTATCATATGGATAGGCTTTTAAATTTATTATCGGGCCTCATTGAGGTTACTCTGAAACTTGCTGACTCTTTCTGCAGCCTCTAATAGCTATTTGGACGGATATGGCTGGGAGAAAAACTAGGCCCCCAAAAATTTCGATTTTCCGCACATCTGAGGGTATGGGGGTTTGAAACGTATTAAATTACCGTACCTCGAATCTATTAACGTCAATATATTTGGAAAGATCAATATTTTTGTAGTTCGTTCATACCTTCATAATCCCCCTACATCATGCATACCGTGTTTGCGAGCCCATCAAAGTTTTTTTCCAAGAAATAAAATATGTGGCTCGCCATTGAAAGGCTGCACGCGTGAGGTGTGGAAAATCACAAATTTTGCGGCTTAGTTTTTCTGACTCTCCCCCAGCTTTAAGCTTATCTGTCCAAATAGCTATCAAAGACTGGGAATAGCAGCAAGTCAGCAAGTTCCAGACTACAAAGCCATGTGATCATTTGTTTGATAAAACATGACATTTATAGAAAATTCAGAATTAAGCTTAAGGCATAGTTGTAAGGTCAGGAAATATGAAATGTATTAAAAGTATGATCTTATCGAGTTATTTTTTCTTTTATTCAGAGCCTAAAAGATTCATCATCTAAGTCGTAAGTAAAACATTTCTATCCATTTTTGTTCTGCTTTAGTATTTTTTAAAGGGGTGAAGTGTATTTTAGAAAATATAATGTGATGAAAAGGTTGAAAATATTAAGCTTATCTGTTACCATTAAGATTAATCGATTAATGATAGACTGAAGTTTATGATATAGCTTTATATTAATAGAATTTGTATGTACATATGAAACACTTTACAGTTTCAAATAGCCTAGTGAAGGTCTGAGATGATATTTATAAGACATAAATGTTTTAAGATCTGGGATTTGATCTTGGTGTTGACCTAGCACACTTTTTCAGATTAATGCATGTCCATAAAGTGACGTGAGAAAGAATCGTTTGAATAAGATAAAGTATTTACTATTACAGAAAGAAGTCTTTGTGGAAGGTATCATTAACATCTAAAAGTACCGGTAAAAAGAAATCATCTAAAGATGATGACAGTGGGAGTGAGGGTAGAGAAGAAGAGGAAGAAAAAGTAAAGCCAGTTAAAGAACAAAAAAAGAGGAAAAGTATGTTTTCATCTTAGTTCTTTGATTATGATTAAGTGGAAGAATAGTAGTGATATGTAGACCATTTTCTACTGAATTAAAATTTCTACTTAAATAAAGGCCATTCAGCTTTTTTGAAAAGATTGTTCATTTACAAAAACGTCACAAATGTTATGAGTATTTATTGTTAATTAAGGAGTTTGACCTAGTTTTGGCGTTTGTCTTATTAATTTCTCAATATTTCTAACAGAAACCCTTAGAATACATAGGAGATACATTTCTCTACAATTGGGTGTTTATTTAACTCAAATCCGTTCAGTAGTTTTCTATCAGCGTTCAAAAAACATAAAAAACTTATAAAAAAAACTTATGTAAGGTTTTTAATTTTAGCATGTTTTTAGCGTTTAGAAATTAATGGCTGGATTTTTTTTAGATTAAACTTACAGATACTTTAAAGGGCACTTTAAATAAATTGACAGTAGTTCGTCCTGGGAGGGCATAGATGCCATCTTATTTAAGTTAGATAACCCTTTCAAGTTTTATTTCTGATTTTTTTTTTGTCCATTGTGGTCTAACAAAATCTATAACCAAGACAATATTTACTGATCACAGCTCTAAAATATCTATTATAAATTGTGGCGTAGACAAACTCGAAGCAGGCATTTGGAAGATAAGTCATAATTAGCACTGATTGTTTATAAATATATTCACAGGTATTGTATCAGATCCTCTAGCTATTGTGAATTGTACAGCCTGTAATCGACAGATAAATCCTGCTAGAGATTCTGTTCTACGAAAACATCCTGACTTATCTGTATTGATATGTAAGGTAGGTTAAATTCTTTAAAACCAAATTTTCTTACTTGTACTGTCATGATTGTAAAAAACAAAAATTGTTATTTTATGAATGTATGAACAATTGGTTTTTTTGGTACCGTATATCTCGGACACTAAATATGTGCTAAAGCAAGATATTTAATACAATACATTAAGTTGATCTGTAATATAATGAGTACTAATTGTTACATATGAGATTTGATGGCATCTCTTAAAGAAATTTCACTTGATATTGTTCACTTTTGACACTTTATAACTTATCAATATGGTTTTTGACAAGTCTTCTGTCCTTTACTTAATTTTTGCAAAATATTTTGTGAGTGGAAATATACAAAGTCAAGTTTGCAATCTAATTTCCCTTAATCCATGTCAATATATTTGTAGAAATGTTGGAGTTTTTATCATAGTGGTGAGATCTCGAAAGATGAGGAAGGTTCAGATGAACAATGTAGATGGTGTGGTGAAGGGGGGAAATTAATTGGTTGTGATTTCTGTCATAATGTGTTCTGTAAAGCTTGTATATTACGTAATTTTGGCCGATCTGAACTATCAGTTATACTCGATGACAGTGATGGTAAGAACTTGTACTCTCTAACATTTGATTCTATACAGAGTGCAATGAGTTATGATGCTTGCTTGCTAAATGCAGTAGAGGGGTTTCCATGGAAAAGCATTCTGATTCCAGTGTTCAACAGGAAATCGGCAAAAAATCATGGCTTATTACAAAATATGTCTGTTGCATGTTTAGGAGCCCCATCAGAAGCAGTAAAGTGAGCCAAAAAGTCTGATTTTACATCAGAAAATTCAATTTACCTGTTACTGTGAATATATGCAACTAATTATTTTTTTACAGAATAAAATCTTGGTTTCATTATTATATGAACTGTCTGATTTATTTCATCTCAAATTTTAATGTGACAAAATTTGAAAATGAATTTCCTCTTGTTACTGGCTAGAACTGCTCTGCTTGTTGAAATCTGATATCCTTAAAAAATTTAATGATAAATTGATATTTTGTAGAGGATGCTAAGTGGAGATGTTATGTTTGTGATGAAGATAAATTAAAACCACTGGTAGAAGAATGTGAACAATTGTTTCAAAAGGTTGCTGAAGAAAAAGAAAAAGCCAAACAAAGACAGAAAACTAATGGTGTAGACAAGAAGCCTAGTCATGGTAAAGAGTTTGATGTTACTATAACTAAATCTAATGTAGTGGAGGTTGTTAAAAGACTCTCTGTTATCACTAACTGTTTTCAACATGTAATAGATGCTGTTAAAACAGAGCTTCAACCTGATGATGATTGTGAAGATGATTCTGCATCATCCACTGTTCTTGATAGTGAAACATGTGCTAGAAATGCTCTTACTCTAGAAAAAGGCATTCATTCCTATTTAAGATCATTACAAGAACTTTGTGGATCTGGTACTGATAAGAAATCTCATTCTAAAGACCGTGTCACCTCTATAAAGACAAGTAAAGAAGACAATGAATGTTCTGATTCAACAGAAAAGGAGGACATTGTCAAGTCTAAACACAAATCTGACAAATTCTCCAAAAAAGTAGCAGAAATTTCTGCAAATTCATCAGATGATAACAAAAAAACTTACAAGAAACATAAATCCAAAGACTATGATTCTGAAAGTGAAGTAGAGAAATCCAGAAAAAAGAAGCATAAGCATTCAAAATTAGTTAAGACGGGTAAAGTATCAAAATCACACAAAGACTATGATGATAGTGAAGATGAGAAATTCAAGAAAAAGAAAACTAAACATGATAAACTGAACAAAAATACCCATAGTAAATCTTCTAGTTCTGATAGTGAAGAGGAAAAGTTAAGTAAAAAGAAAGAAAGTGATACATGTAATAATGATAAAAAGAAATCTGACAAGCTGAAGAAAAGTCATAAGTCAAAGAAGAGCAAGGATTCTGATAGTTCATCTGATGAAGATGATAAGAAACCTACTAAACAACTAAATGGTGATGATAAATCACAGAAAGATCACAATTTAGACTCTTCAGAAGATACAAATTTAAAAGAAAAGTGTGAGGATTCTAAATCTGGTCAGAATCAAAATGAGTCCAAATCTGAGAAAATGGCTATAGACCAAGATGTTGTAGAAAGTGAACTGGATAGCAACAGTGAGTCCTTGTTGAAACCTGAACAATCAAAGCTCATTATGGATAATGAATGTGACATTGACCAAACCAAAGAGACAACAGAGGGTGAAAACCAAAGGGAGAAAGAAGATAAAGAGATAAGTCTTGAGGAATCTGACTTGGACAGTAATAGTGAGTCTCTGTTGAAACCTAGTCCATCAAAGCACAATACAAATGAGAAATGTGACATTAGTGAAGACCTAAATTCTAAGGAAAATGGACACAAAAGAAAGAAAGGTGATCTATCTTCAGATCAAAGTGATAGTGATAATAAGAAATGTAGACTCAATGATTCAGTTTTAGATGACACTACAAGTGATTGTGTACAAAATGATGAAACTTCAATAGTTGATGATGAAACAAGTAACAGTAAAACTCATAAAAAAGATTCTGCTGAAAGTTCTGATGACAAAAGTGAAAATCGGGCAGCAAAAATGGCCTTAATCCAAGAATTGGCTGCAGAACTCTGTAAGGACAATAGTTCTTCCTCTTCTGAAGATGAAAACAATGATGTTGATGACATAGAAATAACAATGAACAAGAGTACTTCTAGTGAAGCTGATGACATGGACATAACTGAAGATGAAAGATCTAAAAAGTCATCTCACAAGTCAGAGGTTGGGGAGACAGAAAATCAAATAGCTTCTAGCTCAGGTATTGAGGACAACGCAAATGTGAAATCATCAAAGAAAAAGAAAAATCATCAAGAACAAAAAAATGAGAAGGATGACAACAAATTTACGAAAAGTACAGTCGGAAACTATTCAGATATGACTGCAAGTGAATCAGAGAGTGAAGTTAATCAGGAAAAGAAATCTAAAAAGAAACTTAAATTTGAAGAGAAATCCAAGTCTAAAGCAAAAAAGAAGGCTGATGATTCTAGTGATGATGAACCTAAATCCACAGAAAAAAATAAAACTAATGATTCTCATCATGGTGGGGATGAAGGCAAGTCTAAAAAGAAAAAACATGTAGTTGATGCTTCAGGTGATCATAAGCATGATTCTAAAGATGAAACTGATGATTCAAGTGATGATGAAACTAAAACTAAAAAGAAGAACAAAGATGAAGCTGATGCAAGTGATGACCAACCTGAATCTAAAAAGAAGCAAGAGCTAAAAGCTGATGACTCAAGTGATGATAAACCTAAATCTAAAAAGAAAAAAGAGCTGAAAGCTGATGACTCAAGTGATGATGAACTTAAATCTAAAAAGAGGCACAAGGATGAAGTTAATGACTCAAGTGATGATGATCCTAATACTAATAAGAAGCACAAAGATAAAGCTGATGACTCAAGTGATGATGAACCTAAATCTAATAAGAAGCACAAAGATAAAGCTGATGACTCAAGTGATGATGAACTTAAATCTAAAAAGAAGCACAAGGATAAAGCTGATGACTCGGGTGAGGATGAACTTAAATCTAAAAAGAAGCACAAGGGTAAAGCTGATGACTCAAGCGATGATGAACCTAAATCTAAAAAGAAAGGAAAGAAACCAGCAAAAGATTCAAACAGTAGTAGTGAAGATGAGAAACAACAACCAAGCTCATCCAAGAGCAAACCTAAAGTGAAAGATAGTAAGAAAGCTAAAACGGATGTGAAAAAGACAAAAAAGAAGACGGAGGAATATAATGGTTATTACAATGATGATGATGTTTCGAGTTCTGATTTAATTATGAGTTCCTCTGGTGATGATTTCCAACCAGCAACTTCACGACGTCAAACTAGGAAGACAAATAAAGGTACTAAAATCTTTCGAAAACAATTCAAGTTGCTACATCAAATACTGAAAATTTGTCTGGGGGAAAAATGTTTTGAAATTCTTATTGTTTTTCCATTTTTACTTCCTTTTAAAATTTATTAAATGTATAATATATCAAGCAGCTTTTCAGTATTTTATTGTACCCTTGTACACTGTTTCTGCACTATTTGTCCATTTTTGAGAGGCATAGGTAAACATAGCTCTATAGATTCCAAATTAATGTAAATTATTGTAAAATAAATGGAAAGACTGTACAAGGGTTATTGTAGCAGCTTTTGGAAATATTTTTATTTATGAAAATTTAAGGTTGATGATTTTCCTCATTCTAGAAATACATTGTGAAAGCACCAAAAAGAAAAACTGGATCTGTATACATGTATACTTGATAATGATGTGTAGATTTCATATTAAGATAATCTTAAATTATCAATCGTAAATGATGCATTATTGACAAATCCTTATTTACTGCTTAATTTCGTCAATTAAGAAAAAAGATTTTTCTCCCCAATCTGCTGCGGAAGATCATCATCCTTTCGTTATGTTGTCTTGTATAACTTGTGTATATGATACTTCATGATAACTATTGAAAATATATCAATAATAGTGATTAGTGAAAAAACTTAAGAACTATAATCAAATTGTATTGGGTTAATTCGGCTATAGCCTTGATGAAATGGATGTGGGAAAAGTTATGGTAACACTTAATTTGGAAGCGGATTTTCTTTTGACTTGAAGTATATCTCCTTAATGATTTATGTCATAGTTTTCAATGTCGATGTATCTGATTTACGTAAATATTCCATTTCTGTTTGAAAGTAAAATAGGAGTCACTGATGGCAACCAGCTGTTCCAGTCTGTGAGCTCAGGTTTACAAAATTCATGGACTGTATCAGATTCTTGAAAATGTGCCGGTTACTCTCGGAATCAGTTCTCAGTTATCAGATTCTGCTGCATCATTTATTGAATGAAAGTTGAATCCTAATATACAAGTAAAAGATATGTTTAAAATTTGTTCTTTATGGTTATATTCTATTGATTGTTTTAGTTGTAAAGAAGGGAAAGAAGAAAGATGACAACTCTAATTCTGAGGAAGAATCTGATTCTGATTTTGATTATAAGAAATCTAAGAAAGCTTTAAAGAAAAGCATTAAAGACGAGAAAGAATCTAAAGTGAAAGCTAAAGATAGAAGAAAAGCTAAAGAAATGGAAGATTCAGGAAGTGACACACTTGGTATGTTATAATACTCTTTGTATTGAAGTGGATAATTTTATTTAATACCTTCTGGTAATATTCAGAAGAAGGAAAAATATATTTGTATGACATTGACATCATTAGACACTCTTACAAAAATACATTGTATTTAACTACAACAATAGAGTCTAATGATGTAAAGGTATTAAAAGGAGTAACTAAGGCATTGACACTGTGATATTTTGACCTGAAAGCTTATGAAAAATTTGATTTTAGAAGAAAGAATTGTTTTTGAAATAATTAAATATTTTGTAGATAAAGAAATAGGAAAATTAGAGAAAGCTATAGAAAAAAAGACATCGAAGATAAAAGACAGTGATGGTGATGACTCTTCTAGTACTGATAAGAAAAAACAAAATGGTAAATCTAACAAGCCTAAGGAAAAGTCTAAGAAAAAGAAATCAAAAGGTAATTAAAATGGTTAATTTATTATTCTAACAAGCTTTCTGATAAAGTAGAAATGTTTGTTAAAGTCTAATTTATTCTCATACCTTGCTTAGATTACTGTACAATAATGCACATATTCTTGATAAGTTTATACAATGATTACATTTGAGGTACATGCTTGTGTTCAGAGGGATTTTATAGAGAATTTTTTTAGCAATTCCATTTAACTAAGCATTTAATGACTTCACACCCCTGAAATATACGATGCATCACAGAAGACCTTTGTATGTGTCATCAAAGTGAAACACTTAATTTTAAAGTGGATTGGTGCAAAATTACACCAGTGTCCCAGATACACATGTATACAAAATACAAAACCTTTTGATAAGCCTTTGAAGGAAAATGTCACTAACGTGCTCATTGATAGTTTGATTAATATTTAGTATATATGTATTATAAGGTTCTAACAGTAATGAGAGTAGTTCAGATGATGATGATGATGATGGAAAGAAGAATAAAGATATAGTTGATGAAGATAGTAGTAGTAGTGATGATGATACTATTAATAAAACATTACCAGTAAGTCATCTTATAACATATAGAATATATAATTAACACATGTAGATAGAGTCCTGTTTCTCTGCAAGTGGTACAACATTGACTTGAACTTACCATGAACGGATTTTGACTTAGTCATAACGCTTTGAGACTGAAAGTTTAACCCCGAATTTTATTTAATTTTGTGATAAAAAGATAACTATATTTTTAACAGGTAATATTTTTGATATGCTTTGATACAAATTGGGGAATGCTCTTGATGTACTAAAAATCTAGCTGGGAAGTGGGTGTATCTTGCTAGACAACCACTTGTTATGTAAAGGTTTAGAAGTGAAATATTGATAAGTAATTGTTTATTATAGATGCCTAAATTAAATGGTAAAGATGAAAATGAAGAAGCTAAGAAAGATTTAATAGCTGAGTTAAAGAGTGAAGATGAGGAAAGTTCCTCTGTAGATGAAGATACAGGTTAGTTTGTCCATTAATTTGCTTGCTAGACTTTTCATGCAATACCAATTTATATGTATATTGGATGTATCACCTTTCTTCTAGTAATCAGTTATATTAAGGCTGACATGATTATCATCTAAAAATCTTTTTCTGTAAATGAACTCTTCAGGTATAATAATGCACATATTCGTAGAGTTAATGGATGGTAGGCAAAACGCATGTAGATAAGTGAACTTATTTTGAGTTTCAAACTTTTTTATAACAGATAATGATGTGCCAAAGAAGAAAGATAAGAGTAAAAAGGCCAAAGTAAAGGAAGAAAAAGAAGAGGAAAATTCTGATTCTGACTTTGAACCAGCGAAAAAGAAAAGATTCCGTTCAACATTATTAGATGCTAAAATTTCTAGCTCTGATAGTGATAAACCTAAGAAAAAAAAGTAAGCTTAGACTTTGGTTATCAAAGCCTTGAATTTGAGAGTTGTCATCAAATCTTACATTTGACTGGCAAGGAAAAACATGTGGCTAGCCTATACTTGATGTCTGATTGACCTTTACCACAAACAGATATTTGAGCTGGTCAACCTGCCATGTCTGATAATACCAAATCAACAGCCCTGATGAGCAATGTGGGAAATTTCATTAGCTTTGAGTTCAAATATTAGAATATTACCCAATATAAACAAAACAACTGATCTAATGAGAACTGTTTATCTAAAGATGTGCTTTGATTTTTAGAAAAAAGAAAGATAATGAAGATTCAGATTATCAAGAAGATAATGTAGATTCAGATGAATCTGATATTGGTAGAAAGAAGAAGAAGAAATCAAAAGATTCAACTTCAAATTCAGAATCTGATTCAGATGATGATAAAAAGAAGAAGAAAAGAAAACGAATAAAAAAACCTAAAAATTCTTCAGATGAAGAAGAAGATGATGATGTAAGTTTAAAAAGAACATCATCATTTTACCAGTTGACTATGTTGTATCAATAAGTTGTATTTCAAGCCATGGTGTACGTTAATAACTACTGGTAAATAGATTAGTAGATTTGTCCTCGAGACAGACTGTAATTAGATATGATATATGTTAACTTTATAATATAGGATGAGAAAGATTCTCCTACTAAAGGTGGTCGTAAGAAGATTCGTAAAGTTATGTCTGATAAGAAAGTGGCTGATGAAACTAAAGCTGCAGCTAAAGCAGAAGAAGATAGAAGAAAAAGAGTTGCTGCATTACAAGAAAAAGTAAGTTCTTAAGCCATTTATATTTTCATTATTATATTGTTGGATGAATAAATCAACAATCTCTCAATGTATGGTTGTCACCAGCTATAGACTTTATTGTTGAGTCTGTAAATCTAGTTCAAGAATATAGGTACTGCTATTATGTGATTGATTAAGGGCATATTTTCCAATATTTGAAAATTGAATGATTCCTATGATTTATGTGTAGCAGAACACTAACTGTTATACTGTTTATTTCAGTTTAATATAGTAACAGTAGAAAATTCCTCGTCCCCTACTAAATGTCCAATGACAACTAAATTAGTATTAGAATCAGATAAAGAAGGTGAACCATTAGTAGCTGTTAATAAGCATCTTATTAAAAAATTAAAACCACATCAAGTTGAAGGTAATAATCATTTATTTTGATTTGTTATAATTCCACATTCAAGAAATTCAAGAAATTGGATTAATTTCAATTATGGCATGTTTTGTTATGATTCAATACAAATGTTTAAATGTTGATTGCAAAAATCAGCTACACAAAAAATTTACATTGATGGTTAATATATTTTGTTCTCTATATCAAATCTAGCAATGGAATACTTATTTTCTATTCAATAATATTAAATTTTTTTTTTCAGCCATTCAGTTTATGTGGAGTTGTTGTATTGAGAGTTTAAAAAGATTAAAGAAAAAAGATGAAGGTTCAGGGTGTATTCTAGCTCATTGTATGGGTCTTGGTAAAACACTTTCTGTAAGTTATGATTAAATAACTAGTAAAAATATTACAGTTGTTGGATACATTTGTCTCATTGCCTTCATTTCTCACATATTCTGTGTACATGGCATTTTACAGAATTAAAATTTTAATTCTTATTATTCAAATACGAGTATTCAAAACATTTTATAATTTGAAACAAAAATTTAAGTACATTTTGAATAAGATAAGTTTTAATTAAAAACGATATTAAGAATCAAATATTATAACTGTCAAGATTCGAAAACATATCCTAGCTTTCTTAGAAATAAGTCTACAGTTTAATTAGATTGAATAATTGATTGTTATTTTCTAGGTAGTATCATTTGTTCATACTGTATTAGCAGCAACAGAATATACTAATATGACAACATGTTTAATAGTATCACCATTAAATACAGTGTTAAACTGGAGAAATGAATGTAGTATGTGGTTAAAGTCAAAAGATCAACTAACAGTATGTATTACTTTATTCTACAAAATTTAAATGAAGAAAAAAGAATTCTTTAGATTATCTTATTGTCTGATCTCTATGTTTGTTGAAAGATAGACTCCCAAAGTACTGGACATGCCGCTGATTTCAAATTTATCTTCTTTAGGAGATCTCGGTTTTGAGTTCGAGTTTTACTGGAGTTTTAAGTTCAAAAGTTAAACTATTGCATTATCTCCAACAAATTTAATTGTTACCCAAGACAGTAGACAGTAGATTATAGCTCAACAAGAGATATTCAATCTAAGACTCTCCATGGTTTTCATTATTCAAAAAAACTAACTAGATGTTGATGCCCGTTTAACTTTGTTTATGGCGGTCTCTTATACCCTATAAAAAAATGTTATGTGTTTGTCATATCTGTTTTGTAGGTATATGAACTCTCTAGTGTTAAAGATAACCATAGTAGGGCTAAATATTTAAAGGAATGGATAAAAGAAGGTGGTATAATGATTATAGGATATGAAATGTACCGTAATCTCACAAACACAGGCCGAGTCAGAAATAAAAGACTAAAGAAGACTTTCGAAGAAACACTGGTTGATCCAGGTATGAACAAAAATTCTTTTAATTCAGAGCTTATATTATAACATCTTGTTTGAAATTATGACACAATTGTCTGTATGATATCAATACTGTCTGATTTTTCCTGAGAAAAGTAGAGATATTTATATTACATGTACTAAACTAATAAAGAGATATGTTAAAATTTCAGGTCCAGATTTAGTTGTATGTGATGAAGGTCATATATTAAAGAATGAACAATCAGCTATTTCACAATCTATGAATAAAATTAAAACAAAACGTCGTATTATTCTTACTGGTACACCATTACAAAATAACCTTAATGAATGTAAGTTGACAGTTAACTTATAAACATTATTTAATCATATTTACCTGCAAGTT
Source organism: Lottia scabra (assembly GCA_029955415.1). Classification (NCBI taxonomy): domain Eukaryota; kingdom Metazoa; phylum Mollusca; class Gastropoda; family Lottiidae; genus Lottia; species Lottia scabra. The sequence goes on along the minus strand of JARJEI010000005.1, from coordinate 11,194,490 downwards.
CAGCAATGATATTTCTTGGATGCACTTTTTTCTTTGATATATCCTCTTGTACTGTTACTTTTACAAGATTGGTTTGTTTTATATATACTTATGAAATTATGTTCTTTATTGAAATGAAGTATGATTATTGACCTCCACATCAACAACAGCTTTTATCTAAAAAAAATTCATGATCTAAAGTTAAAAATTTTAACTGAAAAAAAAAATACCCTAATTATTGTATATATTATAATTTCAGATCATTGTATGCTTAGTTTTGTTAAACCAAGATTATTAGGAACAAGAAAAGAGTTTTTAAATAGATTTGTCAATCCTATAACAAATGGCCAGTGTTCTGACTCTACTGCTCATGATGTTAAAGTTATGAAAAGAAGGGCCCATGTTTTACATGAAATGTTAGCAGGTTGTGTTCAGGTATGTATTGTTAGACCGGAAAATCTCTTTAGAATAAAACAAGTGACACAGACATCATCTTTATTATGTATCACCAAATCAACTACTACATAACTAATTGGCTAACAGAATTATTTAAAATTGAGGGTTTTTTTTTTCAGAGAAAAGATTATTCAGCATTAACAAAATATTTACCACCTAAGTTAGAATATGTGATATCAGTAAGATTAGCCCCTGTACAGATGACACTGTATCAGAAATATCTTGAAACTGTTGGTCAAACTGGTACAGTTTCTGGTAAGGGTGGAAGACTATTTCAAGATTACCAATCTCTTTCAAAGATCTGGACTCATCCATGGGTGTTAAAATTGTCAGAAATTAAACAAGAGGCAAAGGTACTGTTTCACTCTGTTTTGAAGTAGTAAATGATTCAAGAATTCTATTCTTCTAAAGCAGTACTTAAAACTAACTTGAAATTATTTCTATTATTTGACTCAAGGTATTTCATTAAATATTTCACACTTAATAAAGAGCTGTAATGTGGAATATTGGCCAGAGCAGAGAACTAAACGTACTTAAACGTGATATTATCAAAGAGCGAATACAATATTATAACTTCATTGACTTTTGCCTCATTGAAACAGTTTTCTTTCATAAAGATTTGCTAAATTAAATGTCTGATAAATAACACAACTCTTTACCTTGTTTCCTAATAAACTTTTCGCCAAATTTCCCTGTTTCAAAGATTTCTGTTGATTTTGGACAAGCTTCTTTTCTGTATTAAACAGTGAAATTAATATTGCAGATAAAATATGATGATTATGAAGATGAAGAAGAAGAGTTATCTAATGATTCATTTATTGATGATAGTTCATCTGAGAGTTCAGCATCAACTGTTGATAACAGTGATGATGATATTAGTTTAAAAGACAGTGATAGTGATAACAGTGGTAAACGTTCTAAAAATACTCGAGCTAAAACTAAAGATAAAAAGAAGAAAAATAGAAATGAGTAAGTTGATCTAAAACGTAAAGTTTGGTATATTTTTTTTGGATCTGATTCATTCTCAATCTGACAAATATTCCAACCAAGTTTAGAAAACTGTATCCATTTCAGAGAGTGGAAAATGATGTTCCAAGAGCATTTACAAGATTCTCATGAGTTCTATAGCTGTAAATGATTGCAAATATCATATATGTTGCACAACATCTTTCTTCATACGCCTGTTGTATATATATGATAATTTTATTACAGACCCAGTACATCAAGTGGTAAACAAGATGATAAGAAAGAAATAGTAAATAACTGGAAAACTAGATCTAGAGGTGGTGGTGTACCTGGTAAGTCAGGACTTCACATTGTCTGATCAACAAGTAAATTGTCTACTTGATCTTATTGTAAAAACAAATGATGCTTCTCAATGTTTTGTGATATTAATCAATGCACTGATGATGATGATAAAATGTTGATATTTTTTGATTGTTGATATTACTCTATAGGTTATGATTTTTCATGATTATAGATAAGATTTGTTTTCATTTTATAGATAAGATTTGTTTTCATTTTATAAATAATGAATTGTTAATATTTATAAATAATGAATTGTTTATATTATTTTATAAATAATGAATTGTTTATATTATTTTATAAATAATGAATTGTTGATATTATTTTATAAATAATGAATTGTTATCATTATTTTATAGATGAGGAATTGTTAACAGGACTAGATGAGAATACCAATAATCCTATCAGTAGTGAATGGTGGGCTGAATATCTTAAAGAAGAAGATAAACATAAATTAGAAATTAGTGGAAAATTATCACTATTATTTAAAATATTGTCTATGTGTGAAGAAATAGGAGATAAAATGTAAGTTCTCTTTCTTGTATACTATAACAAAAAGTCAGTTAACCCAAACCATGTTAATATTGTTAAAACTGTTAAAGAAATAAGTCCTACTGGATTCTGTGAACCAGAGTACTGTGAAATAGTTAAGTTAAAAAGTATGTGGTTTATATTTTCAGATTAGTATTTAGTCAATCTCTACTATCATTAGATATTATAGAAGATTTTCTAGATGCTATAGATAAAAAATGGCAAGAAGAGGCTAATGAAAAATCTGAGGAAGAAAAGGTTTGTTTGCATTGAGCATTATTAGAGGACACTTAAAAATAGAACAGGCAAATTTTTGTTAATGCTTTAGCAGCATTTGCATTCAGTCAATCTCATTTTCATAAACCCATTAAGAAGCAGAAAATTAGTTTATAAAGATTCATTTTATTAGGTAATATAAAAATCTAACAGGTATAGAAATTTAGTATATTTCTATTTACAGCAAAATACGTTTGGTAAAAGTTGGACAAAAGGTGCTGATTATTTTAGAATGGATGGTTCTACAAGTGTTGCTTTTCGTCAATCCTGGGCTGAACATTTTAATGATCCTGAAAATTACAGGTATGTTACTTTGAAAGAGATCTGTTAATTGAGGTTGCTGTCCTTGCAGAGTTTTGATAATGAATGATGGTTGATTTACAGTAATAAAATTCAACATAGACATAATATAAATTGATTTATTTGTATATTACAGAGCACGATTGTTTATTATATCTACTAAAGCTGGAGGTTTAGGTATTAATTTAGTTGGTGCTAATAGAGCCATTATATTTGATGCTTCCTGGAATCCATCTCATGATATACAATCTATATTCCGAGTTTATAGATTTGGTCAAGTTAAACCAGTTTATATTTATAGATTTCTAGCACAGGTAATTCTTTTATTATAATTTTAAACTGTTTGTTCATAATCTAATTTAATGCAAGATACAGATTGCCAAATCAATTATGCAACTTTCAATCTGTTGTTAATCCTGTTTGTGCAAGTCAGAAGACAAACATGTCTTTATATTAATGGCAAAGAAACCATGGAAATTTTTAAAATATAGGTTTATGTCATTGTCATAACATAATTCCCTTTTGCGTACAGTATAGCATAACCTGTTAAAGTTAAGCTAATCAAGATTATTTTATTTCAATTACTTTAAATACTTGTAATTCATTAATCAATTATGAGCAATATAACTTGTCAGAGTAGTAATTGTTATTAATAATAATATTTCTGGTTGATTATAGGGTACAATGGAAGAAAAGATCTATGAAAGACAAGTAACTAAACAATCACTATCACAACGTGTTGTTGATGAACATCAGATAGAAAGACATTTTACAGCTAATGATTTACAGGAATTATATGCCTTTAGACCTGATAGATTAGATGATCCTAACAGAGTTGAGAAAACACCTATATTACCAAAGGTTAGGTCCTCGTTCCTCGTTGATTGATAGCGTACGGATTGAGTTTGTGTAAATTTGTCGTCGAGTCATGTTTGTTTCATCCGACGCTTTTTCACGTTTTTGTTTTGTAGTTTTGTGGATGTTTAACAGCTAGGACGGGTGTGGCGCCAGGCAGGGTATGCTTACTCTTCTAGACACCTGATACCACTTTTCATTATGATATACTTACTCATGTATGATTGATATAATTCCTCATATGAAAAGTTCTTAAGCTGTTACCTATGTTTCGTCAAAATGTCTTTTTGGATTTCGAGTTTCGTTTTGCGGTTCGGATCGTCAGTACTTGGTTTCTTTATTAGTTAGTACTTACTAAGGTGACTTTCTCTCCTGGAATTTAGAAATATAGATTGCCCCCATGAAATTCCAAAATAAGATTTATTTAGTTTTGCCCCTAAATATGTGTCTGAATGCAACACATCTATTGTATTTTTTTTCTGGGGTAGAACCTCTCAGACCCCTCATAAGTGACTTTTGCTTTAGGAATCTAAACCTGGACAGTTGTTCCTTAATTAATCAGTCTGTCCCTTATTTGTACTCGGCTCCTTTGATAAACAAGGTAAAGGTTAAGTTAAATAATAGATATGTGTGAATCACTGACAACTAAACTAAAAAAATAATTTTCTACCATTTCTTTAGGATACATTATTGGCTGAATTATTAAAGAGTGAAAAAGACTGGATTGTCACTTATCATGAACATGATTCATTGTTAGAAAATAAATTAGGTGATGCTTTATCTGAAGAGGAGAGAAAGTCAGCATGGGAAGAATATGAAACAGATAAAGATAAACAACCAGTTAATAGAGGTAAGTGATGATTGTGGTCTAGTAATCTAGTTTATATTGAGTAGTCTCCCTTGACTGGAGCAGAAGGGAGAAAATCTCTACCTCATGAATAAATTACTAAACAAAACAGATTAAGTACAGTCAAATGTTAGATTTCAAAGATAATAAGTCTTTTAAGTAAATTTTTTAATATTTTTGATTTTATTTTGTAGCACCTATGAATTCTATGTATGCCAATGGAATGATGGCTAACACAGCTTTTAATTCTCAGATGAGTTCAGTACATCAACGTGCTTTTAGTGCTGAAAATGTTTCTCAAGTTGTACAACTAGTAAGAAGCAAGGTAAATATGTTATCTTTTTTTGTCTTGTTTCTTCCAATATTTTTCATAAATTTTTACAATGGAAAAAAGCTTTGAAATGGTTTTATACTGAACTTTGAGTAATTATGAACCTATGAAAGGTATTTTATGTAATAAATCAAATATTATAGTAAATTTATATAAATTTATGGTTTTCCTTAATTTCAGTTTCCTAACCTTCAAGGGGATATGTTTCAAGCACAAGTTCAGAACATTATAATGCAGCAGATAATGCAGTATAATCAGCAACATGAACAAGAGGTACTATTAATTTCTCAATATATTCCAAGACTCGTTAGGAATTGATTTCAAGACATTGGATATTGATAAAATGTTTCAGCATGTTTAGTCATGTCAGAACTACATGTTAAGAGTTTTGCTTTATTCATGGTTAAGACTATTTAACTGATATCATTGACATTCCTTGGTGGTTTTCAGTTTAACAAGTGTGATTTATCAATTACAGTACCTGATTATAATATTTGTATTTTTTCTATTTACAGTTGGCTATAAGACAAAGACAAGAGTTAGATAGGTTAAGATTATTACAGAATCAAGTTGCCTCTAGACAAAGATTATTTAATCAAGCTAGTGTACGTCCACCACAGGAAGTCTGGGTTCGTCCTAAAGTCATGCCAGCTGGAGCCCAATCATCTCGATCTGCCAATATGACCAGTTTAATACGCAATCAACTTACTGGTAATAATAGTTCTGATAAATCAAAAACATCTAAACCTAATCCTGGTGAAAAAACTCCTGAAAAAAATCCTCCACCATCAGTTGATTTAACTAATTCATGATCTATATGACAATTTGACAGGATTTTTGTGTTTGTGTTAAACAATTTGCGAGATTTAATCCAAGGAATCAAAATATTATCGTGGAAGACTTGTTGAATGAAGAAGAGTGAAAGACAGAAAGAAAAGACTTAATAGTGTTAATTAAAACACTCTAAATAAATTAGTCCTAGTACAATACTAGTCTGGATACTCTAGACTTTAGAAACATCAATTATACAGATGTTACAGGAATATCTAGTGTGATATAGTTCTTATGTAATAGTTTTAACAATTCTGCCTTTCATTCACTTGATACCGGTACAGTATACTCTTAACTTGACATTTTCAACAAAAATAGATTATTTCTTATGTGAATTTCCTATGAAGAATGTTCAAGTGGCTGCCTTGATAATGACAGAGGTTTCAGTCCATAGTGGAAGTCTGTTTCTTATGTACATAATCATGAATGTTTTGGGCTTATATTGTTATTTCATTGTGGCGCTTCAGTCATAATCAGTCATTTTGTGTGTCAACATTAAACATTTGAACTGGATGACATCCTTCAACTTATTTTTCATACATCAACTGATATTTTGTGAATCATTTGTACGACTTTTCTAAATCATCATCCCATCTTATAAACTAGAATAAAATCATTTTATTTGTAGCAATCACTAGTATCTCTTGTATGTTAATGTTAAATGCTTAGAAATCTTTAAGATAAAATATGTTGCAAGGGGTTTATCAACTAAGAAATTCTCTATGTAAGAAGTTACTGTATCAGCTGTTAAATGTCAATTTTTCGATATCCAAATCTAAAATTGAGCTCTATCATCTGGTACAGTAAATATTTTGATAATTAAACCATATTAATTGAATTGTTTTATAGTTAGTTGATGTAAATAATTGAATACGAAACCAAAAACTCATTTATATTGTACAATATGTTTTATATTAGATATATACTGATATTTATTGTCATTTATGGTTTTTAGTCTTGTTACCATAAATAATTAAGTTGTGGGCTGGGTCCATACATTGAACTGTAACATTTTGTCAGATCAGAAAAACTCGTACAATATTACAATACAATATATTAGGTACACATTTTTACAAATTGAAACATGTTCAGAATCATACAAATTCATTGCTAGAGATTTTAAATTATTCATAGCTCATGTTTTCTTATTCATTATTTTGCAGTGAAAATAGAATTCAAGGGTATTTTGAATTTTTGTTGTTTATTTTGTAAATTATTCATTACAATTATAAGATCAGTTGTAAAGAAATATAGATTTGTATTTGTTTATTTGCATATTGAATCAGTTATCAATCATTATAAGACCACACCCACATCTTGTTTGTTGATCATGTTGTGAAATAAAGCTGCTTCCATTAAAACTTTGAATTTTATATCCCCTTTTTACGAACTATTTATGGAATTTATGTGGGTGTCAAAATTCCTTAAAGGGTTTGGCTTCTGAAAGCTGATTAGTTTTATACCCATGATAACAAACTGATCACATTCTATCTGGATTGGGGATCATATTAATTATGTACGGTATGATTTTAAAGGGGAATGTTCCGCATTTTTATACGCCCTCATCTCTCTATGAGGACGTATATTGTAGTCACCCCTGTCCGTCCGTCCGTCGGTCCGTCCGTCGGTCCGTCCGTCGGTCCGTCCGTCAACATTTGCTCGTAAACGCTCTAAAAACTAGAGTTTTTGACGGAATCAAATGAAATTTGATATGTGTATACATATTCATAAAACGAAGATCAAGTTCGAATTTGAGCTATTTTCGATCGTTAGAAGCAGAGTTATTGCCCTTGCCCCAAATCTGTCGGTCCGACCATCAACATTTGCTTGTAAACGCTCTAAAAACTAGAATTTTTGACGGAATCAAATGAAATTTGATATGTGTATACATATTCATAAAACGAAGATCAAGTTCGAATTTGAGCTTTTTTCGATCGTTAGAAGCAGAGTTATTGCCCTTGCCTCAAATCTGTCGGTCCGTCCATCAACATTTTCTTGTAAACGCTCTAAAAACTAGAGTTTTTGATGGAATCAAATGAAATTTGATATGTGTATATATGATCAGAAAACGAAGATCAAGTTCGAATTTGAGCTATTTTCGATTGTTACAAGCAGAGTTATTGCCCTTGCCCCAAATCTTAAATATGCTATTACTCTCTTAGTTTTCAACCAATTTTGATGAAACTTAAAATGGATGTTATTGGAGCTAAATCGAAAGGTTTGAGAAAGTTTTGTTTTCTCCTGATTAATTTTTTCCTTTTTCGACTTTTTCGTTAGTGGCCGTGGTCCACTATCTTTGGCCTTGATTTTATGTTAATAGCCTTCAGATTTATTGGAACTGCCTTCAATTATACCTGTACCTTAACAGTTATCTTTATTTTTCTGTATATTATGTGTTTCTATATATAAGTCATAGTTTTATTAAACGACTTGTCATATATTTTTTTTACTGTCAAACGCTGATATATTTATGAATACGCTGTAATTTGAAGGCTTAAACACTTTCCCAACGTTCAGGGTGGATCGCCAAATTTAGCGTTACAGTTTTGACTTTGAAATTACTCAAGCAGGGTTACTTAACACATAGACTTAAAACTTCATTTAGGAAATTTTATGATCGTTATAACGAACTTGTAGACAAATATAACAAATCTGTCTCTTGTATCTTGACTGATTTGTTTAGTCAGGCATGAATTGATCTGATTGTATTCCATGATGTTGACCTATATAGTAGGGGCCGGTGTCAGGTGCGAAGCAGACCATACTTACTCTTTTCGAAACAACTAGTGGTACTTCTCTTTGGAGTAGTCCACTATAGAACTATTTCTCTTGATATTGTTCGAGATTTTTGATTAACAGAATTGTTTTGCTTGAACAGATTTTTATTTGGAACGTTCCAGCTATACCACTTTAACTCCCAACGATAAAACAGAGTGTGTGAATACTTATAGCGATATACACAACTGAGGTTGAAGTGAGTTTGACACATGCTACTCGATCTTTGTGTAAGACTTAATGACAAACATGACAACTTTGATTTTCCTATTGTTAATTTTCGATCCATGAGCCGTAAGATTTATGAAAACTTTCTAGCAAGAGGTTCAATTTTGACAAAATTTCTTAAACAGGGTTACTGATGTAACGTTTGCCAAAATTCCTAGATCACCACCATTGGGCGTGATTTTTATACGCCCTCATCTCTCTATGAGAATGTATATTGTCGTCCGTCCGTCCGTCAACATTCGAGTTATTTTTCGATCGTTAGAAGCAGAGTTATTGCCCTTGCCCCAATCCATCCATCAACATTTGCTTGTAAACGCTCTAAAAACTAAAGTTTTTGACAGAATCTAATGAAATTTGATATGTGTATATATTCAAAGATAGTGGACCACGGCCATATACGCCTAACGAAAAAGGGAAAAATTTAATCAGGAGAAAATTAAACTTTCTCAAACCTTTCGATTTAGGTCCAATAACATCCATTTTAAGTTTCATCAAAATCGGTTGAAAACTAAGAGAGTAATGGCATATTTAAGATTTGGGGCAAGGGCAATAACTCGAAAATAGCTCAAATTCGAACTTGATCTTCGTTTTTTATACGCCCTCATCTCTCTATGAAAGGTTTGAGAAAGATTAGTTTTATCCTGATTAAATTTAAGACTTTCGTTAGGCGTATATGGCCGTGGTCCACTATCTTTGTTTAGTCTTGCCTGTAGTATTTTTTTTGTTTACATGTATTAACTGTGAAATGACTGAAAATCTAATCCCCCGACACGTGTTTTGCATGTGAAAGGTTATATATATATCGTTGTAACTATGTCGTTAAAAGGTAGTGTTAGGTAGGTAGAATTAAATCTTTCACCTATACTTCAGACTTCTTCTACAATTCAAATAGAAAAATCAAACTCTCAGTTTCAGCTTTATTATTGTTTTTATTCTTTTTATTCATAAAAATACAATCTGATATACAAAACAATAAGAAAACAGTCATTTTAACATTTATAAAATTAAGGTGAACAAATTAACAAAGGGAAGAAAAACTCCCAGCAAGATCAACAGTGCATGAAATGAAAGGAATGTCGATATTTTTTAATAATTAATTCATTGTTGTTTTGATAATTAATTCATAAGTTTGCAACAGGCTGTAAGAAAAATTTTGTAATGAAAATAAGGAAATTTTTAAGAAAAGCATTTTTAGAAGCCAATGGCTGATTACAAAATCTAGTAAAATCTTTTATTAGTATGCATAGCTATGAGCTACTGGAGACAAAATTTGATTACTGAAATAACCATATTTGGTCAAAAAATTTTGATTCATTTTATGTATATCATATGAGCTTCACAATAACTTTACATATGGTAACAAATATCTAGCTTTACATTCAAACTAAACTTATAAGAAATATATGTTGGAAGTGTTCTTAAATTTTGCCCTAAAATTGCTCCTGTTATGAGCTATCTTGATATCATTATTAACTCAATATTGAGTATATGATTCACAAACAGAAAAAAAATATGGGTTTACTAACAACAGTAGACCCAGTTAATACCAGAGTGAAGAGATCAATTAAAGACACGAAATTCACCTCAAAATCACGAAATAATAATAATATTGAGACAAATAAAAACGTCTTGAAATGAATGATACTGGAAAACAATGTGAATCAAATACAACAATCCTGACAAATTTGAAACTATGAGACTAGTTTTATGTAAATAATAATCAAGCACTAGAAAATATTGTTTAAATTGAAGCACTTTAAAAAACGGTTGCTGAAAATTTACACAATTGGCACTATATGGTATTAAAATATAACAAACTAAAATCAAAAACCTTCAGTTGATGTCATGTTTTTTATATTTGAAGCTTATAGTGGTTCACTGTCTTCACAACAAATTATCATAGAGACTTAAAAATTATATTTCATTTTGAATAAAAGTTACACAAAAAAAAAACTTGAAAAGACATGGGACTTTAAGAAATTAAAAATTTGAAAAGCAGTAAAAAGAATGTAATCTTATTGTTTTTATAAATCAGATTGACTTTAAAATATTTTATCAATAGATTATTTACAAAACACAATATACATTGAGTCAACAAAACAATGAATTGATGAAAAACGATAAATATGTGTAGTTTATGTTTGATCTAGTTCTTACTTCATAGAAACACATTAAACATTGGATACTTCAAAATAACTATAGTTGGTATATTGAGCAATCATTTTTAAAAAAGATAATAGTACAAACAATGAACTAATTGAAATGAAACACTGTTTTTGGACACATATTTTGAAGTTATTAATTTCTATAAAATTTAAACGTCACTACAAAATTAATTGTCATAGTTTTTTTTAGGGGAAGTCTTTTCTAATATCGCAATCCATAACAGTGTGATATGCTGTTACTATAAAGTAAGAATTAGATTTGATGGGGTGGGGCAGATACATGACAGAAATATGGGTAGTTTTGATGGGGGTGGGGGAGAAAATATCTCAACATTCACAGAGCCTGCCTGAACAAATTATATCATACATTTTAAATATATTTAAATAAATTTGTACAAATTTAAAAGATTTTTTCAACAAGAAAAAAGTTATGTCATGTACAAAAAAAAAAAAACAGAACAGTAGAAATTTGAAATGTTATTATTGACAAAAAATACCTGTTCAAAAAAGTTGTATCCCCGACATGACATAACATTCTTTTTGTTTTTTCACAATAAATTATATTCTCAAATCAAAAATATTGTACAAATTATAGACAAACACAAAGTTTATCAAAAATGGGAAAAAGGATTAATCACCATTTAAATTTCATTGGTAAAACAATAGAGAAAGTACAAATAAACCATTTTCAGATCACCATTCTTCTTTCACCATGTTAGGCCATTTTTAGACAATCGATACATTAAACAATAGCAATGATAAAGTTAGCTGTTTTTGATTACCCTTTGAGAGACAGATACCAACAGCTGATGTCACTCTACCCTGAAAAATTCTTATACTAGAAATTTTTACCACACATTTTTGCATTCTCAACCCCTTTAGATAGATGAAATGAAAACTGAAGACTAGTTTTGATTTTTGAATTAAAAATTCAACTTGAATTCATTCACGAGTTAAAATCACTTTCCTGATAGAGTACTTGTCACCAAATATTGTTGACAGTTTACACACAATCACTCTCCTCTTATAAGAAATGAAGGCAAGTTTACCTTTAAAGAAATGAATGAAATGAAATGACCTCAGTTAATGATAAATGACCTTGACATGACCTTCATATCGTGATACTGCTGCCTGTTTAATAACATATAGCTACTTTAACCCAGTTTGTTTGAAATTCATTGAAGTAGCACCAACACTGCTATAACATCCAAAGACTCAAAAATCAAGTCTTCTTGGCACTGTTTATCTGTTATATTTCACAGCTTAGTCCAGATCATCAAGTCTTTACATACACAGTATAATACACATGATTTAAGTCACAAAAATCAAGGGCAATAACTATTAAACACCTCTTAAACAAAAACAATTTCTTTAACAACACGAGTTTTAACATGAGAGGCTTATTTGTCTCAATTTATCTGCGAACACATAGTAGATGTAGATATGAAATAACGCGGCTATGAATAACCTTGGGGATGACCAGAGTTTAACAACTCGGTGAAGGAACTTTCAAAACATCTCTTGATTTCAGCATAACTGACAATTATAACACTCTGTTCATCTCGGGACATCAATGTTACTTTCTCTGGTACACCAGCATCCACCTGAAATATCATTCAAATTATTAATAAATGTTTACTTCTTCAGTTAAACTAATGATTTAAAACAACACACATTGTAACATTGTATCATATCAAAAGAGTTATTGTGAGGTAGTTAGTTTGTATTGTTGCAATCACCATATATTCTATTTCTACCTTCAGTAGATATTTTAGGTTCATGTTTTCAACTGTCTCCATATTTCCTGCCCTTTTCAAATAGCCCTTACGTATCATCAATATTGCAACAACAATATTTGTCTTTGTTTTTCTATAGTGAGACAATGATTAGATTATTCCACTGAACTGTATATCAATCTGTACCATAGATATAGTATTATTACCTTATTTAAACATTGTATAATATGAGCCATATCTAACCATGGTGCACCATTCTCATCTACTTGATGAAATAGATAATCTCTAAATAACTTTAATATATATCTATCACCAGTTTCAGACCAAGCTTGATCTAAACTAAAACTACAAAAAACAACAAAAATTTAAAAAAAACACCATTATCAAACTGAATAACAATTTTCTCAATATTCATTTATTAGAATTGGCATTTTAATCATGCTTTAATCATGTAAACTTGTTCCTGTAAAAACTTAAGAAAACCTAAGAAATATCATCAAAATGCTTGTGAAATGAATCCTTAAAACTTTTTAAAAGCTGTGTGTACTTATTTAAAACATAAAACTTGTATAATAGCCTGAGATAAAGGTAGGTCATACTTACTCTTGTCTTTCATTGATGGCACCAAACTTACATATCAATCGGAATAATCTACCATTCTCTACCTCCTATAATTAAAAATCATTTTACACCATACTTCTACTAATGACATAAAAAGCATATCGTGTGCAATAATGGAAAATTCACTAAGACAGTCTCTTCTTTCTGATTTCCAAGGAATTTTTAAATTATGTAGATAGAATTTGACTTACTTTAGCTAGTTCATTTTGTAATACATCATCACGTAACTGAGCAGCATCAAGCTGTGTAAAAAATCGTGCTCCAATCATTGGCATTACATCATTAATACTTCGTGGTCTATTGGGATTAGTCAACAAGTACCTGGGTAAAATTAGAAAATATTTATACATAAAAATAAAATCAAAGCAGAGGTTTTATATGCCAAGATTAGAAAAATAAATACAACTTATGATAATGATAATTTTTTTGTTTGAACAGTGTCAACTACCATTTCTAACAGAAACAACAACAATGATACAACAATGACAATTAAATAATAAAAATAGAATAAAGAAAAGTAACGAACAAGATAAGATTTTTTAAATCCGGTGAATAATTTCTGGAAACCAGATCCAAAGCGTTTGGTAGGTTTTCTCTCTGTAAGGACATCACTGAATTACAGGCCAATGCCAACACTATATTTCCTAAAGCATACAGATCTTTTTGCTGAAAAAGATAACACAGACAAATATCATCTGAAAACTTTGAAAAGTAAAATGGAAAATATAAATTAAGTTAGTGAATTTTCTTTCAGTACCTTGCTTGTAAATTTCCACAAATATAATTGTAAAATAATTTTTTTTTTAAAGATACATATGAAATATGCAATTCGTTGAACCATGAAATCCACAATTTAATGAGCTTTCACAATTAATAATATTTACTAAAGTAAAGCATCTGGTAGATATTTAATGTGCATACAGCAATAGAGATTCTGTAATCTTAAAAAGCCTTATATCTTACCTGATAATGTGGCATCAATGCCAATGGGTTTGCTTGACTATTATCAAAATTTAATACATCACTAATACCCACACAATTTATACGTAATCTGTAAAAATAATCATTTCATACATGAACTATGGATCATAATTGAAACAAAATGGAATGAAATATAATATCATACTTTTCTGAGATGCACTATAAAAAGGTTAAAAACCATATATGAAAGATATAATTTTGAAATTTGTTAATAGTCAATATACATAGCCTACATGTGTCATAAGTTACCTGATGCTAACAATTAATTTCCATTGATTTCATGGCAAACAATCAATATAATGTAAATAAAAACTATTATGATATTTAATATAAGTACTAATTAACCTAAAGTCAACTCTATTGTAGTATCTGACAGATTACAAAGGCGTGTCTGTATTTAACATTATGTTTCTATTTTATATTCTGCCTCAAGTAAAAAATTTTAAAAAGGATTGCTACTGAATGGTTAGCCCTCACCAACAAAGCAGGGAGGAATCTGGGACAGTTTTGTTCTCTCTACCACTAGCTTACAATACTCCAGTAGTGTAAGTTATCTGTATAAAGAAGCTATCTTACCTTGATTTGCCATAAATCAATATTTTAGTAGGATCAAGAGAACGGCATGCTAAACCAGTAGCATGTATAGCTCTTAAAGCTGAACTCAGTTGTACAACATATGTCCATATTAAACTTTCTGGTAATAATCCATTATTAGCTGGCTGGGGTGTACCACCATTCATAGACACTAAAATATTTTATACTCAATATACCTAGACTAAATATACATATTCTAAAAAAAAACAATTTAGACTAGAAACATTGTCAAGTTGGCGAATCTAGATTTGGCGAAAATATAAAATAATAGTCAAATATATTTAAGCGTATAACATGTGTATTGCTATAACCAATTCAAACAGAAATACTTCAATATGCTGTATTGTTTTGGAATTATTTCAAAAAGATTTTAAATAGCATTTTTTTCTATAAAACACATGATGATCATTAAAATTTGAAATTAATTGAAATACTTACCATTACCAGCACTATAAGGTCTAGAAGCTGATGGTGTTTCACCATTAAATGGACTACTATAACCATTAACTGGAGCAGGCATATTACTGAAATGTCTGGACATCAATGTCTCGCTTGCCGGGAAAAAATCATACACAAAAACAATGGCTGAAATATAACAGATTTAAGTCAATAAACACCAGCATAGAACGTTAATTATGAATATTTACATTTCAACTATTACTCCCTTCAATGAACCAGTTTTGCAAACCAGCAATTATTTTTCAATAAACACTAGTTTGTCATGTGACACTATGACATCGTCAAAGCACTCGCAATCTATTGGCTCTAAGTTAAATGCGGTCCACTTGATTGATAGATACCAATGAATTGAAAAAACATCAGATCTCAGTAATTTTACTTTGAAAACATCAAGGAGAAATAAACGCTGCTTTATTACGTGACAAGAGGTACATGATCCGCTTCGCTGGGTAATTTATCTTGTCATGTGATAAACCAGCGTTTATTTCTCCATACTGATAACAAGATCCACATTCATTCCTTAAATATTTTGTAAATAGTTGTTACAAAATATCACTTTTGGATATCCAGTCCCTAAAAACTAAGAATAAACTTTCAAAATAAAACAAATACTGACAAATAAAAGTAAATTTCAATGTTTGTAACTTACAATTATCACCATAGGCTTTAGTAGTAAATACTTCTTTCAACTGAACAATATTAGGATGATACATTTTCTTCCACATATCAATTAATGGCATACATTTAGTATTCACTAATCTGAAACCTAGAAAACACATTGTTTAGTTAAAGTTTGAAAACCTATGAACAAATAAGGAATACAACTAATTATTACAATGAAAACTATGGAAAAATTAATCCTTATTTGAGTTGACTGTTTAAGATACCGGTAACATGAAATCAAACTCTACAAGTGCAATTTCACTATACAAATTTATAACAGGTCCTGTAAATTATCATTGACAACAAATTTAGATTTAAAAACTTTTTGTGAAACTTGGCAAGAACTATATAAATCCAATGAGTATTTTATTTATAATAATAAATAACACGTACCATGTATCCTACGTAAACAGTATGTCATACCATCTTTAACATTAACAGCTTTAAAACATGATGTAGGATAACCAAATATATTAGATTTCTGTAGAGGGTTGGCTGGAGGAGGTTCCAGTGGAAACAAATTATGATAGTTATCAACTTCAGCTGGCAGCTCTATTAAATACAATCAAATAATATTATAAAACATATAAAGGAAACGTCTATGCTATTCTGCTTTCATAATACAAAGCTTGTAAATCTCTGATATCCATACTAAGCTATAAAACCTCTTTGAGTCTGATTATGTTATCTGTAGAATATTTATTTTGTATATTTGTCTTGACTAATTGGTTCTAAAACCGTGTGTATATATTTTGTAGTTGATGTTAAATTTGATGAAAATGAGAAAGTTGAATTACCTGTATTGTGAGATTGATCAAGTTGAGCCATAGTTAAAGCATGTTCATTCAATATTTGCTGAAAAAATAAACACAAGACATAAACATGTTTAATACACTGTCTATCATTCTCAAACATCAGAGGTTTACAAATCAACATACTTAATTATATTATCTTTACAACTACACTTACCAGTTTGATTTCATCTGCCATGAAAAATTGTGGCAAGTTAGCCTTTAATTTCATATGGGCTATATGAGGTGGTATACTTGGATACATAGCAAAGTTTGGTAAAACCTGAAATACAAATGCTATTGTAGAATGCTAGTAATATGATTAAAATAATATAATTAAAAACTATTTAGCAGTCTAAATTTCCTTGTTTTTATGAATTGTTGGAGAATAAAATGTATGATTAAAATTCTGGAAAGTAATACAGATAACCTGTTAAGCCAGGACTGTCCTGGTATATTGAAAAGGGACAATCAATATATCTATTAAGAAAATAAGAAAAATAACTTACAGCTCCTTGATGTTGAGGTGAGAAATCATCAGGTGAATAGAAATAAGTTGTACCACCAACATTTTCCTATAAATAGATAGTAATTATATATATAAAGATAATGGACCACGGCCATATAAGCCTAACGAAAAAGTCTTTGGGGCAAGGGCAATAACTCTGCTACTAACGGTCGAAAAAACCTCAAATTCGAACTTGATCTTTGTTTTCTGAATATGATTGTATATATACATACTGAATTTCATTAGATTCCATCAAAAATTCTAGGTTTTAGAGCGTTTACAAGCAATTGATGTTGATAGAAGCACTTACTGTATAGAGATTAAAGGGCGAAAACTCCTCAAAACTGATGAAAGAGGCCTAAATCTTGAAAAGCTTTAATTTTAATCAGGAGAAAACTAAAATTTCCCAAACCTTTCGAATTAGGTCCAATAACATCCATTTTAAGTTTCATCAAAATCGGTTGAAAACTAAGGGAGTAATAGCATATTTAAGATTTGGGGCAAGGGCAATAACTCTGCTTCTAACGATTGAAAATAGCTCAAATTCGAACTTGATCTTCGTTTTATGAATATGTATACACATATCAAATTTCATTTGATTCCGTCAAAAACTCTAGTTTTTAGAGCGTTTACAAGGAAATGTTGACGGACGGACAGACGGACAGGGGTGCCGACAATATACGTCCTCATAGAGAGATGAGGGCGTATAATAATAAAAACAATACACATCTAAATCTCAATAAACACAATTTTTGTTATTTTCTTTCTCAGTCTATAGCACAACTGTTAATTTCATTGTAATATTTTCTGCCAATACAGTACAATTCAAGAGATGTAAAAATCAAAATGGGTAAAACTACGCGAAATATGGACAAGACAAGATTAACATTACCTGAATAGTATTGGCTGATTTCTGGGGGATAGTAGTTTGACGGAGAGGTGTGACAGGAGATGCTGTACGACGTAACATGAGTGGAGAATTAGTTGGTGATATTCCAGGACTCGGACTTGGACTAACATTTGATGAATATATCACTGAAAAACAAATTGATCTATTATCTTGGGTTTCATTATTTCCAATTAATGCTCAACAATGCTTCACAGCCAGCAAGGTTATTGGTGCATACTTACTTGATTTTATTTGACAATACTTACTATGAATGGATGTAATAAATTCAAAAGTTCAATAACATTGACAATACTTACTGTGAATGGATGTGCTCGACAATAACATTATAATATTGTATTATGTTTTTTTTTTTTCTCTTAGATTGTATTATGTTACTATGCTTGGATGTAAGTTCAATAACATTATAATATTGTATTATGTTACTATGCTTGGATCATTGGATGTAAGTTCAATAACATTATAATATTGTATTATGTTACTATGCTTGGATGTAAGTTCAATAACATTATAATATTGTATTATGTTACTATGCTTGGATGTAATAAGTTCAATAACATTATAATATTGTATTATGTATATTGACTATGAATGGAATTGCTAGACAATACTTACTATGATTGATATGATTTGATGTGGTTGGTGTAACAGTATTGGCAGTAGATATTATATTACTATATGTAGAGAATGATGGAGTACTAGCACTATGTGACAGTGAATTATTTGTACCAGATTTTGGAGAAAAATCATTAGGAACCTGCAATGGAATAATAATATTCAAGACAATTGTCCACAATCCCTTTCATGTGTGTTAAGCATGTCTTGAGTTGCATTTCTTATTGGTTGAATTTACTGTGAAGACAAAAATATTACGGTACCGTAACTTATTTTATGAAAATTTTGAAAAAATAGACTACTTACAATTTAATCAATTCAAATATCATAAATAATGAATTTATTCTCTTACCTTATTTGGAATAGTACCTGCTGCTAAATTTAAAGCAGCAAAATCATTGGCTATACCTTGATCATTGGCAGGTGTAGGCACAAAGGGTTTCGCATTCTGGGAAAGGGATCCAAGCATACTGTTTCGAGATCTGGGTCTTGGACGCTAAAAAATATATAAATATGTTCACTTGGCAAGATATGTCCATTTACAACTTTTTGTGTCAATATTTTTTATTTAAGCCTACACACCAAATGTCAAAATTCTATTGCGTTCTCAAGCCAAATATTTATTAATGTATCCAAATTGTCCAAGATGTAGGCCTAAATATAAACCTAGTTACTAAATTTTATACAAATCAAATCAAAAATATGACCATTTCAACGTATCAGGGGCTAAAACTAGGTATACTCAAATTCAAACTTCTTAAAATTTTGAAGATATTATCCTACATCCCAAATTGGATGAAAATCATATAAAAACTCGAATAATATCAATAGTTGAAAGTATAGGATAAAAACTGTTGCTTTCATAAACCACATTTAAAATAATTTCAATGTATCAAGGATTGAAACTCCATTATCCTTTGTTGATTGTACCTAAATTTGAACATCAATTGCATTCACGTCAAGTTATTTGTAGACATTTGTACCAATAAACTTGGGTGACGGCAACATATATCCACACGAGAATGAGAGCGATTCAAATTAAGAAAAGTTAGTTATTATCTTCCTCAGGTAGTTCAAAACATTTTTTAAGTTTTAACAATATTGACACTTACACCACTGGAAAACTGTTGGAATTCTTGAACTGAGTTTGGAGCTGAACAGAAGGTGGCATTAAAATATTGATCACCACTATTAGCTAAACTATCTGTCATTCCTGAAATTATATCAAATTAAAGACATAATAACTAATTATATAGCTTACAGAATATATTCTCCTGTCTCATTTATATGTCAGATAATAACTTATTTATCATTCTACTAGAACAGTCCATTATTCACTGTTCCTAGTTAAATATATCAGATTTCTCATTTTCTTAACATCTTCAAAATGCAACTGTTTTAGTCCTTTCATTTGAAGTAGAACGTTATTCAGTCATCACATGAACTAAATATCTCAACATAAAGTAAATCGATTGGGCATCTTTAAAGTCATTCTAATTCAAAGTAGATTACATTTCGTATCGGTTATTTTTTCATTTTTGACTCTTTGTAATCTAAGGTTTATTAGGCAAGCATGTTATGGCAAAGTCAAAGTCATTTTAAGCCAATCAGAAACTACCTTGCAGATCACGTATCTATGCATTGGGTTGCATTGTGGGAGAACGAAACAGAAAGTAAAATAAAACGTCAAAATTATGATGCAATACGAAACGCACTTGAAAACACTGATTCTGATTGGCGGAAGGGTGGTGGAAGGGTGGCGTGTGCTATAAATTGCTACCCTTATAAACTTTCTTAAATTACAATAAGTCGAAGAAAAAAATAACGGAACGAAATGTAATCTTATTTTAATTAGATTGCTTTAAAGTCAACCAGAGCTTATTTATTTCCTCTATAAATATAAAAACCAATTTTTACTTTCAACATAATAAAAAATATCACATTTATCTCGCATACTTGGCATATAAAATCTTTTAAACTAAGATAAAAACAAGTATAATCTGATTTAATTCAAAAGTCAAGAACTAGACTATGTATGATACTGATACCGGTATTCAAACTCTTATAAGTATAAAGTGTCATAAATCAAAGAGAACTTCTTAATATCAACTTTGTGAATTGCTGCATTGAATAAGATAAATAGTGTAAGGTCGGGTAAGGAATATAATCTTTTACATGTTTCTAATAATGCAGTTTTAAAAATTTTACTTTCCAAGCCTCATTAGACAACTGGTATTTAATATCTTATAAAGGGAGACAAAATAACTTTTTTGAATATGGAATGGAACAATCAAATAAGTGTTTCACAAAAAATGACATTTTAGAGACACTGTCAATGAACACTGATTAAGATATTATTTATCCTATGTGCTCTAAGATAAAATGTATATCATAAAGCAAGGAAAAAAACATTTAAAAAAATAATTATTTAGTAGCTGCTTATATTCAAAATAATTGTATGGAAATCATTTTCATTACTTGTGACTTTTTAATTGATTTAATTGTATTTTATTGCACATGTTGATCGGATTATTGTTCATCAAATCAAATTCAAACTAACATATAACTTGGAAGGCAGTAACAATCAACTAGATTCCAGATTCCATATAATACTGAACAACAATTTTCAATAACAAAAATAGCCTTCTGTCACAGTTCAAATCAATTATCTTTTAAAAACTGTTAACCTGAAATGAGTGCAGTTATGACAATAATAAGTATTCAGTTGTACTAACTGTTATTACCAGTAATGATAGGAAGTACTAACTAACAGTGTACAATAACTGTGTCATCTGAGTAATCAATAACAACACCTACTGACAACATGTCATTCTAAACTCTCTCACTGTCATTAGAGATGTGAAAAGCCTTGAGCTATCAGAATTCAAACAAATCCACTAATTGGAGGAGAAACTGAAGAATAAAGCTTTAATCTTTCTTCCTTCTAATGTTTTCATTTTTAATATCCACTGCCACTCTTTGATAGTAAATCTTTAAGTTTAATCAATTTACTTCAAAAGGATTCAAAGTAGGTTTCAGAAAGTTTGTTCCCTGTGGATATACAAATTATAGAATCTCTTTGGCTAATATCTGCATCTGAACTTCCATGAAACATTTGGTCAAAATGTAGAATCAGACACCTTGCATTTTTGTCTGAAGTGTGATAGGGAGAGGACTGCAATAGAGCTTTTATCAGTAGGTACACAAATTTAACGACTTAAGTGATATCCCTCTAAAACACAGAACTAACAGAAAATAATCATTTAAGGGAAGAAAATCTCAATATAGACATAACTATCTACTGTTTTTATACCTATGTGCATCTTTATAAAAGTTGATTTTAAAGGAATATTATGCATTGAGAATTTAATAAGCAAAATATTTTATTTATTTATACTATTACAATTAGACTAAAGGGAAGTGTTCAGCATTTCCGATGGTCAATTTAGGACTTGAATATTTCTAAATATACTCCAGAAGTACTAGAACTGGACGAAAATCATATAATTCCTTCAATTATATCTCTACCTTAACATTTATTCTCATTTTCTGTATATGTGTTTTCTATAAGCTTATAACCCATAGTCTTATTTAGACGAGACATATTTTTAACTTTCAAACACTGATAATTATGGGTACACATGTGTTTGAGGGGTTAAATTTTGTAAGAGAGATGTAAACAACATTATGGTTAGGATTCTGGAACTAGAACTAAAAAAATTTTTGGTCGAACAGTTAGTGAACATATCCCTTTAAACCTTAATTTGGGCACACCCCTGTATTGGTGAGCGAGGCTTGGAAAATCAAGGTCGAGTGTGATCATGAGAAGGCTACAGAAGCATTTTCACTCATTTAGAATTCTATTGGCTGGCCTTTAAGAATAGATAAATACAATGTTAAATGTTGTGATTAACAGCGTGCTAGAGAAATCTAGGGAAAATAAGATGTCGCACCATGTTTATTAGGCACTGGTATTGACAACATTTTTTAAGGCCTGTCTGATCAAATACAGTTGTCCTACCTCCAAAAATGAAATTATATAACACTCTAAATCGTTAGTGAAAATGCTACTGGGTCATTCCTTCTCAAATCAACCAATTTTGGAAAAATTTCCCGGGTCACCCTCTCAGACAAAATTCATCGATTACAACCAAAGATTAGTGCTGACACAATATATCGTATCGCAATACAGCATGCCGCGATAGGCATATCGTATCGCAAGGTCGTGTATCGATACCTGACGTGGATATGGATCACTACTATCAACTAAATTACCCAAATTAGAAAATTTTAAAGTTTTAAATAAATAAATATTGAAACTTTGAAAATAAAGTGTTAATTTTTGTCCCTTAATCCCATATCGTAATATGTATTGTATCTTGACCTTTGTATCGCGATATGTATTGTATTGTGACATGGTTGGCAATACCCAGCACTATCAAAGATATGTAGAAATCCCAAATATTAGGTCTAAATAAAATTTCTAGGGGCTGTGGTTTCAACTTTTTTTGGGAGATACAGAGTTACAGACCTTGTATTTGGGATTTCTCCATATCTTTGGTATAGGAGTAAAAATATAATGAAAAGTTTTGGCTCTGGCTCTGCAGGTGAAGTAGCATAATGCTAATGCTAATCTCATTTCATTTTTATAATTCTGGCACAATGTTTATGGTTGTAACTAACAAGTAATCTTAACTAATCTAAATTTAAATCAAGATTCTGTATTTTTACATAGATTCATCATACAGGGATGAGTTTGAAAGAGGGGAAACCACTACATCTCTCTTTCAATAAATTAAAATACCATCAATGCATGGAAGATCACTATTTTCCTTTGAGACATAAAAAAATAAACAAAATGATCTTCAAGCACAAGTATAACTACATAAAAATTGTGATAGAATATGAAGCCAATAAAATTGCAAACTTTTAAAGGAATAATACCTCTTATCATGAACGCAAAATTTAGATTCTCAAACTCAATAAGAGTCATTAGTGGACATACCTGATAACTGAAACTGGGCTATACCGTACTACACAAAATATAATATTGTAATTTTGTGGATGATTACATAGCTTTATGGATCTGTTTGCATACGTAAACTTTACACGTAATATGCTGTTTAGTCTTTCTAAGAGGTACATATATATTATCAAAATTTAATTTGTACAGATCCAATCCAATAATTTCTAATAGCAATAGAACCCACTGATTGACTGAAATAATTACCCAGTCACAGTGTCATTTCCCTGTAATCTATTTACTGGCTTTAAATATAATTCTACCAAGCTTAATTATCAAATGATATTAGATCTAATCAGTAATAGATCAAATCTTGGACCTAATTAAAATAAAAGTTAATTAAGTAGATCATAACTGCTAAAATTATAAAGTAGGCCAAGATTAAATCAAAACCAGACAAAATTTCAAAAACAATGATATAAAACATTATTGACAATATCTGAAACAAGACATAGATCTGGTGACAGTGATCCAAAATAATTCAAGAGATTTCACCTAGCACACACAATAATTACCTGGATTGTCTGGGACACCATTCGGTGTGCCAGAGAACGAGTTTGGCATCGAACCTGGATTTGGATGTCCATGTAAAAACTGACATTCGTCGCCGTAGGCACAGACACCCGTGTTCATAAAATATCGGCATAATGCGGCCTTTTTCCCGGGTGGAACCGCACTTGTCATTGTAAAAGGGAGGCGAAATTCACCTCTTCATTAATTTATTCTAGGAAAATAATTGTGTTGGCATTTATCCTTTCAAAAGTATGTTTATCTTTCAACCAAGTTTCCTTTATTTTTGAACAGGTACTCCATTATTGATGCGCGCGCACAATTTTAGGGAATTCTGGGAGTAAATATTTAGGTCAGCAACAGTCGGCAACGTTATAGACATTTGTACGAAAATTATCTCAAAATTTATAAGTTATAAGGTAGTTGAAAAAAAATATTTATATTTTAGAGCACCAAAAAGGGAAATGACAATTGAAAATTTTCAAAATCCACCTCTTACTCTCTTATTTCCCTCTTCACCTCATAAAGAGGTGTCTCGGTCTCGATTGGTAAGAAAGATTTGGAATGGAAACCAGAAAAAAATGGGCTGGGCTAGGGACATGGACAATAATATAACCCATCCTGGTTCGTTTCCCCACCACAAAACTCCAACCCCAATATTATTAACAAATCCATGTCCTTAAACATCAATTATTGGTATTCTTGATATAACAGTCTATGGTTTGTTTTATTTGAAAAAAAAAACAACCAATTATCAAATATAGATAGGCCTAACCAATGAGCTATATTAATTAATATACATTGTCATGTAGCTCATTGGGCCTAGGTTATGTCTTGACTAGATGATATAAATTTTTTGTTGTATCCCTCTAGAATCACAGTTGGTTATATTGTGACTAGATGATATCAATTGTTTTGTAGTATTTCTATATTCTAGAATTACAGTTGGTTATGTTGTGACTAGATGATATAAAATGTTTTGTAGTGTTTCTATATTCTAGAATTACACCCAGCAAACAATTCAACGTTTTAATAACGTTTTAGAAATGTTTGGTTTTCGTTTCTAAAATGTTTTTTTAAAACGTGTAAAAGACCTCGATTTGTAGACTCTTATTAATGTTTCAAAAACCACATGAAGAAACGTTTTTTTGGAACCTTCAGAAAACTTTTAAGAAACGTTATTTTAAAAACGTTTTATAAATGTTTTGGTTTTCGTTTCTAAAATGTTTTTTTTAAACGTGTAAAAGACCTCGATTTGTAGACTCTTATAAATGTTTCAAAAACCACATGAAGAAACGTTTTTTGGAAACCTTCAGAAAACTTTTAAGAAACGTTATTTTAATAACGTATAATAAATGTTTGGTTTTTTCGTTTTTAAAATGTTTTTTTAAAACGTGTTAAAAACCTCGATTTGTAGACTCTTATAAATGTTTCAAAAACCATCTGAAAAAACGTTATTTTGAAACCTTCTAAAAACTTTTAAGAAACGTTATTTTGAAACATTTCCAAAATGTTTTTCAAAACGTGTTAAAAACCTCGATTTGTAGACTCTTATAAATGTTTCAAAAACCACATGAAGAAACGTTCTTTGAAACATTCTAAAAACTTTTAATAAACGTTATTTTGAACATTTAGAAAACATTAAAATAATGTTTTATAGAAACATTGGAACCTTCAGAAAACTATTAAGAAACGTTATATTTTAACCTGTAGGGAACCAGTAATAAACGACCCCCCCCCCCCCCACCACCCCCCCCCCCCCCCCTCCTTTCCTCCTTTGTTTTTTTGTGGGGCGGTGGGTGGCTGACCATGTAATGTATTTCCAACCAACCATCTCCCTTGTACCATAAGCTATGTCGGTAGATATTTTTTGTCCTTAAACAAGCTATGCCATAGAAAACCTTCACCCATTCACTGTTAATAGATGGTTCTTTAACTTTGCAAATCCATAAGATTTGGCTTGGATCAGGATCATTGTTGCAAAACCCGGAAAAGGGTAAACATCTTTTATTACAGTAAAATCATCATTGCAAAAAATCAAAAAAATTAAAGCACAAATTCTTCTTGAGATATCATCTGTCCTTTTATAGGTTTCTGAAATGATAAAAAAAAAATCTCAGTTAGTTGTTGTACATCGTCCCAACTTGCGTTTTTGCAAAATTCATTCAATCAAAAAGGAATCATATTTTATATGTCAATGACAATTGTAAAAAATCTCAATATTTTGCTTGTAGGATAAAAACCATATTGCGCAGGGTTGTTATACAAAATAATAGAATTCATTAAGATTCCAGATAAAAATATAAATCAAGTTTGCTTTAATATAAATACCTTCCACTATGATTTAAAAAAAATATTCTATTACCTTGTATTTTGGTCCTTTTTACTTCTGTAGGGTCTGTTTCAATTAATAATCCTTCCATATCTGCGACCTTGGCTTTAGAGAAAACACTCTTGCCGAACATTCTGAAAAAGTATTATGGAATTAATACGACTTATTTTATTACTATTTTTTATCTAACTTTGCACTCAAAGATCAATATATTTTTTAACTTACTGTTGAACCTACCAGATTTAAAATCAATTTCCCAGAGAATCGGCTAATTAGAATTACAAAAAGGAATACAGTGTACTTACAATTCATTCCTATATTGGCCGACAATTTCTACAAAATAAAAAGTTTGACCCTTACCCTCTGACTGATACAGCTACATAGGTCATAGGTGTTATCTAATAAGCTTGTCATCAACAAGATCTAGTTCCTAAAATTTCTTGATGACTTTAACAGATTGGTATCAAATTTCTATTGAGCTCATATGAAATATAGCATCAGTTTTTAAATTTGTTCTATTTTAGTAGCAATCAATTATTGCTATATAACTCCTATCAAAAACTAATGGTATTTCAAATCTTAGTTTCTTAGTTTTATGTTATTGCTGCAGAACAATCATGTGATTTTAATGTATAATTGTATGTAATAAAAGCAGGAATTAAAGAGCAAAATTGAACCCCCACTTCACTTTTAAACAAATTAAGAATATGTTTATACAAACATTCCTTGTAATAAATGCGTTCACCCTGAACAAGTGTGACTGTGAAGTTAATTGGCTCTAATTTGCCAATTCTTTTACAGCGAGTTGTTGGATTGAATTTAGAGAAATAATGAACATAGAAAAATAGTCTGAATGTCCAAAGAAAATGACAAAAAAATGTTACACAAATTGTATGGAAATTGATAAGGAAATTTGGCAAATCCAGATTCATAATCTTCATATGCATCTATTGGTACTTTTGTCAAAATGGATAGGATCAAACTCGCTCAAGTTATGTCATAGCAATCCTACCACAAGAAAATTGCCAATTGTTATTTTTTGAATACATAAATCCCTGGGGAGTCTAGTTAATCGACAGATAATCTTGAGCCTTCAATTTGGCACGAAATGTCAGGAATATGTCTTTGTTAGTCACTTTGTCCCTATACAAATATACCTTAAATTCGCCAGGAAATCGCATTTTAGTGAGTCAAATTCTAGAAAAGGTCCCATGACATAATATAATAGTGTTTCCGGGCGTACCAATATTGGTAGCCTATAATTCTCTAAATTTGCTTAGTGACATATCTCAAAGAGTTATAAACCGTGAATTCATAGGGGCATCTAAATCTCAAATTTTTCTGAGACTCTACAAAAAATCTTGAACCTTTCCTGGGAAATATAGACTTCTTATGGTCAATATTTTTCAAAATTTATCAGCAAATCGTGTTTCAAGGAACAACAATCTTTAATTTTCTAGTTTGGGCAGCAATAAAGGTAACAATAGAGTCTAATGCAGTGCTTCTCAATCTTGATCCAATTCCCCAATTCATAAAAAATTCCACTGCCATCAACCCCAAATAAATAACTACAAAACTAAAACTGAAATTTGGAGTTGGTTTAAACCAAGAACAACGACCACAGTTTTCAAAATTTGGTGAAAAGTTTCTTGCATCTGAGGATTTTTCAGACAGCATTCTCTTTGACACTGCTGCACTATTAAAAAAGGTAAGAGGAGATTTTCCCAAAAGAAAATTTGAAAATTAGGATTGATTTGCATTCATCTGAAGCCATTCCAAACAGTTATCTAACCAACGTTATATGAGAGATATAGTACTGAAGCTCAAAACTCAATTTATGCAGAATTTCTACAGTTCAAAATATTCACCCCCTTAAGTTTGTAATAATAATTCACCCCCAATTTTTTTCAAAATTTCACCCCTTAGATTTCAATTTCATCCCTGCATGCATATAGAACACAGTTGCGAAGCACTAGTCTAATATGTAACAATTCACAAAGTTTTCCAGGTGTGGAGGTCTAAAGTACCGAAATGCCCCTCTTGATTGGACCTCAATAATTCGAAATCTCACATTTTTTCGAAACGCATGCTGACAAAAATATCTTGATTTCTACCAAATACCAAAATATCTCGACTGAGAAGTGATTAATACGTACCTGTGAAATTGAAGGAAAATATCCTAGATCTACTTAATTCAATCTTTTTCTCAAGACTGGTGATAGTGAGAACTCGGGAAGAAGTCACCAATTTCTGATGCCCCCTTATCTTTGGGACCATAGCCCACGGGAAAAATTCATTCTTCAGGAAGCGTTTTCTTCACACGTGCATTTTCTGACGGGTAATTTCATGTAGACCTTTAAGTCGTTTTTTTCGTGGCTTTAAAAGGATGGGAGCAAATCCCACAGCAACAATAATGATTTTTGCTTATATGCTATACACTTTTTCGATTCTAACATATGCTTTGAATATGATAACATTTTACTGATGTGGTAAAGGACAAATGTAGAACAAAAGTGTATGATATTATGTTATTATCACTATGTTATTTTTTTTATAGATTTTTACCCGTTATTAGAAAACAATTTTAAAACTTTTGTGTAAAATGCCTTTTTTTTCCTTCCTCAAAATCATATCAGAAAAAGACTATTTTAACGTTTATAAAAAGTTTACTGAATCACGTTATTGAAAACCAAATTTAAAACGTTGGTGTGAAATGTCTTTTCTAACGTTCCTCAAAAACATATCAGAGAAAGGTTTTTAGAACGTTTTAAAATAAAGTTTACTGAATCCCGTTATTAAAAAACAATTTTAAAACGTTGATTTAAAATGTCTTTTCTAACGTTCCTCAAAAACATATCACAAAAATGTTTTTAGAACATTTTAAAAAAGTTTACTGAATCACATTATTAAAAAACAAATTTAAAACGTTAGTGTGAAATGTCTTTTCTAATGTTCCTCAAAAACATATCTGAGAAAGGTTTTTAGAACGTTTTAAAAAAGTTTACTGAATCACGTTATTAAAAATCAAATTTAAAACGTTGGTGTGAAATGTCTTTTCTAATGTTCCTCAAAAACATATCTGAGAAAGGTTTTTAGAACGTTTTAAAAAAGTTTACTAAAACACGTTATTAAAAACCAAATTTAAAACGTTGGTGTGAAACGTCTGTTCTAACGTTCCTCAAAAACATATCAGAGAAAGGTCTTTAGAACGTTTTAAAAAAGTTTACTAAAACACGTTATTAAAAATCAAATTTAAAACGTTAGTGTGAAACGTCTTTTCTTAAGTTCCTCAAAAACATATCAGAGAAAGGTTTTTAGAACGTTTTAAAAAAGTTTACTGAATCACGTTATTAAAAAACAAATTTAAAACGTTAGTGTGAAACGTCTTTTCTAACGTTCCTCAAAAACATATCAGAAAAAGGTTTTTTTAACGTTTTAGAAAAGTTAACTGAATCACGTTATTGAAAACCAAATTTAAAACGTTGGTGTGAAATGTCTTTTCTAACGTTCCTCAAAAACATATCAGAAAAAGGTTTTTTTAACGTTTTAGAAAAGTTTACTAAATCACGTTATTGAAAGCCAATTTTAAAACGTTGATGTGAAATGTCTTTTCTAACGTTCTTCAAAAACATAACAGAAAAAGGTTTTTAAAACGTTTTAAAAAAGTTTCACTAAAACATTTCTACAATAGATACAGAGAAACTTTTTATGTAACCTTTTAAAAACATTTTTTAAACGTTTTTCCGCCACTAACCTTTTTAGAACCACTATAAAACGTTTTTTAAATGTTTTGTGTTTGGTGGGCAGTTGGTTATGTCGTGACTAGATGATATAAATTGTATTGTAGTGTTTCTATATTTTAGAATTACAGTTGGTTATGTCGTGACAGATATAAATTGTATTGTAGTGTTTCTATATTCTAGAATTACAGTTGGTTATGTTGTGACTAGATGATATAAAATGTTTTGTAGTGTTTCTATATTCTAGAATTACAGTTGGTTATGTCGTGACTAGATGATATAAATTGTTTTGTTGTATCCCTCTAGAATTACAGTTGGTTATGTCGTGACTAGATGACATCAATTGTTTTGTAGTGTTTCTATATTTTAGAATCACAGTTGGTTATGTCGTGACTAGATGATATAAATTGTTTTGTAGTATTTCTATATTCTAGAATCACAGTTGGTTATGTCGTGACAGATATAAATTGTATTGTAATGTTTCTATATTCTAGAATTACAGTTGGTTATGTCGTGACAGATATAAATTGTATTGTAATGTTTCTATATTCTAGAATCACAGTGGTTTATGACGTGACTAGATGATATAAATTGTATTGTAGTATTTCTATATTCTAGAATTACAGTTGGTTATGTCGTGACTAGATGATATAAATTGTTTTGTAGTGTTTCTATATTCTAGAATTACAGTTGGTTATGTCGTGACTAGATGATATAAATTGTATTGTAGTATTTCTATATTCTAGAATTACAGTTGGTTATGTCGTGACAGATATAAATTGTTTTGTAGTGTTTCTATATTCTAGAATCACAGTGGGTTATATCGTGACTAGATGATATCAATTGTTTTGTAGTGTTTCTATATTCTAGAATCACAGTGGGTTATATCGTGACTAGATGATATCAATTGTTTTGTTGTGTCCCTCTAGAATCACAGTGGGTTATGACGTGACTAGATGATATGAATTGTAATTTTAAAATTAAGTATGTTGCTGAACAAAAATGTAGGGGTAGCCTGAAAAATGAGATTACAACTGTTTAAATTGAGAATCCGAATATGAAAAAAAAAAACAAGACGTAAAGCCTCTCGTGGAGGAGGGCCTGGTAGTTCTCTAACAAGAAAAGAAATATTTGTTTGCATTCTTACACTTATTTTCGTGAAAAACGTCCAAAATAATCTTTTAAAATTTCTTGAAATAAAGTAGGACTATAATCTCGAACATACACCATGTATTTAAACCGTTTCATCTTCGAACGCAGATATACTTATTGATTTGAATGCTAGTATTTCAACGGTGAACAAGTGTGAACTATATTAACACTGATCATCTTAGCTGACAAATTCTCGTTTTCGAGGTATCGAAGAGATGATAAACGTTTCCCTCCAAGATGTTTCTAGAACTAGTTAACCGTTTCCGTGGTTTACCAAGCATTAATGCAAATGTTACTTTAGAGTTGAAATTTGGAAGAAATGGTCATAGGTTTCGATTGTTATGCTAAAAACGACTCATGTTTACTTTGTTTACTCAAACTGTGTTCTATATATAAGACGTAAACAAAAAGATTACTGTAATCCAATGTTCATTTAAATTTTTAAAAATCAATAATAGAAACAAAAGTGAACCTACAGCTGTTCATTTATTAACTGTCTTTGCACATTTGTTGGTAAATCTAATTTGACTAATTATTAGAACTGGAATATATCAGTTTCAAAATAGATCTAGTAGGCTTACTGTCTACTTATGTAATATCTTAACATCCATATAAATTTAATACATCAGATCTCTTTCAAAGTAGTTTATACAGGGGGGCAATTTTCGGCATTAATTTTTTGGTGAAAATTCAAAAGATGAGATTTATATCAGCTCAGGTATATGAACTTTGGTATTAATTAGATTTTCCCTGATGCCCTGTATCACCAGTCTGTCTATGATTCAGCACAAGGCAGATGTGGATGAGGACTTATTTACATCTATCTAGATAACTATTATATGGTACATTTTTGCTCTTGGGAATATTTTTTTATAATACAACTGTATAGTAATATATGTTTTAATTAATGTTCAAAAAACATAATACTTGATCAAAAGAACATAAACATAATATATTTAAGAGCATAAAATATCCAGGAGACAAACAATTTATGCATAGAAAATTATAGGCGTATTACAGAGAATAACTGGATTTAAAATATAACGTATAATACAGAAACCACAAAGATGTTATTGGAGATAACCTAAACAATGGATCCATGCGATGTTTATATTATTCCTGATTTATTTCTAGCATTATGTTCACATTGTATACAAGGCTAAATCTCTTATTTCACATTTTATATCTCAAGTCACTAACTAACTAACTAACAAAAGCTTATAAAATTTAATTTCAATTAATGCAAAGTTACTTAACACTAATTTGAACAAAAAGTATAATAAAATATTAACTCATAGAATTCACAGAAAAATTCAATCAAGTTAAAAGTTTTTAAAATCATGAATCATTGTATCTCAGCAATGAAATTTGCAACATAGAAATTTTTTTTTAGTTTAACAATATAACATCTAACACCCATAATTTTCTCAAACATAAATAGGAATTCAATTCTTAAAAGTTTCATAAACAAATAATCATAAAACTAAGCTTGGTTACTGGTTATTATAATCTAAAATTTCACTTGCTACTTTTATTCCTAATCATTGAAATATAACTCAGAGAATAATTATGACATAATTTTTTATGTATAAAAAGATTAATAATATGAAATCTCTGACTAAAGAAATCCGCAAATCCTTAACAAAAATATTTCTGGGGACCTAGATGGCAGAAAAACAAATGGCGGGATACTTTTGTTGATGATATTAATAAAATAATAACAAGCAGTGATTAGGGTATATGTTATAAATAGGATTAACATAATTAATACTCAATCTGATTCAAATACAGAACCTAATATTTGTTTCGTTTGCTGAAAAAGGAAAACTTAATATCTTGGGCTATATTTTAATCAGTTTGACTATTTTGGAATTCTTTGTAAGGAGATTTTAAGCTTTACGTAATCTGCTCCCAAATAACCATAAAAAAATGATTTCTGATAATCATCGTTCATTATATATACTGATAAGAGTTTATATCATTCATTCCATTTCTTCTATCTTTCTCTCTTCAATCCAGATCATCCTGAATAAAGAAATAAATATTTAAATTCTAGGCTAGGTGAGGTTAATTAACCCCAAGAGTATAAATATAGTTTTTCCTAACTAAGAAACTTGCTGACTGGATGCAGCAAATATAACAAATTTGTTGTTGTCTTGTGTTGGTGTGACGCCAGTGAAGAAATGTTTGGAAGAGTTTGGGGTTAACGACCAAAACAGTTTGAGAACCCTGAATTAAATTAAAGATAACTTTCCAATCATGTTCGATGAACCTTATTTCATTGTCCATTCCTCAAAATATAACTCAAACTGACATGATAATATTGTATATTCAACTACAAGATCAAGATTTCCTTTAAGTATTAACTTACTGTACTGCTTGGTGGTCCACCTGGCATACCACCTGAAGTACTACCTGGCATACCATCTGGCATTCCACTGGGCATATCATCAGGCATGTCTCCTGGCATTCCACCACCACCACCACCAAACTTGGCAGCCATCTTGTTAATTATCTTTTGAACTTTAGGATTGTTTTGATATTTTGAAATGTTGGCAGGATTAGCTGAAACATCTTGGAAGGCTGCCATAACTTCTGGATCCTGCAAGATAAATTGTTTAAGAAAAGTTGTTCAATATCAATACACAAATCTATTGTCTCAAATGAACCCATAGAACTTAGTTTAATCTATTTGAACTACTTTTAAAAATTCAACATTTTCTAATTACTGTGTCATCAATTGTTAACTTCCTATGAGAATATTTCATGGAACACTGTTTCATATCAGAACACATGGTAACACACGACACTTTGTAATGTTTGAATGATTAAAGATATTGTACCTGGAATGCTGTCATTAATTCAGGGTCTGAGAATAAGTCACCTACATTAGGCATTCCTGGCATACCACCCATACCTCCACCTGCTGCAAAATAAATCAGAGAAAATTATAGAACTTAACATTTGAGTTTTTCATGGTTACATCAAAGACCAGTCTAAAAATTTGGTGTAAACCATCTTTCCTTAACATTTTGTTGAATTTGTACAGTCTATTAAAGGTAATAGCCTATGACTGAATAAAATTTATAAGTCTTATTAATTTTTGGCAATCTATTATTAGATCTGATTTGGTGTTCCACAATGAAATGTTAAATTGGGTTACCTTGGAAACCTGGCATGCCACCAGGGAAACCACCAGCACCAGGCATATCACCTCCAGAACTCTGTTGCTATAATATAAATAAAAAGATTCATAAATTCTATACATTTAAATGAACTTGTCAAACAAAATTTATCAAGAAGAATGAAGCAGTACTTCAGCAGAATTATTCATGTCACTGCCATCGTTTACAACCTTTGTGTCCATATTTTTAAGGGAAAGGAGAGTATAAATATTAGTACCTCCTTTTGCTTTTCATATTCTTCCCTAGCTTTCTTTATTTTAGCTTTTCTTTCATTAAGTAGTTTTTCTTCTCTCTTTCTCTCATATCTTCTGTTATGTTCCATTATTTTCATGGCCTGGACATAATAAATAACATATATATTATGATAAATGTACTTGTTTATTGTTATGTTTCTCAACTTCAAGGCACAAAGCTTTGCATTTAACAATCCTTTTTTTTTCTTGTTATCTTGTGGTATCTTTATCTAATAAGAATATCTAGAGGGTTTTTTTTAGCAATTATAAGCAATATTAATTCCTATCATTGAAAATATCAAAATAAATGTTCATATAAAGAGACCTACATTTGGTTTTACTTCATTTAACATCTTATTTGAATCATCATCATAATCTAATTTACAGGCTGTAGTTAAATCATGGTAAGCTTCTTCCCATTTCCCTAACAACCTATAACGACATAATTATATAGCAAACTTGTTCTAGTATCAATAATTAGTTAATTGCATGTTTTACTTGGATCTCTAGTTTTCAATTATCTGAAGGTTTCATATAAAGACTATTGTAGAAAATTGTAAACAATGATATCAATTACAAAATATTGAAATTTGCGTCTTAAATGAAAACTTTGTAACCATTACCTGTTTGCTTTGCCTCTCCATTTATAAGGTGCAGCAGAATCTGGATTGATTTCTATAGCTCTATCACAATCATGTATAGCTTTTCTTGGTTTATTGGACTTCAAATAAGCACTGTGAGCAAAAAATAGAAGCATTCCAGATAAAATATTTCATATTGATATCTTAATTTCACTATGATATGATATTCACTTTAAATGAACTTGGTTCACATGATCTCCACTAAGATAAATAGAACAATGTTAGATTGGTCAAAGATATTTGTATCAAGAAGCATTACATACCTTGCTCTTTTAGCATACATTAATGCTGAATGTGGATTAAGTTTAATGGCTTCTGTAAAAAGCTTGATAGCATCTTGAAAATTTCCTAAAAGAAAGTCCAAAACAATTGTAACCAATCAATTCAAATACAATAGATGAATTTCTGAGTAACAACATATTTCAGAATCTGTTTTATACTACCAATCATAATAACATACCAACTAGCTGTTAAACACTTACATAATGCTTACTGCTAATGTTTTCTTTCTATATGCAATCCCTACAAAATGGTGTTACTGACCTGAACTAAGAGCATCCATAGCTTCATTACGTTTATCATTAGCTTGGTCTATAAGATCATCAGTTACTTCATGATCATCAGGGGCATATTCTGGTAAACTATCATCACTATCTTCTATTATCCCACTGTTATCTAATTCTATTAAATAATCATTCAAAATTCTATTAGATTACCATTTAAACAGATTTTATCTTACTTTTCTGCCCCTGAATGATAAAGGCAAAACTATTTAAAATATTTCCTTTAATGTAAAGTTGTGAGAATAGCAGTATTAAAGTCAAATAAGTAGATAGATAATAGTCCTTCTTACCAACATCACTTTCTATTTCTTCTTCTTCCTCTTCTTCTACTTCAGGTTCAGCTTCAGCAGGTTTCTTACAAAAAAAATTTTATATTTAGTTTTTACAGTCATTTGTATGAAAGTCTGACAACCTTGAAGAATCATTGTTATTGTTCCCGACATGAATTAGCAACACGGACCAACTCGTAACAAGAGTAATTAAGAACCTGAAGAAACTAATTTGTTATCTATGGTTCTTTTCCCCTTTATATTCTATGTGCATGAACTTACAGTCTCTTCTGGCTTGGGCTGTTCTTTGGGCTTGCATGGATGAATTTTACCACCATAGCTAAAATAAAAGAATAATATCAACACTGAATACATTAAATCAGTTAAAATTTATACTGGCAAGAGAAATTTCCATGCCTTTGGTCACTCAGATATAGCCTATATTTTTCACCTTCTTTTTTTAAAAGTCTTGCTGCATCATTAACATAACAATAATCAGGACATTTAGGCTGAATTCTGATCTATGTATAGTACATTAAAGAGTCTATTGATATTAATAAAAAAAACAACAAGATTGAAGCACTCATATTACTGAGCCACATTTTACCCGATAAAAATTTGAAATACCTTTCAATAAAGTCTTTGAAGAAAGCTAATTCGGGCATGTGTAACAGGTTAGGATCACTTTTACACATTGAAATAAACTGTTTTAAAAGATTTATTTGTCCCGAATCCATGTTGAAACTTTTGATCTAGGTCTTATCTGCAAGAATATATATAAAAATTCACTCAAATAATACTTAACAATAATCTTTTGAATTCTTTAAAGATGTGGTTTTTATAACATAAAAAGGCTTAGTTTCTCAAAAATTAGTCATATTTTGCAAATTTTGGACTTTCAAACGCTGATAATTATGGATATATATATATATATGGATTTGATGGATTATATCTTGACTGTGAGCTGTAAACAATATTACTGATTATTGTCTGTGTAAGTTGAAAAGTTTTTTGTATTTTTGCCATAATTTTTATGAAAATTGGAATATCAGCCTGACAATCACAATGGTACTGTTACTACTGGAAGACTAACTTTGCTTTGATAAAAAATATAATTGTCATAAGTTCACATTAATGAAATGGAAAAATTTATTTCTCTTCTACAAATTTCAACACAAAAATGTCACTTATTTTGGCTGAAAAAACTTGCATAGACAGTGGGCCGAATTTATAAAAGTTAGCTTTTGCTTTTAAGCTATAGCTTTAAGGAGAAGCTTTTGCTCATGAAGAAAAAGCAAAAGTCAAAGCTTTTGCTAAAAACAGTATAAATAACCTTTTGCTTCACCTATTAGATAATTCTTACAAGTTTTAAGCAATTCCTTATGACCTACTTAAGTATCATTACAACAAACGGTTGTCTGACATTTGTCTGGTCATCACTAGTGCACTGCACTTGTTAGAGTTAACAGTTAGAATCATGGATACTTTGAATGAATTTGAAGAAAATTTGGGAAACTCTGAATAGCTAAATTCAATAATGATCTCTGTTATCAAAGACTTTCCAATCCTATTTGAAAAAAGTAAATTACCCAGCAGGAAGGAAATGAAAGTTAGAGCACTTCAACAGGCCAGGAAGATTATCACCACTAATGCCGGAAAGAACTTGGATGCTTGGACGTTGAACGAAGCAAAGTTTTTACGGTTGATAAATTCATCTCCAAGTTGTCCCCCAGGTTTATCAATCCGAACGTGCGTACAGTCTATGGCCCCGAATGTATATGTAAAAGCATGTGTCTCAACCCAGCGTTGTTTTGCTCTTACTGCATCTTGAGCACTCACAGGAAATTTTATCCTGTTTTTACATTCAGCGGCTATGTGGTTCACAGAATAAGCATCACATTTTGAGACGGATGGTTGTGTAATCCCCTAATCCTTTCTTTGTAAACTTTTTGTTCCCCGAGATGCATAAACATCTTGAAAATGTCCAATTAGCAAAGGGTTAAGCTACTATTTAGGGGCTTACAAAACACCTAGTAATTGCTTGTAACATTAAGGCAGAGACTAACTTTATAAATACAAAATTGAAGCTTTTACTTAATAGTTAAGCAAAGTCTAACAAGATGGCGTTTGAGCTATTTCTTGCTAGAAAATGCTTTTTCTAACGAGCACTAGCTTTATATTATTTATACGGATTTCACAAAAAGCTAAGAAAAAGCAAAAGCTAACTTTTATAAATTCGGCCCAGTAGCTTAGCTAATTCTGGTCAGATAAAAAAGGGAGTTAATTCAATTTTTTGACAAACCACGCGACGCGTTGTTTGCAAGACCAGACAATTTTTACTCAATTAATGCATAGGTGATATATATTTTCCTACAGAAATACTCTAAAGACAGTCATTTTACAAAAGTAAAGACTTTTATACCTGAAGCACGTCTGTCAATGTAGATATATCTGAAAATAACTTATGATCGAAACAAAATCGCCTCATAGAAAAATGAGAACGGCCTTGACCTGTATCCTGTATGAAATAATAATCGCTTAAAACATTGCAAATTATTGGTGTGTTTTTTTATTATTAAAAAATGTTAGAAAACAAAATACAACTTTATTCATCTAAACATTCCACTTTAAATCTACAGATAGAGATACTTCTTGCATAAAAGAAGACTTAGTCTACCCATTTAGCTCATTCTTTAGTGTGTGTTTTTGGTTTTTGATATAAGCGATGTGAAATTATTCAAGGGCGTGTAACTCCGTCCTACTTTTCTAAAAAGTTGATGAAGAAAAAAGTTACTTTTTATTGTAATATGATTTTTAAGTTATGCTGCATACAAATCAACACATTTTGAATCATAATTTTAGAACATAATTAATGGACTTAAAAGTTGCATTTTATTATATAGCTTCTTCTTTATTCAAATTGTCAACTCTATGCCTTTTCAACAAATAGAGCCTATCCTATAGTTTATACTCCAATAATAAGTAATAGCCTAGTTATAATACTGATAGTGATACAGTAAACTAGAAGTATAAATTATAATTGTTATAGACTAGGCTTATTTAGAATTTAAGTGTAGACCTAGAACTTAAGACTACTGTAGTGATAATAATACCCTGCTTATATATGACAGTTTTAACAATTAAGTGTTCTCCAAGATATAGGTACGGTACATGTAATAAATATTGAGAATTGGGGATCAGGATAGTCCACAATCATTTTGACAACTTTAGAATCTGATGTGATTCAGCATCTGCTTTTTATTTGTTGCACTCTTGTCACAAGTTCATTATTAACTTAACAATTTTTATTGTTTTATTATAGAAGCAGAAAGCATGGAAGAGTTGTGAAGCTTACTAAAAGAAAATGTTGAAGAATACGCCTCAGTTAACAAAGCAGTTTCTTAGATTGCTTAAAACAAACAATTACAAAATACATCAACCACAAATTTTAGTTTGCAGACATTTTGGTCAGCCTGTGGCAGTGACTCACCCACATCTATTAAATGATGGTGAAGTTACACCTGGAATAACTAAAAAAGAATATCTCACACGTAGAGTGAACTTGGTTGATAAAGCCATCAATCTTTATAAACAAGTCCAGGTTTCCAATCATATTTTTGTCATACCTGGAGCAGTGAAATCTTACATGACAAATGATATTCCATACCCCTTCCACCAACAGACAGACTTTTTATATTTATGTGGTTTCCTGGAACCTGGCAGTGTTCTAATTTTGGAATCTGCTAAAGGGAAATCTAATAATCATACCTCAACGCTTTTTGTCCCAGAGAAAAATCCAGATAAAGAATTGTGGGATGGACCTCGATCTGGAAAAGAAGGTGCCTTAACTGTTACTGGTGTAGATAGCACCTACAATATACGTGACTTAGAGAAATATCTGTATGATTTTAGTAAATTCAATCCAGGATTTGTTTTGTGGTATAAGTTTGATAATCCATCCAATGTTACTGTCCATAATGCCATTGCTCAAGAATTCATGATTGAGCCAAAACATCGCAGTTTAGAAGACCCCACTCGTTTGTGCCAACAACTTAGATCTATTAAATCTCCAGCAGAAATTAATTTAATGCACAAATCTTCTTTAATCTCTTCAGAAGCTTTTATTGAAGTCATGAAATTTTCAAAACCAGGGGTGAGATAACGTTTTAAAGTATTTTATATGAATTAAGATTTAAGAAACAAGCTTACCAAATTGCCTACTTGTATTTCTGATATAATGCAGGACAGTTGGTTTAGAAATTGAGACAATTGATCAAAATAAGAACTTTGTACTAAGTGACTACTGAAACATGCTTCCAAAGACATTTCAATTATGCTATTACAATCTTGAGATAAGCATTCTAATGAGTTCAAATGATGATACTGTCAGTGTAATATGAAACTTGTAGATCTTTGATACCGGGTAACATTACATCTTTCTATATATTCTTGTAGATAAATGAATCAGCGTTGTATGCTAAGATGGATTTTGAGTGTAGAATACGTGAAGCTGAGATATTAGCCTACCCACCAGTTGTAGCTGGGGGAAATAGAGCTAATATTATCCACTATATTAATAATGATCAGATTATTAATGATAAAGAATTAGTATTAATGGATGCTGGCTGTGAATACCATGGTTATGCTAGTGATATTACAAGAACTTGGCCAGTCTCAGGTAAGTCAACTGGACCTTTTCCAGAACATATAATTGGTCTGTAATGTTCAATCTGTTTACCAATCCAATTACAATGCTGGATTAAGTGCTTAAATAGTAAAAAGTTTTTGGATGGGAAATAGGAAAGGCGCAAAATGTTAACCTTAAATCTTCCTTTGAATCCTATTTGATATTTTACAACATTTTAATCTTGTTTCAGGAAAATTTACTTCAGCCCAGAAACAACTGTACAATGCTGTATTAAATATACAATTATCTTGTATTCAACTATGTACAGTACAGTTTTCATTAGATCAGATTTATCATGCTATGTTAACATTAATTGGTGTACAGTTACAACATATTGGATTGTTAGATACACAGTTAAAATCTACTCAATTAATGAAGGTTAGCTTCTTTATGTCTGCTAACCCTTGAATTGACTATTACCACATTTTTCATTACATGTCACTTAATTTATCTGTGGATGCATTTGGGACATTATTGTTGTGAACAAGTGCAATTTGAGTGATTTTTTTACAATATCATGAAGATATCTGTACCAATGAAAAGTAGGGTATGAAAAGCAGCCATAATTAAAAGTATTTCATATTCACAAATAAGGAAAAGGCAAAAATCAAATCCAACAGATTTTTTTTATCAAATGAAAATTTTGTTTGTTTGTTGTCCTGTAGACTTGAAAAGTGACAGAAGTATGATGTATAAAACAAGTGCATGTTAAAGGCTAGCGCACACGAGAGCTATCAGCTGAGCAAAATTTCATTCGTGGCTGTCAGCTCAGCTCATAGCTCTCGTGTGCGCGGAGTTTACGTAAGGTTTTTTTTATTCGAGGCGTTAAGGAAATTATCTGTCGTGTTTGATAATTTTTTCCTCGAATGAAAAATACCTTACCGTGTGCGCAGTCGAAAGCTCTTAGCTTTCAACTTTCAACTGGAGCGCATGCGCTAGCACGTCATCAAACTAAAAATAGCTGCGCCCATCGATGAATGTGAGTTTGCATCTGAAGCAATTATCGCAAGGACGCAACAGCAAAAGAAGAAGTAATTTTTTTCATATTCTGAATCATTCGAAGGGTTGTCGACGTCCGATATTTTGTTTCAGTCACGTTATAATGTCACGTGAGCTTGTTATTTTTAGATATTTATGACTCGACACCAAGTTTATGAAAGCTCTAAGCTTAGCGTGTGCGCGGAAACCGACGAAAGCTACGAGCTGAGCTGACAGCCACGAATGAAATTTTGCTCAGCTGGGAGCTCTCGTGTGCGCTAGCCTTTAGATGACAAAAAAGTTTTTTTTGTCTCCTACGAACAAATTGCAGAAAGTTGTTTTTGTTTATTTGCAGGCTGCTAAAGAATACTGTCCACATCATATCAGTCATTATTTAGGTATGGATGTACATGATACAGGAGAAATATCTCGTGGTATAAACTTACA
This sequence comes from Lottia scabra, assembly GCA_029955415.1. Taxonomy (NCBI): domain Eukaryota; kingdom Metazoa; phylum Mollusca; class Gastropoda; family Lottiidae; genus Lottia; species Lottia scabra. The sequence goes on along the minus strand of JARJEI010000005.1, from coordinate 11,151,976 downwards.
ACCTGGTATGATAGTAACAGTTGAACCAGGTAGACATTTTATTTTTTAATGGTCAAAAGTTGTAATAAATATATTCTATGTGTAGTAAATTCAATCCTCAGAAAAAATTATGATTTGATGTCATAGCTTTGAAACAGTAGGCAAAAAAATTGCAATCTTCTGCTTGTCCGTAAAGGGCTTTCCAAAATTAGAATTTGTTCAGGTCACAGCAGTGACAAAATTTGATAATTGTGTTTTGTTTGGCTGTGATATGAGAACAATAAAAAAAATTTCTTACAGGTATATATATCAATGAAAAAAATACCAGAGTACCAGAAGAATTTCGAGGTATTGGTATAAGAATAGAAGATGATATTTTAGTAACTGATAGTAAACCTATAGTATTAACTGATAGTTGTCCTAAAACAGTTGATGATATAGAACTTATTATGGATAGTAAATAATTATAGAGGCATACAGTGATGTTTGTAAGATTTTAATTATTATAATGAAGAACTGGATGTTTCATCAACAGTTGGAATTGTGCTTAATTAGAGGACAATATCTCTGCGTTCAATGTTTGTGGTGCTGTTTCCTTAATATAATATATATATATTAATAATATGAAACAAATGTAGGGTACGTGTATCCTCAGCATTTTGGGCATTTAATGGATAGTACCTTAATAGTGTTCATCTTACTACTCTCTTGTTGGTGTGTCGATTGGAAATTGGCAAAAGCATTAGGAAGTAACTTAATTAACCAAGCCAATCATGTGCTTCAGATTCAGCAATTTGGGAAAAACATTCTGCATCATTATTTCTATGTGGAAAAGTGAGATGAATTCAGAGTTGGATTGTCTTCCTCAGGAAGTTACTAGAAACTATGATAGGTATAACTCAGGACAATATTAACCAAATATCAACAAAAACCACAGTGACTTACTTGTATAGACATCTTTAAAAATCTTATTTCAGGCATAGATAATAATCACTTATAATGAAAACAACTTTCTAGTCTTTTTGATCAATGCAAGTTAATGTAGAAGCCTTATTAATTCTTTAATTATTTATATTAAATAATTGATATATATTGTTTATTTACTTTTTAATGACCCTTTTTATACGCCCACATTGAAATGTGGTCGTATATTGCCGTCGCCCCTGTCCGTCCGTCCGTCGGTCCGTCGGTCCGTCCGTCTGTCCACAATTGGCTTGTGAACGCAATAGAGACCACATTTTTGGTTGGATTTGAATAAAATTTTGTATGTAGGATTATATTCATAAGATCTCGGACAAGTTCGAATTTGGGTTTGATTCGACTAAAATTCACGGAGTTTTACACCCAAAATATATTAAAAATGGCTTGTGAACGCGATAGAGACCACAGTTTTGGTTGGATTTGAATAAAATTTTGTATGTAGGATTATATTCATAAGATCTTGGACAAGTTCGAATTTGGGGTCGATTCGACAAAAATTCACGGAGTTTTACACCCAAAATATGTTAAAAAAGGCTTGTGAACGCGATAGAGACCACAGTTTTGGTTGGATTTGAATAAAATTTTGTATGTAGGATTATATTCATAAGATCTTGGACAAGTCCGAATTTGGGTTCGATTCGGCAAAAATTCACGGAGTTTTACACCCAAAATATGTTAAAAATGGCTTGTGAACGCGATAGAGACCACAGTTTTGGTTGGATTTGAATAAAATTATGTATGTAGGATTATATTCATAAGATCTTGGACAAGTTCGAATTTGGGTTTGATTCGACTAAAATTCACAGAGTTTTACACCCAAACTATATTAAAAATGGCTTGTGAATGCGATAGAGACCACAGTTTTGGTTTGATCTGTATTAAATTTTGTGTGTAGTATTATATTCATAAGATCTTGGACAAGTTCGAATTTCAGTTTGATTCGACAAAAATTCAAAGAGTTTTACACCCAAAATACGTTAAAAATGGCTTGTGAACGCGATAGAGACTACAGTTTTCACCTGATTTGAATTAAATTTGATGTGAACATTTGTATTCATGAGATCTTGGATAAGTTCGAATTTGACGACTTTTCGATGAATATTTTTTGAGTTATTGCCTTTGACTTAGTCAAAACGCATCGAAATTTACTTGTGAACGCGATAGAGACTGCACTTTTCACCTGATTAGAATGAAATTTGGTGTGAACATTCGTATTCACAAGATCTCGGACAAGTTTGAATTTGATTTTTCATTGAACGGATTTTGAGTTATTGCCCTTGACTTAGTCAAAACACGTCGATATTGACCTGTGAACGCGATAGAGATTGAGTTATTGCCCTTGGCTTGTGAACGCGATAGAGACTACAGTTTTCACCTGACTTTAATGAAATTTGGTTTGAACCTTTGAATTTGGCTATTTTTCAATGAACGTTTTTTGAGTTATTGCCCTTGACTTATTCAAAACACGCCGAAATAGGCTTGTGAATGCAACAGAGACTACAGTTTTCATCTGATTTCATTGAAATTTTACGTAATCATTTATATTCCTGAGAACTTAGAGAAGTTTTAATTTGACAATTTTACATTGATTGGATTTTGACTTAGTCATAATTCTTCAAGATTGCAAGTTTAATTCAGAATTTTATTTAATTTTGTGTTCAAAAGATATAAACTATATTTTTGACAGGTTATATTTTTTATACGATTTGACACCAATTTGGGAATGCTCTTGATATACTGAAAAAATTTATAAGGAAGGTGGGCGTATATTGCTAGGCAACCACTTGTTTTATTTTGTCAAAACTTGTTTACCAATTTTGACTAAAATTTTGCTGTGTGATGATTTTCCACTATTACAAAAAGGTGCATATGAAATGAGAAGTAGAAATTCACCAGTCTAATTAAAATTAGTTGCGTTAGTTTTTTTTTAACGCCACATTAGGGTCTAACCACCATGTGCAAAAACATTGGTTAAAACAGAGGTCATTAAGGTTAGGTCAGAGTTTAAATAGACATTATTTCTTGCACATGGTGGTTAGACCCTAATGTAGTGTTTAAAAAAAAAAAAGAAACAAAATTTGGTCTAATTAGACTGAGAAATTCACTAAATGGGTAAAAAACAAAAAATTAAGGTTTGTGATTATTTTGTTCTGTATATCACTTAAAAACAGCAAAATGATTCCATATTCAGATTGGATGTCATCGGGAAATTAGGTATCAGGAATAAAGCACCTCATTTTAATCAGTTGTTTCCTATGACGTGGAAAAAGATGATAATGGGTAAATTTTATTAAAATTAATTCACTCTTTTCCTCAGGGGAGAAGCATTACCCATAAAATTCATGTAGGGATAAAATATAATACAGGGTTTAAATGTTATAACAACATCTTTAATATGCACAGTAACAAAAATAGTTATACATGTAGTAGAAATAAGTGTTTCATCATAAACGAATATTTGAGATCAAAATATATTGTTACTAGTAGTTGAAGTCACAAATTTAAAATACTATTGAGATTCAATACTCCAAATGGGCACTTTTTATACGCCCACATTGAAATGTGGTCGTATATTGCCGTCGCCCCTGTCCGTCCGTCCGTCCGTCGGTCCGTCCGTCCGTCGGTCCGTCCGTCCGTCTGTCCACAATTGGCTTGTGAACACAATAGAAACCACAGTTTTGGTTGGATTTGAATAAAATTTTGTATGTAGGATTATATTCATTAGATCTTGGACAAGTTCGAATTTGGGTTTGATTCGACTAAAATTCATGGAGTTTTACACCCAAAATATGTTAAAAATGGCTTGTGAACGCGATAGAGACCACAGTTTTGGTTGGATTTGAATAAAATTTTGAATGTAGGATTATATTCATAAGATCTCGGACAAGTTCGAATTTGGGTTCGATTCGACAAAAATTCATGGAGTTTTACACCCAAAATATGTTAAAAATGGCTTGTGAACGCGATAGAGACCACAGTTTTGGTTGGATTTGAATAAAATTTTGTATGTAGGATTATATTCATAAGATCTCGGACAAGTGCGAATTTGGGTTCGATTCGACAAAAATTCATGGAGTTTTACACCCAAAATACGTTAAAAATGGCTTGTGAACGCGATAAAGTCCACAGTTTTGGTTGGATTTGAATAAAATTTTGTATGAAGGATTATATTCATAAGATCTCGGACAAGTCCGAATTTGGGTTTGATTCGACTAAAGTTCACGGAGTTTTACACCCAAAATATGTAAAAAATGGTTTGTGAACACGTTAGAGACCACAGTTTTGGTAGGAATTTAATAAACTTTTGTGTGTAGGATAATATCCATAAAATCTTGGACAAGTTTGAATTCTGGATCAATTCGACAAATATTTACAGAGTTTTATTAGTTATGAAATTAGATGGTGCTTTATATTACCAAGATATTGGATGAATTCAAAATCTGAACACCATGCAACAAAAATTAAGATAGTAACATTCCTTGATATATTGACAATTTATGTAGTGTAAGTGGGCGTATATTGCTAGGCAACCACTTGTTAAACTAGTAATGTATGATAATGATAGACTGAAAATTTACATAAATACTTGAATATTACAATAATTCATTTCATTGAATGAAAGAGTAAGTTATCTTCACAATGTTAAGCTATTACAAGCTCTGTAACACCTTGAAATCATTAGGCACTTATCTTGTATAATGAACATTGATAAATACAGCAATCTTATATAATAGTACAATAACATAAACAGCCAATCAAAGACCTTGCAACAAGAAAATACATATTATAAAATTCTTTCTGTAGAGAGCTTTAATGTTTACATTGTCTACCCCTTGTTTGACAGACACTTTTTAGAAGTAAATTACATGAAAAAATGGCCTTGTGTTTTAAACACAATTCATGGATTTCTCTGTTCTGAACACAGTTAATGAGTATTGGTCACCAATTTAATTTAACTGGGTAGTCTCCAGATAAACATGCTGTACAATGTCCAATAGGTTGACCACTAGTTTTAGTAATACCTTCTTGTATAGCTTTAACTAAACCTTCTATACTTAAATATTTTACACTGTCAGCACCTATAACCAGACAAAACATATCATTTTAATATTTATTATTAACTGTTAGCACTGCTTTCAATTGCTTTTTTTTGCATTTACTGTTCAGTTTGATAACTTTAGGATATAAAGCATAAAGGTCAAAGCATTTGTTATTGAAAGAGTGACCCTATAGAAATAAACTGAGACTGTCGTAGCACATTCTGTTGAAATGATATGGTGTTTTACGTTACACTTATGGTATCTAAACTTATTGGGCTAATGAGGAAAAGGAGAATAGTCTGTTGAATATATACTATTCCAGTTATATAAACTTACATAAATGATTTGGTAAATCTTGTAAAGAGATTCTATTAGCTATTAATTCTTCTTTAGTAGGTATATTAATACCCATATAACATGGATATTTGATAGGTGGTGAGGCCACACGTACATGCACCTATAATAAAATAATACTCAACATCAGTACAGTAACGAGTGATATCATATCGTGTTCTACATGAATTACATACTGACATGATTATAAATCTAAACCTCAACTCCAGCATCTTCACTGCACTGATGAGGCCCAGAAAGGCAAACTCTCTGAAGTTAAATTCTTAAAATACCATTATCTATGAAAACTTGGATATTCCCATCAGAGATTTCTTCGTGAATTTGCAGAATTTCATGTTACAAATGCTCGTCAAGGACCTATTAGGGTTTACAAATCCATTATGTTTGATGATACAGTCAATAAACATTACCTCTTTAGCACCATATTTCTTCAATAATTTGATGAGAGCTTGCATGGTGTTACCTCGCACAATAGAATCATCCACCAGAACAATTCGTTTACCAGCAAAATTATCAGTTAATGGTCCAAATTTCTTGGCAACACCCAATTGTCTTAATCTAGTGGTAGGTTGAATGAATGTACGTCCAATATAACGATTTTTACTAAATATTTCTGTATATGGTAAACCTAGCTAAAACAAATTATAACACAGTTGTACACTCTTTATCTACACAGTTAAAACATACATGTAGCTGAATAAAATTTTGAGAGGGAATATAGGAACAGGGCTTTAGATTACCTTAATTTGAGCACACTCTGTATTTGCTAAGCAGACGGCAGAACATATAGGTCAAGAGTGCTCCTGAGAAGTCTACAGAAGCATTAATTTAGAATTTATGATTTTTTTACCTTTAAGTTTTTTTCAAATGAGTAAGCTCGATAAATTACCTTTCTAGCGTATTCTACAGCTGATGGTGTAGCAGATTCTGGTACAGTACTAACAATATCTGCTTCTACTGGAGCTTCTATAGCTAGCTGTTCACCACATCTCTGTCTTGCTGTATATACCATTTGACCTATGATCAATAGATTTCTTGAAGTAAGCACTATGTTGTATGATTTTTGTTATTAGGTGGTGATGGGAAGTTTTGTCAAGAAAGCAGTAATAATGTTTTTATTCTTCGATTTGACAAATTGAAACTATTTCACAAAAGAAGGTATACATTAGTGACATTTTGAAAACAGTACAAAAATACTTTTCACTAAAACACTTACTTTCAAAAACAGTATCTGCTCTGGCAAAATAAACATATTCAAATATACAGAATGCTGGCAGTTTATCATTTGGTCTAGATACAATACCACATGATTTGATACCTTTTTTACTAATTTCTACTATTTCACCTAGTTAAAATAGAAAATAATATTCACAGGACAACAATACTGTTAGTAAATAGATCACTGAATTGCCAAAAAAGTCACAATAATTTTTGTACTTTACAGAATTTCAGTAGCCAATTTTATTTCTTCATGGCCTGAAAATTACAACATATCAATACAAACCCTATGAGAAATTTAAATAGCACCCTACCTGGAAGTATATCTCTGTAATATTTAGCACCAATAGCATGAAATGAACATGATTCAGAACTCACTACATAGGCATCTACATCTTTCTCATTACAGTTATCAACACCTTTAACAGATAAAAAATTGTTTATCAAATCTTTGATAAGCTAAGATGTATACTAAGATGTATACAATGATATAACTATGTACCTTCAGTCGGCAAATGAGAGGTAAAAAAAACTATGCAAAGAATTATATGGTAATTTAATACCTTAGTTTTCAAATTGGAAAATTAACTTCAAAAAGATATACATTACCTTAGAATATAAGATTAAAACTTACTAATAAAGCTAGAAGGTGGTAGAATTTTACCAATACATAATGGTCTGTTACCAAATGGATCTCGAACAGCATATACTACATCTTTATACATTATTAATAATGAATAGGACAACATGGCTACCTTCATCATAGCTTTTATTCTACAAAATATTATCTTTATACATTATTAATAATGAATAGGACAGCATGGCTACCTTCATCATAGCTTTTATTCTACAAAATATTATCTTTATACATTATTAATAATGAATAGGACAACATGGCTACCTTCATCATAGCTTTTATTCTACAAAATATTATCTTTATACATTATTAATAATGAATAGGACAGCATGGCTACCTGCATCATAGCTTTTATTCTACAAAATATTATCTTTATACATTATTAATAATGAATAGGACAGCATGGCTACCTGCATCATAGCTTTTATTCTACAAAATATTATCTTTATACATTATTAATAATGAATAGGACAGCATGACTACCTTCATCATGGCTTTTATTCTACAAAATATTATCTTTATACAGTATCAATAATGAATAGGACAACATGGCTACCTTCATCATAGCTTTTATTCTACAAAATATTATCTTTATACATGTATATCATTAATAATGAATAGGACAACATGGCTACCTTCATCATAGCTTTTATTCTACAAAATATTATCTTTATACATGTATATCATTAATAATGAATAGGACAACATGGCTACCTTCATCATAGCTTTTATTCTACACAATATTATTTTTATACATGTATATCATTAATAATGAATAGGACAACATGGCTACCTTCATCATAGCTTTTATTCTACAAAATATTATCTTTATACATTATTAATAATGAATAGGACAGCATGGCTACCTTCATCATAGCTTTTATTCTACAAAATATTATCTTTATACATTATTAATAATGAATAGGACAACATGGCTACCTTCATCATAGCTTTTATTCTACAAAATATTATGCAGTGTGCAACAAGGCCTCGGTTTACTGTCCCACCTAAACAACTAGATGTTTTTTTCATCAAAGATACTAGGTAAGGAGAGGGTTTAAGTCATAAAGGTATTCTATCTACCTGTTTATCCAGTTAGCACCATCAGGTTCTCCACAGGATGGGGGATGTGTTAATAACTGTATTAATAGTTCACTATCACTGTCAGTAGATAATCCTACTCCACTCTTTAATAGCTGAAACATTCATATTTAAATACATATATGTATTAAAATATATCTTTTTTACTAGTATTTCAACAATGTAATTTAATCTCATTCTTACTCTATGCAGCACTCCATAAGTGATTCCCTCTTGGTAGCTGTTAACTTTATATTTCAGAAAGAGAATATTAAGGTAATTGATAAGATTATTTCACCTATTCTTTAAAATTATGGAAATCATTGTAATTTATAAAAACAGTATTACTTTATGTCGTAATTCAGCTGCATTGACTATTTCACCATTATGTGCTATAGCTATTTTACCATGTATAGTATTAACAACAAATGGCTGTATATTTAACAACTCAGAACCTCCCATTGTAGAATATCGATTGTGAGCTACAAATATAAAAATCTGAAATAAGCATGTATTATCACTAGTCCGAAACTTGCTGACTCTATTGCTGGGAGAGAGTCAGAAAAATCAGGCCAAAAAACTTGGGATTTTCCACTTCTTGTCAATCTAGTCAATCTAAATAAATCTCAATCCAGGAATTAAAGTAGGTCAATCTGTCAATCTACACATAAATCACATCAATCTTAGAATAAAAGCAGGTCGATCTAGTTATAAAAGCAGGTCAATCTAGTTATAAAAGCAGGTCAATCTAGGCATAAATCAGGTCAATCTAGTTATAAAAGCAGGTCAATCTAGGCATAAATCAGGTCAATCTAGTTATAAAAGCAGGTCAATCTTGGCATAAATCAGGTCAATTTAGGAATAAATCAGGTCAATATAGGCATAAATTAGGTCAATATAGGCATAAATTAGGTCAATCTAGGCATAAATCAGGTCAATCTGGGCATAATTCAGGTCAATCTAGTCATAAAGCAGGTCAATCTAGACATAAAGCAGGTCAATCTAAGAATAAATCAGGTCAAGTAAGGAATAGATCTTGGTTTCTCTGGTACCATTCTAATTGCTAGTAAATAAAGTCATACCTATTCCCATATTTCCATTTAATTTGATCATATCTTCGTTTCGAAAGATTTGTTCTACTAGTCCCATTCCTTTCTTTTGTTTAAAATGGCCTTCTTCACCTGTAGATGTGATTATACCAGCACTTTCTTGGCCTCTAAAAATACAATTTTACAGTTTTAACACATATTTCCAATAAAAATTTATCTCATGGTAATAATAAACAATTTTTTCCCAAGGTAATAATAAAAAAATGTATGTGATAGTAACAGAAAGTGACAGTTTCACCAAGTTTTGTCTAAATCCAAATTGAAGTAAAGAAATCAAATGGAATGGCATTTTAACTCATACTTTTCTGAAACTGTTTAGGCTCCCCTGTGAAGGGTATTTTATAATATAATATGTTGACACTATGACATATTGATAAGGGTGACAATGATATATGCAGTGCTCTACATTTCATGCAGATACCATATATTTAATCTGCTGATAGAAGAAGTATAACATACCTGTGTTGAAGTCCTAGTAATCCTAAAGTTAGAATATGAGGTAAATCTAACTGTGTAGGCCATGGTTCCACTGCTACTGCACCAAATATACCACAATAATGTTTCATTCCACTCTCATCTTGATTATCACAATCAGCCATATTTTAGTTTAACTATAATTAAATAAAACATTGCCAACAAGCATCAACTCAATACTCATCTGAATAGGGAAAATTCACTGTTTGATTGAAATATTTTGATTTTTTATTGCTAATGGATACACATGGATTTGAAGGCTCAAAATTTCAACAGTAAGCCATGAAGGGGCTATAAGTAAAACAAAACTGATTAGATTGGCCAAACAATTTATCCATCAAAGTCAAAGTAGTCCCACTCACTGAACCTAAGACCTAAGAAAAGAAGTAGCCTATCTTATTAAAGTGGTTTAGATTCTGAAGAAGGATTTACAAAAATTAGTTCTGTAATTTAATATTTCAATAGGCTACACAAAATGATATTGATAGGCAAAACATGATTCAGAATTCAATGTCCATATCCATGACCATAGCTATGGTTCTAGGCAGAAACCTAACAAATAAACCAACCACTGGCAAATAACTACACTTACAAGTTTAAGATTATTGTGTTAATATTCTTAAATAATTAATGCAAGGTTTGATTTCTGAATCTGATTAAAAAGATAATTCAAAAATAAGAATTTCCTAAATTGTTGTTATAATTCGTCAATGGCCTTGACCTTAAAGAAAAGTTGACCTGGGTCAATACACATTAGTGCAAATATCATACATAGAATATGCTCCTGTTTTAAGAACAGGATATATATTTTAATCCAGACATTAAGATTTTATGGAATTGCCAAAGGTATTTGATAACTCCAAAATGTCCAAGATTAATAGAAATAAGCTTGGCCTATATTTTCGCGGAATTGTAAATAGAGTGGTAAAGGGTTAACACGTGGTCTCAATATTTACCCGGCAAATCGCACGTGTTCTACACTGATTACTGATCGACGTTGATCACCATTATAAACTAATCAAGATACAATTATGGCTGATACAGGTTAACATTTTGTGTTTGTCTGACAATCGTTTATGAATTTGACCAGTTGTCACTGTCTCGTTTTGGATGTATAGGCCCTCTAAGTAACCTAACTGACCCATCAATGCCATCCTGAGCTTTTTATATGATAAAGTAGATGTGGTCTATATCCTACTTAATGAATAGGTTAATTGAATATCCGACAGGCAGCTCTTTCCAAAATCACAACTTCAAACAAGTGTTCATAAACCACATTTATTTGGTTGTAGGCCTGCTGTAGTTTTTGAGTTGGTTGCCTGGTCTTTTTTATTTCAGACAGATTTAGGGCCTACCAAGCAGAAGAAATCATTGATATCACAATCGCTATCTCCAGACTCTGGCAAAGAGTTTATGTCAGCAAACATCACTAAAATGTTAAAGGATCCTGAATGAATTAAACCATTTTTCTAGAAATTCCACTGAAATTAAACATTCAATTATTTTTTGGTCATTATTATTAGATTTTAAAAGCCAGAATAAAGCCTCTTCTTATTGCATAAACAACTTAATGAGTTCTGATTTGTTTATTTGTAGAGATTAAATTAGGAGAAAAAGTAATTGAAGGTAAAACTAAAGTAGTGTATGATATAGTAGATCAACCAGGTCATGTTTTACTTCAATCTAAAGACAGAATAACAGCTGGTGATGGTGCTAGATCACATGAACTTGAAGGCAAGGCAGCAATATCAACATCAACAGCATGTTCTGTTTTCAAACTTCTCACTGAAGCAGGTAAAGATGTATTAAATTTAAACTGTAAATGCAAGTTTCCAACTGTGAAATGGTATTGACTCCTGCAGCAGATGATGGACATGATTACCTCAAATCAAAATGCCGTAATTAAACCTATTATGAATTTTTCTCCTCAAATTTTTAAGCAAGACTTCCAACTTTATTAGTTGGTTGTAGAAGACAGATAGATGGCCATAGACAAAAAGGTGTTTCAATTTCTTGTACAAGGCTAATATTTTGTTTTCAGGTATCAAAACCCATTTTATTGGTAAACATTCTGATACAGCATTAATAACCTATAAATGTGATATGATACCAATAGAATGGGTTACAAGAAGAGTTGCTACTGGTTCTTACATCAGACGTCATAAAGGTGTTCCAGAAGGCTACAGATTCTCTCCTCCAAAATTAGAAACTTTCTTCAAGGTAGTTTTGTAAAAGTGTACAATGACCGCCAGTGGAAAATGTCCGCTGGACATTTTGCACTAGTGAAACATGTCCAATGGACATATTTAACTAGTGATTAATGTCCACAACTAAATAAAGGACAGTTCTATCTAGCGTATTATGTCCAACCCGGACATAAATACCCCCGGACATTATTTTCGCTTACAGTTTCACAATTTTTTTTTTCAAACTTGACCTTTATAACACTATCACTAGTAATTATTTTATTCCTCACTACTTCTGTATTTTTGTTTCATCATCAGCAATTATAACTCTGTTTACAGGATGATGAAAACCATGACCCACAATGGAGCCATGAAGAATGTGTGTCTGCTAAATTAAAGGCGGGAAATAGGACAATAGATGAAGATGATATTGATATAATGGGAAAAATGACAGTGGCTGTATTTGAAATATTAGAAAGAGCTTGGTCATCACTGGATTGTAGCCTAATTGATATGAAAATTGAATTTGGTGTCCGAACGGACAATGGTGAGAATTTTGTTGTTTTGTTTTGTAATGGCTATTGGAAGGGTTAAATTAGATGTTTGATCTACCAATACTTCAGCATTAGATTGGTTATAGATGAGTTTTGATAATGTCTGACTATTAGTTTGATGTCCACAATTATTATTGTAGGTCAGTTAGTCGTAGCTGATATTATTGACAGTGATTCGTGGAGATTATGGCCAGCTGGTGATAGAAGATTAATGAAAGATAAAGAGGTTTATAGACAACTAAAAGAAGTGACTTCAGAAGGTTTAGAAACTGTCAAGAGAAATTTTCAGTGGGTAGCTGAAAGAGTAGAGGTATAAATTGAATATACATGTAGTTATATTGAGAAATTAGTTGAGTTGCCCTTGCCATCAGGTTTTTTGTCATCCCTTTTAAAGAGAAGTTTTTTGCTTTTTGGTAACTAAAAATTGCACTGATACTTTTATTGGTAAAATAATTGCCAATATATATTAGATTAGATGGAAAATTGAATTGACTACTATGGTACTGTGGGTTTGATAATAACATCCTTATTCCATTCATAAGGATCCATTTTCTACACTGGTCAATTAACAATTTGCTACTTAAAGGGATTTATAGTCTTTGTATGTGTATTCACTTAAAGAATATTACACAATATTGGAATGGTGCAAATTGATGCTGTAAGTGTTTCCAATACTCGTTCTAAGAATGACTCACTCTGAATTATCTCAAATTGTCTTTGTTACAATTGATATGGATTTCTTCAGAAATTAGTAGTGAAGCCAACTGGTAGAGCTGTAGTAATTATGGGATCACCATCAGATAAAGAGTATTGTGAGAAGATACGAGAAGACTGTCGAACCTATGGTGTACCATGTCAGTTACGTATTTCTTCTGCTCATAAAGGAAGTAAAGATACGCTACAAATACTCAGTGAATATGAAGGTATAATTTTGTTTTACCTGTATATTAAAAGATTTTTATTTTTTTATTTTAATAATCACTACCGGTAGGTTTGATTCAAGGCAATCTGCTCCATCTGTTTTTGGACAAGCTTATAGTAGTGTTCCATTTTAAGAGAACCATTATGTTTAGTTAAATATTGATAACTATACAAAACACACTTAATAGTGCCAATGGTCATTTTTTTCGTCCTAAATTTTTCTCTTGGTTTCTTTATGACATGTTGTAATATCTGTATCTTTAATGACTATCTGATTACTATACACACCGGTAATTGATATTATAGGTGAAGGTATACCAACAGTATTTATTGCTGTAGCTGGTAGAAGTAATGGATTAGGACCAGTATTATCTGGTAATGCAACATGGCCCGTTATAAACTGTCCACCAATCAAAGCTGACTGGGCTGCTCAAGACGTCTGGTCTTCTTTACGCCTGCCATCAGGTATCAACATTTTTTTATACAAAATCTCCTCATAAAACATGACTTGCTGTTTGTCTATCCAGATTGTTGGAATGTTACACATATGCTGCAAATTACAGCTTCAGCTTCTGTTTATGCGTATGTTAGAAATAAAAAAAAGATAATTGATGAGGGCTATTGATGGAATATTATTGTTGTTTTTAGATCAACAGACCAAACATTATTTCTTTCCATTATTTATTGTGTTGTTACGTTGTCCATATGGATATAGATAATTATGCCTCTATATTTCTCATTCTCTTAAAGTTTTTCAAGAAATTGGCTCTCATATTTTTTACACCTTTCCATATAAAACACATCACATAAGATAAGTCATTGTTACATAGCTTGCTATAAATATTTCAGGATTAGGTTGTGCTACAGTTTTATCACCAGAAGGTGCTGGTCTGAATGCTGCTCAGATTCTAGGGTTATATGATCATGTGATTTGGAGCAGACTACGAGCTAGACAAGTGAATACAAGAATTGCTTTAATAGAAGCAGACAAAAAGACAAGAAACATGTAATATAGATTGTATCCTTTATAACATAAATACTCATTATGTATAAATGTAATTGTTTTCATGATATTGCTCTATATTTCTAATCTAGATTTCTTGAAAAAGAAAACCTTTACTGCCTTTATTGTAAATTTCATCACCTTTGACTTCAAGTCAAGGGGTGCCCTTGATTGGTGAGTTATGTGTGGGCCTTTAAAAAAAGGGAGCTTGATAAAACAAGTTAAAAAACGTGTGTTCCATCTGTGCTGTAAATAGTAGGTGTAAACAGAATTTAAAATGGTGGAAAATAAAAGGGTCAGACCAGTTTGTTTTCAGCCAAAAGTTTACATGTTGAGCACTCTGCAATCGAGCGCTGTCATTATTAACAGAGCAATATAGTAAACCATCTTGAAAATTATATCATTCATTGTCTTATTCTTTACTTGAACATAATCTTGATCTCATAATTTACATACATAAAGAACATTATTACCATATTTGAATTCCAATACAAAAACATAATTTTTGTTTTGTTTGAATTATTTTTGTCATTTTGTTATTGTATAAAATAAACTTTAATTTTTAGAAACCCTTTTCTTTTAAGTGTATCATTGTATGATCCAGTTCAGTATGATATACTTAGAGATCTTCAGTATCCATTAGGTGTAGTTCCAATTCCCCAGAGCTCAGAATCAGAATGTTACCAGGCTGCTCTTTAAATAGGTTCTTGGAAGTGAAAGCTAGAAATCAGTTCAGACCCAAGTTATATATTGCTAATTAAAAAGGGGCAAGTATCTGTTATTACAATACATGTTCCTTTAGCAACGGCTATCATTTCATTTCATTACATAATGATAATGCAAATGTCTAACGTTGCTGAAGGAACATGCTGTTATTACTGATTCTGTTAAATGGTGCTGTCTGAATCTTGAGTATTGAGGATGCCTCTGTATGCAAATGAAAAATAAATTCTTTAGATTGATTTTATTACTGTAACAGACACAGATATAAGCTACAACAAATACATAAATAAACATATAAGTAAATACAAAATGAAGGCGCAATGAAAAAAGACAAATTACGAAGTCAATACAAACTTGGAGTTGTATTTGGTATGTCTTGAAATATGTTAGTGATAGAATTGTTGACAAGGTACTCAATTATTATGATGAAATTTACTAACATTCACAAGAATCAAGAGTGAATGTGTGAAATAACCCAGGGTGAAAAATGATACAAAATTACTCTGTAAACTATGAAGATAAAGTATGTACAACCAACAAGTTAATTTTTTTGTTTTGAGTATCATATTGGTGAATCACTTGCTCATGTCAGCTTATCATTGAAGAATTTATTCCAGTATTCTGCATTCCTGTGACAAATGAAGGCACTATATACAATAGTAATGAATAAGATAGCTTGCCAGGCAAGGTAATATACGCCCACTGGAAGCTTTGTTTGAAAAAGAACATTTGGCAGAAAAAAGGAACCATCAAATATTCAACCTGTAGTCAGAGGCCTACATTTCGTTCAGAACTTAAATTAGGTGTCGTCCAAGCAATTTTTTTCACGATTTCATTAAGGGTTAAGCATTTATCAAGTTTAGTCAAAGTCCTTCTCTGTTATGAGCTAAAAACTAAAACCTATTTTATACAAGAAGGGCAATAAGTCATATCAAATATTTTTTGATTTTCGATAGGGTTTATCGTGTGATAATAAACTATTTCAATAGGTTTCATTAAAATCTAATCGTAAAAGAATTGTGCTTTTTAGAGTATTTACAACCTAAAAATTAACGCGTTTTAAAGAACAAGGGCAATAATTCATATTAAATATTTTTCGATTCTTTTGATTTTCAATAGGGTTCATTATCGGGTGATAATAAACAATTTCAGTAAGTTTCGTCAAACTCCGTAAAGAATTGTGACATGTAGAGTGTTAACAAGATAAACATCAAACGCATTTTGACGAACAAGGGCAATAATTCCTATTAAATATTTTTTGATTCTTTTGATTTTCAATAAAGTTTATCCTTAGGTGATAATAAACATCATCAGTAAGTTTCGTCAAAATCCGTAAAGAATTGTGACTTGTAGAGTGTTAACAAGCTAAAAATCGAAAGCATTTTAAAGAACAAGGGCAATAATTCATATTAAATATTTTTCGATTCATTTGATTTTCAATAGGGTTCATCCTTGGGTGATAATAAACAATTTCAGTAAGTTTTGTCAAAATTCGTAAAAATTGTGACTTGTAGAGGGTTAACAAGCTAAAAATCAAACGCGTTTTAAAGAACAAGGGCAATAATTCATATTAAATGTTTTTCGATTCTTTTCATTTTCAATAGGGTTCATCCTTGGGTTATAATAAGCAATTTCAGTAAGTTTCATCAAAATCCGTAAAGAATTGTGACTTGTAGAGTGTTAACAAGCTAAAAATCAAACGCGTTTTAAAGAACAAGGGCAATAATTCAAGTTAAATATTTTTCGATTCTTTTGATTTTCAATAGGGTTCATCCTTGGGTGATAATAAACCATTTCAGTAAGTTTCATCAAAATCCGTAAAGAATTGTAACTTGTAGAGTGTTAACAAGCTAAAAATCAAACGCGTTTTAAAATCCGTAAAGAATTGTAACTTGTAGAGTGTTAACAAGCTAAAAATCAAACGCGTTTTAAAGAACAAGGGCAATAATTCATGTTAAATATTTTTTGATTCTTTTGATTTTCAATAGGGTTCATCCATGGGTGATAATAAACAATTTCAGTAAGTTTCATCAAAATCTGTAAAGAATTGTAACTTGTAGAGTGTTAACAAGCTAAAAATCAAACTCGTTTTAAAGAACAAGGGCAATAATTCATGTTAAATATTTTACGATTCTTTTGATTTTCAATAGGGTTCATCCTTGAGTGATAATAAACAATTTCAGCAAATTTCATCAAAATCCGTAAAGAATTGTGACCTTTAGAGTGTTAACAAGCTAAAAATCGAACGCGTTTTAAAGAACAAGGGCAATAATTCATATCAAATATTTTTCGATTCTTTTGATTTTCAATAGGGTTCATCCTTGGGTGATAATAAACAATTTCAGCAAGTTTCGTCAAAATCCGTAAAGAATTGTGACTTGTAGAGTGTTAACAAGCAATTGTGGACGGACGGACGGACCGACGGACGGACCGACAGACCGACAGACCGACGGACCGACGGACATGGGTGACGGCAATATACGCTCCACATTTCATGTGGGCGTATAAAAAGAAGTCTAAATCATTGACAATGAAATATATCAATATCGTTAAATACTAAATGTTGAATTTCAATGGAAACAATGAAGCAATGACTGAAGCTTATATTCAGAAATGACTCTATAGGCTACAAACGCGAACACTTGAAGCATAGTGATGCTATCAGTGTCACAAATAGGGCCTACACATATAAATTTAGAAAGTCTTTTTTACAGTTACAATGAATATTACTTCAATGTATGCGTTATTATCTGCACAATAACTGACTTGTCAGGTATACAGTTAAATATAAGCACATCTTTAGCTCTGCAAACAACACAACAAAGCAGAATGAATGACAATATGGTATAAGTAAAATATGATAATTAAAATATTTCATCTTCATCTTCAGAATGACTGTCACCTCTAGCATGTAGTGTTAAAGTGGCACCACCACGTCCCTGGAAATATCTCGACCCTTTATCTAATGCTGTAGACTAAAAGATTAAAACATTAATTATTATGAAATGTTATAATTAGACAACTTAAGATCTATTTTGAACTCGCATGTTTTAAAGGGGATTGTTCAGCATTTTCGAAGATCAATTTGGGCCTTGAATTAATGTAAATAGCCTTCAGACTTACTTGAACTGCCCAAAAATCGCACAATCCCTTCAATTATATCCGTACCTTAACAGTTATCTTTCATTCTCTGTAATGTGTTTTCTCTATATAAGTCATAGTCTTACTAAACGGCGAGTCGTATTTTTGATTTTCAAACTCTGATATTAATGAATACACAGGGATTTGAAGGCTGCTTAAATTTTGAGGGAAACTTTGGAACATTATTACGGATTAGATTAGCTAAAAAAATTCCAAGTCTAAAACTAAAAGTTATTTAGTTGAACAGTTAGTGAACATATCTCTTTAAAAGGTTTATCTATCCAAGAACCATGAATATACAAATATAAGGAACTTTATTACATGTAATAAGATAATGAATACTTACAGCAATAAGTCTTATACCAGCGGTATCTGATTTTATCTTTTTATCTTGATCAAAATGACTGTTTAATTTCTTAGTAATATTATCATGTAGGTCTTCATCTCTAGCTGTATCAGACTGAAAAATACCACCATAGGTTATACTGTGAAATTCTGTGTTTAAAATACGGGGATCAAGTAATCCATGAATTTAAACATACTTTGACTGATAACAAATAATTTGGAAATATACCAGGGGCGGATCCAGCCGGGGAGCCCCCCATTGGATCCGCGCCTGTATACTAATGTAAAATTCCCGTCACGCACAATGTTTGGCTTCAGTAACACACCGAAAATGTATTTGAAAAGTGCTACAAGATGATACTTACTGCTACCCAAGGATGTTGTAAAACTTGTTCAGCTGTATAACGATGTTCAGGATCAATTACCAACATATTAGATATCAATTCCTGAAAATATCAATTTAATCAAATTTCATGCAGATAGAATATAATATGCTGAAAGTCAAATAGAAAACATGAATGAAATAGTTCCTTATTTTACCAATATAAAGATAGCTTGCCAAGGTAATATACGCCCACTGACAGCTTTAATTCTTAACAAATATAATTCGACAGTAACAAGGGCAATAATTCATAGTAAATATTTTTTGATTTGTCTGATTTTCAATATGGTTTATCCTTGGGTGATTACAAACACTCACATCAAGTTTCGTCCAAATCCATCAAGAATTGTGTCTTGTAGAGTGTTTACGAGAAATTGCATGTGGTCGTATAAAAAGGCTTTGAATTAAGAATAATTGGTCCAAACGTTAACTTGTCATCTACCAACCAACCAAGAATAATTGGTTGTCTTAACTGTTACACTGTGCATGTTGTATTAAATTCAAAATTATAACATACCTTAGCTGAATCGGAGACATCATCCCAATATGGTTGTATAAATTCAAATTTTCCCTCCAAAATTTGATCAAATAACTCTTCTTGAATATCCTTTTCACTACAAAAAAAAAACCAAAACATTTAAATATTGGGTCACCTTTTCCTATAATGTTTGCAAATTTCTGCATATAAATCTGCCAAATGTTTTATAATTGTCTTACCTAACAAAAGGAGGAAATCCACATAGTAAGATATAAGTAATAACACCAGCAGACCATATATCTATCTTTAAACCATATCTAAAATAAATAATTATACATATTATTCTCAAAATATACCAAAACATGGTGATATCGAATCCCCATAAAATGAAAAGCACTTATTCATACCGCATTATCCGTCAACCCTTTGATATAGCAATTTCCTGACAAATACAGAGGGTTGATAATTGAAGTTTCCAATAACTATCTTACCCTGATTCAGCGAGTACTTCAGGAGCAACATAAGTAGGTGTACCACAAACAGTATATAAAACATCATTAACTTCTGTTGCTAAACCAAAATCTCCTAGTTTTAATGATTTACTCTCGTCACCATGATCACATACCTGTGAATGAGAATAACAACAATCTTGAATTTTATACATGTAGTTCCTTTAATGAAATTTGACCAAAAAAAAAACTTATATTGTCATGAAATTGAAAATATTTGATGCCAAATAAATATGTTTGAAAATATCTCTAGAATTAATTAAGTATTAATTGAATCAAAAAAGTCCCATGATAATGAGTCATATAAATAAAAATACCTTAACAAACCTATAAAGAAGGATTAATGATGACAGAATCACAAGCCTAAGTTACAATACTAAAGACAAAACATTAAAAAAAATAGTCAAAGGTAACGTACCAAGAGATTTTCAGGTTTGATGTCTCTATGTACGATGTTTAATGAATGAAGATATTTGAGGGCACCAGCTAAATTATATATCATACCACTAGCATCTTGTTCTGTATATTTAGTAGAGGATGATATAGCATCAAAAAGATCTCCTCCCTAAAATAAAGATATAAAAAAATTACTGATGCGGGGTGCGGGTAAACACTGCTATTTAAGGGAGCAAACCTACATGTAGGTGTTCAGATATATGATTGCACTAATACTTTAAAAATGTTTAGCAATAGATTAAGGTAAAAAGAACCAGTGATAAAACAGGCCCTTGATGTCCAATCAAGAATTAAACAGCCATTTTGGGTGGATCGTGCTGACAGAAGAATAAATGTTTTTTCCTAGCTTACCTTGACTAACTCCATCACCAAATATACATTATCTTTAGTTTCAAATTCTTCTACTAACAATATAATATTAGGATGTTTGACCTTTCTTAAAATAGCCACTTCATTTTGTAACATCTCCTCTTCCTACAATGGTTGCAATTCCGAAAATTAACACATTGCTATCATACAGATGTTACTACAAACATAACATATATACATATCTTACTACAAACATCACATAAACGTCTCTGTAGTAAGACTCTTACAACGAACATTACATACTCAGATCTTACTACAAACACCATACTATATACGTACAAATCTTTATTAAAAACATAACAAATACAAATCGTACTACAAACATCACATATACAGATCTTACTACAAACATCACATTTAAACAGATCTTACTATAAACACCACATACTCAGATCTTACTACAAACACCATATTATATACGTACAAATCTTTATTAAAAACATAACAAATACAAATCTTACTACAAACATCACATATACAGATCTTACTACAAACATCACATTTAAACAGATCTTACTACAAACATCACATTTAAACAGATCTTACTACAAACATCACATTTACAGATCTTACTACAAACATCACATATACAGATCTTACTACAAACATCACATTTAAACAGATCTTACTATAAACATCACATACACAGATCTTACTACAAACATCACATGTACAGATCTTACTACAAACATTACATATTATAATCATTTCACTACTCTGACACTGGTGAACTCACCTTTCCTTGGCATTTGCTCTTTTCAATAACTTTCAATGCAAATTTTCTGTTATTGAATCTGTAATATGAAAAGTTAATATAATATAATATAATATCTGAAGTTAAGAATGATGTGGCTAGCGTGTGTCATTTGTGTTTCCGATATACTTTTACACTTTTGTCAAATTTAATGTCATAATGTTTAAAAAATATATATATAACAAACCTATCAGTACATTCTTTGACATGAGCAAAATTTCCTTCTCCAATAATCATACCAATATCATATCTTTCTGTAAGTTCTTCTGGTAATCTAGCTTTACCTAGAATATAAATAAATGTTACTCAGAACTATAACAAATCACTCAGTATTTTGGTTTAACAGAAATAGGTTGAAATGAGTTTTATAATTAATTGCCTTCTGCAAGTGTGGGTTTTTGGAGACGGGCATTACCATACATTACCATATGATAATGTATACCATATGATATGGAAATACAAGTACAGACTTTTTAGGATATAGAATATAGAGATAAAACATGGACTGTTTAAGATGTAGAAGAGGATATAGCATATAGAGATAAAACATGGACTGTTTAAGGTGTAGAAGAGGATATAATATAGAGATAAAACATGGACTGTTTAAGGTGTAGAAGAGGATATAGAATATAGAGATAAAACATGGACTGTTTAAGATGTAGAAGAGGATATTATATAATATAGAGATAAAACATGGACTGTTTAAGATGTAGAAGAGGATATATAATATAGAGATAAAACATGGACTGTTTAAGGTGTAGAAGAGGATATAGAATATAGAGATAAAACATGGACTGTTTAAGATGTAGAAGAGGATATATAATATAGAGATAAAACATGGACTGTTTAAGGTGTAGAAGAGGATATTATAGAATATAGAGATAAAACATGGACTGTTTAAGATGTAGAAGAGGATATATAATATAGAGATAAAACATGGACTGTTTAAGGTGTAGAAGAGGATATAGAATATAGAGATAAAACATGGACTGTTTAAGATGTAGAAGAGGATATATAATATAGAGATAAAACATGGACTGTTTAAGGTGTAGAAGAGGATATATAATATAGAGATAAAACATGGACTGTTTAAGGTGTAGAAGAGGATATAATATAGAGATAAAACATGGACTGTTTAAGATGAAGAAGAGGATATAGAATATCGAGATAAAAACATGGATTGTTTAATATGTAGAAGAGGATATATAATATAGAGATAAAACATGGACTGTTTGAGATGTAGATGAGGATATAGAATATAGAGATAAAACATGGACTGTTTAAGAAGTAGAAGAGGATAGAGAATATAGAGATAAAACATGGCCTGTTTAAGATGAAGAAAAGGATATTATATAATATAGAGATAAAACATGGACTGTTTAAGATGTAGAAGAGGATAGAGAATATAGAGATAAAACATGGACTGTTTAAGATGTAGACGAGGATATAGAATATAGAGATAAAACATGGACTGTTTAAGTATGGAGGTATAACGTTGCCAATATTGTCGATTGTGTTACAACGTAAAATACCAATGTCGTTATTACAAAATGCATTTGTCAATGCTGCAAAGTACAATTGTCGATGTGTAAAAATGCAAAATGTATAAGTATACTCAACAATCCAATGAAATGTCACACGAATGCAGCTAACAATTTACTCTTTGCATTATGCATTTTGAATTAGGCACTTTTGCATTATACATTCTGCATTAGTCACTTTGCATTACGCACTCTGCATTATCAAACCTTGCAGAATAGACTTTTACACAATAGAACATATACCTTATATAGAATGATGACGTATATTCATTTGCATACGTAAAAAGCGGCGGAAATGTACGGAAATTAATTAATATGCATGCGCGTTGATACAAGTTCTTTTTGACATTTAAAGATGGGTTCTCCTTTAAAGATAAATATCTCTGTATTATTTCAAATTGAGTTATTGCTACCTGTATTGGTTCAAGGGTGCTCATTGGTAGTGTGGTTTCTAGGAAGCCCCTCTAGAAAATTAAAAAAAATGAAACGTTATTTTTAACGAATTTAAGGTTTATTTTTAAAGGGACTGAAATTGCAGGACTACAAGAAGAAAATGTCAAGAATTAGACGCCTGGAAACACAATTCTGAAATTTCTGAGGGACCTAACCTTGGCAATTTTGAGTACTGGACGCCTGTAAGCGCATTTTCTCCCATCCCCATTCTGATACTTCAACGGGAAATGTCAGGAAATGTTTATGGGCATCTTATTCTCAATTTTTTTAAGCGACATACCTGAGACCCTATATACAAATAATTTTGAATCTTAAATTCGGTGGGAGATGTCAATAATTTGACTATCCAGGCGCCTTATTCTCAAAATTTTCTTCCGGTGATCCCACAAACCACAAGTTTGTCAGGAAATTTCATATTTTGTGGGCGTAGATTTCTATATTTAACATGATATTACAAATTATTAACTATCAATTTGAAATAATTCCCAAGACTCCAAATTTTAAATAATACGGAGATATTTATCTTTAAGGGAGAATTCGTCTTTAAGTGTCAACAAGGACATGTTTCAATGCGCATGCATATTAATTAATTTCCGTACATTTCCGCCGTTTTTACGCATGCAAATGAATATACGTCATCATTCTATATAAGGTATATGTTCTATTGTGTAAAAGTCTATTCTGCAAGGTTTGATAATACAAAGTGCGTAATGCAAAGTGACTAATGCAGAATGTATAATGTAAAAGTGCCTAATGCAAAATGCATAATGCAAAGAGTAAATTGTTAGCTGCATTTCATTGGATTGTTGAGAATATTTATACATTTTGCATTTTTACACATCGACAATTGTACTTTGCAGCATTGACAAATGCATTTTGTAATTACGACATTGGTATTTTAACGTTGCGACACAATCGACAATATTGGCAACGTTATACCTCCATATTTAAGATGTAGAAGAGGATAGAGAATATAGAGATAAAACATGGACTGTTTAAGATGTAGAAGAGGATAGAGAATATAGAGATAAAACATGGACTGTTTAAGATGTAGAAGAGGATAGAGAATATAGAGATAAAACATGGACTGTTTAAGATGAAGAAAAGGATATTATATATTATAGAGATAAAACATGGACTGTTTAAGATGTAGAAGAGGATAGAGAATATAGAGATAAAACATGGATTGTTTACGATGAAGAAGAGGCTATTATATAATATAGAGATAAAACATGGACTGTTTAAGATGTAGAAGAGGATAGAGAATATAGAGATAAAACATGGACTGTTTAAGATGTAGACGAGGATATAGAATATAGAGATAAAACATGGACTGTTTAAGATGTAGAAGAGGATAGAGAATATAGAGATAAAACATGGACTGTTTAAGATGTAGAAGAGGA
Source organism: Lottia scabra (assembly GCA_029955415.1). NCBI lineage: Eukaryota > Metazoa > Mollusca > Gastropoda > Lottiidae > Lottia > Lottia scabra. The sequence goes on along the minus strand of JARJEI010000005.1, from coordinate 11,126,886 downwards.
TAGAGAATATAGAGATAAAACATGGACTGTTTAGATGTAGAAGAGGATAATATATAATATGGAGATAAAACATGGACTGTTTAAGATGTAGAAGAGGATAGAGAATATAGAGATAAAACATGGACTGTTTAGATGTAGAAGAGGATATTATATAATATGGAGATAAAACATGGACTGTTTAAGATGTAGACGAGGATATAGAATATAGAGATAAAACATGGACTGTTTAAGATATAGAAGAGGATAATAGAATATAGAGATAAAACATGGATTGTTTAAGATGTAGACGAGGATATAGAATATAGAGATAAAACATGGACTGTTTAAGATGTAGAAGAGGATAATAGAATATAGAGATAAAACATGGACTGTTTAAGATGTAGAAGAGGATATAGAATATAGAGATAAAACATGGACTGTTTAAGATGTAGAAGAGGATATAGCATATAGAGATAAAACATGGACTGTTTAAGATGAAGAAGAGAATATTATATAATATAGAGATAAAACATGGACTGTTTAAGATGTAGCAGAGAATAGAGAATATAGAGATAAAACATGGACTGTTTAAGATGAAGAAAAGGATATTATATAATATGGAGATAAAACATGGACTGTTTAAGATGAACAAGAGGATATTATATAATATAGAGATAAAACATGGACTGTTTAAGATGTAGAAGAGGATATAGAATATAGAAATAAAACATGGACTGTTTACGATGTAGAAGAGGATAGAGAATATACATGTAGAGATAAAACATGGACTGTTTAAGATGAAGAAGAGGATATTATATAATATAGAGATAAAACATGGACTGTTTAAGATGTAGAAGAGGATAGAGAATATAGAGATAAAACATGGACTGTTTAAGATGAAGAAGAGGATATTATATAATATAGAGATAAAACATGGACTGTTTAAGATGTAGACGAGGATATAGAATATAGAGATAAAACATGGACTGTTTAAGGTGTAGAAGAGGATATAAGAATATAGAGATAAAACATGGACTGTTTAAGATATAGAAGAGGATAATAGAATATAGAGATAAACATGGACTGTTTAAGATGTAGAAGAGGATATAGAATATAGAGATAAAACATGGACTGTTTAAGGTGTAGAAGAGGATAATAGAATATAGAGATAAAACATGGACTATTTAAGATGTAGAAGAGGATATTGATTATGACAGGCTAATAAATATCAGGTTACTCAACATTCAATCAATAAAAAATACAGTGTTACAGACAAATAAAGATTACAGCTTGTGTAAGAGAACAGATGGCTATGAATACAGATGAGCTTATTCCACGAGTTAAAACAAATGCCAGTATAACTATTCATTCTTATGAACACAGGTTGAAATGATGTCATCAAACTGGTTATTTGAACTGATTCATAAGTAACCGACCTGCTGATTTTCTAGTAAGTCTTGGAGAATTAGGAAGACTGGAACTACCATTGGTAATACCATTTCTGTATTTTGGCTGAAAATTAAATATATATCATAACAAACTGTATATGCAATGGTGTTTCTGAGAAAGGAGCTCAATTCTTAACATCAATCACCCCCCCCCCCCCCCCACCCTCCACATTTCTAAAAAAAAATGCTTATTTTTATGTCCTGAAATTATTTACTACGTATATTTTAACGTCTAAATCATGATTCATATTGGTGATGGATCTATAACTTGACATTTTAAAATTATAATCAAAGTTGTACAAATAAATGACTCACTGCTGAAACTGTTCTGAGTTTACGTGGTGATTTTGGTGATGAATGGCGTGAGGTGTTCGGTGATCCCAGTCCAGCTAAAATTAAATAATGTTTAAAATTTTAAAATTTAAAAAACTATAAATCGATTGTACAACTTACAAAGCGGAGATCGGTATAGAAAAATAAATGGTTGACATGATTATGCTGATGTGCCACGAAATGTTCTTTAAGACTAATTTGATGACTAGCAACATTCCAATACAATCATCTTCCATTCAATGTAACTAAACATATGTAAGGTTCCGTTGGGAGCACATTCGGACTACTATAAAAGTATATTACATACTAAGAAATCGATGATATCACCCCAGTATCAGCACTGCACTCATGAGGCCCAGAAGACCGAAACAGAATACTGTTTGCAGTTATAATATACTATATTCTACTTTAAAATTTTGAGAATCGACCTTACCTTCATGAAGACTACGAGATGATGATGATTTTCGAGGTGATTTTGGAGATCTGAGTGTGATTCTTTCTCTTGATTGACTTAAACTTGATTTATAACCGCTCACCAATCTTACCTCTACAGTGTCAAATAAAAAATATTAGTTAAAACGCTTAAAATGGAATAAAATTATGCCGTCTAAATCAGCTAAAAATCATAACCCCTTTCCTAATCATGTGATAGTGACTTTTGGATTGCAATCTCTTCCTTACTTAAATGTACATAAACTCGAAGTGTGCTCAAAAAAGTAACATGGATAACTGGAATTGCACCTGATACAACGTTCTAGCATCTGATCTAATAGAAACTTATTTAATACCTCAAATCTTTCGCTATACATTGAATTGCTTTCTGAAATAAGCCAGTGTGTAAATTCAGAATTGAGTTGATGAATCGAGATGGTTGTTTTTATGTCTTCCTGTCAGTTGCATTGAATTGAAACATATCTCGAGGCAATGTCAGAAAAACTCTTCCATAGAACTGAAATCTTTTTTATTTGATTAACTTTATATTACAAATGTCTTCAACCTTTTTTGTAATCAAGAAAACATAAAAGAAAAATCGAAAAGAAATTAACTTCCTTCTTTGATATTTGACCTGAATGTCGACTTAAAATTGATTAGGTCAAGGTTTAAAGGGATAGTCTGACTTTCTATAGGTTTTTTTTTTTCGTTCGAATTAATAATAGAAATTAAAAGAAAGCAATTTTGATTAAAAATAAATTACCGCTATTCAAGGTTTACGTAACTTTGTAAAGCTTGCTATGTTTTTCGGATCATTGAACGTTTTACAATTTTGGGTCAGTGAAACAAGATTGCCAACGTGCAATAACAAATATAATCAAAGAACGCTTTATTTTGAATAACACAAATTTTTGTATTGGTTTACTGGATTAGCGACCAGCGCCTTGCTATACTGACAGTTAGCATAATGCATTTGAATGCGAAAACTGGAGTTTGTGCAGAGGCAACAAAATACTTCACATATCGACTGGTTTCAAATTCCTTAAATCCATGGAGATGTGTTTTCATGATTAACTACAATTTTCTATCAAAATCAGAATCATGACCATCTGTCCACGACGTTTCTAATGTTATAATGCCAAGAATTATCCGGAAATTAAGGAATTAAACACATAATTATGACATAATTTGAGTAATATTATTAGATAGAATGAGAATCATTTCATAATACCATGTGTTTTATGGTTATTAGAATTTTTAATTATATCTGATTGTTATATAAAGGATGAACTATTTAGATTGCGTGATCTGTATGATTTGATGCTGGGTTATTTCCGATAGAAGGAAGGATTACGTCATCAAACAATGTCAAGTGGCATCTATGCCAGATGTCAGAATGACATGACTAATGACATACAAATGAAGCTGGGTACAGTAGAGTACAGTTTTATCTTTGTAACGGATGTTGTTGACGTTTTCACATATTGCAACCTGTTTACAAATTATTAAAATCTTCTTTTGCCTATTCTACTATCTCCAAAAGCAAAAGCTCAAACAGATGTGGTAATTTAGCCTTTGGTATAATGAAGCGTGGGATTCCTCTTTAAAAGGCGATTCTTGGTGACTTCAAACCGTCAAGACATATTGTAACCTTTTTCTTGAAGAGGTTCAGAATCAGGAAGGAAGAAGGCAATATATAATGGTCTGTATATAATGCTATATATCATCAAGATCTGTAGACTATAATTCAATTTGATTTCTACTTTATGGATCTGCAGAAACAATTAAACCTGACATTCGCTAACAAATGTACTGCTCTTGAGAAATTAAAATCACGAATCATTTATTTCTACAGACATTGCGTTTTATTAAGAGCGTTTTAAATTCATTATTGTTTGTGTGTATGTTTTATGACTGCCTCAGGAGATACTTTCTAATCTGTCTAGTGTACAGTGACTTTTTATATCCCATGTAGAAAATGTCATTAAATGCCATTAAAGGCTCAGTTCTCTCAGGAAGAGATCAGTGGAGTAAAATAAACTAATTTTCTGATGGTTGAGGCTGAATTATAGAGCTATTAGTATCGATCTGTACCATGTTAAAAAACAAATATCTAATAAACCAATTTCTAACTAGATAGTTTTCTTCTTCCTAGACGCCATGGTGTAGAATCTTAAAAGGCTTGTTTATATGCGTCCTCTTGCCCCAGGGGTAAAATACCCCCTGAGGGTAAATATACCCATGAGGGCATAAGGCAAATAATGGTTGTGTTTATATGTACCTGTATATTTGGGGTATTCCATTATAATATCAATCAGTTTAGTTCGTTTGAGTCATGACAATGGAGAACTTTAGACGCAGTGCACGGAAAAGGAGAAGGATGATACAAGCGTTTGTTTTGGCTATCTGCTCATCTTTGCTACGAGAAAGATTATGGATGAAGGAAAGAAGCAGAACGATATTGTTTTAAAAACATTTGATGATAGCCAGTGGGTTGAAAATTTCAGAATGTCTCGAGGAGTATTTCTCATTGTCTGCCAACAGTTACAACCACATTTGCAACGTTCTTCAGAAGTAAGAGAAGCCTTGACCACTGAACATCGTGTTGCAGTAGCTAAACTGACAGGCAAAAGAAACTTATCACTTTAAAAATCGTTGTATCAAAGACAAAAAAAGCTGGAAGAGGTTTGAACCTCAGCAGCAAATATTTACCTAAATGCAACGTAATTATAACCACAACGCAGTTTATCGAGCGTAGCTTTCCAAATAGTGCATGCACAAAAATGTGCGAAATCTTTTTGCGACATTGGTTCAAATGTACTTGCACGATAACGGCATAAATACCGAAGTTGGACAGAACAGACATTCTGTAAGTGCCAAGAATTACACGGGCACAACGATGATCAACAGGGATCGGTATGGCCAATATGAGGGCTTCAGATAGACAGATAGTCAGAACCTTCAACTGCTCCAAGAACACCATCAACAATTTGATAATTCGGTTCCAACAGACAGGACAGACCCAAGACCGACCAAAATCGGGAAAACAGAGGGTGACAACACCGGCCGACGACCGCTACATCAGGTGGATTCATCTTCGAAACAGATGGGTGACAGCGGCGCCGACGGCAGCAACAACAGTCAATCATGTCATGAGCAGACGAACAGTCCTTCGAAGACTTCGATCAGTTGATACACCGAGCATACCGACCCTTCTTTGGAATGACGTCGACCCGTCTACGTCGCACAATGGGCACGATCTGTACGTCGGTTGCAGTGACGTGACAGGGCTAGAGTGTTCTTTACAGATGAAAGACATGTACAGCCTTCAGTGAACCAAAAGGACCTTGAACAGACTCTATACAACTTACGGAACAGGATTCCTATTGACGTTATCCGCTGCCTAACGACGTTAATGAGGAGGCGTGTGTCTGCGTGCCTGTTTGCTCAGGGTGGCCACACTCATTATTGATGACGTTTTGCCTGACTACTGTGTCAAGGAATAAACTCTTTATGCACTTTTGCAAAGAACTCTGGTTTGTGTAATTTTTAATTTTGATCCCTTGACATTACAAGAGATTACAATGCATTTTCATTTTAATTCTTCGAAATTGATTTCTGTTTATAAATCAGTCATCATATATATTTCATATATGCCTTTGTCTTTGAGGTGTGGTCAAATGAAGTTGGTGATAAGTTTCTTTTGCCTGTCAGTTTATATACTTTTTGGAACAGTGGAATATAGAACTATAGGCAATTTGTTCGTAATATTCCATATTCTGTTAGTGTTTTAAGTCAGTATATAAGTCTGGGTAAATATCAAAATGAGTTTACATGCACATAATGCCACCCAGGGGTAAATGTACCCCTGGGGTAAACACATTTGCTCTACCTCCAGAGGTAGTGCAAATTTAGCACGTGGGGTAATAATACCCACTGGGGTAAATGCGTTTATATGTCTAAATTTACCCCTCTAGGCAAATATACCCACTAGGGTAAAAATACCCATGGGGTAAATGACTGCATGTAAACAAGCCTTTTACACTCAAAACATAATTCCATAAAGGAAAGTCTCCTATTTATTTCGAAAAGTAATAAACAAACATATTTTGAACAATGATTGACACTGATTGTAATTTTGTTTGTTAAGACTGGCAGGCCTGATGGAACAGATGGTGCCTCTCTGGAGTTTTTGGCAAGATAAGTTTTCAAGATGCCGTGAAACAACTCAGACAGTCTATTAAAGTGCAAGTGTGGGTCAACTGCTTATCAACATGAGCTTCATAAAAACAAGTTTTGAAGTGTGTTTCCTTTGTCTTTTGTTTATTGTTTCCTGTAAACCATTGTAGAATGCTAACAGCTGATGTGCCTTCACTTACCTTTATGATCTAAATCAAAGTCGTCAGCTGACAATTTCTCGGCACCATAAGCAATAAAAATCGTGTCATCTTGGAAGAAATCGCCCAAACAAGTGACCTGAAAAATATCATTTTAGCAATCAACAAGATTGGTATTTTTTTGCAAAAACGAGACAGCAATGTATTATATCAACAACAGAATAGCAGGGAGAAATTAAACTTAAAACTATTATAAATATGTCAATTTTGATCTAATCATACAAACATGAAATTCTTCTCCAAACGATTACCATTTCATATTAAATCGATTAACAAAGAAAATTCTAAAATTCCATCAGCAATAACTAAACAAGGTTCATTTCAACTAATGGCATTTGCTGTTTTGTAAGGTTGCACATGGCCAATGACTAAGTGAATTGTTTATATAATTTAAAGAAATGCGTTAACATTTTAGGTTGATCTAATAGAATGCTATAAGAACCAACTCTTAGCAACATTATCTGAGACATGAAACTCCTTGACATTTGTTTGTCATACACTCGATCATCCATTTAAAGTACTACTTTATCATACAGTAGGATTTGTTACCATAGAAACAAGACAAGGTATCATATAACCTGTCAGTGTTCTAATATACCACAGTCTCAATAAACGCGCTAATTTCCTTCATAATGAGTAAAGGCATCGGATCCATTTCTTTAATATACAATGTAGTTCAATCTTACTATTTGATTGTCAACAATGAACTTTGCTGGAAAAGACATTTACATATTCATGTATAAGTTTATAAAGCCAATTCGTCTCCAATATTACTTTATAACCCAATCCTATCCCACATTACTTTATAAATCAATCTTCTCCCACATTACATTATAACTCAATCTTCTCCCACATTACATTATAACTCAATCTTCTCCCACATTACTTTATAACTCAATCTTCTCCCACATTACTTTATAACTCAATCTTCTCCCAACTTTATAACTCAATCTTCTCCCACATAACTTTATAACTCAATCTTCTCCCACATTACTTTATAACTCAATCTTCTCCCACATTACGTTATAACCCAATCTTCTCCCATATTACTTTATAACTCAATCTTCTCCCACATTACTTTATAACCCAATCTTTTCCCACATTACGTTATAACTTAATCGTATCCCATATTACTTTATAACCCAATCTTTTCCCACATTACATTATAACTTAATCTTCTCCCATATTACATTATAACTCAATCTTCTCCCACATTACTTTATAACTCAATCTTCTCCCACATTACTTTATACTTTATAACTCAATCTTCTCCCACATTACTTTATAACTCAATCTTCTCCCACATTACATTATAACTCAATCTTCTCCCACATTACGTTATAACCCAATCTTTTCCCACGTTACTTTATAACTCAATCTTCTCCCATATTACTTTATAAGTCAATCTTCTCCCACATTACTTTATAACCCAATCTTTTCCCACATTACGTTATAACTTAATCGTATCCCATATTACTTTATAACCCAATCGTATCCCATATTACTTTATAACCCAATCTTTTCCCACATTACATTATAACTCAATCTTCTCCCACATTACATTATAACTCAATCTTCTCCCACATAACTTTATAACTCAATCTTCTCCCATATACCTTTATAACCCAATCCTCTTCCACATTACTTTATAACCCAATCTTCTCCCACATTACATTATAACTCAATCTTCTCCCATATACCTTTATAACTCAATCCTCTCCCACATTACTTTATAACCCAATCCTCTCCAACATAACTTTAAAACTCATTTTCCCCCACATTATTTTATAACTCAATCTTCTCCCACATTACTTTATAACTCAATCTTCTCCCACATTACTTTATAACTAAATCTTCTCCCACATCACTTTATAACTCATCTTTCCCCATATTACTTTATAACTCAATCCTCTCCCATGTTACTTTATAACTCAATCTTTTCCCACATTACTTTATAACTCAATCCTCCCCCAAATTACTTTATAACTCAATATTCTCCAACATTGCTTTATAACTCAATATTCTCCCATACTACTTTATAAATCAATATTCTCCAACATTGCTTTATAACTCAATCCTCTCCCATATTGTTTTATAACTCAATATTCTCCCATATTACTTTATAACTCATCTTCCCCCACATTACCTCATAACTCAATCTTTTCCCACATTACTTTATAACTCAATTTTTTCCCACATTACTTTATAACGCATCTTCCCCCACATTAACTTATAACTCAATCTTTTCCCATACTACTTTATAACTCATCTTCCCCCACATTAACTTATAACTCAATCATTTCCCACATTACTTTATAACTCAATCTATTCCCACATTACTTTATAACTCAATCTTTTCCCACATTACTTTATAACTCATTCTTTCCCCACATTACTTTATAACTCAATCCTCTCCCATATATCTTCATAACTCAATCTTTTCCTACATTACTATATATAACTCAATCTTTCCCAAATTTCTTTATAACTCAATTATCTCCGACATAACTAAATATAACTCAATCTTCTCCCATATTACTTTATAACCCAATCTTCTCTAATATTAGTCTTTAACTCAATCTTCTCCCACATTTCTTTATAACTCAATCTTCTTCTCCCACATTACTTAATAACCCAATCTTCTCCCATATTACATTATAACTCAATCTTTTCCTACATTACCTTATAACTCAATCTTCTCCCACATTACATTATAACCCAATCCTCTTCCTCATTACTTTATAACTCATCTTCCCCCACATTACTTAATAACCCAATCCTCTCCCATATAACTTTATAACCCAATCCTCTCCCACATTAGTTTATAACTCAATCTTCTCCCACATTACATTATAACCCAATCTTCTCCCACATTACTTTATAACTCATCTTCCCCCACATTACTTAATAACCCAATCCTCTCCTACATTACTTTATAACTCAATCTTCTCCTACATTACTAAATATAACTCAATCTTCTCCCATATAACTTTATAACCAAATCCTCTTCCACATTACTTTATAACTCAATCTTCTTCCACATTACTGTATAACCCAATCCTCTCCTACATTAACTTATAACCCAATCTTCTCCCACATTAACTTATAACTCAATCTTCTCCAACATTACTTTATAACCCAATCTTCTTTTCAACATTACTTTATAACTCAATCTTCTCCCACATTAACTTATAACCCAATCTTCTTTTCAACATTACTTTTTAACTCAATCTTCTCCCATACAACACAATCTTTTCAAGCATCCGTCATGTTGTACCTTAATGAGTTCATATCAATAAATAAATGTGTAAAAACAGCCAAACTTACCTGTCTGCCATCAATAGTAAATATTCTCTTCACCGTTCCTGAATCTAATTTAATAGCATTTGTAATATCATCTAGCACTTGTGAGAAGGAATGAGCAGTTTTTCTATTCAATAATATACGAACTGCTTTTCTTGGTTTTGAACCATTCCTTATTACTGTCACTAATTTTGGTTTGATAAATGCTTTGTCTTCGTCATTTAGATCACTTGGTAACATCGAGGTCGGATCTTGATTCTCACGTGCTTTGACATTCCAATTCCAGTTTTGGTTGCCAGTTCTATTATATTTGACGTCTTTAAACGCGGCCGTGGAAGCGCAAATATAACTTTCACCCTCTTCTATTTGGTCTAAGGATGTGATGACCTTCGAAGTATCCGCACTAAAAATGTACCTCACTCCATTTGGAAGGATGTTTTTGTCACAAAGTGGACTGAGTGTCAACTCTGCCAAGAGAGATTCAAATGTTCTAAATCGTTCTGGAGAAACAGCGTAAAGTAGACCTTGGAAGAAACGGTCTCCATTTCTATAGAATCGTACTTTCTTGGCACGTTTATTTTCTGACACTCGTAGAATGCTTTGTCTGAGGAAGTTGTTACTGTTGCTAGGGCTAACATTCCGGAAAAGTTTTGTTCCTCGTTGTCCATTTCGTGATCGGTCATCAAAGTGGTCATCCCATGTTGCTGTTTCTGCCATTCTGAAAAATTAAAGAAAATATAGACCTACATTTTACAAAATTCCATAGTTGATAAGACATACCATTTTAAAAACTGATCCACTTGAACGTATTTCTGCTTAACGTACTTTCCTATTGGAATATTGTTCTATAAATACCTGATAGTGTGATAGAACTATCCGTTTCCAAGAGTTTATGATATCCGACTGTCGAATGGAAAGTAAAGGTTTTATAGATATAGGAAATGTGAGTCATCAACGTCTACCACATACGATTTCTCAATCCCATTACCTCACAGCTTATCTCTACTCCTATTATTCAATGACAGTTCCATATTCCGTCGTCCATTCAGAAAATCAATGATTCAGCTTACTTCATAATTACCTTACAGTGAATCAGACTCTCATATTCAATTGGGAAATGTAGAAATTTGGATTTAAGTCTCCGTAAAGCAAACTTAGTGAGACATACTTTTCCTCTATTCTAAGACTAAACTTTTTTCAAATAATGTATTCAAATGGTTCTTTTCATTTCATTGTATCAAAAGCGGAATTTGCATGCCGTCATTTAATGAAAAGTATAAAAACAGCACTTTTTGAAGAGTCTCTGAAATTACCAATTATTTAGATCGTTAATCATGATTGTATATAGATTGGTGAATCAAAAGAACTAGAAACTATTTATCTTGAATAGATATGATGAGTGGTAGTTGAAGAACTTTAATAATTTTTTTAGACACAACACGTTCAATGGAAGTTGATAGGCTACAACCAAAGCATTGTTAAATTTAACTAAAAATGTTTACAGTTAAATTTATTCTGCATGTCAACTTTAATGTTAGTTATCTTTAATTAAAATGTCAAGAGCAATTGACACTATCTTATAACTATAGTGGTAATTAGATGGAATTGATTTAGAATATTCTTTACAATACAATCAGATAAACATGAATATGGATGAGTTAAAGCCAATTATAATGAATTGTCTAACAAGAGCTTTGTCATTTAGTCTTGAATAAAATCAATATCAGGAACTATGGCATCATGTTTTACTGATTACATAATGCAATGTCTGGCACTATCTGTAACAGCATGTCACGTTCTGTTTGAGTGTTTGTTTAAGAAATGTGATTCAATACATGTCCAAACAGTCAGTAATAATGAATGCATGTCCATTAGGAAATTGAATATTGCAAATTCAGAAATTCATTAGGTCTAATGCATGTTCTTCCTGAAAAGATTTTCTCTCATTGCATATTATACACAGATAATACTGAACTACATGTAATCAAAAGACCCATGCGTACTTTCCTATTCTACCCAGGTTAAATATTTTGATCAAAAGTTTCTTAAAGGGACCCAATCTCAGATTAACTCTACCAGATGCTTGAGCTGAATTTCAGAGCTATATGACAGTTACCCAACGTTCGTATTTTTACGTTTAATCAAAACTTAGGCTTGTCAGTAGGATTACCTTGGAAGTGCGATTTTTTTTTCTGAAGACGTATAGACCTACGTATAATATGACTGAATTTTGTAAACCCACCTTTTCAAATAGATTAAAGTGATTTTAACAAAATTAAAACTGCAATAGTTAACAGAAGGTATGGGGTTTGAGATATAAACCGGTATTGTTTTGTTATAAATGCCTTATATAAAAGATCTTACTGTCGTGGATTTAAGTGTCAATGTTAGTAAATTTCGTGTAAAAGGGTATAATTACTAGATAATATCATACAAAGGGATTATCTCTGTTAATCTGATATTACCTATATATACATTATCATAATGTAAATAACTATAGAGATTATTATCTTGGGGTAAAGTTTGGTCACATAGTACACTTCCGTTACCTAAACGCAATTGTCATGTAAACTTGTACGTTTCTGTCCAGTAGTGCCGAGTTTTGTCATTTAAAGTATACGCATTCAACAACATTTCTCGATTCCAGTTTTAATAAAAGACAGAAATATATAGCATTGTCTGGTTTTTGATGTGAACATATACTTGTAAATTCTAACATATTAGAACAATTTGTCTGCAGCATAATTCGACAATTTTGTGCATGCATTCGATTGACAATCTGTTAATAACTCTTCAAATTATATTAAATAGCATTTCACGCGTTACATAATATTGACCATTGAACCAGGGTCAGACAAGTTTTTAGTTCACGATGCTCATTACTCAATGTTTTCTGATGAAAATAGCTATAGTTAACACCTTCATCCGAGTTTTACACACAGACTCGACAAATACGATTACTTATTATTCTTAATAAAACATAAAATATTGTCATCTGACTTAATAAGACAATGCCGCGAGTTTTTTTTTTTAGTTTTAATCATTATGAACAGTAACATTATTTCGAACTAAATTTATTACAAATACAGCTCAGAAAATTAAATGATCTAGTCTTACCTGTTAGAAATATTGTCTAGCCCTTTTTTCAGAACTACGACGTTTAACAAGCTACTATTATACGGTGTATTCCCTAGTAACAGAAATCTCTGATCGTCTGCAACTTAAATTGCGGACCTCTACCAGACACAAAACACAAATCGATATAACGCACGATTTTCATAAATTATTCCATTCTGAGAGAAAGTTCGTCAAGTTTAAAGCTGACTAGATAGCGTTGTCAACATATACACAAACTAAATGAAAACTATACATATTAACTTTCTATTGTATAAATCACCCCTATTGATAATAATATAAGCCTTTTATTTATCAATCATAAATTATTATAGACATAAAAGACACTATTCTTACACGGATTAACGTTATTGGACTAGTCTATAGTCAATCGAGGGGTGGTAGGATAGAGACGCGCAATTATTTAATGTGATGGCGATAGAAGTGCATGGAAACTTTGTCGCGTAATGTATTTTTCTTTATTTTCAAAAAAGCTACTTCCACACAATTATACATTAAATTTAATTCAAATGTCAGAATCAAAATGGAATTTCAAACCCAAAGTTTTTACACATATAGATGGATTATCCTATCTTTCATTAATGAAGGGGTTTTACCGTACGGACGCCGTACCGTACGGGTTTAGTTAAATCGAGCTTTCAATCTGCAAAGATAGTGTCTTTGAAACCACCCAATTGACTGTGTTATGGGCTCTAACAGACAGAACTATTACAAGGTTGAGTGTTAAACTAGATGTAATACTCAAACCATGTAAAACCCAAAGCATGTTTTATATTTAGTAATAAATTGTCCCCCAGTTAATCCATTGATTACTTCAATATTCACATTTCAGCTACATAGAGACGTACAATAATTCACTAAAATATTTATATTTCTGTACAAACTATATAATTCATCATTTACATTAACCAAACATCAACAGATTCTAGCAATGGAATACAATGTTCTCACATCTATCAGTTGCTCCTCCAACACAATATTCTCACATCTATCAGTTGCTCCTCCAACACAATATTCTCATCATTAAACTTTTCATTTGTAGAGGATTTAATTCTCAACCATAAACTTGGAAAAAAAAAATTAGCAATTTAGTATTCAGAAAAATATCCCACCTAAAAACTTTGAAAAACTTAATTTTACATGAAAGGAAGAATAAGAATTATCTTATAGGAAAATCCAAGTTGGTATTTAGGACAAATAGTGGCAAGTTTCACATCAATAGCTCAAAGTGAATTTTTTAATGATGAGAATATTGTGTTGAGGGAGCAACAGATAGGTGAGATAAACATTATATTCCATTACTAAATAAAGGAACATGATTCTAAGGAGACTTTCTCTAAAGCATCTTTAGAATCTCTTGAAATAATGTTCAATAATACTCCTTTATCAAATATAGGGCTGGGTATCGATTACCAAAATGAGATCGATTATCGAAGGCAGGTTACCTATCAATAATCGGTTAATAATCGAAATATTTTTATTGGGAAATCTTCTAATGTTCGTGTACGTTTTTGTACCTGAATGTTTGTTATTATCAATATTAGGTATTGAAGACAAATGAAACTGAAGTAATGTCCAGAATTTTGTATGATTTTCATGATAAAATGAGTTGTGACTTCTCTGATAAGTGTGTAGCAGATAATATTAAAAGAAAATTTGACTGTGAATTTTAATCGATTATGAAATTTGATAATCGATAATCAAAATAAATAATTTGTAGCGTTGATAATCGATTATTTCAATTATTAGACCCAGCCCTAATCAAATAAGCACTCATACATAAAATATACCAACACAGACAATCTCACTATCAAATCCGGAATATATATCCCATCTATTTTGTACATAACATATTGTTTGCAACAGAATTCTAATTTGATGAAAATTGCAGAATTTATTCTTAACCAAAATACACATTTTGTTTATTTCATATATCATTCAAATTCATTTTTTTTATCAACAACAATACTAAAGTTTCGAAACAGTCTTTCTTCATAGGCCGTTGAGATTGAGTTTGATTATCTCAACTCTGTACACTAATATCAATAACAACTGTAATTATCTTTCAATCACAATCAAATGTTTAACACACTAACCACACATATCATGTAAAATTAACTATGCTTTTGTACAGTATTATTGTTTTCATGGTGATTTCAAGATGACAACTATCCAAGATAATTAATACATCATTATCTTCACTGACAACTGGTATAACCATTTTTGGAAGAGCACTTAATTTATTATAGTTTTGTCCCTTCATATTAAAATAGATAATTAAATCACTGAACTAGAGATCATATCCTATCATGTCTCTTCCTTTTCTTCCTTTTTTGATTCAGTTTTTTGGTCTTTATTGTCTAATGTTTGTTTTAGATCTATCTCAAGTCTTTCTTTAGCTCTAACAACCTGAAAGGAAAAAGGTATACAATTTTATATCTTTCCAGTAAACGGGAGTAAACTCTTTTTTCATCAACAATATTTTTTCACCAATATTTTCTATATAAACTAAATAACTAAATTCAATAATCACAAAAAAAGAGCTTCTTTGAGATGTAAATTTTTAGTATGAAATAAAATCTTATAAGAATTACCTTAGACTGTAAATAAAATGAACCACCCTTGGCTTTATCATTTACATCATAGAGATGTTGATATTTTTCATTGACGGCTTTAACATCATTCAAATCTGATACATTCAATATTTGTTTTGCTTCCTGAAGAATAAAATAGTAGAACTGCACATACGTGTCTATAGGAATTCAATATTGCATGAGGGGCTTGGCGTAGGGATATCACGAGTGTGCGTAGCACACGAGTGATATCCCGCCGCCAAGCCCCGAGTGCAATATTGAATTCCTATAGACTCGTGTGCAGTTCTACTTTTATTACATACACTATCGTTGATTGTTTTGAATGTGAATGTGAATGTAGGTTTTTCATGTACACTAAAAAACGTACAACAAAAATTGTGCGATAAGGTTATGAGAGAAGTAGTCTTACGCCTAGGTGATAGAGACTACTAGCCTTAACAGGGGATTTCCAAAATTATTATTAGACTCCGGCTAAAAATAGGCTAGATTAATTGCCGTTCAACACGTAACAATGGCTATTTTGCTTTCAAAAACATTAATTACGGTGTTCTTTATGGGTTTTGTAGACTATTTTTGTTTGGACATGTTTTAAATTAAGAATTTATTTTAATTCATCATCATTTGTTTAAATTGAAACTTGTAATGCAACTGGGAATATTTTAAGTGAGATAAAAAAAAAAACAAGATGGCGTCATTCGCGAGTCAGTAGAAAAAATAGTTCCGACCGTATTCAATGACCGTTGAATATGGATTCAATTATTACATGGGCTTGTATTCAATGATTGGCTGTCGTAGTATTACACATGTATGTAATAAAATAAATACATAAATATAATCTAAGCTTGATGCTCCATTTCATTGTTTTATTTTTAACTTAATTCCCATACATTTGAATTTATATAATATATGGTTAGTTTATACCTGTAGTGTCATACCCAAAGATGTATCAGCTGCAGCCTTCTTAGCTCCCTGTCGACCTCCTCCTGCTCTCTGGGCTGCCTGTTGACTGGCTGTGTATTCTTGTTTTAAAGCTCTGACAAAGGCACGACCAACAACTTGTGTTCCTGCCACAATAACTTGGATGAGGTATTTAGCCTGGAAATTTAAAAGAAAAGTAATGGGTATAATTTTATCTGATGATAACAATGAATGCCAGTAACTTGCCAGTCTGTTTGTTTGTAGTTTAACTGACTGTGCGTCTGACAATCGAAAACACGCTTGGATATATTGAATCGGGTATCGTAAATGGCGTGGTAAGCAAGAATTTATGAATTTGGTTCTGGCGTGGCAATGTGTGAGTGTGTGAAGCTTCAAATGCGTTGACGAGCTTTCTCACCTTTAGATTTATACTATCTGTTAATCTCTCCTATGCTTAATATTAGGCTTTAACAGGGGCCTATGTGATGATATGAGAAATGACCAAATAAATATGATATGAATTATGAAATTAAATTGCATCAGTTTTCACCTGATTTATGAATGACAGAATGTGACAATTCTGAAATCTTTCAAAATGATAATATAAAGGGAGGTAACATAAATGGAAATGCAATTAAATCAACATCACAATTACCATTTGACAGTTGAAAGAAAATATAAATGTTGATAATTTACAAATTAATTCTCACATGTCCTCAAACTCAAAACGAAAGTTATCCGGAAGTGAACTGACTCAATGGCCTTGACCTTGATTTTCAACTTTCATCATACGGGCTTACTTTCAACTTTCTTTTTTTCTTTTTAGTAAAATACCCTAAAAAGGTACAATAAATAGATTCATTTCAATAAACAAAAGTCTATGAATTAGAAATTAATTGTTTTGTTCTAATTTTTTTTAAAGCCGTAGTTACTGCTGGCCTTTTACAATGATGAGACAACAACTTCCGGTGTAAACGTGGGCTTTTTGGGAAAAATATACCTCAT
This sequence comes from Lottia scabra, assembly GCA_029955415.1. Taxonomy (NCBI): domain Eukaryota; kingdom Metazoa; phylum Mollusca; class Gastropoda; family Lottiidae; genus Lottia; species Lottia scabra. Next base: position 11,109,342 of record JARJEI010000005.1, on the reverse strand, counting down.
TGGAAAATACTTAAGTTTGACACTGACAGCCTATATTCGAAAATGGCCAAAAACAGTTTGCGTGATAGAGTAGATGGCAATGAACTTGACTTAAGCCTGAGTAACTTGTCTGTGGTTCCAGTAAAAGAAATAGTAAGTCACATAATCATATTTTTGAAGATCTACGCCGGGTGCCGGGTATTTTTTTTTTTCATGCCTATAGCCTTGCATAGCCTAGCATACTTTCACTTTCCTCTATTAATGGCGAAATATCTTCCATTTTGTTTTTGATTTAGCTGAAGAAGTATATTCATGGCATAACCAGTGGCGTACCTAGTTAGGGGGTTGGGCTTTGAATGCCCAGTTCTGCGCTCGCAATGTCATTATATTCTGTAGGTTCATCTTTCTTTTTTTTTTAGGCAGCTTTGAAGAAGGCCAACCACTTAGACTTATCTTGTAATCAGTTGAAAGCTTTAAATGTAAGTAAAATGTCAAAATATAAAGTTTATTTTTGTACTACTGGTACATAGTATACTTTTGAAATGCATCAAGATCATTTAGAAGCTTGTAAAATATATTTTTTGAACATTTTTCAAAAAAACGTTATGGCATAGAAAACTTGAATTGAAGGTCTGCTTGTTTCAACTGATTTGTGAAATACTTAATAATGCATGCCTTCAAATCAAGAAATATGTCCATTACCTTTTTAGAAATATTTCATATAAGCACCTCCAAAGGTGAAGAGTTGATGGTTCATAGTCTAAAATACTGTGCTCATGCAAAAATCAAATCTACAGCTCAATGTATGTTCTGCTTTGTTCAAATTGAATTTTTTTTTAACATGGTTGATTTTCATTTTTTAGGACATATTTTCTACATCTTTAACGCATCTGGTGAAAGTTGATTTAAGTAAAAATCAACTCACATCATTACCACATAATTTTGGAAGTTTAAAAAATCTTCAACATCTAGATGTCCTTGGTAACCAGTTAACAACATTACCAGTCAGTTTCTGTCAGTTAATAAAGTTAAAATGGCTAGATTTAAAAGACAACCCAATCGAAGAACCATTAAAGTCTGTGGCAGGAAATTGCTTAAATGATGCAGAATGCAAGAAATGTGCTCAAAAGGTGAGATAGTCTTAATATATTTTCATCTGGACCAGATAGTGCAATGGTGGCATACAGTACTTAAATCCACACAAATACAGCATCTGATATTTCATTAATAATGTAACTATGAAATGCTGAAATAAAATAATAACATAAAGAAATGTTTATCTACAGGTGGTTAGATTTTTAACTGGTGTGAATTCACAATTATTAAAAAGACAAGAAGAAGAGGAAGAGAAAAAAAGAGGTACTAGATTTTTATGTTCAAAAATATATTATTGAGTATATGATGAACTCTGACTCTATTCTTTATTTCTATTTCTGAAAAATGTATAAGATAAAACAAATTCTCAAATGAGAGAACCTTTCACAATTGTACATGAACAGATTACAGTTATTGCAGGCTATATTGGCATTTAACAAAGTATCATTTTATGTGAGTGTATGATTTTGAACAATTCTATTGTAAGCTAAATGCCTAAACTAGTGTCCAAAAGAAACAATACCACCTGTTTACAATGAAATCAATGAAAAAATAAACAATGCAGAAGTTTAGGATTGGTGAGAGTGGTTGTAATGGTGTAATGCTTTTTTCTCGGAGGTGATCATATTGTGTCCTCAGATTTTTTATCAGCTATGCTGTGATTGGAATGTGCAATACTAATTGGCATGTTTTCATACTAGACAATTCACTTAGTAAAAAAGCAATTTTGAAAATAGGTTGGTATTGTTTCTTTTGGACACTAGCTTAGCTAAAAGATTAACTATATTATACTGTTTTTTATTTTAGAGCTAGAGAGAGCTCAGAAAGCAGAAGAAGCTCAAGAAAGAAAGAAACAAAAAGCTAAAAAACAAGCTCAAATGGAAGAAGAAAAGAAAAAGAAGCAAGTGTTAAAAAAAGAAAGAAATCAGACGAAGACCGAAGAAGAAGATGAAACAACAGAAGAAGGTAATATTATCTATTTCTTCAATAAATCAGTTAAAATTTCACTTTTCTGATTTAAGTTCAAGAAATTGTACTGGACTAACATTTTTGTCTGTGGTTATTTCAAAAGAGGTGATAAACTCAGATGCATGAACTGCTTAATTTGTAATACAAACATTGATAAAGATACGTTAGTTTCTTGGAAAATATTTGAGATCAAAAGCCATTTTTTTTGTCATGAGGACAATTTTGGTTATTTTCGAGATACACATAAGCCAATTTAGAATACTATTCATGTTATATTTAGATGAAGTCAAACCTTTGATAAATGGTATTAAGAAACATACAGTTGTTGAAAACAGTTCAGGTTAGTACTTCTAATTCTTCAGAAATGTAAGATGAAGATACCTTCAGCCCTGTGTCAGTGGTGTAGTCATTCAGCTGCCATTATTATGGTTCTGTGTGCTTATAGGTAGAGTATTTAATAGTTCTCGAGAGAGTTGGGTTAATGTGGCTGTCCCGGTAAAAATGGTAAAATTTCTCTTATTGCACACTGCTAATCAAATAACTAAAAACAAATTTGATTTTGTTTGTAATATTTTTTTTTTTCTTTACAGAAGGTGGAATGTTATTTAACTGTTGCGGAATGTTGATGGCTCTGTTAGTTGTACTGTTAGCAGCCTGTATTGGTTTACATTATTTCTGTAATATTCATAGCTCTGATAAATATTGTAAATTATATTATAAACCTGCAGAACAACAAGTTTTACTACATTATCATACAGTACAAAAGAAAGTGATAGATTTATACCAAAAGACTCTTGCATCAAGGAAATAAACTACAACTTAATGAATAACAAAGATATTAAAACTTATGTTAATTAAGCATTCAAAAAATGTTAACATGCTACAGTGTTTCTTTGTTCTATTTACAATGAAAGGAAATCCCACACACAATTCATGTTGTACTTTCCACCATAGCGGACTGTTTGTGCCGTTTTCTGTCTGAAAGACTCCCTCTATGCATAGTGATTTCCATATTTTGTTTTTAAATATAATTCTAATTAATGTTTTACCAAAGGTACTAGTCATAGATGTAAAGCATATTAGGCAATTTAATATGTATTTCTTTTTAGAGGCATATATTTATGTTCTTGCCAGAGGGCTATTGACATTTCATGTGCTGAATATAATGGTTTGTTTTAAGAATGAGATATTCCTCAATGAACTTTCATACCCCAAAGATCGCTATATTAAATTTGCTTGATTCTCACAAAAGCTTCGAAAAATAATATTTGTACTTTATTTGGTATTTGAAATCTTTGCCTTATCTATAAATAAATCTATTTTATTGAAATTAATTATTTGATGTTTCTTAATCATAATATATTTTATGTACATTATCCACATATTGTTACCGGTAATTGTTATTTTAATTTGTAAATAAAAGTTTCATTTCAGTAAAGTGAAACAATGTTCATATCCATTATACTTATTGATATTTCCAGTCAGATATAAAAATAATGTTTATACCTTACTTCCGGTTTAGAATCAGTGACATGGATTTATCTCTGTATCAAGTTACATTCACAGCTTGGTTTATGAGTAAAAATGTAATTCAAGTCATTGGACAAGACTAAGCAAAGGATAAAAGCCTACAATTTTAGCATTGTGGAACAATCCATTATTTTGAGGTACCGGTATAATAAATAGCAAATACATTTGGCTATATTTTTGCAGATCTGGATCCGATTCAACATGAATGCAAGTAGTCCCCAATAAGTTGTAGGTAATATAAAAAATAATAGAAAATGTTCAAAGATTAACTGAAATATTTTACTCATTTAAACAATCATAACCATTATCACAATAACATTTTTCCCCCCACAACAAAACGAAATAAACTCTAAATCATTCAAATAACAATATATATTTATACATCAACAATGCTTGCTGTTTTCTGAAACAAAGGATAGAGTATAGCAAAGATATTTATGCATATGAACAGCCTGCTTTACAAACATCTTACACTTAAACATTTAAAGTTTATGGTTAAGCTAGGAAAAAATGTCCACATAGTAACAAATTTTATGGTAACTCAAAAACATGTCCAAGATCGTATCAAAATTACAAGAAATCATGAGCATGATCTTTCTAATTATATTTCAGCTAAATCAAGGGAAATAATTGAAAAACAGTTCATACAAATGTTGGATAAAGTTTGATGATGCTTGACGGTGTAGACAGAAATCCACAACAAGATTCAACTTGGTCATACAAATGTATTATGCTGTTTTGAACAAATGTATGATAGTATAGACTGGCCTTTACAACATTGAAAAATCATCCTTTTACATTCTAATTAGTTCTTAATTAGTGGATATTAATATGACATGCTTGAAATATAAAGAAGTAACATGGAAAACAAGACAAATATATCTACCCAAGATATTCAAAGTGGAAAAAGTCATAAAAATATGTAAAAATTTGATTTTGTTATTGGTTATCTCATACATTGAAAGCTAAGCAACTAGAAATGTCTACTTTACATAATAAAAAGCAAATCCAAATAACAGCAACAAAGAGGAACAGTGGAGAATATAACAAAGATGTTTTGAATTTTTTCGCTATTTATATTGAAGAAAAAAATGCAATGTACCGGTATTTCAAAGACACCCCTGAGCCAATTTAATGTAAACCACTCACTAACATAAATATCAGATTTAGTTGTATAAAGTTAACACAATACTATATTTCTTACAATTTTGATTTTATCTTTTTCTCTAACTACTGAGATTTCTGAAATGATCAGACAATAGTTGTATCCTTAGGTCACTAGCATCAGGCTTTTTGAATTCTCAAATTTTGAATTATAACGGCATATAGAAACTTACATTTAAAATAAAAATTGTATGACACTGATAGTCTTTCATAAATCTTGATACAATTTGCTAATATTTATATTTGACATTGTCATTGGCCTTAAAACACTATCTTCCTCCTAACATAGTTTTCAAACAAAAATTCCAATAAAAAATAGTTACCACATAAGTTATACATTCATGTCAATTTCAAACAAACCATGATTACAGAACCCTGAATTTAAAAACCATATTATATAACATAATGAGCTATGTGAACTCTCTTAAAGTGATGCTGAGTAATAAAGCGTAGTCAAAAATCTCTATATCAAATACATTAAAATTCTTTGGTTCCATTCATATGTTTCTTTATTCAATACATGTGTAGACAAAATAACAGAATAATAGAATACCTAATAGAACAGAAATAGTAACAATTAGAGTTTTACCATGTTTACTACACCATGATGGTTCTATCACTTCTTCATATTCTTTACGTTGTCGTCTTTTTCTACCTTTAGTCTTTCTTTCAAACGCTTCCAGTTCTTCTCTTTCCTTTCTCTTCTGTTCTTCTTGTTTTAATCTTTCAGCTTCATCTTCCTACAATATACCACATTGATTAACTTAGTTTCCAAGATTCAAATGATTAATACATTAGCCAACAGAAATTAAAACATGATAATGACCTCAACCATGTCCTACCAAATTTGTTTATCACAACAAAAGGACTACTTTATAATATGCTCATGATCACACCTATTCATTAACAGTGCAAATCCTTACAAGTTTAGATCTTACAAGTGTTTCTAATTCCTAATGAATGAATGTAAATAAAATACATTTATTTTATAAGGATTCTTTCTATTAGCTGATTCTTGTCATTGATCTTTCCCTTTGTTCATTTACAGATGGAATGAATAAAATAATGAGTGAAAATGAATTATTCAAAGTCATCAGACTTGCACACCCTGATGGGATCGGAAATTCATAACCACCCTTTGCTCGTAACCAAGCAAATCATGTCATTATTGTAAAGAATATGCTCTAACCACTGTGCTACAGAACCTCAGAAATGAAATGATACTCTTAGTTAATCATCAGTGAATGCAAATCTTTGATAAAATATTTCACCTTAGCTTTTTTCTCAGCTTTTATTCTTTCACATTCAGCATCACAATCTATAAATTTCTTTTTACCATGGTAGTCAAAACATATAGCTCTCCTACTTAATCTTTTACAGCGACATGTTACTGTGATTAGTTGTTGACATTTTACTTCAGGACACGTTCCATTATGACATGGTGATAAGCATCGGTGACCACATGCCATCTATAAAAAACATTTTGTAAAACATTGTTTTATTTTACTTTCAAACCCTGTCTCTATTTAATTAAGCATTAGCAAGGAAAATATTGACAACAAAACTTTATTGACCCATGACAATATGCCCTTATTGAAGCCTGAACCTCGCTATTGTTTCACTCACCCAGTGACATACACTCATGACGTCAAACACACTAGTTAATAGTTTGACAATACACGAATGCATTTATATCTAAAAACTGTAAAACATTAAACAAATAGAAAACATTTTCTAGTTGGTGTATAATAAAGCAATAATAATATATTTTACACCCCAAATATAATCATCTACTTACGTCTTTAGGACATCTAGCACCACAAGATTTAAGACTAGCTTTAGTTTCTGGTGTAGCAGACACCCATTCTAAACATGGTATTTGTTTTATCATAGAATTACAGTGACATCTTGTTTTAACAATAAATTGACATGGAGGACAGTGCCCACTATGACAGGGTAAGGGACAGGAATGATTACAACCGGGTGGTCTCTCTTTCATACACAGTTCATCACACGATTGACAGTTTTTACCAGCCTGTAATATTATAAAAATACTCAATAATAATAATTCAATGATATGACACAGGGTAAGGGACAGGAATGATTACAACCGGGTGGTCTCTCTTTCATACACAGTTCATCACACGATTGACAGTTTTTACCAGCCTGTAATATTATAAAAATACTCAATAATAATAATTCAATGATATGACACAGGGTAAGGGACAGGAATGATTACAACCGGGTGGTCTCTCTTTCATACACAGTTCATCACACGATTGACAGTTTTTACCAGCCTGTAATATTATAAAAATACTCAATAATAATAATTCAATGATATAAAACAGGGTAAGGGACAGGAATGATTACAACCGGGTGGTCTCTCTTTCATACACAGTTCATCACACGATTGACAGTTTTTACCAGCCTGTAATATTATAAAAATACTCAATAATAATAATTCAATGATATAAAACAGGGTAAGGGACAGGAATGATTACAACCGGGTGGTCTCTCTTTCACACACAGTTCATCACACGATTGACAGTTTTTACCAGCCTGTAATATTATAAAAATACTCAATAATAATAATTCAATGATATGACACAGGGTAAGGGACAGGAATGATTACAACCGGGTGGTCTCTCTTTCATACACAGTTCATCACACGATTGACAGTTTTTACCAGCCTGTAATATTATAAAAATACTCAATAATAATAATTCAATGATATAAAACAGGGTAAGGGACAGGAATGATTACAACCGGGTGGTCTCTCTTTCATACACAGTTCATCACACGATTGACAGTTTTTACCAGCCTGTAATATTATAAAAATACTCAATAATAATAATTCAATGATATGACACAGTATTCAAAGCAATGCAATTTATCACTACATCTAAATAAGAAAGCATTTTAAACCACGTTTTTAAGAACAGGAATTTCCTTTGAGCAAACTGATATTTTTCAAGGAAATAATTGAAGCATACATTTCATTCCAAAAACTAGGAAACTTCTTTTTGAATTGAGATCTTATCACCCGAATCACTGACAAGGAGAAAGAACTTGAGATATCTGATGTCTTTATGACTGAGCCACTGTGGGTGTTTAAATAAGTATATTAAAATGATAACTGACCGACAGACTATCTTTAGCTGAGATTACATTATGACAAGTTATAGTACATGTATGATTAGTACAATCTAATATTCTACCACATGGTTGACGACAGCTATATACACCAACTTTACTACACTCTACTTCAATTACCTACAAATATTATAAATAGAGAGAACACATTATAAATATAGAGAACACATTATAAATATAGAGAATTCTGTATGTTCTAGAACATATAAAATCTATCATGATCAAATTAGTCTTACATATTGTAAATTGGAATTCAAAATTCAACCAAAAACTGATATCATTCCTTATTATTCAAAATAACAACCAAAATGCTGTTTTCAACTTCTTTTCATAGAGCTGATAATGTTGTTGAGTTTCATTTACTATATTACTTATATTATTGCCATAGCATGTGAGTGAATTTGTCAAAATTACAAATATCTAAAACATTTACCTCATGATTTCCAAGACAAGATTGTGGTAATAATACTTTACAGGGTGCACAAGGTTTCTGTACTATCTCTATAACTTCTCTAGGTTTAGGATCCCATGGTCCAACTCTGGCAGTCTATAAAATTATCAAATTAACTTAATAATGTTTCACAAAGTGACAAATACAGAAAGATATAACTGTCAAGGCATTGAATGATAAAAGTATTACTTTATAATGGTTACCCGTACTCATTGAAACTAAAGCAAATATTCTAGCATTTTTAATCTTTTAAAATCAGTATTTTAATTTTACAGACCTTTTCTATAGTTTTGACCTTGACTTCATCATGACAAGGTAACGGACATGTATGTTGACAATTTGTTAATTTTAATCCACAAACTTGACGACATGGTGGACAATCATTAAAATGACATCTATGTTTACTTTGTACTTCATGATGACAAGTTGGTGGTTTTCTAAAATAAAAAAACTGTTACATGAATTGTATGACTTCGGTTGCCCTCTTTTAATTATGTATATGTTGACATTTAAAAAAATCATACATGTCAACTGAAATAATTCTATAAATCTTAAAAAAAATTACTCTGAAATCCATAGTAACCACAAGCATATACAGTATCACCAACCTTAATATATTTCTTTATTTTTTCATATCTTACCTACACAGCTGGTGACATTTCGGTTTCCTGGTATTTTTTTCTTTTCCACATGGTACAGTTATTTTAGTTGATTTACAGTAACAGAAAACATCTACAGTTAATGGACATGGGTAGCATGGACCTATAGATGAAATTTATAGTACATAAATACATTTATCATATAAATAGGACAAATATCCCTGTGATAAGCCCATTACATATAAACACGTATCAACTCAGCCTTACATAACTATGCAAATTAGGTAAATTAGGTCAATATGCAAATTAGGTACCCGGCAGCCGCACTAGGCTCGCCAAAGGCTCGAAAAATACCGATTATCTTAGACGAGGTTGATATTTCACGTATTCAAAAACACTCGTGACAAATCCTCTATATACCAAATAGACCAATAGCAATGTAAACTCTCCAAGACGGATGCTCAGGGTCTAGAAGAGTGAGCATGAACTACTATGCTTGCCAGCAACAGTATGCATAAAGGTGGATCTATGCTATACACCAAGAAATTTACCATTAATGAGACTTACCACTATGACAAGGACTGGCACATTTATGATTTTTACAACCTAATGGTTTACCACATATCTGATCACATGGTGGACAACTTCCTTTACAACACTGTAAAATATATCATTTATAATATGTTATGGTTTATTTTGATTTGTCTTAAATTCACATACAAACCAGTAAGATTTAACTATAAAGAAAGTGTATATGTGTAAAAACATCAGAGTGAGAGAACATATCATTCTTTAATTTGGTACATTTTTTTTGTCCTTTAACAAAATGAACCTACCTTTTTCTTACATTGATGTTGTCCACAGTTTTTCTGTTTATTACACTTAGAATCACAGTTAAATTCTTTACTACATAATGTTTCTTTCTGTTTACGACCACATCTACATCTCTTAACTGTTATATGTTGACACTAAAACATACATTTTCATTTATGAAAAGTGATATGGTAATACTTTATCCCATATAATGACAATAAAATATACTGACTGTTATGAGATAAATACGTTATAATGAGAATTGTCTTCATTAAATTACGAAATTAATTAAAGAAAGAAACTTACAGGAGTACAAGGTCCAGTGTGACATCTCTCAAGACATTTATGTTGACCACAGGCTAGTAACTTTTCACATGTATCACCACAGGGTGGTATATCTTCTGTACATGGTAATTCAAATTCTACAACATATAGATATTATATAGATATTTCTATCTAGTTTCAAAATAAATTCATAAATTAGACAACTTTCTTAATGCATGGACTGTTTATTGACTTTTTCACATCAACACTGTCAATCTGATTCTTCAAATTCTTCTATTGCCACGGATTTTTTACACCTGATAAAAATAAACTTGTCTACTTACGTGTTTTGCCACAAGGACAAGATCTGAGACCTAATCTAGGACAGTTACCACAATCACCACTGTGGCAAACCTTCTCACATACATGATTATTACAATCTAATACTTTATTACACACCTGAAATCAGTTAACATGATACATATTAACATTTATTACATAGGTACATATGTAATACTATGACAGCCATACAGGAGATTCAAGCCCATGTAATAATTTAATACATTGAATATGTACATTTGGAACTATATATAAAAGATAGTGGACCACAGCAATAAAGCCTTAATTTTAATCAGGATAGAACTAAACTTTCTCAAACATTTCGATTTAGGTATAATAACATCCCTTTTAAGTTTCAACAAAATTGGTTGAAAACTAAGATAGTAATAGCATATTCAAGACTTTGGGGCAAGGGCAATAACTCTGCTACTAACAGTCAAAAATTGCTCAAATTTGAACTTGATCTTTGCTTTCCGAATTTCATTTGATTCCATCCAAAATTCTAGTTTTTAGAGCGTTTACAAGCAATTGGTAGAAGCACTTACTGTATAGAGGTTAAAGGAGCGAAAACTCCTCAAAGCATATTCAAGATTTGGGGCAAGGGCAATAACTCTGCTTCTAACAATCGAAAATAGCTCAAATTCAAACTTGATCTTCGTTTTATGAATATGTATACACATATCAAATTTCATTTGATTCCGTCAAAAACTCTAGTTTTTAAAGCGTTTACGAGCAAATTGACGGACAGACCGACGGATTTGGGGCAAGGGCAATAATAGCTCAATAAAATGGTTTATTGTCCAATTTTAAAGATATTTTTTATTTGTAAGACCCTAAAACCTGTTTCACTGACAAGAATCAAGCTCCAAATCATTTCAGATTTTGCTTGGATCAAACTCTGGACTCACAGGATGATAACTCATCGCAACCCCTTAATGTAAGTCATATATATTAAGAAACATACCTCTTTACATTTCCAATCTGGACTAGAACAAGGTCTTATTTCACTATGTCTACCACATCGACAGAACTGTTCACTAGTTTTAGAACATGATGCACATTCACCTGCAAGTATAGACAATTTAATTTACAATGAGATAATGTGCATTAACTCTGACAACTTTAACTCTGAATCTTTTTCTTATAATATTCTAAGCCTCATCTGACCCCATAAACTAATCTAAGGTTTGACAAACCTCTGAAAGTGATGATAAGTGAACATATACATATAAAACAACCAAATGTTAACTGAAAATACTGTTAAACAACCCCAAAACTATTTTAGATCATTCCCTTGATTTGAATAATGAAGACTTCTTACCTTCATGACATGTTTGTTGACAAGAATGTTGATTACAAGATAAAATTTTACCACATCTAGAAGCACAAGCCCAATACCTATTACTACATCTTTTCATCTGAGGTGACTGTTTACCACAATAACATGTTGATTTGATTGTCTTAGGACATGGAGGACAGGAACCTTAAATATAAATAGAACATTTATAACTTTTATTTCATCCAGTTGGAGTTTTAGTGATTCTCCAAAGGAACAGAAAAGGTTAAATATTTTTAAACGAAAGTTTTCTGAACATAAATGAACTCATGAAAGCATTTAAAATTGTTTCCTTTTTAAAAGTATATATTCAATAATTTCAGAAGAACAATATATATAAATTTACACTTTTAATGATAGAAGTCTTACCTGGATGACATAATAGAAGACAAGTATGACCACAATCTGGTTTAAGTTTCCGATTACAAGTCTGACCACAGGAATGAGGTACTAACCAAGGATCAAATGGTGGATCAGCTACTTTACCACAAAAACAATAATATTTACTAGGACAATCTGTCTGTTCATATTCATGACGACATTTCGGACTGCAATGAAACATTTTTCTTAATATATACATTTTCCAAAAAAGTACTGACTTTAAACTCACAAATACAGAAATTTTATCTCTTGCTTCCTTGATAGCAAGATATAAATTATTATCTATTGACATCTACTAGACGATAAGGTGCTGTGGGTTCAAAACCCACTCAAGGGGTTCATTCAGAGTCTGTCTGGTTTCGGCTTTCAACTTCTAACATTAAATAACATGTCTACATACCAATACCAAGGAATGTTAGCTGTAGGTACATTGTTATCAGATTTATAATTAAACTGGTATGCTCCTTCTTTCACCCATTTCTGTATACAGGTAATATGGAACATTCCAGAACATCCACGACAACACCAAATCTATAAATACATAATAATACAGTACTTGAATTCTAGAGTGTGTACATACTTCAAAATTAAATTCTCCCAATTTTGCTATTCATAAAAAAAAACAGATACTAATGTCTAAAATTATTTTGGGAAAGTTTTAGCGAAAACAATACCAAAAAAGTTGCAACCATTCTTGTTCAAAGTATTATCTTAAATTTCAGGTATGAACTTACAGCTTCTTCTTTCTTTATAGTTTCTATACAAACAAGACAAGCTGAGGTAGCAGAACGGAATGAATGAATCAAATCATCTTGAGCTTTATTCTTCCAATCTTTCTCTCCATTATCTACAAAACATTTTAATACAATTTTGGAGACATCGCATTCACTACATTCTAAAAACCTCTGATGGAAAATCATCATAATTAATCTAACCTGATATCATGACTAAATTGAACTTTCAAATTTCTTACATTTTTGTAAACAAACTTACATATCAATAAAATTCATTGCTAGTGTTAGGTAGTGATGAGAACACAGTCTCATAAAGGCACTGGCCTAGGTCACAAAGTAAAGATTTATGATGAAACAAAGTGTGATCTTACAATAAATCCAAAACAAATCCAAAAGAATATCTAAGATAGGTAATGTGTTATTTCATTAAATTTAAATCCAGGAATTCAACAAAACAAGATAACCTACCATTAGATATAGAATAGGATTTAAATATAGACTCTACAATATTATCTTTTAATTCTTCATCATCACCTTCATCATCATCATCAGATAATTCAACTTGTTTTAAATATTTACTAGCTGATGCTCTATGTTTATTACTGATAGCTTCAAATCGTTCTTGTGCATCATTATCATTATTACTACGATCTAAAATGTAATAAATAAAAAGTCTGATCTGTAGGTTAGAGACCAAGCCAAGCAGAAAATTCATTATTCAAACTCGAGGTAAAAATTGAGCTGTCTTGAAAATGCTTAGTATCATTATTTCGCAAAAACAAATGATCTTGATAATCACAAAATGAAAATGATTTAATTTCAATATATAAATTTAAAAGAAACTTCCTGGAAAAATTAGTTTCAAAACTGATCAGAAAAGAATAGTTACCATGAGAATTAGAATTATTTATTGATGAGTTTTGTAATCCACCAGGTAAAGATGCAACTGGTTTTGGTCTTGATATAACATCTACAGCTGTATGACCTCTACCCCTTGCTCTTCCCCGCCCTCTTCCTTTCAAATAAGCTGGAGTTGAATTCATTTCTACTTTTGTCCTTTAAATTATATTCCTAAAAGAACATGAATAAATTGTTGAATTTATCTAAAATTTTATGCAAAATTTTCATTCTCAAAATTGTTGCTCATTATAGGTAAAACTATTGAAAACTTGAGAACAAGTTAGAGACTTTCTAACACTTTATAGATTGTGATAAATTCAAGTTTTTGACATTAAAAGGCAAATAACAATCAGTATTTTCAGGGGGCTGATTCTGGTCTGGGCCTTGAATAAGTTATATATTTACCAGTATTGATAGTTTTCAAATGTATTAGAAAAAATTACATTCAAATATGGTCAATTAAGAAATTTCACTTTCTAACTCTAACTCCTACAAAGTTGCCACTGTAACATACCAAAACAGATAATTATGAGAATGTGTGGAAGAGTAGCTCAAATTTTGACAGTATCAGTAAACTTTAAAATCAACTCAGTATAGAAGTCTAGTCAATAGCTGTGACAGTTCAAGTCAGCCAATCACAGCGCATACATTATAAATAGCAGCCAATCAAATTTCACAATACCATAATTGCGCTACCGAAGAAAAAATGTCAAATCGACACTAACTGCAGAGTGATCTAAAATTTGTAATTATTAAACAGAACTACGTGCTGACTTTAATGGACTTTAGTGTGGATATGTTGGTCTATTCAAAATTTGCCGATTTCAACTTTCAACAATTTGATCGTAAACCTTGTGGTAGGAGTGCAGACAGAATACCGACTATCATTGCATAGTGGACGAAGTATAACTTATAAGTTATTGTGTGGATATCTTGTTCTATGCAAAAAGTACAAATTTCGGTTTGGTTCAATACTGTCATTGGGTAGAAGTGAAGAAATTGGGTGAAGATTGGAGTGGTATGGTCACTATATTTATATCAATAAGCCCTATCATCAGGGCTATCATGAATGATGGAAAAGCACTTACACTCTTACGTTACACTTACAGTTACACTTACAAGTTACAGCTGTCATAGCCTATTTCCCAACCAGGACAGTAAATCTAATGACATCATACAGTTGCCAACACGTTTACAACATCAAGTCAGTAACCTTTTCATAAAAATTAAGCGAATTTAGATGTAGGATAGATACCTTTTAGAAAAATCTTAGAAGACAGACATTATGTCACATTTTCTTTTGCCATTTTATAGGGTTGCATACGGTTACAGGTGAACTCTGCCTGTATCCTAAATAAATATTCAACTTAATTTTCTCAAAATTGGAAGTTAGTGATATAGTATTAATAATAAGAAAGAGGAAGTGCATAAAAAACACGAAATAAAAAATTGAAACATTTCAAAGTCTTTTCTTTCATTCTGAAATGTGTTAGCCTATTCGGCTCGAGTAAAACGAAGGTGCTCAATTTAAAGGTGAAGGTCACTGCTCATAAATGTAAACAAAACTCAACAACTTTAATGCAATCTCTAGCGTGACAATTTGATACATTTTCTTGTAGTTTTATGCAATGTCTCAAGCTGGAAAAGCCAAATCTCTGAAGGTATGCTTCCATTATGATGAAATATATCCGAATTTAGTTGTTTAGAATTTTCTAGCCTATATATTTTCGACTTTCGAATAAGTCAGTTTATGATGGTACGTTATGTCTTCACGCCCATTCTCAATAAAGAGGTGCAATTGGGTTTATCAAAAAACAAAAATTGAAATTAGTGGTAGACCCAAAACAACAATTGAATATTAATGTGTACTTTGTTCCCTATCAGTAACACAAAAATTTTCAAGTTAACTTTTTTTTTCGACTTTTTTTTACAAGAAGTTTAACATCATTGTTTGTTAATTTGGAAAGGGTTGAAACATACGTTATCACGATTATAACTTCAATTCATTATATTAATTTAGATAATGTATGTGTATTTTCTCGGGAAATTGAATGATATAAATATATGTGATACTTTGCAATCAAGTTCATTTTTCTGGCATTCGACGTAAATCTAAAATAAACGTTATACAAATGTAACTGTACATTTTTTCATGTTTTTAAATATTTTAATATATGTTTGATTGCTGTTTCTCCTAACAACATTATAAACAAATAAAACACAATAAAGATAACTGAAAGTGAAAGTCTATATATTACGTAGAGTATATGTTGTTCAAATAATTATTTTGAACTTTCGAGAGCAGTTTTACAGGTTTATGGATCAGTGTAACGTAGGTTTCAAATTGTCTGGTATTTTAGAATACCTTCCATATAACGGCACCGTGATAGACCAACCTTTCGAGGTTACTATTTATTATAATTCGTACCACTCATAATAATTAATATATCAAAAAAAAAAAAAAAAAATTCCAATATTTTCTATATTTTTTTTATCAGAGAGCATAGAAAGGGTTTAAATAAATATTAAATATGAAAAGTCCAAAAGGCCCATGTAATAATTGTCAAATAGCAAAATATGTTACACAATTAAGCAAGCTGTAAAGGGAAACGTATATGAAACAATATTTAAATGGTACGCCTATCATATTCTGAAGTTTTAGTAGACACAGTATCTATTTCAGAGACGGTAACGTAAGTTTCACAGATTTTAATAGAGATTAATACCTGAGAAAAAACATTAAATAATATAATGGATGTCAATAGACATGGAAAACAATAGACCAATTTAGGGTTCTTGTGTTTTGGATTGACTTTGGTAAAGCCATGTACTCTAAGTAACACTTCCTGAGTATTTTACTTCTGTTTGTCTTCTAACTCTTTTTATTACCTTTTCTGAGTTTTCTTTTAATAGGTCCGATTTCTAATACAGAGAGAAAATAATCCTGTATCCTGAATCTGTTATTAACCAGCAACTCACTCCAGCTCTTAGTTTTGACATTTCTGTATTATCCTTCTTGATTTTAGTCGTTGTTTTGGCCGTGTCAGGCAAAAACAAACCACTGAAACTTACGTTACCAGTGACAATCCTTCAATCAGGCTATGTTTTTCATATTTGACCTTTTGTCAGTAATTTAATTACATTATGAAGTAGCATGTATTAACTTCGTGTTAGGTATAAGGGTATACAGTAACATTAGAAAATAAACCCCTCAGTATCTCTTAAAATCTTCAAGAAAAAATGTGATCATACTTGTGATGGCAAGAATGATATACATATAACTCAAATTAGAAAACTTCAATCCCAATTGTACTGCTGGTTTAGAATAAGAAACTAATACCGACGGAGAACCATTTGCATAATAATTTGTGAGCTGAGATCTCAAAATTAAAAACTGTAACATACGTTACTGGAGGTAACGTAAATTTCCCAATGTTTCAGACGGCTACACCGTTTATATAGATAATCAATACAGTCAAATGGACGTTTACTCGACAGTTTGATATCTGAACAACGTATAAAACAGAAAAATGTTGCACATTGTCTTAAAACCGGAATAGTTATGCCTATAGTAGTAGTTAATGATACAATTTTGTGGTAATCATTTGTTTAAGCGGCGACATATCACTTCCTAGGCCTCAAACATTGTATTTATTATATGGTAGACCACATAAATAACATGGCCAGTTACAAATAAAGCTAGAAGTATCCTATGGTGGTTATTTTGATATTCAAGTAACGTATGTTACGGTAACGTAAGTTTTAAAATCGCTTTGAAGCAACTAAATAAAATATTTTATGAAAACTTATATTGTTTCTGAACATATTATGTAACCACACTGGGGTACCTTTTATGTCATTATTATTTTAAGTTGATATTATATATCGTTAAAGAAAAAATGCGGTCACGTATGTTACATTCCTTAAAAAGACATGTCAGATTGAACACTTCAAACTAAAATAGAGTCTCTCTCTAACACTTTTCGTGAAATAATCTCTTAAGTAATTGTCTTACTATGTCAATAATTAACATTCTGAATATTGAATTAAGGGTTTTTGATCTGTAACAGGGGTGCCTATGAAGGTAAACATCATTGGTAACGTATGTTTCACTCAGTTTGGCGACGTGGCAAAATTTCTATAATAAAATCTAGATTTGGGTTTGTTATAAAGTCTGATTTGTTGAAAAGCAATCAACTATAATAAGCATTAATGATAATCAAAATTAGAAACTTATATTAACACATGGTATTGTAACAAAAGCACTCTAAAGTATGAAAACTCTCATGGCGACAGTAACGTATGTTACAATTTGACCACTTTGAGCTACTCCTGCTCAGTCTCAAATATGAATGGTACCAAACTTTTGTGTATTTCATATTCCCATATACACCCCCTAATCAATAATACCAACTATGGCCAATTCAGTCCATTCATTTATGAGAAAAACACCGGCGACAGCAATTGCACTCCTTTATTGAGAATGGGCGTTCAATGTTCCCCTTTTTCATATTATTAATATGGTTGGAGAGGGACATTCACTTCAGAATATTTGGAATTGGCTTGGATTGTTAAAGTTACCCTTTAAATAATGATTCACAAAAAGGAAGATGTAAGTTAATATATGATTGATTTTTTTTCTTGTACATCTTGTCAGATACAATTACAAGATCAAAATAAAAGTCAATTTAAGCAGCCCTCATAAAAGTCTAATGAATATTTTAGGTTGAAGTGACAAAAGAAGATAAATTAGTTCTTAAAGAATGTTATAATGAGTCACTTATGTATCGATGTGAGTATCTTTAATACAATTTTGTCTTTAACCTAAATTACAACTTTTCTGTATTGGTACGGTAGTTTTAATTTATTAAAGACTGTACCTGTAGCTTATTAAATTGAAGGCAAGATATTCTATTTCTAACTAGGTCTATAAACATTATATAAGCTCATAAGAATCAAGTTATTTTCATTATTAGCTGTTCATATGAATGTAGATTTTGCATCTGTTATAGTTTTAATAGATTGAAAAATAATTCCATATTTTTTTTTTTAAGGTTTTCCATTAGTGACAATTAATTGTGTTGGTACTTATGCTTTTTATAAGAAAGGTATACAAAAATATTTTGACATAATTATAAGCTTATACCATTTTAATTATATTCTTATGTACTGTTTTACTAATTATTTCATCAACCATCAACATGATCAATTAAGATCCATTCTGATTTGTATATAAATATCATCTCTTTTTTTTCTGCGGCTCATAGTAACAGATATTCTTTCATAATTACAGGACTTATAAAGCGGCCCATTTTAAGTCTATCATGTAAGTGTTTCAAATCTTCTATTTAAAATACTGGTGAATTTGTGATTTGGTCAGAAATATAATATCAATGAAAGATAGCTTGCCAGGCAAGTGCAATAACTCAATAGGGTTCATCCTTGGGTAGTTATCACACCAAGTTTGTCAAAATCCATCAAGAATTGTGCCTTGTAGAGTTTTAACAAGCAATTGTGATGTACATGGGGACGACAATAGATGCTCTACATTTCATGTGGGCGTATAAAAATCACATGTTTGGCCTATTAACATAACTGAAGTGGGTTTGCAAATTTAAAACTACAATTTGATAATTACAGTTGCAGCTTTTATGGGAGGTGTTGTTGGGTTGGCTTCTTATGGTCCTGCTTGTAGAAAAAAGTTTGCTGAAAAAGTCCCTTATTCTGACTTCAGTCGATTGTACACAGGTAGAGTCAGGTAAGATAGAAAAGTTATAAATTGACTTCATAGGAGTGTAAATACTTGATTGCTGGTCTCACAATAAAGGTGTTTGCTTAATACAGGGGGTTACTTGAGCATTATTCATTATATCTTATTGTAACATAAATGATGTTTTTTCCTTTGATGTTTTTGAGAAATAATTTGCTTAAAATGTGTGTTTGAGGAAAACTGTGGTGTATAAACAGCAAATTTGTGTTATTGCATTCTTGGGTAATTTGACATGAAAGCCATATAGAATCTAATAGGAAAAAATGAGTGAAATAACCAACTAAGTTATTGCACTCCCAGTAGCTCCGCCCCTTTTTGGAAAGACATCCCCTTTGCAGACGAAAATGAAACGTGCACGAGCTTCAATTTCATTGGATTAAAGAGTAATGTGATCGATGCTGTCATAACTTTTAAGCTGTCAATCATATTTATGTTACAAGTAATATATACCACGTGACTTACTCATTAACATATTTAAACAAACTCATCCTAACGGATTCGTTTGTTTAAATATGTTAACTCGTAAGCACCGTGGTATATATAGTACTTAATCAGTATCAGTATTAAAGTTAAATCTCAGAATAGTATTCAACAAGCTATAATCACACAATATGCAAAATTAAAGCATGATATTTTGACTCATCATTGGTGGTTGGAGTGTATGCTCTAACCTGTCGTACTGTATGCTTAATGCAACTTTGAATAATTCTAGTGCTGAAGATCTGTTGGAAGAACAGCGTCAATCTAGAAGAGTACACCAAGGAAGACAAGATGAAGAATCAGTATCATATTTAAAAGAATTAGGACATGGGGAAGGTAGATCAATGAATCTGTTTTTATTTTATTACTTTAAGTATCACTGTTAAAAGAATGCTAAATTCGTTTATTGTTAAATATAGGGATTCTAATGAAATAAGAGTTTTGTTCAGATTGGGAAAATGCCATGCAGAGTGCAATAAGAGAATTTTTTCCAGAAAAGGGCATTAACCTACTTGCTAACTTTTTTTTACATATTTTAAAAATTCATAACCTCCAAGTGATAGTCAATTCCAAACTGAACCAGAATTTAAGGCATTCATGTCTTCAAAGGTTATACAAAATAATTATTTTTCTTACTTAAGGTAACTTTTCAGATGAAGATATTGTTGAAGATGGGAATAAATCATTAACATATGAAGAATTACGAAGAAAAAATCGTGCCCAGTTTCAATCTCAACCACCACCTAGATCTCAGATACAGGATGACCACTGGAATAATGAAACTAGACCCAGATCACCTCAACCACCAAAGAGTTTTATAGATACAAATAATGGTAATGTCATAGACCTTTATAGCACCACACTTCTATGCATAATTTGCATTTTTTAATAATCCAAATAAGCCCGGAAATAATTTGTTTATCATTTGGTAAAGAACAGCAGCCAGTTTGTGACGGAAATACCTGTTTAAACAGTTGGAATCTATATTACTAATTCTTTTGTGAATTCCTGTCAATTTGAAATATCTTATATTTTTAGGTAAAAGTAACAAATATGGAGATGTATGGGATAAAGATTCATAACAACAAATCCTGTACTAAATATGTTCAATAAATGTGAACCGGTTGTGATTATGAGACTATATATTTGAAAGGTCATGGTTATGCGTGTGTGAAGTTTATAAATAACAATAGTTGAAGTGAACTGTTTGCAATGTAAAGGGAGTGTTTTATCTCAAATCATTCAAATGGATAGTTCCCTACAAAAAATAATATTCATATCTAAGGAAGCCAGAAATTTGTGGTAACTATGCAACTGAATATATGTTCAGAGTTACAGAAAGTAAAGAAGACATTTGCAAATTGTAGCTTGAGCTATATAAATTATACAACATTATTACATGCTACTGAAAGTCTGAAGTTTATTTTAGATTTTATTTAAATGATCTACTTTATGATACAAAATGATTATATACAATGGATATCAAGAAAAAACATTGATCAGATCAGCACTTTAATAGAAATGGCTAAGATTTTAATTTACTGTTAATATAATGCCCAAAGCCAATACAATTATGCATTGCATACAGAAGTTATTTAATACAACCTTCTTACTCATTTCACACTGTTGTCTTTTTTTTTTAGATGGATTAAAGTAAAGAGTGCATTAAAGGGACAAACTATTTGGGTTCTCTAATTCCATAAAACATAATGAATGTGACATGATACCATACAAAGAATCATGGTTAACACTTGAAGTATCTCTTAGTCTTTATTAGAACTATTTATACCACTTCTTGTCCAGAACACATATTTTAATACAATAATTTGCGTTAACTAAAGTTATGGCAGCTTTTACCACTTTTCACAATATAATGAGCTACTAAATGTACACCATTGATAAAAGCACTTAATTCACAGTTAAAACATTAACAATACGCGATAGTCACTTCATCGTTTAGATTTCTTTGATTTACTTTTTGAGTCTGGTGTTCCATCAGCTTTTCGTTTTGCTGCTGCTCCCTGTAATTAGAAATAATATTGAAGTTTTAAAACTTAGAAAACTGTAGTGTTGTCACATCTTTATTCAGTCAATCCCTAGATGAACTTTTAAAACATGTTCTTGGCGTAAATCTCTCACAGATGAAATGAGAAGAGTGATCAAAAGAATATGAAATGGGATAAAAACTAAATTGATGGAATAATCACCTTTGGAGTTCCAGGTTTTGATCCTTTCTTTCGTTTTTCTGCCTTTTCTTTTTCTTCTAATTCTAGATTTTCTCTTTCTATTAGTGTGATTAATGTGTTACATCTTCTTTGTAATTCCTTGAAACAAATTTCAAAATATGAAAATTACAAAAAATGTACTAGATCTGATCAACATAATGCAGTTTTTTATTGTCAGTCAAGGTTACTTGACAAATGTTTAATTGAAAATTTTTTTCACTTCATACAAATGTTATTGGATGAAAAAGTGGGTTAGTTTCTAAGTTAAATTAATTTGCACCTACCATAGCTGTCCTAGATTTAATAAACCAATCAAATCTGAACTGTGGAGCTTGACGGACTGCTTGTCTTAATTCATCATAAACATTTTCTTTATCAAAACCTAATTTATGTAACATACACACTAAAAATCTATCTTCTTCTTCTGTATAGTTTTTACCTTTGTTAGTACCATATTGTATACGTAATTGATGGAATGGAGCTCTGTATCTGGCCATCTGAAATTAAATTGAATGTATTAGGTTGAAATAGTCAATAACCAAGAAAGAAAGTCATTCCTCCGGCACTCATGACTTTCCATTTAAAACATGGCAGTGCATTTTATATCATATTCATGACTAATTGATGTTAATGTACTGTATTCACTCCAGGCAATTGTATATATCTCATACCTATTATTCCGATCTACTTCTACTTGAATTCTTGAACAATTTTATAAAGATTGTTAATGATATTTTGTTTGTACCAGATATAGAGTCAAATGAGTCAATAACTTATATAATTGAAGTACAATTAAGTGTAACAATAAGCATGCCAAAATGCAAATAGCTATGAGTATGTTATTTTAAATAGAAATTACTTACCTTGACATCTAATGCACGTTTGATACCAATACGTCTCTGAATTCTCGCTTCACCACGATCAATCTGAGCCATTATCTTCTCAATATCTTGTAATTCATTGCAACGTTCCCAAAACACAGTGGAATATTGGATTACCTGATTAAGAGATTTAAAATATAGTTGGTATGACTTCTGTTTCATTACACAAAAGTATTGAATTATAAATTTGGTCTTGACAGCATAAAATTAATTTTTATCATGATACCAATATCTATCAATCAATCAAGTTTCTTTATAAATAAGAAAAGCACCAACTATTTAAGTAATGTAAAAACTTAATCAGTTTCTCTTTACCTCTTCTGGTGTTTTTCCTTCAACTTCTCGTGCTATACTTTCAATATCATCTCGACCATATTTCTCATTAGCTTTAATAAATTGTTGAAAATCACGCTTAGACCAGTTAGTAAAACCCTAGAGAAAAAAATAATGTATTATTATTATCACTGTTTTGATTTTCTTTGAAATTCTAAAGGAATCATACGTATTCAAGATACATTACACCAGCACCTGCTGTCATTCTGCTACTGGGTTTGCCAACGTTATTTATTTAGATTATACACACCCCATTAGTACCAGGTTTCAACAGTTCTTCTTTTTCAGCTAATTCTTCTTCGTTCAGTGCCTCAGCCTCATCAATTCTTTGTTGTTCTTCGGCTTGAATTTTTGCAGCATCATTTCCCAATTCTGGGTTCCTTGGTACTCGATACCCAATAGAATTACGATAAAAATAAATCTCTTTATCCAGTAATTCAAATAATCTTGGTGGAAAAAACTGGAAATCTTGTACATTTGGTTGTTTGGGTGGTCGAGGAGCCTAAAAAAAGATGGAAATGCAGCATGAAGATTCTTTCGCCCAACTAAATATGTTAAGGGTTGTACACAAATTTGTTTCTTAATGAAATCATATTCTGTCTCTTTTGTAGAAGAAAGACAAAAGCACATAAATCCAATCCTAAATTCAATAATTCTACAATTCATAAAATTCAATACTATAAAAGCTAAGATAAAAAATCTAACAGATTAAAATTAAGTATGTTGAAAAATTACCTTTGGTGCTTTTGGTTCATTAACTCGGAGAGCCTCACGGAAGTAAGCATCAACAGCATAGTTAGCCTTTCTCTCTCGTTTGGGTGGTTCAATCCAACCAATACCACCTATCTTTTGTTTTTCACGATAATCAGAACCTTCAAAATTATAAATACTATTATCTGTATTCTCCATTGTAAAATTACGTAATGTAGACTCTCCTAAACTGTCTAATTTTGATTTCAACTGAGCTGTCTGAAATTACAAAACAAACATTAATAAACACCAATAGAAAACATTTAAATTACAAATAAAACACATTATCACGTGTATCCACGGCTTATACAGAATATTTCATATAACTAGACTGTATCTTCTATTAAGTAAAAGGACAAACCACTTGTAGTAATATTCCTAACCCCTTATATCTATCTGAATTCAATTTATCTCTTACCTTTTGTTCTCCCTTCTCTAAGATTTGATCAATGTCAGCATCAGTAATTTCACTATCTTTACTAGCAAATACATGACTAGCACCATGTCTAATCATAGTTAAAACTTCATCTTTACCAAGTTTTTTAGCAGCTTGATCTACTAAACGTCCTGTAATAATAAATATTATAATAACTTACTACAGATCATTCTTACACACCTGGCACATGTTTCACTAAACTTCTGAAGTCCAAAATTTTCTTAAGTCTGACTTATGTAAGAAAAAACCCCAAATTTGCGTTTTACTAAGATTTGCTGCAAATGTCATGTTGACGCTTTGAAAATCCTACTGCCATTTTGAGGATGAATTCACTAAAGACGTTGAAGTGACAAGAGGATTTTAAGGAGTTATAATGTATATTTCATTTCTGTTTTTTGATGAAATAAAGAAGTACCTTGTTGGATGACAATACTGTCTAGTTTTAATTTCAATTCAGCTTTTTCTACAATTCTTTCTTCTACAGTGCTCTCAGTTATAAATCTCAATACTTTGACTTGTTTCTTCTGACCAATACGATGAGCACGATCCTGTTTAATTTAAATTTTTTAATAATTGAATGCAAGATTTAACAAATTCTTTCAAATATTTAACGCTTTATTACAGGAAAAATTCAATTATCTCAAACTTTAACTGATTGCCCCATGCAACTATTTTTTGGCACAGTAATCTAAACATACATTTTTCTGTTCCCAAGTGGGCTATCAAAGTGGTCAATTCCATTGAAATTGTACATGACAATGTCGAAAGACTTACCTAGGGTTTAATTTTATTTTCCCTTTATACTATAACAGATAATTTATCAAAAGAGAATTAAAATATCTCACCATAGCCTGTAAATCAGCTTGTGGATTCCAGTCTGAGTCAAAGATAATAACAATATCAGCTGTAGCTAAATTAATACCTAAACCACCAGCCCTTGTACTCAACATAAATATAAACTTCTTACTACCTGGTGAATTAAACTCATTGATAGAATCCTACAAGTAGTTACAAATACAAAAATATTAAGGTAGCATAAAAAAGGGTGTATTTTTTTTAAGTTTCATTTGGGTAGAACTAATAATATTCTTCCATGGTCCTATAAGCAGGTATAATGAACAGGAGCATGATCAATTACTGAAGAGAATGAAAAGAGTAAAGTCAAGATTAGTGCTGGGTATCGCCAATCATGCCACGAAACAATACGTATTGCGATACAAAGGTCACAATACCATACGTATCTCGACATGGAGTAAAAGGGATCAAAAGTGACAAATAATTTTCAAAATGTCAATTTATATTTATTTATTGCTTTATAACAATAAATTTGGTAGTTTAGATGATAGATTTGGTTCAGGTTGATGTCTTATAAATATTTTCCAACAATTACAGTCAAGTCAGTAGAGAAATTTTGTGATACCATTTGCGGCCTTGTAAAAAAATCCTAACTATTTTGATTCCTAATGAATGAGAGGTATTGTCAAGTTTCGGTACACGATCACGCGATATGATACACGTATACAACGATATATCAAACCAGCACTAGTCAAAATTCTAACCTGTCGATCTTCGTGTGGTGTTTTACCATCTAATCTACAATAATCATAACCTTTCCAGAAACAATAATCTTCTAGTATATCTAACATACGGGTCATCTGACTAAAGATTAACACTCTAGAATCTAGAAAATATAAAGAGAAACAATAATCTTCTAGAATATCTAACATACGGGGTCACCTGACTAAAGATTAACACTCTAGAATCTAGAAAATGTAAAGAGAAACAATAATCTTCTAGAATATCTAACATACAGGTCATCTGACTAAAGATTAACACTCTAGAATCTAGAAAATATAAAGATAAACAATAATCTTCTAGTATATCTAACATACGGGGTCACCTGACTAAAGATTAACACTCTAGAATCTAGAAAATGTAAAGAGAAACAATAATCTTCTAGAATATCTAACATACAGGTCATCTGACTAAAGATTAACACTCTAGAATCTAGAAAATATAAAGATAAACAATAATCTTCTAGTATATCTAACATACGGGTCATCTGACTAAAGATTAACACTCTAGAATCTAGAAAATATAAAGATAAACAATAATCTTCTAGTATATCTAACATACGGGGTCACCTGACTAAAGATTAACACTCTAGAATCTAGAAAATGTAAAGAGAAACAATAATCTTCTAGAATATCTAACATACAGGTCATCTGACTAAAGATTAACACTCTAGAATCTAGAAAATATAAAGATAAACAATAATCTTCTAGTATATCTAACATACGGGTCATCTGACTAAGGATTAACACTCTAGAATCTAGAAAATATAAAGAGAAACAATAATCTTCTAGTATATCTAACATACAGGTCATCTGACTAAAGATTAACACTCTAGAATCTAGAAAATGTAAAGAGAAACAATAATCTTCTAGTATATCTAACATACAGGTCATCTGACTAAAGATTAACACTCTAGAATCTAGAAAATATAAAGATAAACAATAATCTTCTAGTATATCTAACATACGGGGTCACCTGACTAAAGATTAACACTCTAGAATCTAGAAAATGTAAAGAGAAACAATAATCTTCTAGAATATCTAACATACAGGTCATCTGACTAAAGATTAACACTCTAGAATCTAGAAAATATAAAGATAAACAATAATCTTCTAGTATATCTAACATACGGGTCATCTGACTAAGGATTAACACTCTAGAATCTAGAAAATATAAAGAGAAACAATAATCTTCTAGTATATCTAACATACAGGTCATCTGACTAAAGATTAACACTCTAGAATCTAGAAAATGTAAAGAGAAACAATAATCTTCTAGTATATCTAACATACAGGTCATCTGACTAAAGATTAACACTCTAGAATCTAGAAAATATAAAGATAAACAATAATCTTCTAGTATATCTAACATACGGGTCATCTGACTAAGGATTAACACTCTAGAATCTAGAAAATATAAAGATAAACAATAATCTTCTAGTATATTTAACATACGGGTCATCTGACTAAAGATTAACACTCTAGAATCTAGAAAATATAAAGAGAAACAATAATCTTCTAGTACATCTAACATACGGGTCATCTGACTAAAGATTAACACTCTAGAATCTAGAAAATATAAAGATAAACAAAAAAACTTCTAGAATATCTAACACATCTGACTAATGATTACATCAACAAAAAAACAATATCATAAAATATGGGTCATCTTACTATCAAATTCTGATGAGATGTTACAATATTTCTATGAAAGAGACAAGTTACCTTTCATAAGATTTTTCATATCTGTTATTTTGAATGAAGCAAGGGACATGTTAACTATCCATTTGGCCAATCAAACCTTCGTCTCAGAATCATGAATATTTTATTGGTGAACTTACCTTGTGCTTGAAGTTTAGGTAACAGCTTATCTAATACCACCATTTTACCAGAATTTTCATATAAATGTTTATCTGTGGTAAATGGAGGACCTAAAATAAAAAATAAAAATTTCTAGAATATTTTCTTCAATTTTTTAAATGAATGTCATTGTCTCAAAGTTGAAGTTTCAAGTACAGTGAAAACCCTCAAAACCGAATCCTCTGAAAACCGGAATCCCCTCAAAACCGACAGTTTCAAAAAGTCCTGGCCAAATCACTATATAATCAATACAAGGAAATCCTCTATAAACCGGAACCCCTCCAAACCGTAATCCGACATCGTAATCCGGTCCCAATCACGTAAAACAATAGTAATTAATCCCCTCTCAACCGACAGTGTATTCACTGATCATTGTTTTGACACGTGACCAAATATCAAGAAAAGTATTTATCAGCAATCCATTGTGTTCTTAATTGAGTAAATTTGTGATTTAATCAATTGACATCTGCATTCATGTTTGCCGATAACGGATCATATACCAAGCTATTATGAATTATATATTCCATTTAATTGGATGTAGTGTGAGCAGCGCGTTTCCGGGTTTGTTCGATTTTTGTTCCATACACCTCTAATACGAATTCAGTAATAGAACACGACACGAGTGAACTCAAAGCAACGTGAATCGAACATATCCCGAATGATTTGTGACTTTCGAAAATGAAAGTTGAAATGCGGAGACTCGCATGAATTTTTAGGCCTGGATATTTCGATCTAGTAAGAAATAAATTGTTGTTATTGTTATTATATGTCTAAATAAATGTCAATATAAAATATTTTATTAAATTTCTCTCTATAAACATCGCTGGGGTACGGGTAGACTGCATACATCGATCGAGTTGAAAACCTGAAGTAATTGAATGTTATAACAAAGGGAAGTAACACCAATTAACGAAAATGCGAATCCTCGGAAAACCGACATCCCCTCTAAACCGACACTATTCCCTGGTCCCACACACTGTCGGTTTTGAGGGGTTTCACTGTATTGGTACCTCCATAATCATTTCAGTATGTTGATTTTTTAATGACTTCTAAAGTTTCAATAAAGAAATTGAAATACCTGGTTCAGCACCATCGAATAAATAAGGATGATTACAACATTTTCTCAACTGCATAAGAATATTCAATAATCTCATTTTATCTACTTTACCAGCTCCATTTACTATATCAATATCTTTCATTAGAATCTTTGTATACCTACAATCATTCAGGACAAAATTATATGTTAGTTTTATGTTAACTCACAACTAGGAAAAGGAAACATTTCACACATATCAGCTTCAATTTGTGATAGAAATAAAATATTTTTGTAAACATACCATTCTCTCTGCAAAGCTGATAATCCAACAAACACTTTTACTTCTTTTTTTGGTAGTAGAGATTTCTCAACTTCTGATTTAATACGTCTTAACAAAAACGGTCTTAATACCTAAAGTCACAACATGCCAAGATTATTTTTGATAAAAAGCTACAAATCGAAATTCTTATAAGAGAAGTGAGAATTGTTTCTGCCAATTGACAAATAAAAAGAAATAAAGCTCACAGATATGTTTGTTTTTTTCTGATCAACTCCCAAAACTATTTCAACTACGGTACAATCAGCATAGTAATAGATACTTACAGCATGTAATCTTTCTACTAACTCTTGATCTCCCAAACAAGTATTAGTATTAAACCATGAATCAAAGTCCTACAAAATATATCAGATATTAATATACATGTATATAACTTGTGTGTATGAATTAAACTTAGTAATATAAACCATATATCATAAATCAAACGATAGTGGACCACAGCCATATACGCCCAACGAAAAAGCCTTAAATTTAATCAAGAGTTAACTTAACTTTTTCAAACCAATAACATCCATTTTAAGTTTCATCACACTCAGTTGAAAACTAAGAGAGTAATAGCATATTCAAGATTTTTGAGCAAGGGCAATAACTCTGCTTCTAACAGTTGAAAATAGCTCAAATTCGAACTTGATCTTTGTTTTCTGAATATGTATACACATACCGAATTTCATTTGATTCTATCAAATATTCTAGTTTTTAGAGCCTTTACAAGCAGTTGATGTTGATAGAAGCACTTACTGTGTAGAGGTTAAAGGGCAACAACTCCTCAAAACTGATGAAAGAGGCCTAAATCTTGAAAAAGACTTAATTTAGGTCCAATAACATCCATTTTAAGTTTCATCAAAATCGGTTTAAGACAGTAATAGTATATTCAAGATTTTGGGGCAAGGGCAATAACCCTGCTTTTAACGATAGAAAATAGCTCAAATTCGAACTTGATCTTCGTTTTATGAAAATGTAAACACATACCAAATTTCATTTGATTCCATCAAAAACTCTAGTTTTTAGAGGCTTTACGAGCAAATGTTTACGGACGGACCAACGGACGGATGGACAGGGGTGCCGACAATACACGTCCTCATAGAGAGATGAGGGCGTATAAAAAGAGTGTCAAAGATGTTTGAGGGTAGCTCCCTCTGGGAAGGCAATTGTGTTTTATTTATATCTGGGTCAATATATTAAATAATAATATAAAAAATATATATAGTAAAATAAAATACCAACCTCAGCTGAATTGAAAACATCAGGTAATAAAAAGTTTAATAATGCCCACAGTTCATGAAGATTATTTTGTAATGGTGTACCAGTTAATAATAATCTATTGGTAGATTTAAATTCTCGTACAATTTCAGACAACTACAATATAAAATTACACAATTATCTCACTGATTCACATTTCATGTGGGCGTATAAAATTCATTATTCTTACTAAAAAGAAATCAGAAAACAATAGATTTAAACAAATTTACCTTTGATTTTTCATTTTTGATTCTGTGAGCTTCATCAATAATAATGTATCTCCAATTAAACTTTTTAAACACTGATTTTTCACGGATAACCATTTCATATGAAGTTATAGTAACATCCCATTCTCCTGGTAATATGATATCTCGTATGATTTCAGCCTAAAACAAACAATAACAAGTCATTTATATACCATAATTCCATAAGACAAGTCAAAAGCTCAAAATAATCCTTTTGCATTGCTTGTAAGAAAGTTTTTTCATTAATTCAAAATAATTTGTTGCCAGAGATTCACTTTTGACAAGTCCCATGACTCTATGACGCATGTTTAACAAACAGAATCTGAAAATGCTTTTCATTTGAAATCATTGTAATAAATAGTTTAACTTATACTCACTCTCTTTTCAGCTAATCCAATCAAACAAACAGTTCTTATACTTGGACACCATCTTTTAAATTCATTCATCCAGTTACTTAGTGTAGATTTAGGAACAATAACCAGATGAGGTGAAGGTATATTTCTATAATGTTTCATATAACCTAATAATGATATTGTCTGTAACGTTTTTCCTAAACCCTGAAAAAACAAAATAATGTGATAGTAAAATTGAGAGCAATGTGGTCATTAAGAACATCCTAAGGTATTTTGATAAATGAATAGAGGTATCTTTGACAGCTGTCTGAATAACTCAGCCAAGGAAAAAGTCTTTCAGCCAATAATTCCATAAACATTCAAGATTTCCTTCACATAGTTTTTTTTATCAAAACAACACTAACCATTTCATCAGCTAATATACCATTAATACCATTTTCATACAGTGATATCATCCAATTCAACCCACGCACTTGATAATCTCTCATTTCACCAGATTTAATATCTAAAATATAATACATAGCACATATTACTGTAAATAACACTAATATATTAACAGTACTAGTAAGAGTTGACAATACTCCATGTTGCATATTATGAATTTTTTGTGGTCTGACATCATATTTGGTTGTCTCCCTTTATGATCAGATTTGTATATTTCAGTCAATCGTATTTGTATGTATATTGAAGAGAAGAAAGAAAGAAAGATAGTTAAATACCTATACACATTTTCAATCATAATTGCCCAGTCCCTACAGTACTAGTAAACTTGAGACAACTCATTTATTGTTTACTGGAAAATTTTTTAATAGTTACAAATGAAAAAGACTGTATATAAACTTTGCTAAATACATCTTTAACTGTAGCTTGATTAAAAGAATAACAACTTACAATGTGGGGTTGAGTCAAATCTAGTTATGCATGCATGTGATTTTCTAGCATCAGATAATAACTCTTCATCTTCCTCTTCTTCTGTACGACGATGTCGATGACTAAAATTACATTATCTTCATAAACTTGATTTATCAACAAGACTTTCAAGAGATTCAATTTCGAGGTCAAATGTATAGAGACACAAACAGTAAGGGTTTGTGCATTATGGTGTACATCAGGCCTACTCGAATCCGGCCCGCGACGCCCTTGAGAATGGCACCTCATGAGTGACCCCTTCCACTAAAACGCTTTGCTCACTATGCCAGCTAAGCTTTATTTGGCCCGTATATTTCTTCCATGAAATGCATTTGGACCGTTTCACAAATTAAGGCCTGGTGTACATAGATGACTTAAAATCACCTATTAGTATTTATTTTAAAATTAGTCCTACAATAGCAAAATGTAATTTAACCAAATTACTTACTCGCCAGCAACCAAAAGTTTAGCCTTTTCATCCATTTTCCTCGCAGGTTTTCTACCTGGTTTCATTTTGAGTGGTGAAGCTGGAGCTCCACCTGGTCCTCCCTGATTCTGTAGAGTACCAGTCTGCATGAAATGTCCAAACAATTCTGTTTGTTGTAGTAAAAAGTCAAATCTATGAGTTCTATCAGTTTCCTGTAAAAATAAAAATAATTTCTAGATTAATGTTTTAACCTACAAATCAGCTTGGAAATAACCTCTTATCTATCCCTTTAAATTAGCACAAGACTCATCTGTTTTTAGAAAAATTTTGATAGCACATGATACTTCAGCAGGTGAATAATATCTTGACTGAAGTTTGTATAAAAAGTGTCTGTTTTGATAGAAATTAATCATTTTTACAACATAGACTTAATTGCATTACCTGCTCTCACAATGGAATATCTAGACCCACCTGTTATTGTTGTACCTGTTTGGCATAGACAGTACATCTGACTACTATGGTCAATGAATGATCAAAGGTTCTTATCTAAAAAGTTAGTTTGCCAATACAATTTCCATGAAAAACTAAAAATAGGCTTCTTTCCTAAATACATAAGCTTACTTTTGACACTAAATTACGCCTACTCTGATACTTACAATTTTTTCTTCAAATTCTGAATCCGGTTCAACATTTTTCTTAGGTGGAGATTGAAGTAATATAGATGGTCCTTGAACAGGCTGAAAAACACATACAAAATTAAGTATAAGACTTCTAAAAAGAGCCAAAACGACGCAAAACATTACTCAAGTTCTGAAAAATTTTGAACTGGTTGCCTATTAAACAACGCATGATTTAAAAAGTTCTGTTACAAACTTAATAAAGCCTTGAATGGTACAGCTCCCAGTCCCAGATAATAACTGACTTGATTGACATTTATAATTAGTCTCTCTTTCAGATTTTTTTTTTCAAAACCTCCTTGTTGTCCCTCATTACTCCTAAAATCAATCAGTGAGGCCTCACTCTCCATAAAAGCAATCTAAACGTGTGGAGTTATTTAAGAAAAAGTCATAGTCTTGCTAAACGATAAGTCGTATTTTGAATTTCGAACAATGATATTTATGCATGCACAGGACACAGAGATTTGAAGGCTTAAATTTTGAGGGAAGTTTGAAACATATCATTAGGCCTATTTAGATATTATTATTATTAGCTAAAAATGTCCAGGTTCTGAGACTAAAATTTGAACAGTTAGTGAACATATCAATTTAAGACCCAAATCAATCAAAGAAAATAATGACCGTTCCCCATTATATGTAATAAATGATCATGCCTTCTTTTTTCTTCTAGCTACTAGGCCTACAGTACTACAGTACTAACTACTTTTACTAGCTAGGGACAGAGATACTAAAACTAAAAATCGGTTAGTTGAAGTAGGCTATTCTTTCTACGGAATACAACAGATCAAATGAATAAGTCTTCCATATCTTTACCTCTGGAGATTCTTCCTCCTCCATAACAGTTTCATTTTCAGATTCAGACATGTCTATCGGTAAATCGAATGTATTTCTTAATGAATTCTTTGTGCCTGAAGTCAGAAATGAAGTGGGGTTGGCGCGACGAATTATGAAACCGGAAATATAGCAAGCGCATGCTCAATGGGCATGACATGAAAGATTATTTTGCGACCAAAAATTAAAACTTGTCCAGTTTATTTCATTACAATAACCTTGATTCGAAAACTGTAGAAACTAGAATCAATCAAACCACACATAATTTGATTTGAAAGAGATGGCGTGTTGTCTTAGAAATATTTGTTAGGAAATAAAGTTATTTTTCTCCTATCGTTTCTTTTTGTTTTATGGGGAACCTTATTCGCCAAAAGTTAATGCGTTCTACCAGAAACGAGAATTCTAATCAGCCAAGCTAATCACCAATAATAGTGTTCACAGATCAACGTCGACATGTCACATTTATCCATTCTTATCTGCGTTGGAAAGTTATAATACGAGTCCGAAGTTTATAGTTCGAGGCATTTTAGAAGGGATCAAGATTTTCCATATTACATGTATATTCTTAAATTCAACCCCCCCGAAAATGTCGACTGTTTCCTTTAAACTTTAAAAGCATTGTGACTTTTTACAATGGCCATTTTGACATTTTTTTAAGACCATTTTGACCAAAATTTGGGACCATTTAGGACTAGGGTCCAATTGACTATAACCCGTTCAGGGTTACCCAAGAGACGGCCAATTAACCCCAAACATGTGGATAAATGTGCTAAAAATTTAATTGATGGAATAATTAGCAATTTGACATTTCTTGATCTGTCACTTTTTGGATAATTCTCGCAATGTTTTAAAAAGTTACTAAACACCTCGACATCACTTACTTCGGTGAATTAGAAGTCTAGTGCTTTAGAATAAGGGCTCTAATTTTCAGGATTGCGCTCATTGCCTCAAGCCATCTTTTGACATAAATGTTATTTGTTTTCTCTTATTTTGTAACTATAGTAATTATGGTTAGATGTAAGATATTCAGATAATACATGTGACAATCATTCGACTTCATATATTTGTTCTTGCTGAATTTGCTTTTGGAGGTCATTGTTATCCATACAAGCACCTGCTAATGTTTACAGAGGGCGCTTCTGTTCTTATTGACATGACGTCTCTGTCAAAAGTACACTAATGAGGACAAGTCGAGTATGTTGAGGTCAGACACTGCGATTTTTTCATGATGATAACAGTGTTGTAACAGCAATGGAGTTATTACCCTAGTATTTATGTAGGGAAATTAATCGTGACCCATTATTGACCAGCATTTTGTGTCTGTGAGAAGCACTAAATTAACAGCATGGAAAATCATAAAGAATGGATCTGTTTTCTTTTTCTGCCAAGATGGTGGACTAAAAATCCTCTGTTGTCTCTAGTGATTCTCTCCATTGTCATAATTTCTTCAAGTTGTGGTGAAGACTATTACAGTCCAACTCAACAGGCTGACAATTATGATGCCATTGTTAAAATATCATACTCAACTTCAGAGGGAGAACAATCTAAGACAATGAAAGGGAAATTGGGTCATGGCGAGCATGTTGTATTAAAGGAACAGAAGGGTAAAGTTGTGGCTATTCGATCAAAAGGGAATAAAACTCATGGATGTTCTGATTATATTAATGACTTGCCGTCTGAAAGATGGATTGCACTCATTGAGAGAGGCAAATGTGCCTTTCAAGACAAAATAACGAGAGCCACTGAGAAATATAATGCCACTGCAGTAGTGATTTACAACGAAAATATAACTGAAGATACAATATTTATGAGCCAGGAAGGTGAGAACTTTAAATTTTTTAGGTTTGTGCTGGTGTGTCTTATAATGCATGCTTAATCTGGAATTGATTGAGCTACTGACTGTAAATAAATCGGATCAGACAGTCTTCTTGCACCCTACATGAGACTGCTTGGTTTTGACCATTTTTAAAGCTTGTGCTAATCAATAATCCAAGTCTAGAAAAAAAAGTGGTCCGGGTCGGTAGGGAGAAAAATATCTTTGGTCCGATTCAGTAATAAAAAAAAAATAGTGGTCCGACTCAGTCCGACCGGTCCTGATTCCATGTACATATATTCAAGGCCCAAATCGACCCTAAAAAATGCTGAACATTTCCCCCCTTTTCAAACTCAATCCTGGTTTTCTCCACCCTACAATTTCCACCCTTTTTTAATCCTAGTGATTTCCACCCAAATTCCAAGTGTTTTCCTCCCCTAATTAACTCATCATTAACTAATTAAGAACCTGTTAATCTCAAAAACTCTGATCTGATTGTAATCGCTTTGATTTGGACTTCTCAATGGGATTAGTTTATAAGATTAGATGATATGAAATAAATAGATTATAGCACTGATAATACGTTTGCAGTTAATCAGTCGTCAATCATGCAAAATATCCAGGAATAGAAAATTTTTGTTGTTCAGATATCATTTGACAACATTATGATTTCTTGAACATCACTGAACACATAACTGTATAAAACAGACACGATCTTCTCAGACCAAATTGTCTCTAGGTCGACCAAACAACCTTCTTTTTAAAGTTGGATAGAGGACTATCGTAGAGATCTGTATAAGCAACACAATTCCATTACCAGTATTCAAAAATGACAAAATCAGGTGTAATGATTATATAGTAGTGGACTTCTCATACCAAGAAGTACCATCAGGTGTTTTGAAAACAGTAAGCATTGTCTGCTTTTCGTGCGACACAAGCCACTATTATAAAGGTTAAAATCATGAAGTGCAAGAGATTCATCAATTCATGCCATGCCAAAACAGATCTGCCAAAATGCAAGAAGCAAATTTTTCATATTTGACCAAGTACCAAAGAAACCAAGTACGATACTAACGATCCGAACCGCAAAACGAAACTCGAAATCCATAAAGAGATTTTGACGAAACATAAGTAACAGCTTGATTTGATAAATCCAAATTGGACTCTTTCGCCTTAGAATCAGAAGTAGTGTTTTATTTCCAACTCTCCTGGATAGATTTTATCTACCTGCTTGATTTATTATATTTTGCCTTTTCATTTTGTGAAGAAATAAGTAACAGTATTATTGATGAATATTGATAATGTTTTGATTTTTCAAAAATAGAATTTCTGTTAAGAATATGTGGATATCATTTTTATACGCCCTCATCTCTCTATGAGGACGTATATTGGCGGCACCCCTGTCCGTCCGTAGCTATTTTTAATCGTTAGAAGCAGAGTTATTGCCCTTGCCCCAAATCTTGAATATGCTATTACTCTCTTTGTTTTCAACCAATTTTGATGAAACTTAAAATGTATGTTATTGACCTAAATCGAAAGGTTTGAGAAAGTTTAGTTTACTCCTGATTTAAATGAAAGTTTTTCAAGATTTAGGCCTCTTTCATCAGTTTTGAGGAGTTTTCGCCCTTTTAACTCTTATACAGTAAGTGCTTCTCTCAACATCAATTGATTGTAATCGCTCTAAAAACTAGAATTTTTTATGGAATCAAATGAAATTCGGTATGTATATACATATTCAGAAAACT
The DNA here is from genome assembly GCA_029955415.1 of Lottia scabra. NCBI lineage: Eukaryota > Metazoa > Mollusca > Gastropoda > Lottiidae > Lottia > Lottia scabra. The sequence continues at coordinate 11,071,714 of JARJEI010000005.1, read as the reverse complement.
AAGATCAAGTTCGAATTTGAGCTATTTTCGACCTTTAGTAGCAGAGTTATTACCCTTGCCTCAAAGTATTAAATATGCAATTACTATCTTAGTTTTCAACCCATTTTGTTGAAATTTAAAATGGATGTTATTGGACCTAAAGTGAAAGGTTTGAGAAAGTTTAGTTTAAATTTAAGGCTTTTTCGTTAGGCGTATATGGCCGTGGTCCACTATCTTGAACTTTGTATTTGACACAATTCATAACATTTATATCAAATAACTGTATCTTTGGATTAATTTACACCCACTGCATTAATTACAATATTTGTACTCAGTTGGTTTGTAATGCTCTCGAAATGCAAATTGAAATAAATATCTGTTTATTATTCGTAATATATAATATGATAGTATTAGATAGCCAATATAATCTTATGTTTACATAATTTAGTTAATTATTTACATACAAAATAGCAGGATCATAGTGATAATATTTATAAATCATTACTATATTACAGATTATATCTTTTATCAGTTTATAATACCATAAAAATTACTATTGGTTTAGTGAAAATAGGAATTAATGAAGTCATTGTTCATCTAGTTCTTTTTTTAACATGATGATGTTGTGATTAAAGAATTTTTATACGCCTACATGAAATGTTAACAGTATATTAGCCTTACACATGTCAGTCTGCAATTGTCACAAATGCTTCTCATTCTGTCAAATGTCCTAATTCAAACAAAGCTGCCAGTGGGTGTATGATTTTCATGTCTGGCAAGCTAGTTTTAGCTATCGCCCTTGAATTAGTGAAAATGCATAAATATCAGAGTGTGTAAAATAAATAGAAGCTGGAAATATCAATCAATTCATTTACGAAATTCAATCTTCAATAACTTCTTATCACGTAGGTCACATAAATGTTTGTGAAAAAAATATTGTTCCATCAAAAATTAGATAAAAATAGATCAAATGTTTCGGCATGTTACTGACTGCAGAGCCAGAGGTACCAACAACATGATATTAAAAGTAGTCCACCTCCATAAATGAAATTATGTAAACCCAAGAGATTTTAATTAGTGAAAATGCTTCTGTGACCTTCTTAAGAGCTCTTGAGGCCAATCTGTCCACTAATACAGGGTGCTCCCAAATTAAAATAATCTAAAGCCCTGTAATTATGATGACCCTGAAAATTTGAATTAGCAAATCAAAAGAACAGCACTGTGTGAAACAAACATCAAACTGTACAGGAAAAAACTGTTATAATACAAATTCTTTTTCATCTAAAGGCTAGCTAGGTCCCAGCTGAGCAAAATTTCATTTGTGCCTCTCAGCTCTTGTGTGCAAGGATTTTGCGTTAGGTTTTTCATATGAGTCTTAAAGAAAATTATCTGTCATGTTTGATAACATATTCATTTTAAGGAAATTACAGTGTTTTCCTTGTGCCTCACCTCAATAAGGCTTCATTAGTGCAGGATATATTCTAATTTGAGTGTTATTAATGTATAAAATTAGGAGTATAAATCTTATATATAACTGTTGATTATTCTTTCAGAATCTGAATCGCTGTCTGTGAATCTTAAGAAAATAGATGGTGAACATATCAAAAGACTGTTAGCAAGTGGTATCAATGTTCAAATGACAATCACAATTGGTAAAAAATATACTAAGGAAGCTACTCAAAGTAATATTAGTAAAACTTCAGTGCTATTTGTCTCAATATCCTTTATAGTGCTAATGATTATCTCTCTTGCTTGGTTGGTGTTTTATTATATTCAAAGATTCAGATACGCTCATGCTAAAGAACGACTAGCTGTAAGTATGATGTTTTATTACTTGCATATGAATTTGATGATTTTAGTTTGGATGATAATTGAAAGTTAAGGTATTTATACACCAGACCTTTTTTCAATAGGACCCTAAAGACATCAAAATAATATTGTAGTTTTTTTCACTACTATTAATATTGTGGACAAACTGGAATGGAACAACAGAAAATATAAATTTTGAATGACATATTGGTAGACAGTGATTTTGGTCCAAATATTTTTGAAGTACATCAGTTCTGCTACAATTAGTGTATCTTCCTTCAATACCAAATATTTTAATTGAAAAATACTAATAAAATTGAAATGCCTTGTTGGAAATTTTATATTTTGCAATAATTCTGAATAGATGCTATTGATAAGAACTAAGTTCATGTCACAACAAGTAAGATAAGTAAAAAAAATCTTTTTGTCATTTCTGAGATCATTTTTTTTAATCTTTAATATTTGTTTTATTTCTAGAGAAGATTAGCTAGTGCAGCTAAGAAAGCTATAGCTAAAATACCACAAAGAAATGTCAAATCTGGTGACAAGGTACAATATACATACATTAGTCTTCTGTATTACTCTACCAAGCCCATTTCTTCTTAATCACAAATTTCCAAATTGACATATCAATCAAACTTGAGCCATTGCTTATTGAATGAAGTAGCTAAAATAATTTATATACATCTGTGCTCTTAATGAATAAGTGCACCACTTTTAGTGCATATTTTTATTATACTAACATACAATGTTAAAATTATATAATGATAGGAATTGGATTCAGATTTTGACCAGTGTGCTGTATGTATAGAAGGATACAAAGCTCATGATGTCATACGCACTCTTCCTTGCAAGTAAGTAACTTTGTTTTTACCGCCTTGTCTTGTGCTGAATAGTTAAAATAATTCTTAGTTACATACTAATTGGGAGCATCCAGTTAATATCAAATATCAAATATTCTATCAAGGTCCTAACTGATTTCATATTCTTTCAAGAAATACTGATTTTTTTTTAGTATTTTTAGATTATCTCTAAATATTGTAAGTCTTGCAGCTATTCTTTTGATATAGATATATGATGAAAATTATGTCTAACATTAAAAATCATAGAAAAATTGTTATTAAATGCCCTATTTATCATTGTTACCATTAACAGATATCTGATTTGTCATTGAAACGTTAGTCATTAACTATCATTATCTCAGACTGAATGAGCTGACATAAAAAGGCAATATTTTGAATAATAAATATTGTGGTTTAAATGACAAATATGTTGACAGAAACTTATATATTTTTATGAGAAACATCCAGTAAAATAATTCATTTCGATATTTCTGAGTTTAGAGTATTGTTCAGTCTAATTTTTATGTTAAATATAACTTATAGAAATATTTTTTTTATAAAATTTGAATTAAAAGATGACATTCTGTTAGTTTCATTTGTACTGAGACCATATGACTTTGAATACTGTAACAAATTATTTTGTGTGACCTGTAGATTCATTATGAATGTTCCTTTTGACAACACGACTAATTTGACATGACGATGTGATAAAACTGCCATGATACCATTTAACTGTACAAAACACCCTGAATAAATTGATTAAAGTGGGCCATGTTCTTGATATGTATTTGAAATAAAAGAAACCCAACACTCTGAACAACAAAATGAAACCTGAAGTCTAGAAGACAACACAACACACTGCTCCAATTGTTGCTCTGAAATTTTCATAAAATGAAATAAAATCAAATCCATTTGCAAGCTCTATTTGAGAATCATTAAAGGGGAATGTTCAGCATTTTCAAGGATCAATTTGGGCCTAGATTTACTGGAACTGCCCAAAAATCGCACAATCCCTTCAATTATACCTGTACCTTAACAGTTGTCTTTCATTTTCTGTATATATTATATCGGGTGTTCCAAAAAAAACGTCCCCAACTTTGACGCAAAGTATCTCAGCTGCTGATGAGCTTACCTCTTTCAAAATTCTCACAGACCTACTTCAACATATCCTTGTCAGACCTTGAAAATATGAAAGTCATCCAATACAAATTGAACAAGTACTGCCTCGAACAAAATAGCATGTCAAAAAATTCAATATCAGAGCAAACTACATAGGTGAATTTGTGTTCATTGTGCCTTCACCACATCAACAACCAATATCAAACATTTTCCATCCTGATAAACTCTCACGAATCTCATCTAAATGTACCACTTAAGAAGCGACCATCCTGCATTTCATTTCCTGTTTAATCAGTGTGTCCTTCTAACCCAAGTGCAGTACACCTGTTTCGTAAGAGAATCCCATACTCACCAATGGAACAAACTGGATGAACAGAAACTGAAAGGCAGGATGGTAGCTTTTTAGGAGTAAATATCTTAAGATGAGATGGTGAGAACATTTCAGGATGGAAAATGAATGATATTGGTGCTCGATGTGGTGAAAGCACAATAGACACAGGTTGAAATGTGTAGTTTGCTCTGATATTGAATTTTTTGACATTCTATTTTGTTCTGGGCAGTACTTGTACAATTTTTGTTCGATGACTTTCATATTTTCAGGGTCTGACGAGGACATGTTGAAGTAAATCTGTGAGAATTTTGAAAGAGATCAGTTCACCAACAGCTGAGATACTCACTGTCAAACTTGGGGACGTTTTTATTGGGACACCCGATATATGTGTTTGGAACATAGCGTATTGGATTAGCTTAAAAAATTCCAAGTTTTTTGGTCGAACAGTTAGTGAATTAGATGATTTGTTTTGTGTTGTTATTTTAATAGGCTGAATGAATGTTTCTTATAAGAGAAAATGCCACAATACCATTTTGATTCCTGTCATGAAGAGTGTAATGTATAGAAATATAAGAATCTTATAATAAGATATCAGATATATTTACCAAGATTAGGATTATACATAATAACTTAATCTTGTCAGTTAGTTCATGACATTCAAATGGCAAATCTCAACTATGTTATTGTATTTGTATATTTTCAAGAAAACTTGTTTTTCATTAATATACAATATGATTAGATTAATTTGTAATGTTTAGTTATTTGTCAGAGTCATAAGTTTAATTTAAATGAAGGAATTGTAAAGAGATTTTCTGATCCATTTTTATACGCCCACATTATAATGTGGACTTACTTAACTCATGTCTTAGAATCGGTATCAACAAAGTCTCTAAAAGTTATTAAGTGACAAAACATCCTCTATATATCTGAAAGTAGAATTAAAGGAACGGACCAGTAGTTTATTGCCCTTGTGTAGGAGGTCTTGAATAAATTCCACCTCATAAGAAGAGAGAAATAAGTCATGAATAAAAATGACCATCAGAAAAACAACCTACAGTGAACTAAATGATTACAATGAGGCTTTATAATTAAATTCTGATCTTATATCTACACAGTATATAGGCCTATATATAGACTGAAGATGATCTCTATGATATTGAACAAATCAATAAATTATGAGTTGTAGGACTAGTGATTGACTCTAATAATCACTGTGTCAATTAACATGGACTTACAATGACTAACATTCTAATTAATACAATCAGCTGAAACACAATTTACCATTTATCATTCACATATAGTTTTCCTTTTAAAACAGTGGAATTAATCAAAAAAATATAATTACTGAAAAAAACTTAGGGCTGCTATAGTTCAGCTTATTGAGATTCAACTTTTGAATTTTAAACCTGGTTTCTTCATGTTAGTGATTCAAGTCAGAGGGTCTGACATGGCTTAAAGGAATTTTAAAGTGATTTTCTAAACTTTGTATGTGTATCGGGGACACTGATAGCAATGATTTGCGCCATTCCAATTTCCAACTGAAACTAATGCGTTTTATGACGTCACTGACAGTGATCTACAGGAAGCTACTGTTGATATCTATGCAGATCACTGGTAGTGACATCATAAAAAGCGTTAGTTTTAGTGGAATTGCAAGAACCACAGACGTCGTAATGGAAATTGGAATGGCGCATATTGATGCTATCAGTGTCCCCGATACAAATACAAAGTTTAGAAAATACCTTTATATATGATATACAAAAGTTTGGATTTTTAGACATTTTTATCCCCATTTGAATATTTTCAAAAAAGGTTTTGATTGTGAAACACTTCATGAGGATGCAGATCAAGATTTTTTTTTTTTCCTTGTGAAATTTTGTTATCATTTTATAATACCGATACATCTTACTAGAACAAACTTTTCATTTCAGACATGTTTTCCATAAATCATGTGTTGATCCATGGTTATTAGAACAAAGAAGTTGTCCTATGTGTAAGTTAGATATATTAAGGGCATATGGCATGCAGGTAAATACCTCTCTTCTCTTTCTTGTGATTTATGTGATTGCTAAGGGATTGACCCTTTCTGTATCATTAGACCTATATATTCCACACATGAATTAAAAAACAGTCATTCTTGAAAGATCTGACCAAAAATATTGATTTTGGCTTACAATCTGACTTGTTAATGGTTTTCAAGTGCAAATTTAGTACATACATCAGTAAGTATATTATAGTAATTCAAATTAACAGATGCCTGAAATTAGAATGATTTTAGAAGTTTCTGTGAATGAGAAGACTGTATCAATTTCACGTTTAATCTTATGCATTTGAATATATTTAAAAAACCTTTGATTTATACTGTTCTTGTCCTGGTGTTTCAGGTTGGTGGGAGTGAGGATTGTGTACATCCTGATGGTGAAAGTGCAGCAGCATCTGTTCAACCAGAAGAAGTTGAGCAGACATCAATAGCAGAAGAACAAGGAGGAGCAGAAGGACAAGTTAAGGTTCTTCTCCTGCCTCATAATTGCATTCATTTTCATCAACACGATGAAGTGGGTGAGTCGAGTATTGATTCTCAAACAGAGGATGAGTTGGCTCATGAGGGACATACAAGTGATAATGAGTTTTTAGAGACCCAGTTATTAATGGATGATAATGTTGATAGTGATAGAGATAGATCTCGAAGACAACTAGAAACAATGGCCTAGTGTTACTGACAGTGTTTTGGAAGGAGAGTGAATCCAGTTAGTCATGTGATAATGTGTTCAAATTGTGTGATATAAGACAAGATGATATTTGAATTAGGAAGGGTTGAAATAAACACTAACATGTTCATTTATTCTCTGACATAGCCTTGCTTTAAACATTTTGTTACACCTGTAAAATGAAAAGTTAAAGATAGATTGTATGAGGAACAGGATTTTGACTGCCTTGAAGTGATTAAATTTGTAGTCATAGTGTATGTGCTCACTACTCACTTGCCCCCCTTCCCTTCTAATAGCTTCAATCAATAGACACAACTAGAATATTATTAATACATGTGTTGTATTGAATTAGTTTAGTCTGTTATACTATGAACTGTAAATAGAGGGGTGGGGGCACCAAGTAGATAGTATAAATATTATATGATTGGTGTGGTACCACTGATAGTAAATGGCTTAGCTGAGATCTTCTACACAGCATTACTTACATTTTTATTTTATAGTTAAAATATATTCTGTCTATTAGCTATCTTAGATATTTTTATAGGTATTTAAACTTACAACTTATCTTTCAATTGATTGCCAATGTAATAAAGGAATACACAAAGCAAAGCAATTTGGATCCAGAATAAAAAGAACCCATTGTTAAATGGCATATATAAAACTCAACGAGAAAAGAATAATTTGTAATTTTCTTGAGATCTCTTTAGAAGTGATTGGATGAAATGTTTTAGAATAAAGATGAATGCTATTGTGAGTCATTGTCCTTGTTGAATATTAATATTACATTTATATCATGTACACTTAAATACACTTACATGTACTTATTTCCTATTATTGATCATGCACCACAAAAAGCAAAATATACCAAAAAAAGTTTTGTTAATTTATTATTTATTGTCGCTAATGTGCTATTTGTTAAACCTATTATTATTAGTATATGTATTATTAAATATGAGTTATTGTAAGTGCGATATGTGTATATTATTATAGTGTTATGTAAGGTTTGATTAAATATAATTAGTCTCAGATATAACAATGTAACTAAAACACAGCTCTTGATTAGTCCCATGATTCTGAATGCTACTTCATTCTTACAAATTTATGAACTGTGCTGAGTTATGTTCAAGAATTAGTGAACAAATTCCTCTCGGAATAAAGAGAGGACATAATATTTAAAGATGTATTTTAATCAAAAGAAATTGTGAAAAACAAAATCCCTTTTTAGATTTCAATAAGTGCTATATGAGTATGTTAAAGGGATTGTAAATCTGTTTTCTGGCCTTTTCTTGTGTATCAGGGACACTTATACCTTTAATTTGGGACCTTCACCCAATGCCTATAGTTCCTGATATTTCAGAAAAACTCAACCAGATGTGACACACATCAAGGATTTATGAAGCATTCAGACTACATATAATTTAACAAATTGTTGTAAGTGTCCTTGATACACATAAGGCATTACAATCCCTTTAAAGGACAAATATTGCCTGTACGAAGAAGACTTCACCAACCATTACTTAAAGGTGTTAATCAATAGATGACATCCTGTAACTTAATTGATATTTTTCTTCTAGTTCTTAATAATTATTGGTGTGTAATTTGTAATAGTAATTATCAAAGTAAAAACTTGTTATAATTATGAGGAATTTTTTAGTACATCAACTTTTACTACATTAAGCCACAGATTAAATAGGTTTTGAAATTCAAAACTTCATATTTAAAGCCTTTAAATGTGATTGAAAGGCTTAGTTGAAATATTATAACGTCGTTGGTAACCCGTAACGTCATTGGGCTATGATGTTTTAATATCTGTTTTTACGTGGCTATTTTTCAAATCATTTCACCTGATGAAGTCGTCTTAACGACGACGAAAGCTCGTAAAATAAATTACTTTAGTCAATCTTAAAAGGTGTCATCTTACTTCTTTTATCATTGAAATATTATTGTAAATATTAAGTCCAACCATTATTCAAATGTTTGTTCAATATGTTTTTCTATGAAAGAAGCAAATAAAGTTTCATATGAGGGTTGCATAGATTTTGGATTGCATTCAAAACTATGTTCTTTACAAACAGCTTTCAATACTGCTGGGTAAAAACATTCAAGAACATCAAGGAACAAAAGATAAAAGGGCTATATTTATTTCTATGTTTATTTTATCCACCATTCTTGTAATTCACTCCTGGGGAATTAACAACAATTTACAATTAGTGTATATGTTCAATAATCTTGTGTCCTCAAGAAATCAGTTTTAAAGAGGATCACAATGTCAGCCATATCTTTGGGAATTGTAGATTGATTTGGGGCTACAGAAGAATTAACCTAGAGCTGTATTTTAGTTATCTTGGATATCATGTGTGTTTTATACACACTCTTACTCTTAAAAAAAAACTAATACAAACATTTTATAACTAGAATCATATTGAAGAAATTATAAGGGTATCTTATCTTAATATTTTAAATGGAATCTTCTTATAGTTCATGTATTGTATAATTAAAGATCCAAGGTTTAAATACCTATATGATAAATTCCAGGTAATGATGTCATTATTGCAAGTATCATTCAAGTATAATGGTTTCAATATGAAATGGATCCCTTCAATTACAGGAACAACAGATTTCTTGATATTATGGTACAAAAAGTAGCTTTACTTTAAGTGTGTTAGGTTCACACACCAACATAGAAAACCTAAAAAAAGAAGTGGATTTTGATGGATTCTTAAGGATAGAACTCCTTAGCTGTACTTTAAGTTAAGTTATATCATAAGATGTACATAGTTATTATAAAGATTATATTGTAGAAAGAAAAAATTTATTTATTTTATAAACTGATATAAAGTGCTCAAATTGTAAATAGTAATAATTGAAGCTTAATTCACAGAAAGAAATATTTAATAACATTACATTGAATTTTTAAATGGATATTTCTGTCTAACTATTGGCATTTTCAGATGATGAAATTTCAATTTCAGTTGATGAAATGTCAATTTTGATTCCCATGTCAAAAATAAATACATGCAGATAATACTTACTGATATCATGACATTATTGAATGTAACTAATCATGACATTATTAATGTTCATTAAGAGAACAGGTTGTAAAAAATTTAATTCAGAATAGAGCTGTGGATGACTATAATTCTAAATTCTATCAGCCGCAAAAAGCCAATGCCAATCCTTTTCTATGAAATGTTGTTACATACTTAAAAAATCATGTTTCCATGAACCCCTTCCATATAAAGAGTTTTTGAGCTTGAAGATTCAAAGAAGTCAGCTATTTATCATGATTAAAATGCAAAATGTTTTTAGCATCTTTATGATAGCTGCAAATTATTGTACACAATGAGGTTCATGGTATTAAATCAATGTTGAGAGAGACGTGTAATTTGTGTTAAATATTGAGATCTGTGTTTTAAGGTAATGATGATGTTATGAAAGATGTATATAATAAGAATGATAAAAACTTTATAGGTTATGTCTCAATATGTATATAGAATGAGCAGATACATGTTTTAGTTGTTTATAGTTGTATTATCCGCATGTCAAAACAGTGCCTGTTGTTTTGGCCTTGTACAAGATAATATTAGTAGAGCTGATGTATTCCAAAGAAAAATGGCAAATGCAATGGTTTTACTTCTGCATTAAGTCCCTACCACAGACAGTACTCTTAAAAACTCATGAGCACTCTTGATGATATGAGTGGTCAAGGGAAGACAAGCGTACAAGAAGTTGTTGTTTTGTCCAGATCTTTCTATTGTTATTATTTTTTTTTCAATTAATATTGTTAGAAAAAATATTTATAGCCTTCTGCTTAATATGCTTTGCATGGATTCCTTCATGGAGAAGATGCAAAGATATAAAAAGAAAAACTTGAAGAATAATTATATCAATCAGTAATATTGAAATGGCTATGTTATACTTACAATATTTATTGATCTGGATAATTGTGACAGAGAGTGACAAAGAACTGTATTTAAAGACCAAACCACCCTTCTGACTGTTACAATTTTTTAACGTTTCTTGCTTTCAAAAGAATAGTTTTTTCTCTAAAAATTTGTATTGAGCAATCTTCATGTACATGTATGTAAATTTTTACTTTTGCCAGAGTAGGGTGGAAGGGATGTTATATTTTCAGCTTGTTTGAATGCAAAGTTTAGGATTCTTATTTCAACATTATAATAAGGTGGTTTTACACAAGAAACATATCAGAAATGACTTCTTTCACTGTTTTCCCTGCTATAGAAAGAATGTAAATATTTGTTTATCTCAGCCATCTCTTATTATTGTATTAAATATGTTTTTATTCTAAAATCTTGTATTCTCATTTAGTATATGGGATGTGACAGTGTTTATCAGTCTTTACTTCACCTCTGGACCAGATCTACACGAAAAATAAGTGATCAAGATGGGATGATTTCAACATTAAAGCGATACCACCTCTTAGAATGAACAAACTTGGTTTAGGTATACACAAGATGAGTATATATTCATCAACGGTGTCCAAAGTAAACAAATAGAATCAAATAAACCCATAAAACTATGTAATTTTCCATACAATTAAATGTTATGATTGAAAAGGCTTAAAATTTCAGTAAGGGTTTTTTATACGCCCACATGAAATGGGGGGCGTATATTGTCGTCACCCATGTCCGTCCGTCCGTCGGTCCGTCCGTCCACAATTGCTCGTAAACACTCTACAGGTCACAATTCTTGACGGATTTTGACGAAACTTAATGGTAATGTTTATTTCCGCCCAAGGATGAACCCTATTGAAAATCAGCAAAATCGGAAAATATTTACTATGAATTATTGCCCTTGTTCTTAAAAACACGTTCGATTTTTGGCTCGTAAACACTCTACAGGTCACAATTCTTGACGGATTTTGACGAAACTTAATGGTAATGTTTATTACCGCCCAAGGATGAACCCTATTGAAAATCAACAAAATTGAAAAATATTTACCATGAATTATTGCCCTTATTCTTGAAAACGCATTCGATTTTTTGCTTGTAAACACTCTACTGGTCACATTTCTTAACAGATTTTGATGAAACTTGCTGGTAATGTTTATTGGCACTCTAGGATGAACGCTATTGAAAATCAGCAAAATCGAAAAATATTTACCATGAATTATTGTTGTTGGAAACGCGTTTGATTTTTGGCTCGTAAACACTATACAGGTCACAATTCGTAACGGATTTTGATGAAACATACTGATAATGTTTATTACCACCCAAGGATGAACCCTATTGAAACTCAGCAAAATAAAAAAATATTTACTTTGAATTATTGCTCTTGTTCTTGAAAACATGTTCAATTTTTAGCTCATAAACACTATAGGACAATACTGGACAGATTTTGAAGAAACTTGATGTGAATGTTCTTAATCACTTTTGTTGTAACTGTCAAATATATTTGTTTAAAGTCAAAGCCAGTGGTCCAGTGGGCGTATATTACCTTGCCTGTCAAGCTATGTTCAATTATTGTATATAAACCGAGCTTTCTTGATTTATCAGATTATTTAAATAATCTGTTGTGTAGTTATGCCCTTGTCGGCACCCCTGGCTATCAGTTACGTAGATTTGAGAAAGTTTGGTTTACTTCTGATTAAATTGAAGGCTTATTAAGATTAAGGCCCCTTACGTCAGTTTTGAGGAGTTATCGCCCTTTAACCTCTATACAGTAAATGCTTCTATCAACATCAATTGCTTGTTAACGCTCTAAAAACAGGATTTTTGGATAGAATCAAATGAAATTCAGTATTTGTATACATATTCATAAAACGAAGATCAAGTTCGAATTTGAGCTATTTTCGACCGTTAGAAGCAGAGTTATTATCCCAAAATCTTGAATATGCTATGACTATCTTAGTTATAAACCAATTTTGATGAAACTTAAAATGGATGTTATTGGACCTAAATCGAAAGGTTTGAGAAAGTTTAGTTTAATTCTGATTAAATTGAAGGCTTTTTCAAGATTAAGGCCCCTTACGTCAGTTTTGAGGAGTTATCGCCCTTTAACCTCTATACAGTAAATGCTTCTATCAACATCAATTGCTTGTTAACGCTCTAAAAACAGTATTTTTGGATGGAATCAAACGAAATTCAGTATTTGTATACATATTCCAAAAACGAAGATCAAGTTCGAATTTGGGCTATTTTCGACCGTTAGAGGCAGATTTATTGCCCTTGCCCCAAAATCTTGAATATATTCTAGATTACTATCTTAGTTTTCAACCAATTTTGTTGAAACTTAATGGATGTTAATTTAAATCAAAAAGTTTGAGAAAGTTTAGTTTATTTCTGATTAAATTTAAAACTTTTTTGTTGGGCGTAGATGCTGTGGTCCACTATCTTTTCATTTATTCTCTTACAGGGGAACCTTGTGTTCGGGCTAGAGCCTGTGGCGCTTCACTACTTATTTCGGTTCTACAAACAATCCATTCTGGCAAGGTATCCTACTTTAAATTTATTTAAATTGTCTAAAAGACGTGAACATACATTATTATGAAGAACGAAAAACTCAATTTAAAAAGAACATTCATGTAGGCCTACATTCAGTGTCGTTATTATGATTTATTATAGTCCTATATAATAGCCCCGAACAACACGTCTATACACGAAAGCATGTCGATTGAAATAGTTTTCCACGAAACGAGGCTATTTCTACTTTTCTTTTCAGTACGCCTTGAAGAGTTTCCATTGATGTGACAATATATTATAACATATGATTACATGTAATTGGATATATATGCCATGGTTACTCTCCATGGACAAATCTAAAACACTGTTATTTAAGCTGTCAGATAGCAGACCCACAAATATGGTCTAACCTTATACTTTTATCTGGAGGTGTATCAACTAAATATAGGCCTATTGAGTGTAAAGATTGTTGTAACCAAACTAGGTCATCTATGCATGGTCAAATTTATGTTATACATTATACATTTATTTCAACGTTCAATTTGATAGTTGAATATATCGTGTTGAGACTACAAGCTATGGAGTATATGTCTGTATATCAACTGCGTAAAAAATCATTGTAAATGAGAAAAACAGATCGACAAAATGGCGATGAACCGTGAAAGATTCAGTCGAAGCGGTTCAGAACAATCATCTTTCGACGAAGATAATGCCAGTATTATTTCTGACGATTCGGCATTTTGCGAACAGACAAGTGGTAAAGATAGTCTTGAGGTGAAAGCGATAACGAAAGAAATTGCAGAGTTAGTGGGAGAAATTCAAGACAACCAACACGAGCCTACCAAAGTCTTCAAACAACTGGGCATCATCCGTGACTTGTTCTTCGACAAGCCACAATGCAGAAAAGAGATAGGAGATGCATTGTACATCCATGGGTATACATGTTATGCTTACAATATTGTTCGAGCTCTCAAGAAACATGATTTTTTCCATACCGGTGTCCGTGCCTTAACAAACCAAAATTTGCGAACAACTTCTAGAAGGGTGTTGGATATAGCCTGGAACTATTCGAATTACAGCGAATTCTTTTCAGAGGGACTTGCTCGATATTACTTTATAAAGGAACTGTGTGATTATATAGCCAGGAATACACCTGAAGAAATTATGAAGAATCGTGATAAGGAGCATATGACAATGGTATCTATCAGTATCATGAGAAACGTAGCAGCATATCCCCGAACTATCCAATACTTCCATGATATTGACGCTTACTCTAAGATTAAACGATACAGCAAAATTAGTAAGAGGATAATAAAATTAATCACATACACTACCATGGTTATGGTTGCTACAAAAAAACAAGCGGAAGAAATCACATGTCAGTCGGACATTTTTGAATACATTGTACGTTTAATGACGTATGCTACTGGTAGAGATGACTTAGATCGCATAGATGAAAATTACACGGCTGCAGATTTAGCTCTGTACCTCACCAAGATGTCCATTGATGGAAATATAAAGGAAATGATGAAAACAAATATTCTGGATACTTTTTACAACATGTTAAAATCTTCAAACAAGGTGGAAAGATATCGCGCATCTTTATGTCTCTTTCATATAAGTCTAAGTAATGATGGAAAAGAATTCATGAAAAACCACACAGTGTTGACTGACTATTCGAAACATCTGGAAATGTACGAAGAACACTTGCCGGTGAAGGAAAATATAAAAGGAGTTCTAAGTGAACTGTTTCCAAAAGGTGATCCCCCCATACAAGCCTTATCAAAAACCCGCCATATATTCATTAACTATAACGAAAAAGATAAAGAAATGGTTATGAGAATAGTTGAGAGAATCAAATTGGCTGGTTTCAATGTCTGGATCGACTATGAAAAAGCTGATGGAGATTTTATTGGTGCAATAGCTTCCGCTGTTGAGAATTCATCGGTTGTCGTTGTGTGTGTATCAGAACCACTTCGTCAAGATCCAAGGTGCAGAAAAGTAGCTAATCAGGCATATAATCGGAAGAAGGATTTCATCCCACTTTGTATGCAGTACAACTACAAACCCGATGGTTGGCTGGAACTAATAACTGATCGTAAATATATAGATTTTAGTGGTCAGGAAGCAAAATTTGAAACAAGTATCAATGAGGTTTTGGAACAGCTGAGACGCCAGGAATTTTGGGTGGAAGCGGTACATGTAATGGGTGTCCACAGCAGTCATGGTGATAAAGGAGCATGTCGATATGATCCCGAAGCGGATCTATTTGCCGACTACTTTGTATACAGGCAACCAACCTCTGTTGCACTTGAAGAGATATCTCCAGAGAAGTCTGGTACAATTCCAGTTCATTTAGAAAAGATGGATTCGGTGAAAGTGAAGAAATGGATTATAAACACAAGTTTCAGCACTATTGTTGATAAAATGAGCAATGTAGACGGCAAACAGTTGTGGATATTGCATTGCATGAAGATTCTTGAACGCGAGAAGTACGATAATGTCGTGCAAAATCAATACGGACTCACTAAACGCGAAACTTTGGATTTCAGTTCACGTCTTAGTGTTTTAGTCGCTGAAGGTGCAGTAAGTGTTTAGTAACGTATTATGGCTGTTTATCTTTTCTAATTATCATACCAAAACTATTATATCTGGATGCGTATCGGTGATAATTTTCATACTTAAACTATAACGACTTGGTATATTTGCTAGTTGTCATACCCAAACTCTACTTCTGGATGTGTATTATTGCAAATTGTCGAAACAAAACTATTGCTAATATTCATGCTAAAACTATCATGACTGTTTATGAATGTTGTGCTATTGTCATGCATGGGTGTGTCATGCCAAAGCTATTCGAGCTGTTTTTCATTGCAAATTTATCATTTTATCACTACCATGGCCGTTATCATTGCTATTTATCATCAATCATACCAAAACTGTTACCAATTGTCATACCAAAATAGTATGGCTGTTTATCATCGCTAATTACACAACCACACTCTTAGTGATTTAAAGGTGACACCAATTGAGCAAGTGATCTTAGAAGAAGAAATCAACCCCAAATCATCAAGACTATACAGGGAGAGCTTCTGGATCAACCAACTACAAACCGTTGCTCCATCTGGACTAAATATCCAATTTGATTCTCAAATTATACCATTTGTCGCGCAGTTCAACAGTACTTCATGCCAAGTTTCTCGGATTGTTAAGAGACAATATACCGAACTACAGAATAAATTCCCAACTATATTTTATAAAAAAATTGGTTATAGCTTACTCGAAAAATAAAAATCTGAATGATATCCTTGTTCACGGTAGACTAGATCCCATCAACCAGGATTAATCATTGATATTACTTTCATTATTGTCTAATCATTGCCATTTATTTCAGTACATTTTTCAACCATTCGACAGTTTATTTTCAAACCTTTTAGCGTTTTGTTTTTGTCATTTCAATTCATTTATTAATCATTGATTTTTAGTTTCAGTGCTAGTACTTAGGAATTACCTTACAGATAATATATATTCTTATGATAATCTTATATATTTTTAAGAGAGTGATAGTCACACTCTGAATTAACTGTTTAACATAATAACCATAACATTTTTTGTGAACACTACTTCAACCCTGCGCCAGTGCCTTCTGTTGAATAGTAACTTGTTGCTTTCAACCACTCTAACCACTAAAACTCTCATGACTGTTTATCCTTGCTTATTGCTTATTATTACCGTAATAAAACTGATATGGCTGATTGTATATGATTGCTATATAATTATCCCACTAAAACTATCATGACTGTTTATCATTGCTAATTAGGTACTAAAACTATCATGGCTGTCTATCATTGCTTATTATCGTTATAAAACTGATATGGCTGATTGTGTATCATTGTTAATTGTCATACTAAAACTATCATGGCTGTTCATCATTGCTAATTCCCATACTAATATTATCATAGCTGTGGTTCAGTGCTAATTTCCATACTAAAACTATCATGTCTGTATATCATTTCTGATTGTCATGCTAAAACTATCATTTTTTTGTCTATATGTTGTATATTGTATCTATATGATTGTCCCCATGGGCTGAGTGTGAGACAGGACCGTATCACTCGTGGTATTGGGCCTAATTCTGACCCATGTTAAATAAAGAGTTTATTATTATTATGGCTGTTTATCATTGCTAATTCCCATACTCAAATTATCATGGTTGTGTTTCATTGCTAATTCCCATACTAATCAAGGCTGTGTATCATTGCTTATTGTAATTTTAAAACTATCAGGGCTGTTTATAATTCCCATACTAAAATTATCATGGTTGTGTTTCATTCCTAATTTCCATACTAAATTTATCATGGCTATGTATCATTGCTTATTGTCATGCTAAAGCTATTATGGCTGTTTAACATTTCTTATTTCCATACTAAAACTATCATTGTTGTGTTTAATTGCTAATTTCCACACTAAAACTTTCATGACTGTGTATCATTGCTAATTTCCATACTAAAACTGCCATGGCTGTGTATCATTGCTTATTGTCATGCTAAAACTATTATGGATGTGTAACATTTCTAATTGCCATACTAAAACTATCATTGTTGTGCTTCATTGCTAATTTCCACACTAATCATATTCGGGCAAAATTCTCGACATATTCGGGCACTGAAAGTTCCCGATTCTTTTTTTTTTTTTTTTTTAGAAAAATACCCACTAATATTGCCACGAACCGATTCCTGCCCGAATCCCTAGATTCTATTGAAGCAAAATACCCGAATATCGAGATATTCGTGTGGAAGCCTTGTGGGCTGGTGATATTTACCTTGGTTGTTCGGGCACTTTAGGATTCATGGAGGTTTCGGATTTGATCACCCTGCATCGTCAAGGTCATCATCAAGCACCGATTTAGCTCGCGAAATGAAATCGTTTTTGATGAATATTCTCATGGAGTATCAAATTAGTAACCCTTCATGATCACTTTTGTGCATGAATTCTGACATTGTGAGCATATTTCATGTTTTTTTCTCATCCCTCTCATCCAATAATCAACCCCCAATTATGTCTCAGAAGTCAAAATGCAACATATTGAATGTAGATTTACAAAATTTTCTGGGGAAGGACCTCCCGCCCCCCTGCAGCGGGCTCGCGTCTTCAGCGCTTCTCGTAGTCGGGCTTGCCCCGACGCGGCTCCGCGTTCAGTAGAATTCGGGCAGAGTCCGAGATTCGGGCACAAATCTCTCCCGCACCCCCAGTTTCAAAACCTCCCGTACGCCTATGGCTGCTCCTGCCTATTGTTCAAGAAATATTTAATATATTAGACATAAATCATAACGGAGTTTTAATATTTATTTTTACAAAATGAAAAATAAAAACAAAGAATCGGAACCAAACGTTTTAAAATTATACATTAACCAATGATGGGAGGGTTATAATAGCATCCCTTTGGTAAGTTAAATTTAGCTATTTTCTTATAAGTTAATCTGGTTCGTAATCCACATATGCGAAGATTAACATCCGCACAGTGTGCACCCACCGAGTGTGACCTGAAATAAAATTCGAAAAATTAAATAACCGTTGCATGCATGGTACACGGCACGGAACACTTGGCAACAATAATATAGTTTTTATACACCCACATCTTTCTATCTCAGTGGTTCCCAACCTGGGGGCCATGGCCCACTAGGGAGCCATGGAGCATTTGTCAGGGGGCCATGGGACTCGAGCAAGTGTATCATTTTTCTTAAGCCCAAATTTAAGTTATGTTCTAACTCGCTCTAAAAAATCAGTAGTTATGTGTGATCAAAAACATTGCCCACTGGCGCAAACAACAACCCAAACTCGTTTCGGTTTTGAACTGATTTCTATCTCAGAAATTTCTTTTTCACACCAGCTGCGGCAGCTGGCCCTGATAAATGAATTTGAAAATTATATCTGTGACTTTGTAAAATCTGTAAACAATCTGTGACTTTAACATTGATTTCCTAGTTTGGAAATGACTAGGGGGGCGTGACTCTGGGATTACTGTGAATTTGGGCCACGGTTCGAAAAAGGTTGGGAACCATTGTTCTATGTGAACGCATATTGTTGGCACCCCTGTCAACATTTTCTCGTAAACTAAATACTAGAATTTTTGATGGAATCAAATGAAGTTTGATATGTGCGTGTATACATATTCATAAAGCGAAGATCAAAGTAGGAATTTGAGCTATTTTCGATGTTTAGAAGCAGAGTTATTGCTCTTGCCCCCAAATCTTGAATATGCTATATACTATTAGTTTTCAACCAATTTTGATGGCACTTAAAATTGGACCTAAAGGTTTGAGAAAGTTTAGTTTCCTCCTGATTAAATTTAGGGCTTATTCAAGATTAAAGCCTCTTGCTTCAGTTTTGAGGAGTTTTTGCCCTTTAACCTCTATTCAGTAAGTGATACTATCAATATGAATTGCTCGCATGCCGTGGTGGGCGTATTTGGCTGTGGCCCACCATCTTTAAACTTACATGCACATTATCTTTAAAGGATCATCTAAGTTGTCAGGCTCTGCTTTTATAAGTCTATTAATTTCTGTTTTAGCACATGTTTCCATGCTTCTAAATTGCCGCTTGAGACACTGTTGATCTATATCTAGCATAACAAACAGAAAAAATGTTCACTAAATTATTGTTCTACCAATAATAGCTACAACTTGTAATATTGTGTACAGCTCATCCTCAATATACCAGCCTTCAAATCCATCTGTATCGGTAATCATCAGCGTTTGAAAGTCAAAATTACGTGTCGTAATAATTTAGTGAGATTATACCTTATGTAGAAAACACATGTTTTCAGCAATTAAAAGCCAAATACATATGTTAAGTTTGAGGTACATTTGAAAATAATTATGAGATTTGTGTGCAGTTTAACACTGAAGGTTATTTACATAATAATATGCAAGACTCAAATTGATCCTCGAAAATACCGAATGTTCCCCTTTAAATGACAATAAGCAATGACACTGAGATTAGGGCATAGAGACAACAGTTATTGGTTAATTTTGTCGAAAAAATTGGTAGTTATGAAGCTGACCTCATAACATACAAGTAATTTGTCAGTTTTTAGGGAGAAAACCTTAAGGACGAACCTTGATTTGCTGCGCGATTTTAACTTATAACCATTATTGGTTACCTGTCCCTCAAATTGAATAATTGAGGGACAGATTGTTCCGTTCTAGAGAGTACTTACCTTTATTGTGGCTGCAGACAAAAGGTAACATTTTAGCCAACTCTGTTTTAATTGGTAAAAGATCTGTATCATTAACACACTGTCTATTGAACGAATCTGCACAAACCTGGGCTCTCTGGTAGGCATCTGTATTGCTGAAAACAGTTTGACATCAGTAAAAGAACTTAATGGTTGATAACGACCCACGTTATAATAATATACGATATAGCCTACTGTCGCCTCTTTATTTCATTGAATCCCGATGCATATTTTATTCAATTCTTGTTGTCATGTAGGCCTATTCATTTATGATTTATGATTTTCACATGTTCATTTATGGTTGACCCACATAATATTACAGATTCGTATGTTTCGAATGGTTACAATCAAATATTTCAAAGTAAATATAATGCAAATCTTTAATGTAAAAAGAACTAGAGCCACACGTGGCACAGAGTGGGACTTTGCAAATGTGCAAATTGCTAATTTAGAAAAAAAAATCGGCATTGAACGTAAATCCGAAGCGCCAAAAAAGTCGACAACTTCTAAACTTTTTTGTTTTTTTGAAAGATTGTGAAACCGGAATTAGTCACCAGACCTAACATTTGAACGTACCAGCTAAAATCCTTTATCAATAACCTTTATCCTACTGAAGGTCAAGGTCACTGAAGGTCAAATTCACGAGAAACAAGTCTTTAAAATTTGGTAATGCATACTGTAATAACACCGGAAGTTGACGCTAGACATCAAATGTGAAAGTATAAATGAACAACCAAAGTCAATGACCTTTGATCCTAAAAAGGTCAAGGTCAACAAAGGTCAAGGTCAAAAACGAAATTTTTTATTATTTTAACTCTGTTTCCTTTTTGGAACTACAAAGCCCTATGAACCTTTAACATAAGCTTAATAAAGCAATGCTGTAAATAAGGTGAATACAAGGTCATTTTTTGAAAAAAATATAAACTTTACCTTTATTTTGATAAACAAAATTTTGACAAAAACAGAATGTTACCCGGATGTGCCACGCCCACGTTAGATTTTTTTATGTGACTTTATTGATATTAATAATATCTTACTATGGCTAAATTAGCAAGCCTTTGCATGTATTGGTTAACGAGATATACAATCATAAATGTCAAAAAAGGTCAAAATCTATAATCGGAAATTTTGAAATTAATAAACCTTGTTCCCGTTTTTGAACTATACAGCCAAAATAACTGATATTATAATATAATATAGCTAAAGTAATGAGGTTGGTGTGTGCAGAAGCATTTTTCAAAAAAATGTAGTCTATATGGATTTTTTCCAGACAACAAAATGTAAACAAAATCAAAATTTAACCCGGATGTGCCACGCCCATGTCAATTTTTTATGATGGATACATTGGTATGGGGTATGTTCACTTATGTTCAAATTTTCAAGCCTCTAAACTTAATAGATCATAAACTATGCATATATTAAAGTCAAAAAATTCAACAAATCGAGTAATGGTTTTCAAAATTGCAAAATTTAAGAAAAAACTAATTTTGTATTACAATGCATTGTGATATATCGTTCGAAAGAGCTCATGAATCCCATTCCGAATATGCAAAAATGAACCCTATAGGTTAATTAGGTCACGTGTAGGGGCAGTACAAAGTTGCGAATTTGGCTATTTTTGGACAGCTATAAAACCGGAAGTTGATATCGGAGGTCAAATATTAAAATATCATCAGGTAGCCAAGGTCGATGACCTTTGACCTACTAAAGGTCAAGGTCATCAAAGCTCAAGGTCACGAGATATAAGCCTTCAAATATTGAAAAAATTCAACCGGAAATTGCAAAAAAGCAAATTCGAAATTAAAAAATCTACTTCCAACATTTTTCTCCAATTTTTATGTTCTTTCAATTGACACCAAAATCATTCAAATCGGACCAGCCGTTATGTCGGAATAGGAAATGTGATGTTTCAAGAAAATCAAAATGGCGGCCAAAGTTCTACTTCCGGGTTGAATTTTATTTTTAAATCGGCTGTAGAATTACTTTGGCTACCGCTCAACAAAATTTCGTTGAATTTCAGAAATATCACCGGAAGTTATTAAACCGGAAGTGAAAATCGATTTTCCCCTTTAACCGGAAGTGACGCAAAAATTTTGAATACGTCAAATTGCTTACATTAGTGACATGCATCTTGTATTAAAATTTCAAATTAATCCGAAAAAAATTTAAAAATGGTCCAAAAATTTCGAAAATCAGCCAAAAAATGTATGCTACGAATTTTCGAAATTTGAAATTTTTTAACTCTTATGACATCGGAATTTAGTCACAGATTCCAAAAATGAAAACCCGAGCAAAATCGAAAAAAAAATGTAGCTTCCAGAGTCGAAAAACCTGTTTTTGCTCATATTGCAATGTGCAATTTGCACTTTTGCAAAAATGTTCCAATTTATATTTATGCAATACCCTTCCACAAATGGACCTCAAAAGTTGTTAAAAGGTTTCTGCAGCTGTTGCAGTTTAGGCTGTGTGCCCTGTGTAAAAAACGAAAAAAAAACTAGAACCATGAATGGTACCATGCAGTGCGCATCCGATTTCGTCCATTGGTGAAAAGTGACATCTTTCAATCCACGATGTCAGGTTTACAGAAGAAAGCTTGTTTTACATTAAAATGCAGAAGGTACAAAATTTTAAAACGCACAATTTTGAATTCGATTGTGAAAAGTAGAATAAAATGTTCGGTAGTGAAAAGACATCTGATTAAAAAAAGGGTAATCATAGTTTGATATACATCAGTGGAAAACGCATATCACAAAATTTCTAAGATTTGTAAATAAGTTCTAAAGTGCAAGAAAGGACACATGAAAGAGCCAAATCTCAATTTAGAAACGGACTGCACAGTATTCATACTTCATAGTTTGAAATACAGATCGAATTTTATCAATACATATTTCATTCAAAGAAAATATATCTTAATGTTTCTTTTAAACAGTTACAATGTAAAAAAAGGACATTAATGATAACGTATCGCCCAAACGCAAGTTAATGGGAGAGGACGATCGCCCAAACGCAGCTTTATGTCAAAATGTAGTTCTCTCCCTTCAACTAAAATTTGAATTTAATATCTTACAAGCAGATGGAATAACTAATTTTCAAAATTCAAAAGGCGCTATTTTGATTTTAAAATATTGTGTTGTATATAATTGAAAAAGTAGATTTGGCATAATTAGATTGTGAAAGAATTTGTGACGTACATGAATTAGGTCACGTGTCAGAGCTCTTTAAAGCTAAAAACTGCAATTTTCAAATGGATATAAAACCGGAAGTAAACATCGGAAAACCTAAATGAAAGTATCCGTGCATAGGTATCGTCAATGGCAATGAATTTGTTTCAGGTCACTTGGTCACCAGAGGTCAAGGTCACGAGATATGAGCCTTTAAAGTTTTGACAATTACTGATTTATCTTAACCGGAAATTAACATAAATCAGAATTGAAATTCAAAAATCGGCTTCTCATGTTTTGGTAGCAATCGACTGTAGATTCCAAAGACATCAGAATTATGCAAATTCCATTACACCCTGAGGCCCCATTTTGCGTTTTATGAAAATATACCATTTCAAGATGGCGACTGATCTGTTACATCCGGGTCAAATTTTATTATTTGTATACTTTTGTGTCTGTATTACAAACATACTGCAAAAAGAATTTTTCGAATATCTTCAAAATTCCGGAAGTTGAAATTTTAACTTTAAGAGCAAATGACGTCACAACCGGAAGTGATACTAAATTTTTGAAAACATATTTTTGTTCGCCATCAAAATGTCTATCTATCCGTAAGTTTTCAGAACGATCGAAATAAAATTTGAAAAAAAATACGCATAGTTTCAATGGAAATTGGCACAAATTTTTCAAACTTTATAAGGCGGAATTTTTATTCAAATGTATTGTGTTGTATATCATTGGAAAGAGCAGACAGAGCATAGTAAGACGGTGAAAGAAAATAAGACATATGTAAATTAGGTCACGTGGTAGAGCTGTTTAAAGTTAAAAATGGCAATTTTCAAACGGCTATAAAACCGGAAGTAAACCTTGGGCATCTGAAAACAATATGTCAATGGATACATCTCCTCAAGGGCAATAATTTCTGTACAGGTCATTAGGTCAAGAAAGGTCAAGGTCACGAAATATGGGCCTTGAAAGTTTTGACAATTACTGATTTATTTTTACCGGAAATTAGAAAAATTCAGAATTAAAATTCAAAAATCCGCTTCCCATGTTTTGGTCGCAATCGACTGTAGATTTCATAGACATTATAATTTTGCAAATTCCATAACACCCTGAGGCCCCATTTTGCGTTTTATGAAAATATACCATTTCAAGATGACGACTGATCTGTTACATCCGGGTAAAATTTTATGATTTGTATACTTTTGTGTCTATATTACATACATACTTCAAAAAGAATTTTTCAAATATCTTCAAAATTCCGGAAGTTGAGATTTCGATTTTGAGAGCCAATAACTTCAAAACCGGAAGTGATACTAAATTTTTGAAAACATATTTTTGTTCGCCATCAAAATGTCTATCTATCCGTAAGTTTTCAGAACGATCGAAATAAAATTTGAAAAAAATACGCATAGTTTCAATGGAAATTGGCACAAATTTTTCAAACTTTATAAGGCGGAATTTTTATTCAAATGTATTGTGTTGTATATCATTGGAAAGAGCAGACAGAGCATAGTAAGACGGTGAAAGAAAATAAGACATATGTAAATTAGGTCACGTGGTAGAGCTGTTTAAAGTTAAAAATGGCAATTTTCAAACGGCTATAAAACCGGAAGTAAACCTTGGGCATCTGAAAACAATATGTCAATGGATACATCTCCTCAAGGGCAATAATTTTTGTACAGGTCATTAGGTCAAGAAAGGTCAAGGTCACGAAATATGGGCCTTGAAAGTTTTGACAATTACTGATTTATTTTTACCGGAAATTAGAAAAATTCAGAATTAAAATTCAAAAATCCGCTTCCCATGTTTTGGTCGCAATCGACTGTAGATTTCATAGACATTATAATTTTGCAAATTCCATAACACCCTGAGGCCCCATTTTGCGTTTTATGAAAATATACCATTTCAAGATGACGACTGATCTGTTACATCCGGGTAAAATTTTATGATTTGTATACTTTTGTGTCTATATTACATACATACTTCAAAAAGAATTTTTCAAATATCTTCAAAATTCCGGAAGTTGAGATTTCGACTTTGAGAGCCAATAACTTCAAAACCGGAAGTGATACAAAAATTTTGAAAACATATTTTTGTTCGCCATCAAAATGTCTATCTACCTGTAAGTTTTCAGAACGATCGAAATAAAAATTGAAAAAAACACGCACAGTTTCAATGGAAATTGACACCAATTTTTCAAACTTTAAAAGGCGGAATTTTGATTAAAATATATTGTATTGTATATCATTGGAAAGAGCAGACATAGCATAGTACGACGGTGAAAGAAAATAAGACATATGTAAATTAGGTCACGTGGTAGGGCTGTTTAAAGTTAAAAATTACAATTTTCAAACGGCTATAAATCCGGAAGTAACCATTGGGCATCTGAAAAAAATATGTCATTGGATACATCTAATCAAGGGCAATAACTTTTGTACAGGTCACAAATTCACAAAAGGTCAAGGTCACAAAATATGGGCCTTGAAAGTTTTGACAATTACTGACTTATTTTTTCCGGAAATCAGAAAAATTCAGAATTGGAATTCAAAAATCGGCTTCCCATGTTTTGGTCGCAGTCGACTTTTGATTACATAGACATAAAAATTATGCAAATTCCATAACACCCTGAGGCCCCATTTTGCGTTTTATGAAAATATACCATTTCAAGATGGCGCCTGATCTGTTACATCCGGGTCAAATTTTATGATTTGTATAATTTTGAGTCTACATAATAAACATATTGCAAAAAGAATTTTTCGAATATCTTCAAAATTCCGGAAGTTGAAATTTCAACTTTGAGAGCGAATGACGTCAAAACCGGAAGTGATATCGAAATTTTGAAAATTGCTAATTGCTCGCAATCAAAATGTCTATAAACATGTAAGTTTTCAGGTTGATCAATATAAAATTGCAAAAGTTTTAAAAGTGGTCAAGAAAAAGTGCTCCAAAAGTCAGCAAGATTTTTCTCAAAATGATATTGTTAAACTTTTGTCTCGTGGACAATCGATTAGAGAAATATGCAAAGTCAGTCCGATCGAAATCGGTTGAAAAATAAAGGAGATAATGACCAAAACATCAAAACCCATATGTTCTCATACCTCATTTCCGGTTGGTAGGGCATGCGTCATTTTACATTTAAACAATACCGAGCAGTAGATTATCGTGGGAAATCTTGAGAGATTATGTGTGACATGCGTAGTTTTGGCTGGGCGCTCTGACCAGAAGGCGAAAAAAAAAGTCATTTGCAAAACAAAGCAGTGCGTTCGCTAGAACGCACTGCAACTAGAATCGTGAGACGATACTGGGCAGTGCGCATCCGGTTTCGTCTATGGGTGAAAAGTGTCATTTTCAATCAATACATATAAATTGTTTGTATTCGGGAGTGAAAAGTAGAATAACCAGTTCACGTTCGGTGAAAAATGGAATAACTAGCGTATGATCGGTAGTGAAAAGTCATCTGATTGAAAAGTCGTTGTTTTTATTTATGTACATTTTTATACATCATTGGAAGTAGAATAGTTAAAGAATATTTATTAATATTTTTCATATGTAATATCATACATATGAAAGAAATGAAGTGAAATGAATGGAGTTTACGTCCTATTTTTTCTTCACCTATATGGGCTAACTGAGGACGGGCAAATGCCATGCAGTGTGCAATGAGGGAAATTTTGCCAGGACAGCGGCATTAGCCTGCTCTTTTTTCGATTTCCAACTGTCGAGGGGTCTTTAACGTGCACAGCCAATAGCATACGGGACCATGGTTTTTTGTCTTATCCGAACGACTAGGCGCTTTTTCCATGTCAGCCCCTCCGACCTGCATCACTGACGGGATTCAATCCTGGACGTTCAGGTTGACGAACAAGCGTCTTACTCACTGAGCTGCCGCGGCCCCCTTCATATCACAACACCATTACTTGATATGATATATAAATAACATCAGAATTGTGAGTGTTGGCAGTTCAGCTCGTAATTCATCATTTTAATAAACTTAGCAAAAAATTTATATTATTATTTTTTTAAAAAACATTTTAATGGTCAACGTTTTTAGTCATGCAGTTTTAAAACTTTTTTTTTAATAAATGACAGAACCAGATTTTTAGAACGAATTTTCTTCTTTTGGCATCGGATCGTAATCTTCTATATTTAGATTTTATTTTTTCATTTTTACTACATAATTTAAAACGTTAAAAGAGCAAGTGACAATATAAGAAAGTAAGCACTTGCAATTGTCAGTTGAGGGGATAGAACTGCATTTGAACATATAGACAACAAACATTTGTCAGTTGAAGGGAGAGAACTTCATTTAAACATACAGACAACAAACATGTAAGTTTTAATCTTATATTTTGCAAGAAAGTGGTTTTTCAGATCATTTGAAAAATTCTTAATATAGTTTAGTAGGATACAATTCTCCCCAAAAAATTCCATTGTTGTATTTTAGTTTTATGATATTATAAAAAAAACATTTGTTGTACATTATATCAAAACATTGACAAGTGAGAAGCGTTAAATGAAACAATACACTGTACACAGGATGATGATACATTGTAAAACAACAACGTACACTCTCACATGCCATCAGGTATGGGAGTGTAAAAAAAAAAGGATTAAATGACCCTTTATATGCGATTTTAAAAGATAATGTATGTCCATTACTAATACGCCCTGTCAGTGATGCAGGTTTAATGATACGAAGGTGGCTTAGTGAGTCAGACGCTTGCTCGCCAACCTGAACGTCCAGGGATGAATCCCGTCAGTGATACAGGTCGGAGGGGCTGACATGGTAAGGGCGTTCAAAAGTGGGTGTAAATAAACCGATGTGCTAATTGGCTGTGCATGTTAAAGATCCCTCGACAAATGGAAATTGATAATAATATCAGGCTAATGCACACTGCATGGCGTTTGCCCGTGCTCAATATAGGTGCAGAAAAGCAGGACGTAAAACTCTATTCATTTCATTTCATTTTTCAAAAATTAGAAATTTCTATAATACTTCCACTGTAATATATTTTTTCCGGGTCGCATTAAGGAAGTTAAAATTTCAAGATTACAAGCAAATGACGTCAAAACCGGAAGTGATATAAAGATTCTAGAAATAATTTTTTGTTCAGAATCAAATTGTCTATCTACTTGTAAGTTTTTAGATCGATCGAAAAAATTTCAAAAAACACGCACAGTTTCAATGGAATTTGACACAAAATTTGCAAGTTTTAAAAAGCGCAATTTTGATTCAAATATATTGTGTTATATATCATTTGAAAGAGCAGATTTAGCATAGTAAAAATGAAATAGAATTAGTGACGTATGTAAATTAGGTCACGTGACAGAGCTCTTTAAAGTTAAAAATTGCGATAAAACCGGAAGTAAACATTAGAAATCGAAAATGAATATATCATCTGATAGATCTCGTCAAGGGCAATAATTTTTGTACAGGTCAAGAGGTCATCAAAGGTCAAGGTCACTAGATATAAGCCTTGAAAGTTTCGGTCATTACTGAAATTCTTGTTCCGGAAATGTAAAGAAATTGAAATCGAAATTAAAAAATCGACAACCTACATTTTTTTTTCAATCGATTGCAGAAGTCGTAGATTTCAAAATTAAAAAAATCCGATTAACCCTCGGTTCTGAATTAAAATTTTAAGAAACATAGGTCAGTTCAAGATGGCGGCTGATCCCTTACACCTGGAAAAAATTTCATCATTTTATTTTTTATGTTTGACCAAATCTATGATAACACAAAACATTTTTTTCAAATATCTTCAATATTCCGGAAGTTGAAATTGAAAGTTTAGAAGCAAATGACGTCAAAACCGGAAGTGATATCGAAACTTTGAAAATTGATTTTCTTTGGAAATTCATATGTCTATGTTATTGAAAGGTTTCAGATCGATCGAAATAAAATTGCAAAAGTTAAAAAAAATCCTTTAAAAAGTGCTCCAAAAGTCAGCTACAAAAGTCAAAATATGAATTTTTCAAAATTGTAATTTGTAGCTATTGGGTTAAACAAAAGAACCAAAAAAGACCGATCACAATCTGTTGGAAAAATGAGTTGAAAATGGAAAAACCCTAAAATACGACTTTTTAATATACGTCATTTCCGGTTAGGCAAAAATGCGCCATTTTACATTTAAGCAACACCGAGCAGTTAATCATCGCAGGAAATGATGTCAAGTTATGTGTGGTATGTGCAGTTTTGGCTGGGGAGCGTGACCAGAAATAGACAAAAAAAAAAATAGTCAATTGCAAACCAAAGCAGTGCGTTCGACAAATCGAACGCACTGCAACTAGAACCGTGATAACGGTACTGAGCAGTGCGCAATTTAAACATCCTTGAACGGTTGCATTTTAGTCCTGCATATAAATCATGTCATGTGACAGAGCTGTTTATAGTTAAAAATCTCAATTTTCAATCGGCTATTAAACAGGAAGTAAACATCGGAAAACACAAAGTAAAACATCATTTGATAGATTTTATCGAGGGCAATAGCTTTGGTTCAGATCAAAAGGTCATCAAACGTCAAGGTCACGAGTTTTGAGCTTTGAAAGTGTTTGCTATTGCTGAATTTCTTTAACCGGAAATAGACAAAACCTTTAATCAAAATTAGGAAATCGGCTGTCACCATTTTGTTAGTAATATATTGAAGATGCCATAGACATCAACATTATGTAAATCGTATGATATCCTGATCACTTATATCGATTTAAAGAAAAGTTTGTCATTTCAAGATGGTGGTCTACTAGTTACTTGCGGGTCCAATTTTATCCTTTTTTTTCTATGAATGTTATGTCATGTTATATCTTCAAAAGAATGTGTCGACTCTCTTTAAAATCCACAATTTAGGAACCACGTGTTTTTTCGCGCCAAAAAAGCCACGCAGTTACTTTAGAACAATGAACAAAATTTCCAAATTAAAAAAAAAAGAAGCAAAATGATTAAATTATCTACTATTATATATCAAGAGGAGATAAAGCATAATAAGAAAAGACGTTTTTTTTTGTGACGTACGTGAATTAGGTTCAAACTGACAATTTTCAAATGGCTATAAAACAAGAAGTAAATATTGGACAACAAAAATGAATTCACCATTGGATAGATCTCATTTCGGGCAATCACTTTTGTTCGGATCATAAGGTCAACAAATGGCAAGGTCACAAGTTATGAGCTTTAAAAGTGTTACAATAATTGCAGAATATCTTATACCGGAAATAGACAAACACCATAATCACTAGAAAGAGGAGGTAAAGCGTAATAAGAATATATGATATTTTGTGACGTGACGTCACGTGACAGAGCTGTTCAAAGTTCAAACTAACAATTTTTAAATGGCTATAAAACCGGAAGTAAATATTGGACAACAAAAATTAATACACCGTTGGGTAGATCTCATCATGGGCAATAACTTTTGTTCAGGTCATAAGGTCACCAAAATCCAAGGTAACATGTAATGAGCTTTGAAAATTTTGGCCATTTCTGAATATCTTTTACCGGAAATAGGCAAACATCATAATCGAAATTAGCAAATTGGCTGTCATCATTTTGTTGGCCATAGATTGAAAATGCCCTAGACATCAATATTATACAAATCGGATGATACCTTGTTCACTTCTCTCGATTTAAAGAAAAACATGTTCATTCAAGATGGTGGCCAGCGTGTTAGTTCCGGTTACGATTTTATCATATTTTTTTCTTAGTTAGTCATGTTCTTCCATATCTTAAGAAAAAATTGTTACCTATCTTATGAAATCCGTAATTCAGATAACACGTGTTTTTTCCCGCCAAAAAAAACCACGCAGAGTTACTATAGAACAAAGAACAAAATTCGAAAAAGCAATTTTGATCGAAATATCTAGTTTTATACATTTTTGGAAACAGGAGATAAAGCGTGATAATAATAGAAGATAATTTGTGACGTACATGAATTAGGTCACGTGACAGAGCTGTTTAAAGTCAAAAATTGCAATTTTCTGACGGCCATAAAACCGGAAGTAAACATTGGGCATCTAAAATGATTATATCATTGGATAGATCTCGTCAAGGGCAACAACTTTTGTTCAGGTCACAAGGTTACTCAAGGTCAAGGTCACAAGATATGAGCCTTAAAAGTTTTGACTATTACTGAAAATTTTTAACTGGAAATAAAAACAATTCTGAATCGAAATTCAAAAATCGGCTTCCCATGTTTTGTTAACAATCGATTGAAGATTCCATAAACATCATTTTTATTCAAATCGGATGATTCCCTGATTCTGAATTTCGATTTAAAGAAAAATCAGTCATTTCAAGATGGCGGCTAATATGAAATATCTGGGTCAAATTTTATCATTTCATAATTTGTCAATGATTATTCCTAGCACATTGCAAAAAGATTTTATTGCATATTTTCATTATTCCGGAAGTTAAAATTTCAACTTTGCAAGCGAATGACGTCAAAACCGGAAGTGATATAAAATTTTTGAAAATACCATTTTGTTCGCAATCAAAATGTCTATGAACGTGTAAGTTTTCAAATTGCTCAAAATAAAATTGCAAAAGTTAAAAAAATTGTCTAAAAAAGTGCTCCAAAAGTCAGCGACAAAATTCTTAAAGTGCATGTTTTGAAACTTTTATCTAAAAGCAAATCGATTAATGAAATAAACAAAAAAAATCCCATCAAAATCGGTTGAAAAGAAGAGGTGATAATGGCAAAAATTTTAAAACGCATTTGTTTTCATACGTCATTTCCGGTTATGTGAAAATGCGTCATTTTATATTCATTCACTAATGAGCACATATTTATTGTGGGAAATCATGTCAGATTATGCGTGGCATGTGCAGTTTTGGCTGGGGATCGTGACCAGAATTCGAAAAAAAAACTAGAACTGTACAGTTAACAGTACTGGTGCAGGGCGGGTTACGACATACAGTTACGACGGTGCGGCAATATTCGATTGTGCATTCACTGTACTGATAATTCAATGCTCCAGATCAACAGGGTAATGCAATTGATACTATGATTATAGACATACATATCAAGTTTAAATTCTGATAAGAAATAAGTAAGTTGGCGATGCGCATGCGCACTACATAAATTTGATATTTCCATGATATTTAGAATCTTATTATACACATGCATGCCAATTTTGAATGAATTTGGTTCAGAAATAAGAAAGTTAGCAATGCGCATGCGCAAAACACAAATTCAATATCTCAACTATATTTCGAATCGGAATATACATATACATACCAAGTTTCATGAAATTCGGATAAGAAATAGGAAAGTTAGCTACGCGCATGCGCACTTCACAAATTCAAAATGTCCATGATATTTCTAATCTAATTATACACATACATACCGATTTTGATGAAATTTAGATAAGAAATAAGGAAGTTGATATTGCGCATGCGCAGAACTAAATTTAACATTTCTCCTAAGTTTTGAATCCGATTATGCGTGTACATGCCAAGTTTCGTTAAAATCGGATAACAAACAAAAAAGTTAGCATCGCGCATGCGCACAACGCATATTTTGTATTTGTCTTTAAATCATTATTCGAACATGAAGGTATATGCAAATTTTGAAGAAAATTGGTTCATAAATAAGAAAGTGGGTCAATTAAGCAGTGGGTGTGCCTACAGGGTGCTTCAGTAAGTTAAATTTTCAGCATGACGTAGTTTAGTCCATCCTAGACCTCCCTTTAATGCGTAAATTGAATATAATTCATATCTAACAAAAATCGAGGTAGAGCCCCTTTAACTTTACATGTCAAACTTACTGACTCTATTAATAGTGACACTGTTTATACAGTCAATTAACTGACATACCTATTATTGCCCCAGGTTAAAGTATGGGATATGGAAATATGCAAGTTACATAGAAGTGTTCCATATTTTTGGAAATCTGAGAAACCCAGCATTACGGATCCGAAAAAAATATTGCTCTATCTATATTAGGGCCCTCGTAAAAACGCTTTAAAGATGCAAAATCACATTTGAGTCACACCTCTATAACAGAAAGCACGTGTCGGACATGAAAAATGAATACATCATGTTAAAGCTCTCATAATTCTTTATGAGATCTGTAAATATCAAGATGATCTGAGGTCAAGTTCTCGAGATAGAAGCCTTTAAAGTTTGATCAAAATCGCAACATTTTCTTAAATTGAATTTTGACATCGCCAAATCTGATATTATTTGAAACCTTTTAAAGAGTACATTAAAAATCAGCAAACATTAGAATGTTATTCCAGTTAGGTTTTGTGCAATAGCACTGGCAATATGCTAAAAAAGCCATGTTTGGAGCCCTATAAAATAGGTTATAATTGTCTGACCCCAAAGGTCAAAAGGTCATCAGAAGGTCAAGGTCGCAAGGTATCATTGTGTGTCATATTAAGGTCATCCAAGGTCAAGGTCATGTGATACAAGCCTCTAAACTTTGGAAAAAAACATTCAGTTATACAAAAAAGGCAAAATCGAAAATCAAAATTCGGCTTCCCATAAGTTGTAGAGAAAGTTTTAATCTTTCGTTTAACATCAAAATTGTGAAAGTCGAATAATAAATGGATTCAAAATAGCAATTTTAACAAAATGACCAAAACCAATATGGCGGCTTAATTATAACTTCCGGTAAATATTTTTTTGATCTGAACAGTTTGTAATAAGAGCATGAATATTATGCATACCTTATTTTTTATCATAACTCAGTTTTATTAGAAATCACACAACCGGAAATGAAAAAACATGATATCATTGAAACCGGAAGTGATGCAAAAAATTTGAATGTGTAGAATTATTTGCAATTACCGACAGTATACACCATAGAAATTTCAAATTGATCCGTTAAAAATCAATCAAAAAATCATACTTCGATTAATTACAGCATGAAAAAGTGACGAACGATTTTCATATAATCGAATTTTTTCAAGTTCCGTTATTTGTCTTTTGTTACAAGGAATACGATGAAGGTAATTTGAGCACAATCGGTTGATAAATACGTTCTCTAGGGTCCATTTTATGTTTGTTGCTCATGTCGCTTCATGTTGCGCGGAACAATTTTGTTTTACATTTAATAGTTGATTAGCCACAGGTTAGAAAACGTCATGAAATCTGTTTTTCCATACATGTTACCATTTTCGAGGAATAGGCCGCGCCGTGGACGAAAAAAAAAAAAAAAAAATAATCAAAACGAAAACAAAGCAGGGCGTACGAAGTACGCCCTGCAAAAAAATAGTCATTATGAAAACAAAGCAGTGCGTTCGCTAGAACGCACTGCAACTAGAATCGTGAGACGATACTGGGCAGTGCGCATCCGGTTTCGCCTATGGGTGAAAAGTGTCATTTTCAATCCATACATATAAATTGTTTATATTCGGGAGTGAAAAGTAGAATAACCAGTTCACGTTCGCTGAAAAATGGAATAACTAGCGTATGATCGGTAGTGAAAAGTCATCTGATTAAAAAGTCGTTGTTTTTATTTATGTACATTTTTATACATCATTGGAAGTAGAATATTTAAAGAATATTTATTAATATTTTTCATATGTAATATCATATGATAGAAATGAAGTGAAATGAATGGAGTTTACGTCCTATTTTTCTGCACCTATATGGGCTAACTGAGGACGGGCAAATGATGGGAAATTTTGCCAAGACAGCGGCATTAGCCTGCTCTTTTTTTCGATTTCCAACTGTCGAGGGGTCTTTAACGTGCACAGCCAATAGCACATGGTTTATTGTCCCATCCGAACGACTAGGCGCTTTTTCCATGTCAGCCCCTCCGACCTGCATCACTGACGGGATTCAATCCTGGGCGTTCAGGTTGGCGAGCAAGGGTCTTACTCACTGAGCTACTGCGGCCCCCTTCATATCATAACACCATTACTTGATATGATGTATAAATAGCATCAGAATTCTGAGTGCTAACTCTCATAAAAGTTCGCAGTTCAACTCGTAATTTATCATTTCAATAAACTTAGCAAAAAATTTATATTATTATTTTTTTAAAAAACATTTTAATGGTCAACGTTTTTAGACATGCAGTTTTAAAACCCTTTTTTTAATAAATGACAGAACCAGATTTTTAGAACGAATTTTCTTCTTTTGGCATCGGATCGTTATCTTCTATATTTAGATTTTATTTTTTCATTTTTACTACATAATTTAAAACGTTAAAAGCGCAAGTGACAATGTAAGAAAGTAAGCACTTGCAATTGTCAGTTGAGGGGATAGAACTGCATTTGAACATATAGACAACAAACATTTGTCAGTTAAAGGGAGAGAAATGCATTTTAACATACAGACAACAAACATGTAAGTTTTAATCTTATATTTGCAAGCAAGTGTTTTTTCAGATCATTTGAAAAATTCTTAATATAGTTTAGTAGGATACAATTCTCCCCCAAAAATTTCATTGTTGTATTTAAATTTTATGATATTATAAAAAAAAAACATTTGTTGTACATTATATCAAAACATTGACCAGTGAGAAGCGTTAAATGAAACAATACACTGTACACAGTACACTATTTATGAATTGATTGACGTGTTGAGGGGATGATACATTGTAACACAACAACGTAGACTGTTAGCAAGACGTATTCGTGGTGAACGTGCATAAAACTTTCCTCTTCATCAGACATCAAAAGACATGTTTTTCAATGTGATTTTACAATTTCATAATAGATGGTGTGAACATTTTATAATTATTTCATCGGACATTTTTTTTCTAAGTTTTCAGTGATGTTTTGTCATCTATTTATTGTTTGTCAACTTCTCTGGCGACTCAGACTTATCTTTACCTTTCCTTAGTTTTAACCATAATCTGTGTTTTTAATGTAGCATCATCTATCGTTAAATAAATATCTGTAGGTTCATGTTTGTCCCTCTTGGTTTACTTTCATTTATCTCATTGTAAATAATCATTTTATCATCAATCATTATAGTAAGCTGATCTCTTGAATATTTTTAAAAACTTACATAAATTTATCCTCATTTTCATATACGATTGGCAGCCTCCATACAGCATGGAAATTCCCTTAGGAAATATATTTATTTTGTAACATTAAAAATGGTTTCAGCAAGATGGACACATATCAACTGATAATGTTTGGCTGTAGAAAATAAAGGAATGCTTATTCAAAAAAAGAAAAAAAACGTAGACTCTCACAATACCCCCCTGTCAGTGATGCAGTTTTAAAGATATGAAGGGGGTCCCGTTGGCTTAGTGAGTCAGACGCTTGCTCGCCAACCTGAACGTCCAGGAATGAATCCCGTTTATGATACAGGTCGGAGGGGCGTTCAATCGTGGGTGTAAATAAACCGATGTGCTAATTGGCTGTGCATGTCAGAGATCCCTCGACAAATGGAAATTGATAATAATATCAGTCTAATGCAAAATTTTCCTCATTGCGCACTGCATGGCGTTTGTCCGTCCTCAATATAGGTGCAGAAAAGCAGGACGTAAAACTCTATTCATTTCATTTCATTTTTCAAAAATTGGAAATTTTTATAATACTTCCACTGTAATATATTTTTTCCGGGTCGCATTACATTATTTATTATTTTTATGATGACCATTTTTAACAAAATGCAAACAAATATTTTCAAATATCTCCAAAACTGAGGAAGTTAAAATTTCAAGATTACAAGCAAATGACGTCAAAACCGGAAGTGATATAAAGATTCTAGAAATATTTTTTTGTTCAGAATCAAATTGTCTATCTACCTGTAAGTTTTTAGATCCTTCAAAAAAATTTCAAAAAAACACGCACAGTTTCAATGGAATTTGACACAAAATTTGCAAGTTTTAAAAAGCGCAATTTTGATTCAAATATATTGTGTTATATATCATTTGAAAGAGCAGATTTAGCATAGTAAAAATGAAATAGAATTTGTGACGTATGTAAATTAGGTCACGTGACAGAGCTCTTTAAAGTTAAAAATTGCAATTTTCAAATGGCGATAAAACCGGAAGTAAACATCAGAAATCGGAAATGAATATATCATCTGATAGATCTCGCCAAGGGCAATAATTTTTGTACAGGTCAAGAGGTCATCAAAGGTCAAGGTCACTAGATATGAGCCTTGAAAGTTTCGGTCATTACTGAAATTCTTGTTCCGGAAATGTAAAGAAATTGAAATCGAAATTCAAAAATCGACAACCTACATTTTTTTTGCAATCGATTGCAGAAGTCGTAGATTTCAAAATTAAAAAAATCCGATTAACCCTCGGTTCTGAATTAAAATTTTAAGAAACATAGGTCAGTTCAAGATGGCGGCTGATCCCTTGCACCTGGATAAAATTTCATCATTTTATTTTTTATGTATGACCAAATCTATGATTACACAAAAAATTTTTTTCAAATATCTTCAATATTCCGGAAGTTGAAATTGAAAGTTTAGAAGGAAATGACGTCAAAACCGGAAGTGATATCGAAACTTTGAAAATTGATTTTCTTTGGAAATTCATATGTCTATGTTATTGGAAGGTTTCAGATCGATCGAAATAAAATTGCAAAAGTTAAAAAAAATCCTTTAAAAAGTGCTCCAAAAGTCAGCTACAAAAGTCAAAATATGAATTTTTCAAAACTGCAATTTGTAGCTATTGGGTTAAACAAATGAACCAAAAAAGACCGATCACAATCTGTTGGAAAAATGAGTTGAAAATGGAAAAACCCTGAAATACGACTTTTTAATATATGTCATTTCCGGTCAGGCAAAAATGCGCCATTTTACATTTAAGCAACAACGAGCAGTTAATCATCGCAGGAAATGATGTCAAGTTATGTGTGGTATGTGCAGTTTTGGCTGGGGAGCGTGACCAGAAATAGACAAAAACTAGAACCATGAATGGTACCATGCAGTGCGCATCCGGTTTCGTCCATTGGTGAAAAGTGACATCTTTCCATTCATGATGTCAGGTTTACAGAAGCAAGCTTGTTTTACATTAAAATGCAGAAGGTACAAAATTTTAAAACGCACAATTTTGAATTCGGTAGTGAAAAGTAGAAAAACCAGTTCACACACGGTAGTCAAAAGTGAAATAAACATTTCATGTTCGGTAGTGAAAAGTCATCTGATTAAAAAAAAGCGTAATCACGGTTTGATATACATCAGTGGAAAACGCATATCACAAAATTTCTAAGATTTGTAAATAAGGTCTAGGACACATGAAAGAGCCAAATCTCAATTTAGAAACGGACTGCACAGTATTCATACTTCACAGTTTGAAATACAGATCGAATTTTATCAATGCATAATTCATTCAAAGAAAATATATATTATGTTTCTTTCAAAACAGTTACAATGTAAAAAAGGTACATTAATGATAACTTATCGCCCAAACGCAAGTTAATGGGAGAGGGCGATCGCCCAAACGCAGCTTTATGTCAAAATGTAGTACTCTCCCTTCAACTGAAATTTTAATTTAATATTTTACAAGCAGATGGAATAACTAATTTTCAAAATTCAAAAGGCGCTATTTTCATTAAAAAAATATTGTGTTGTATATAATTGAAAAAGTAGATTTAGCATAATTAGATTGTGAAAGAATTTGTGACGTACTTGAATAAGGTCACGTGTCAGAGCTCTTTAAAGTAAAAAACTGCAATTTTCAAATGGATATCAAACCGGAAGTAAACATCGGAAAACCTAAATGAAAGTATCCGTGCATAGGTAACATTCATGCCAATGAATTTTTTCAGGTCACATGGTCACCGAAGGTCAAGGTCACGAGATATAAGCCTTTAAAATTTTGACAATTACTGATTTATTTTAACCGGAAATTAAAATGAATCAGACTTGAAATTCAAAAATCGGCATCTCATGTTTTGATAGAAATTGACTGTAGATTCCATAGATATCTTAATTATGCAAATTCTATAACACCATGAGGCCCCATTTTGCCTTTTATAAAAATATAGCATTTCAAGATGAC
The DNA here is from genome assembly GCA_029955415.1 of Lottia scabra. NCBI lineage: Eukaryota > Metazoa > Mollusca > Gastropoda > Lottiidae > Lottia > Lottia scabra. The sequence goes on along the minus strand of JARJEI010000005.1, from coordinate 11,032,186 downwards.
GACTGATCTGTTACATCCGGGTCAAATTTTATCATTTGTATACTTTTGTGTCTACATTACAAACATATTGCAAAAAGAATTTTTCGAATATCTTCAAAATTCCGGAAGTTGAAATTTCGACTTTGAGAGCTAATAACTTCAAAACCGGAAGTGATATCAAAATTTTGAAAACATATTTTTGTTCGCCATCAAAATGTCTATCTACCTGTAAGTTTTCAGAATGATCGAAATAAAAATTGAAAAAAACACGCACAGTTTCAATGGAAATTGACACAAATTTTTCAAACTTTAAAAGGCGGAATTTTGATTCAAATACATTGTGTTGTATATCATTGGAAAGAGCAGACATAGCATAGTACGACGGTGAAAGAAAATAAGACATATGTAAATTAGGTCACGTGGTAGGGCTGTTTAAAGTGAAAAATTACAATTTTAAAACGGCTATAAAACCGGAAGTAACCATTGGGCATCTGAAAAAAATATGTCATTGGATACATCTAATCAAGGGCAATAACTTTTGTACAGGTCACTTAGTCACAAAAGATCAAGGTCACAAAATATGGGCCTTGAAAGTTTTGACAATTACTGATTTATTTTTACCGGAAATCAGAAAAATTCAGAATTGAAATTCAAAAATAGGCTTCCCATGTTTTGGTCGCAGTCGACTGTTGATTACATAGACATAAACATTATGCAAATTCCATAACACCCTGAGGCCCCATTTTGCGTTTTATGAAAATATACCATTTCAAGATGGCGCTTGATCCGTTACATCCGGGTCAAATTTTATGATTTGTATGATTTTGAGTCTACATAACAAACATATTACAAAAAGAATTTTTCGAATATCTTCAAAATTCCGGAAGTTGAAATTTCAACTTTGAGAGCGAATCACGTCAAAACCGGAAGTGATATCGAAATTTTGAAAATTGCTAAATGTTTGCAATCAAAATGTCTATAAACATGTAAGTTTTCAGGTTGATCAATATAAAATTGCAAAAGTTGAAAAAGTGGTCCAGAAAAGGTGCTCCAAAAATCAGCAAGATTTTTCTCAAAATGATATTGTTAAACTTTTGTATCATGGACAATCGATTAGAGAAATAAGCAAAGTCAGTCCGATCGAAATCGGTTGAAAAACAAAGGAGATAATAGCCAAAACATCAAATCCGATATGTTCTCATACCTCATTTCCGGTTGGTAGGGCATGCGCCATTTTACATTTAAACAATACCGAGCAGTAGATTATCGTGGGAAATCTTGAGAGATGGTGTGTGGCATGCATAGTTTTGGCTGGGCGCTCTGACCAGAAAACGGAAAAAAAAAAAAAAAAAAAGACATTTGCAAAACAATGCAGTGCGTTCGCTAGAACGCACTGCAAAAAAAAAAAACTAGAATCGTGAGACGATACTGGGCAGTGCGCATCCGGTTTCGTCTATGGGTGAAAAGTGTCATTTAAAATGCATACATATAAATTGTTTTTTATTCGGGAGTGAAAAGTAGAATAACCAGTGATAAGTCATTTGATTAAAAAGTTGTTGTTTTTATGTATGTACATTTTTATACATCATTGGAAGTAGAATAGTTAAAGAAAATTTATTAATATTTTTCATATGCAATATCATACATATGAAAGAAATGAAGTGAAATGAATGGAGTTTACGTCCTATTTTTTTCTGCACTTATATGGGCTAACTGAGGACGGGCAAACGCCATGCAGTGTGCATTAGCCTGCTCTTTTTTTCGATTTCCAACTGTCGAGGGGTCTTTAACGTGCACAGCCAATAGCAGTCGGGACCATAGTTTATTGTCCCATCCGAACGACTAGGCTCTATTTCCTTGTCAGCCCCTCCGACCTGCATCACTGGCGGGATTCAATCCTGGACGTTCAGGTTGGCGAGCAAGCGTCTAGCTCACTGAGCTGCCGCATAACACCATTACTTGATATGATATGTAAATGACATTAGAATTCTGAGTGCTAACTTTCTTAAAAGTTCGCAGTTCAGCTCGTAATTTGTCATATTAAAATGACCTTAGCAAAAATTTTTTTTAAAAAAACATTTTAATGGTCAACGTTTTAGACATACAGTTTTAAAACTTTTTTTTTAATAAATGACAGAACCAGATTTTTAAAACGAATTTATTTCTTTTGGCATCGGATCGTTTTCTTCTATATTTAGATTTTATTTTTTCATTTTACTACATAATTAAAACGTTAAAAGTGCAAGTGACAATTTAAGAAAGTAAGCACTTGCAATTGTCAGTTGAGGGGATAGAACTGGATTTGAACATATAGACAACAAACATTTGTCAGTTGAAGGGAGAGAACTGCATTTAAACATACAGAAAACAAACATGTAAGTTTTAATCTTATAATTTGCAAGCACCGGTTTTTTTCAGATCATTTGAAAAATTCTTAATATAGTTTAGTAGGATACAATTCTCCCCCAAAAATTTCATTGTTGTATTTTAGTTTAATGATATTATAAAAAACCATTTGTTGTACATTATATCAAAACATTGACCAGTGAGAAGCGTTAAATGAAACAATACACACTGTACACAGTACACTGATCCTGAAGTGTGTGACGTGCTGAGGGGATGATACATTGTAACACAACAACGTAGACTCTCACATGCCATCAGGTATGGGAAGATGTAATGACCCTTTCTATGCGATATTAAAAGGTAATGAATGTCCATTACTCTTACCCCCTATCAGTGATGCAGGTATAATGATTTGAAGGGGGCGCCAGTGGCTTAGTGAATCAGATGCCTGCTCGCCATCCTGAATGACCAGGGATGAATCCCGTCAGTGATACATGTCGGAGGGGCTGACATGGTAAGGGCGTTCAATCGTGGGTGTAAATAAACCGATGTGCTAATTGGCTGTGATGTTAAAGATACCTCGACAAATGGAAATTGATAATAATATCAGACTAATGCAAAATTTTCCTTATTGCGCACTGCATGGCGTTTGCCCGTCCTCAATATAGGTGCAGAAAAGCAAAGCAGGACGTAAAACTCTATTCATTATATTTCATTTTTCAAAAATTTGATATTTTTATAATACTTCCACTGTAATATATTTTTTACGGGTCACATTACATTATTTTTTTTTTATGATGACCATTTTTAACATAATGCAAACAAATATTTTCAAATATCTCCAAAACTAAGGAAGTTAAAATTACAAGATTACAAGAAAATGACGTCAAAACCGGAAGTAATATAAAGATTCTAGAAATATTTTTTTGTTCAGAATCAAATTGTCTATCTTACCTGTAAGTTTTTAGATCGATCGAAAAAATTTCAAAAAAACACGCACGGTTTCAATGGAATTTGACACAAAATTTGCAAGTTTTAAAAAGCGCAATTTTGATTCAAATATATTGTGTTATATATCATTTGAAAGAGCACATTTAGCATAGTAAAAATGAAATAGAATTTGTGACGTATGCAAATTAGGTCACGTGACGGAGCTCTTTAAAGTTAAAAATTGCAATTTTCAAATGGCGATAAAACCGGAAGTAAATATCAGAAATCGGAAATGAATATATCATCTGATAGATCTCGTCAAGGGCAATAATTTTTGTACAGGTCAAGAGGTCATCAAAGGTCAAGGTCACTAGATATGAGCCTTGAAAGTTTCGGTCATTACTGAAATTCTTGTTCCGGAAATATAAAGAAATTGAAATCGAAATTCAAAAATCTACAACCTACATTTTTTTTGCAATCGACTGCAGAAGTCGTAGATTTCAAAATTAAAAAAATCCGATTAACCCTCGGTTCTGAATTAAAATTTTAAGAAACATAGGTCAGTTCAAGATGGCGGCTGATCCCTTGCACCTGGATAAAATTTCATTATTTTTATTTTTTATGTATGACCAAATCTATGATAACACAAATTTTTTTTTTCAAATATCTTCAATATTCCGGAAGTTGAAATTGAAAGTTTAGAAGCAAATGACGTCAAAACCGGAAGTGATATCGAAACTTTGAAAATTGATTTTCTTTGGAAATTCATATGTCTATGTTATTGAAAGGTTTCAGATCGATCGAAATAAAATTGCAAAAGTTAAAAAAAATCCTTTAAAAAGTGCTCCAAAAGTCAGCTACAAAAGTCAAAATATGAATTTTTTCAAAATTGCAATTTGTAGCTATTGGTTTAAACAAATGAACCAAAAAAGACCGATCACAATCTGTTGGAAAAATGAGTTGAAAATGGAAAAACCCTGAAATACGACTTTTTAATATACGTCATTTCCGGTTAGGCAAAAATGCGCCATTTTACATTTAAGCAACACCGAGCAGTTAATCATCGCAGGAAATGATGTCAAGTTATGTGTGGTATGTGCAGTTTTGGCTGGGGAGCGTGACCAGAAATAGACAAAAAAAAAAATAGTCAATTGCAAACCAAAGCAGTGCGTTCGACAAATCGAACGCACTGCAAAAATAGTCAATTGCAAAACAATGCAGTGCGTTCGAGAATCGAACGCACTGCAATAAGATATTTACTTGCACTGTGGATATAGACCCACAGGACTGTTCTCAACCAAGTCGGCATATGATGTATTGACATCAATCTGCAATGGGATAACGACATCTATATACTCATCATCATAACATTGTTGTACAGCATCGTGTATGGTGTATTCACTTTCACACACATTGAAACATTGGTACCCCGTCACAATCGATAATATTACGAGAACTATAAAAAAAAATGGCAAGTTTAAAAAAAAAGTTTGAGATTTTTACTTTCCCCCTACGCCTTCCTATATAAATATTCCTAACACAGAATCTCAACCAAATAATCCACACATAGAGGCTGTGGCCCACTAACTACTTAAAGGGACAGTCCGAATTTTAAAGGGCCTTTCTGCTTTTTTGAAAAAAGTTTCCATTGTCAAAAAAATCGCAAATGCTACCTGAGAGTATTTTTAAAGTATGATTATTGTATCTCTATACCTTCTTGATCAAACTGAATTTGGTTTTAAAGGGTTAATTACAAACAGGGAGTACTTATTGTTGATTAAGCAATTTGATCTAGTTTTGGTGTTTCCTAGTTTCCTATCAGCGTCCAAAAAACATATCACACTAAAAAAACCTTACGTAAGGTTTTTAAAAATTTTAGCATGTTTTTATCGTTTAAAAATTAACGGTTGGATTTTTTTAGTTAAAACTTTCAGATACATTAAAGGGCACATAGTTACAGATTTTGGTGTAAAGTTTTCACAAATTTAAAATTTGAGCAAAAAAAATTTTTGACCTAAAAAAAATTCAGACTGTCCCTTTAAGTGTGTTATGTTTTTTGGACGCTGGTAGGAAACTACTGAACGGATTTGAGTAAAATAAACGCCTAATTGTAGAGAAATGTCCCTCTTGTGTATTTAAAAAGTTTCAGCTAGAAATATGGAGCCATTTAAAGGGCAAACACCGAAAACTAGATCAATTTGCTTAATTAACAATAAGTACTTCCTGTTTGTAATTAACTTTTTAAAACCATATTCAGTTTGATCAAGAAGGTATAGAGATGCAATAAGTATATACATGTACTTTAAAAATACTCTCAGGTAGCATTTGCGATTTTTTTGATAATGGAAACTTTTCCAAAAAAGCAGAACGGCCCTTTAAAAATAATTTCCATGATTCACAAATATTGTTGGTTGCCACTAAGCATTTAAACAAAGTGTGATCTACTTCTGGTAAGCAACTATGTGAGTAAATGTCCCAGAGGCCCACTCAGCAGGAAAAGCTTATTCAAGTACTATTCCATATCATAAGCTTCAAGTTGCAATAGCTTCAACAGAATTGTTTGCTTTCTTTTGCTGGCCTTTCAATGGTACAATCCTGGTTCTTGATAATAAATACTTTCTAACTTACCTTTGATTATCATATTGACGATACAACAGGAGTCGGTCAGAAGCAAATAATCTGTAAAAATTCGTTACTTGATAACAGACGAAGGGGATACCTATATATATAGGGTCTTCTAATCTAATCTAACTGTTGCGAAATATTTGATATTAAAGAGATTCTTTGAGTCTTTTAGGTTTATTATCTGTACATATTTCAGATATATTAAAGGTGTAACGTGTCCATTTTCGGGTTCATACAGTTTGTAAACCGACTAGATGTTGTTCGCTTCCAGAGGATGTTACAGAATCCAATTTATACGTAGGCTACCGTCACATACCATGTTCCTTCAGCAACATTAGACAATGGCAATATCTACCGTTGCCGGATTGACGGAGTTTTCTCATCATCAAGAACTAATAACATCGTTTTGAAAACACTACGTCACATTCAATTTATGTCCGTTGAGACTCGATTATCACAAGGTAAAATTGTTACAAGAAATTTGACGTCTGGTCATTCGAAAGTTTTCCCCCAATAATTTGTTACAAGTAATATAATTGGTCGAACAATAATCGTTCGACCAATCAACCTTAATGACGAGAATGATAGCAACGGATTAATGTAATGAAATGAAATGATAGCCGTTGCTAAAAGAACATGGTCACATACATACAATGATCCAATTGCGCACTAGTTTAAGAGCACTATTTGATGACTTCCCCCTTTAAATACAGTTTATATCCAACATTCCTTTGTTGTATCGATTTGATGACTTGTTATCATTTGTTTTTTTTGGTGAATATATATTTTGTTCTATCGTAGGAGTGGGCTTAAAGTTGGTCTCCCATTTTTTTTTAAAGGAGAACAATCGACATTTTCGGCAGTTGATTAGTAAAGCCATGAATAAATGAAAATAGTCTTCTGTACTAGAACTCTCATTATTCCCTTCTTTTTTTATTTTAGTTTATCCTTCGTCTTTTTTAATAGATCTAAATTGATTCGGATAAAGGTTGGATAATGAAACATTAGCGAGATTGACAATCTTTCGAGTGTGTCTGACATCTTTAAGTGTCTCACATCTTCCACTTTCATCCTAAAAAAAATTAAAAGAAATTTCAGTATCGTAGCCGCCTTATATGATATCAGTACCTTTGTTCATACCGTTGTCGTCTGTTTCAAAAGAGTTATGTCCCTTATGTTTTCATTTCAAAACAGGTCGATAATTGTCAACCTGCCAAGAAGAAAACGTGTTTCGTTATCTATGATAATTTTCTAACGATTTAAAATTTTAATGAATATTCATTTTTAGCGTCATTCCATAATGTACATGTAAATTCGGTTGTAGATTAAAAATATTATGTTTCTTGATTTATTATCGAACTACTGTTAAACCACTTTGAAGATATATCTGTAAAATATATACTGCACTATTAGTTAGTTTTTGAACCACTAAAAGCAGATATTATAAAATTATTAATAGCTTATGAAAGCAGAAGTAGAATTCTTCGAAGCTTCATTATAATCGACGTGCCATTTGTCTTAAAGAATTTGATAGATTTATTCCTACTCTGTAAGTAAAAGTATTTTTAATGTTTGTTTTGTTCCATAATAACATCCCAGTTCGACGGGTAGTATTGTATGTTTGTTCTAGGAGGTAGTAATATACCTTTAATACCACATATAATAATTTTAATGGCAAATAAAATATATTTGTTGTGTTCTGGACAGGTCCGTAGCCTGCCAAGTACTTTTAGGGGGGCAAACGTCCAATCAAGGGGGGCAGTCTAGATATCCACCCAAAAACACCCCCACACCCCTTTTATGGAAAACTTTGTGTTATTGCAATGCATTGCAGGCCCGTAGCCTGCCAAGTAATTTTAGGGGGGCAAACGTCCAATCAAGGGAGGCAGTCTAGATATCCACCCAAAAACACCCCCACACCCCTTTTATGGAAAACTTTGTGTTATTGCAATGCATTGTTACGCCATTATAGTGCCGTCTGTAGAGTTATTTCTACATGTAATGGTGCAGTCGGAAGCCTGCGAATGAGAATTTCTGAAGTTTGGGGACACCTAGAAAATTTAGATAATTTGACTCCTTGAAACGCGATATCCTGACATTTCCTGATATTTTCCAGCGAATTTAAGGTTCAAGACTATTTCTCTGGGTTCAAAGGGTTCTTGTTTGAAAACATTTTGAGATTTAGACGCCAATTAAAGACATTTCCCGACGAATTTAGGGTTTAAGGTTAATTGAATAGGATTTGAGGTATGTCACTGAGAAAATTTTAAGAATTGAACACCTTTTTTTGCTGCTGAGAACGCCAATTGGAAGTCTGGAAACACGATTTCCTGAAGTCTCTACTAGAAAATTTTGAGAATTTGACTCTCTGAAACGCGATTTCCTGATGAATTTAAGGTTTACTTGTAGAGGAATATTATGACTAAAACATAGCAAAATCGAGAAAAAGATGTAAATAAAAATTCCTGATATTTCCCAGCGAATTTAAGGTTCAAGACTATTTCTATAGGGTCAAGGAGATCCTGTCTAAAAAAAGAAGAGATTTAGACGCGAATTTCAGACAAGGTTAGGGTTATTTGAATAGGGTCTGAGCTGCCGAGAACGCCAATTGGAAGCCTCGAAACACGATTTCCTGAAGTCTGGACCTCTTCTAGAAAATTTGACTCCCGGAAACGCGATTTCCTGATAAGGTTTAAAGGACTGCTGGACGAATACTGGAACATTTTGAGAATCAGGGGCCTTATTCACCAAGCTCTCGTAAGTCACTGCGAGCTCGCAAAGTCCTCTTAGCGGTCTCTTTAGCAATTTGTCGTATTCATAAAGGATTAGTTAAGTTAAGAATTTGCAGCTTTCTCGTAAATCGTCTCTTAAATCAGCCGATTTCTACGTGATCTCTCGAGGCGAGGTCACTTAATGACCACGCAAGTCAGTTTCACCATGGCGCTTCTGCAAATCATAGTAATAAATGCTGACCGCAATCAGCACCGACGTCCGAGAATATTTCGGGACCGCACCAATCCTTTAGATGTACTAGTATATGACGATGTGGATATGTTACAAAGATTTCGAATGACCCGTCATACAATCTTTGAAATCATCGATTTAATACAAGGAGATATTGAACATGAAACGGATAGAAATCATGCAATTTCGGCAGCATTACAAACACTGTGTGCTTTACGATATTATGCCACGGGTAATTTTCAAAAAGTAAGTGCGGATATCTTTGGGATAAGTCAGCCGTCAGTTTCAAGGATACCGTATATGTAAGAGTGTCCCCTATTATGCCAATGATCCTAACTTCAAGTTCTGTAAGTGGTTTTTCACTTTTCTTACCACCTCCAGTCTTACTTTCATCTTTTTTTACTTGTTACTTGAATTTGTTAGTGAATCACAAAATTTAGACGATATAATTGCATAGTTTTGCTCAATTTGATTAACGAGAACTTCTAACTCTCTCTCACCGAAATTAGCTTTACGTTTTGTCTTTTCGGCCATGATAACAAATGAGAACTACAGCAACTGAACTCTGAATATATGACTATTTACTACACAAGAAAAAAAAATTCCCAGAAAAACCTCTGTACAAGGGTCTCGTAAGCTACGAGACGGCAGTTTGCGAGGCCGGCTGTTGCGTGGACGTTTATGAATACCGCGTCTAGCATCGTGGTCTCGCATCGGTGAAGTTAAGAGACCTCGCACACTTCTGCGAGATCGCAACCTACGAGAGCTTGGTGAATAAGGCCCCAGATACCTAAAAACGCAAATTCTTAACATTTCCTGCTATAAAGACACCCCTTGACTCAGTAAAATGAATTAATGTATCTTTTAAAAATAACACTTGAGGTTTTTAGGGGGGCAAGATTTGAATTAGGGGGGGCAAAGCCCCCCTAAGCCCCCTCTTGGCTACGGGCCTGGTTTTGTCCAGATCTTTCTTTTATTTTTATTTTTTCTTCTTCCCACCCTTTCTTTCTATTGAGTATTCTCTTTAATTAATATTGTTAGAAAAAATATTTATAGCCTTCTGCTTAATATGCTTTGCATGGATTCCTTCATGGAGAAGATGCAAAGATATAAAAAGAATAATTATACAATGTATAATAATATTGAAATGGCTATGTTATACTTACAATATTTATTGATCTGGATAATTGTGACAGAAAGTCACATAGAACTGTATTTAGAGTCCCAACCACCCTTCTGACTGTTAAATTTTTTTAACGTTTTTGCTTTAAAAAGAATAGTTTTTTCTCTAAAATTTGTATTGAGCAATCTTCATGTACATGTATGTAAACTTTTACTTTTGCCAGAGTAGGGTGGTTTGGATGTTATATTTTCAGCTTGTTTGAATGCAAAGTTTAAGATTCTTATTTCAACATTATAATAAGGTGGTTTTACACAAGACACATATCAGAAATGACTTATTTCACTGTTTTTCCCTGCTATAGAAAGAGTGTAAATATTTGTTTATCTCAGCCAGTCAGCCAACCCATCTCTTATTATTGTATTAAATATGTTTTTATTCTAAAATCTTGTATTCTCATTTAGTATATGGGATGTGACAGTGTTTATCAGTCTTTACTTCACCTCTGGACCAGATCTACACGAGGAAATAGCCTACCAGATAAAAATAAGTGATCAAGATGGGATGATTTCAACATTAAAGCGATACCACCTCTTAGAATGAACAAACTTGGTTTAGGTATACACAAGATGAGTATATATTCATCAACGGTGTCCAAAGTAAACAAATAGAATCAAATAAACCCATAAAACTATGTAATTTTCCATACAATTAAATGTTATGATTGAAAAGGCTTAAAATTTCAGTAAGGGTTTTTTATACGCCCACATGAAATGGGGGGCGTATATTGTCGTCACCCATGCATGTCCGTCCGTCGGTCCGTCCGTCCACAATTGCTCGTAAACACTCTACAGGTCACAATTCTTGACGGATTTTGACGAAACTTAATGGTAATGTTTATTTCCGCCCAAGGATGAACCCTATTGAAAATCAGCAAAATCGGAAAATATTTACTATGAATTATTGCCCTTATTCTTGAAAACGCGTTCGATTTTTTGCTTGTAAACACTCTACTGGTCACATTTCTTAACAGATTTTGATGAAACTTGCTGGTAATGTTTATTGGCACTCTAGGATGAACCCTATTGAAAATCAGCAAAATCGAAAAATATTTACCATGAATTATTGTTGTTGTTGAAAACGCGTTCGATTTTTGGCTCGTAAACACTATACAGGTCACAATTCGTAACGGATTTTGATGAAACATACTGATAATGTTTATTACCACCCAAGGATGAACCCTATTGAAAATCAGCAAAATAAAAAAATATTTACTATGAATTATTGCTCTTGTTCTTGAAATCATGTTCAATTTTTAGCTCATAAACACTATAGGACAATACTGGACAGATTTTGAAGAAACTTGATGTGAATGTTCTTAATCACTTTTGTTGTAACTGTCAAATATATTTGTTTAAAGTCAAAGCCAGTGGCCCAGTGGGCGTATATTACCTTGCCTGGCAAGCTATGTTCAATTATTGTATAGCCTATAAACCGAGCTTTCTTGATTTATCAGATTATTTAAATAATCTGTTGTGTAGTTATGCCCTTGTTGGCACCCCTGTCCATCAGTTCTGTAGATTTGAGAAAGTTTAGTTTACTTCTGATTAAATTGAAGGCTTATTAAGATTAAGGCCCCTTATGTCAGTTTTGAGGAGTTATCGCCCTTTAACCTCTATACAGTAAATGCTTCTATCAACATCAATTGCTTGTTAACGCTCTAAAAACAGTATTTTTGGATGGAATCAAATGAAATTCAGTATTTGTATACATATTCCAAAAACGAAGATCAAGTTCGAATTTTAGCTATTTTCGACCGTTAGAAGCAGATTTATTACCCTTGCCCAAAGTCTTGAATATGCTAGATTACTATCTTAGTTTTCAACCAATTTTGATGAAACTTAATGTTATTGGACCTAAATCAAAAGGTTTGAGAAAGTTTAGTTTATTTCTGATTAAATTTAAAACTTTTTTGTTGAGCGTAGATGCTGTGGTCCACTATCTTTTCATTTATTCTCTTAGAGGGGAACCTTGTGTTCGGGCTAGAGCCTGTGGCGCTTTATTTCGGTTCTACTTAAACATTCCATTCTGGCAAGGTATCCTACTTTAAATTTATTTAAATTGTCTAAAAGACGTGAACATACAATTTTATGAAGAACGAAAAACTCAATTTAAAAAGAACATTCATGTAGGCCTACATTCAGTGTCGTTATTATGATTTATTATAGTCCTATATAATAGCCCCGAACAACACGTCTATACACGAAAGCATGTCGATTGAAATAGTTTTCCACGAAACGAGGCTATTTCTACTTTTCTTTTCAGTACGCCTTGAAGAGTTTCCATTGATGTGACAATATATAACATATGATTAGGCCTACATGTATTTGGATATATATATGGTTACTCTCCATGGACAAATCTAAAACACTGTTATTTAAGCTGTCAGATAGCAGACCCACAATTAATATGGTCTAACCTTATACTTTTGTCTGGAGGTGTATAAACTAAATGTCGGCCTATTGAGTGTAAAGATTGTTGTAACCAAACTAGGTCAAATTTATGTTATATATCCATTTTATTTCAACGATCAATTTGATAGTTGAATATATCGTGTTGAGACTACAAGCTATGGAGTATATGTCTGTATATCAACTGCGTAAAAAATCATTGTAAATGAGAAAAACAGATCGACAAAATGGCAATGAACCGTGAAAGATTCAGTCGAAGCGGTTCAGAACAATCATCCTTCGACGAAGATAATGCCAGTATTATTTCTGACGATTCGGCATTTTGCGAACAGACAAGTGGTAAAGATAGTCTTGAGCTGAAAGCGATAACGAAAGAAATTGCAGAGTTAGTGGGAGAAATTCAAGACAACCAACACGAGCCTACCAAAGTCTTCAAACAACTGGGCATCATCCGTGACTTGTTCTTCGACAAGCCACAATACAGAAAAGAGATAGGAGATGCATTGTACATCCATGGGTATACATGTTATGCTTACAATATTGTTCGAGCTCTCAAGAAACATGATTTTTTCCATACCGGTGTCCGTGCCTTAACAAACCAAAATTTGCGAACAACTTCTAGAAGGGTGTTGGATATAGCCTGGAACTATTCGAATTACAGCGAATTCTTTTCAGAGGGACTTGCTCAATATGACTTTATAAAGGAACTGTGTGATTATATAGCCCGGAATACACCTGAAGAAATTATGAAGAATCGTGATAAGGAGCATATGACAATGGTATCTATCAGTATCATGAGAAACGTAGCAGCATATCCCCAAACTATCCAACACTTCCATGATATTGACGCTTACTCTAAGATTAAACGATACAGCAAAATTAGTAAGAGGATAATAAAATTAATCACATACACTACCATGGTTATGGTTGCTACAAAAAAACAAGCGGAAGAAATCACATGTCAGTCGGACATTTTTGAATACATTGTACGTTTAATGACGTATGCTACTGGTAGAGATGACTTAGATCGCATAGATGAAAATTACACGGCTGCAGATTTAGCTCTGTACCTCACCAAGATGTCCATTGATGGTAATATAAAGGAAATGATGAAAACAAATATTCTGGATACTTTTTACAACATGTTAAAATCTTCAAACACGGTGGAAAGATATCGCGCATCTTTATGTCTCTTTCATATAAGTCTAAGTAATGATGGAAAAGAATTCATTAAAAACCACACAGTGTTGACTGACTATTCGAAACATCTGGAAATGTACGAAGAACACTTGCCGGTGAAGGAAAATATAAAAGGAGTTCTGAGTGAACTGTTTCCAAAAGGTGATCCCCCCATACAATCCTTATCAAAAACCCGCCATATATTCATTAACTATAACGAAAAAGATAAAGAAATGGTTATGAGAATAGTTGAGAGAATCAAATTGGCTGGTTTCAATGTCTGGATCGACTATGAAAAAGCTGATGGAGATTTTATTGGTGCAATAGCTTCCGCTGTTGAGAATTCATCGGTTGTCGTTGTGTGTGTATCAGAACCACTTCGTCAAGATCCAAGGTGCAGAAAAGTAGCTAATCAGGCATATAATCGGAAGAAGGATTTCATCCCACTTTGTATGCAGTACAACTACAAACCCGATGGTTGGCTGGAACTAATAACTGATCGTAAATATATAGATTTTAGTGGTCAGGAAGCAAAATTTGAAACAAGTATCAATGAGGTTTTGGAACAGCTGAGACGCCAGGAATTTTGGGTGGAAGCGGTACATGTAATGGGTGTCCACAGCAGTCATGGAGATAAAGGAGCATGTCGATATGATCCCGAAGCGGATCTATTTGCCGACGATTTTGTATACAGGCAACCAACCTCTGTTGCACTTGAAGAGATATCTCCAGAGAAGTCTGGTACAATTCCAGTTCATTTAGAAAAGATGGATTCGGTGAAAGTGAAGAAATGGATTATAAACACAAGTTTCAGCACTATTGTTGATAAAATGAGCAATGTAGACGGCAAACAGTTGTGGATATTGCATTGCATGAAGATTCTTGAACGCGAGAAGTACGATAATGTCGTGCAAAATCAATACGGACTCACTAAACGCGAAACTTTGGATTTCAGTTCACGTCTTAGTGTTTTAGTCGCTGAAGGTGCAGTAAGTGTTTAGTAACGTATTATGGCTGTTTATCTTTTCTAATTATCATACCAAAACTATTATATCTGGATGCGTATCGGTGATAATTTTCATACTTAAACTATAACGACTTGGTATATTTGCTAGTTGTCATACCCAAACTCTACTTCTGGATGTGTATTATTGCAAATTGTCGAAACAAAACTATTGCTAATTTCCATGCTAAAACTATCATGACTGTTTATGAATGTTGTGCTATTGTCATGCATGGGTGTGTCATGCCAAAGCTATTCGAGCTGTTTTTCATTGCAAATTTATCATTTTATCACTACCATGGCCGTTATCATTGCTATTTATCATCAATCATACCAAAACTGTTACCAATTGTCATACCAAAATAGTATGGCTGTTTATCATCGCTAATTATCACACTAAAACTCTCATGACTGTTTATCCTTGCTTATTGCTTATTATTACCGTAATAAAACTGATATGGCTGATTGTATATGATTGCTATATAATTATCCCACTAAAACTATCATGATGGTTTATCATTGCTAATTAGGTACTAAAACTATCATGGCTGTCTATCATTGCTTAAAGGGGACCAGTCTTCATTGTTATTGGTTGATTTGGGTCTTGAATATACTTAAGTATCCTTCAGAAGCACTAGAAATGTACGAAAATTGCATATTTCTTCAAATATATCTTAAATTAGACATTTCTCCTTCTATTTCTATAGATGACTTTTCTATATATTCATAGTATCGCTAATGTGTAGTAGGGCATTATAACTTTCAAATGCTAATAATTATGGATGCACATGGATTTGAAGACTCAAATTTCAATGGTGAGTTGTGATTACCAGTACTAAATTGCTGAGCTAAAAAAAGTCCCCGTTTCTGAGACTTGGAAAAATCGACCCACGAAAATGAAGCCTGTGCCTCTTTAATATCGTTATAAAACTGATATGGCTGATTGTGTATCATCGTTAATTGTCATACTAAAACTATCATGGCTGTTCATCATTGCTAATTCCCATACTAAAACTATCATGGCTGTTCATCATTGCTAATTATCATACTAATATTATCATAGCTGTGGTTCAGTGCTAATTTCCATACTAAAACTATCATGTCTGTATATCATTTCTGATTGTCATGCTAAAACTATCATTTTTTTGTCTATATGTTGTATATTGTATCTATATGATTGTCCCCATGGGCTGAGTGTGAGACAGGACCGTATCACTCGTGGTATTGGGCCTAATTCTGACCCATGTAAAATAAAGAGTTTATTATTATTATTATTATGGCTGTTTATCATTGCTAATTCCCATACTCAAATTATCATGGTTGTGTTTCATTGCTAATTCCCATACTAATCAAGGCTGTGTATCATTGCTTATTGTAATTTTAAAACTATCAGGGCTGTTTATAATTCCCATACTAAAATTATCATGGTTGTGTTTCATTCCTAATTTCCATACTAAATTTATCATGGCTATGTAGCTATGTATCATTGCTTATTGTCATGCTAAAGCTATTATGGCTGTTTAACATTTCTTATTTCCATACTAAAACTATCATTGTTGTGTTTAATTGCTAATTTCCACACTAAAACTTTCATGACTGTGTATCATTGCTAATTTCCATACTGAAACTATCATGGCTTTGTGTCATTGCTTATTGTCATGTTAAAACTATCATGGCTGTGTACAGGCCCGTAGTAAGCAATTTCTTATTGGGGGCAAATTGTGCAAAAACGCATTCTCAAGGGTGGTGGTGCAGAATTGATGGCTGCTCCTGCCTATTTAAAGCAATTTTTATTTAACTGGACCTCACAGAATACCAGTCATTTCTCGTTATATCTTAATGCTAAAATTATGGGGGTGGTGGGTTATTAGGCCCTGCCATTCCTGTTCCTACGGGCCTGATGTATCATTGCTTATTGTCACGCTAAAACTATATTGGCTGTGTATCAGTGCTTATTGTCATACTAAAACTATCATGGCTGTTTATCATTGCAAATTCCTATACTAAAACTATCATAGCTGTTTATCATTGCTAATTTCTCTACTAAAACTATCACGACTGTCTATCAGTGTTAATTTCTATAATAAAACTATCATGGTTGTGTATCAATGTTAATTGTCATTTTTAAATTGCTGTGCCTTATGTTGTGTGTATCTTTGATAAATACCTATTTCTTCATACAAAAAACCCATTTGAATTAAATCATTACAGGTCAAAAATTTAAAATCATATTAAAACCCCAATTCCACTTACAACATGAGATTATATAGATAAGAAAAAAATCAGAAAGTGTTCAAGAAATATTTAATATATTAGACACAAAACATAACAGAGTTTTAATATTTAGTTTTACAAATTGAAATATAAAAACAAAGAATCGGAACCAAACGTTTTAGAATTATACATTAACCAATGATGGGAGGGTTAAAATAGCATCCCTTTGGTAAGTTAAATTTAGCTATTTTCTTAAAAGTTAGTCTGGTTCGTAATCCACATGTACGAAGATTAACATCCGCACAGTGAGAATTCACCGAGTGTGACCTGAAATAAAATTCGAAAAATTAAATAACCGTTGCATGCATGGTACACGGCACGGAACACTTGGCAACAATAATTTGGTCCTGTACACATACAACATGTTTGGGCAACTTGCTGAATGTTTCCAAACTGTATACACTAACAACTTTTTTCGATAACATGGTATTTCGGCGAAAATGTTGTCAGTGTGTACACTACTTTAAAACCCATTAAGGAGTTATAATATATCCGATTCCCCGTTAGCTCATTTCCAATGGGGTCCTTGCAATAAGCTGAAATTCATTATATAGTTTTTATTCGCCCACATCTTTCTAACGTATGAACGTATATTGGTTGCACCCCTGTCAACATTTTCTCGTAAATGGATGGAATCAAATGAAGTTCGATATGTGTTTACATATATTCATAAAACGAAGATCAAGTTGGAATTTGAGCTATTTTCGAACGTTAAAAGCAGAGTTATTGCCCTTGCCCCAAAATCTTGAATATGTTATTACTCTATTAGTTTTCAACCAATTTTGATGACACTTAAAATTGGACCTAAATCAAAAGGTTTGAGAAAGTTTAGTTTTCTTCCGATTAAATTAAAGGCATTTTCAAGATTAAAGCCTCTTGCATCAGTTTCGAGGAGATATTGCCATTTAACCTCTATACAGTAAGTTCTTCTATCAATATGAATTGCTCGCATGCCGTGGTGGGCGTATATATGGCTGTGGTCCACCATGTTTAAACTTACATGCACATTAGCTTTAAAGTATCATCTAAGTCACCTTCTGTTTTTATAAGTCTATTAATTTCTGCTTTAACACATGTTTCCATGCTTCTATATTGCTGCTTGAGACACTGTTGATCCATATCTAGCATAACAAACAGAAAAAATGTTCACTAAATTATTGTTCTACCAATAATAGCTACAACTTGTAATATTGTGTACACCTCATCCTCAATATACCAGCCTTCAAATCCATCTGTATCGGTAATCATCAGCGTTTGAAAGTCAAAATTACGTGTCGTAATAATTTAGTGAGATTATACCTTATGTAGAAAACACGTGTTCAGAAATTAAAAGCCAAATACATATGTTAAGTTTGAGGTATATTTGAAAAAATTTATGCGATTTGTGTGCAGTTTAACACTGAAGGCTATTTACATAATAATATGCAAGACCCAAATTGATCCTCGAAAATACCGAATGTTCCCCTTTAAATAATACAATTTTTATTCAAAATCGGTTTTAAATCAGCTATCTCTGTGAGATCCCGTCCTATTTAAATTTCTTTAAATAGGCTGGAGCAGGCGTGAATTCGGTCTAGAGACAACAGTAAAAGTTATTGGTTTATTTTGTCGAAAAAATGGTTGTTATGAAGCTGACCTCAAAACATACATGAAATTTAACAGTTTTAGAGAAAAAACCTCAAGGACAAAGAATATTTCAACGCAACCAAATTGGCTGCGCGATTTCAACTTATAACCATTAATGGTTTCCTGTCCCTCAAAGTCATTAATTGGGAGCCGCGATGGCTCAGCGAGTTAGACGCTTGCTCGTCCTCAATTAGCCCATATAGGTACCGAAAAGCAGGACGTACAACTCCATTCATTTCATTTCATTTCAAATTCAATAATTGAGGGACAGGATGTTCCGGTCTAGAGAGTACTTACCTTTATTGTGGTTGCAGACAAAAGGTAACATTTTAGCCAACTCTGTTTTAATTGGTAAAAGATCTGTATCATTAACACACTGTCTACTGACCGAATCTGCACAAACCTGGGCTCTCTGGTAGGCATCTGTATTGCTGAAAACAGTTTGACATCAGTAAATGAACTTAACGGTTGATAACGACCCACGTTATAATAATATACGATATAGGCCTACAGCCGCCTCTTTATTTCATTGAATCCCGATGGATATTTTATTCCATTCTGGTTGTCATGTAGGCCTATTCATTTATGATTTATGATTGTCACATGTTCATTTATGGTTTTCACATATTCATTTATGGTTGACCCACATAATATTACAGATTCGCATGTTTCGAAAGGTTACAATCAAATACTTCAAAGTAGCCTAAATATAATGCAAATCTTTAATATGTGAAAAGAATAAAATCGAAAAATACAACAGAGAGACCACATCATCGTTAATGAAATTCCTACGATGAAACTCTAAATATATGACCTAGGTTTGTGCTTGCTTGTCCACTAAATAATTAGAAAGAAGATATTTACTTGCACTGTGGATATAGAGCCACGGGACTGTTCTCAATCAAGTCGGCATATGATGTATTGAAATCGATATGCAATGGGATAACGACATCTATATACTCATCATCATAACATTGTTGTACAGCATCGTGTATGGTGTATTCACTTTCACACACATTGAAACATTGGTACCCCGTCACAATCGATAATATTACGAGAACTATAAAAAAAAATGGCAAGTTTAAAAAAAAAGTTTGAGATTTGTACTTTCCCCCTACGCCTTCCTATATAAATATTCCTAACACAGAATCTCAACCAAATAATCCACACATAGAGGCTGTGGCCCACTAACTACTTAAAGGGACAGTCCGAATTTTAAGTGTGTTATGTTTTTGGACGCTGGTAGGAAACTACTGAACGGATTTGAGTAAAATAAACGCCTAATTGTAGAGAAATGTCCTTCTTGTGTATTTAAAAGGTTTCAGCTAGAAATATGGAGCCATTTAAAGGGCAAACACCAAAAACTAGGTCAAATTGCTTAATTAACAATAAGTACTCCCTGTTTGTAATTAACTCTTAAAACCAAATTCAGTTTGATCAAGAAGGTATAGAGATGCAATAAGTATACTTTAAAAATACTCTCAGGTAGCATTTGCGATTTTTTTGATAATGGAAACTTTTCCAAAAAAGCAGAACGGCCCTTTAAAAATAATTTCCATGATTCACAAATATTGTTGGTTGCCACTAAGCATTTAAACAAAGTGTGATCTACTTCTGGTAAGCAACTATGTGAGTAAATGTCCCAGAGGCCCACTCAGCAGGAAAAGCTTATTCAAGTACTATTCCATATCATAAGCTTCAAGTTGCAATAGCTTCAACAGAATTGTTTGCTTTCTTTTGCTGGCCTTTCAATGGTACAATCCTGGTTCTTGATAATAAATACTTTCTAACTTACCTTTGATTATCATATTGACGATACAACAGGAGTCGGTCAGAAGCAAATAATCTGTAAAAATTCGTTACTTGATAACAGACGAAGGGGATACCTATATATATAGGGTCTTCTAATCTAATCTAACTGTTGCGAAATATTTGATATTAAAGAGATTCTTTGAGTCTTTTAGGTTTATTATCTGTACATATTTCAGATATATTAAAGGTGTAGAACGTGTCCATTTTAGGGTTCATATAGTTCGTAAACCGACAAGATGTTGTTCAATTCCAGAGGATGCTACAGAATCCAATTTTTACGTACCATCACACATTTACAATAATCCAATTGCGCTCTAGTTTAAGGGCACTAAACGATTATTTGATGACTTCCCCCTTTAAATGCAGTTTACATCCAACATTCCTTTGTTGTATCGATTTGATGACCTGTTATCATTTTTTTTTTTTTTGGTGAATATAAATTTTGTTCTATCGTAGGAGTGGACTTGAAGTTGGTCTCCCATTTTTTTAAAGGAAAACAATTGACATTTTCGGCCGTTGATTATTAGAGCCATGAATAAATGAAAATAGACTTCTGTACTAGAACTCTCATTATTTTCTTCTTTTTTATTTTAGTTTATCCTCCGCCAATCTAATTAAAATTATATTACATTTCGTTTCGGTTATTTTTTGATTGTCGACTCCATGGAGTCGACAATCAAAAAATAACCGAAACGAAATGTAATATAATTTTAATTAGATTGATCCTCCGCCTAATCTTTTTAATAGATTCAAATTGATTCGGATAAAGGTTGGATAATGAAAAATTAGCGAAACTAATGAAATTGACACTGTTTCATGTGTGTCTGACATCTTTAAGTGTCTCACATCTTCCACTTTCTTAAAACTGCTTAATCATCATCATTATTTAAAAACAATCCCAGCATCGTAGCCTCATTATAGATTATCAGTACCTTTGTTCATACCGTTGTCGTCTGTTTCAAAAGAGTTATGTCCCTTATGTTTTCATTTCAAAACAGGTCAATGGATTGTCAACCTGCCAGGTAAGAAAACATAATATATTGTGTTTCGTTATATATATGATAATTTTCTAACGATTTTAAATGTTAATGGATAGTTATTTTTAGCGTCATTCCATAATGTACATGTAAATTCGGTTGTAGATTAAAAATATTATGTTTCTTGATTTATTATCAAATTACTGTTAAACCACTTTGGAGATTATCGGATGTTCTATAACAACGTCCCAAGTTTGACAGTGGTGGAGGATATATTGAACATAGATTGAAATAGTAATATTGAAATTTTTGCACGAGTCTTTTTCGATGATTTTTAGATTTTAAGATCTGGACAACGACATTTTGAAGCATATTACCACACTTCGAAATTACTCTTATAGTTTGATAATTTAAATTGTATGTTTGTTCTAGGAGGTACCGTAGTAGTATACCTTTAATACCATAATATATAATGATTTATTTATTTTTTCAGATTGTGTTAAACAAACCGCTGTGGTAGTTTTTTGAAAAATACGATGTGCAATAAACCAGGACGCCCAACTCCTTCACAATATAGGGAACAATCGTCACCCGTTTCGTCTCCAGAATTATAGATTTATTAACCTAGAAATCACCAACACCGCTCATAACAGTTTTGATGGTTCAGGAGAAGAAATGATGTCCAGCAATGTAGACTCTTTTTATCCAATGATGTCACAACATTACAGTGAAAATTTTAGACTTTTATCTTTTTACAAAAAAGTATCTAAGGTTGATTCTAGAACGGATAAAGTCTCCAATCACGCTATATATTACCGTGTCCGTGATACGAACCCAAATGAAGGCTGGAGACTTCAAATTGATAAGTCGGTGTATGAAGGATCGGGGACGATGGAGGCCCTCACAACTATTTAAAACTATGACCAAACATACCGCACTGGGTGGGAGAATGATTTGTTTGGAAAAAACTGAACATCAAGATTCTCAAGGATCGCTCGGTAGTAAGTATAATTCTTCTTTGTCTGTTGTTTGTCTCAACGCCACGTTATGTTGGGACAGTATTGGTATCTTGCAGAAAAAAATCAGAAGGGAGAGTTTATTCGACATCCAGGTAACATCCTCTCTGTAAGCATATAAACACTTGTAATCATTCTGTAAAGAAGTGTAGCCTTTGGAGTGAGCACGAACCAAAAATGAAAAGAATACCCCTTCTGTCTATTATATAGTGCAACAACGCTCCAAAATAAGTCACTCCTTTCATTTTGTAAACAGCAGAATAAGACCAAATTTAAATTACTAATTTTTATAATACATATGTACATACTTTTGATGCTGTTTTTTTTCCTTCAGACATTGGTCTTGATGTTTTCTTTGATATGCCGACTCACCCAAATCCACAGATCCCCGAGTACCACATTGTTCCTCTGTTAATGGAAATAAAACCAGGTTCGGGTAAAACTGTTTGCTCTGAGTGGGCCTCATTTTTAGACATGAATTTGTGCATTGGCATGCGCTTGATTGATATTTTCGTTGATAACAGTCATGTCCCTAGTAAAGGGTCATATTATGCCGATACTATTTGGTTTTTTGAAAATCCAGATTATAAGACGGGTGGTATGAAACCACTCTACGAAGTAACTGTTGTTGACCACTGTGTAACATTATCAGATGGATTCTCTGGTGTTACTGCTAATTGTGGTTTGGAACAGAAGATTCTTGAAATGGCGTCTTATGGATGGGAATTGGCTTGTATTCTCAGAACACCAGAACAACAGCGAACTGGAGAAGCTGAGAACAAAGCGCATTTCATAATTTTTTTTCCAAGAAAATTATTCCCAGAAACTACTTTTAATTTTCAGTAGGCTAAAACACCTACAGAACTTATTTCAAAAGTAGTAAGATTCTATTGATATAACTTTATAACCTAAAGAAAACATCTATGGCGGCGTATCAATTAATGTGAGGGTTGTGGTAGTATATGACTTGGTCCTTACAGGATGACCTCATACCCAGCCATAGGCGTACGGGAGGTTTTGAAACTGGGGGTGCGGGAGAGATTTGTGCCCGAATCTCGGACTCTGCCCGAATTCTCCGAAACCTCCATGAATCCTAAAGTGCCCGAAAAACCAAGGTAAATATCACCTGCCCACAAGGCTTCCACACGAATATCTCGATATTCGGGTATTTTGCTTCAATAGAATCTAGGAATTCGGTCAGGAAATGGTTCCCGGCAATATTAGTGGGTATTTTTCTAAAAAAAAAAAAACTTTCAGTGCCCGAATATGTCGAGAATTTTGCCCGAATATGATCGAGCCGAAAATTTTGGGGGGGGCGGTCGCCCCCCCTGCTCCCCCCTCCCGTACGCCTATGTACCCAGCAAATGAATTACATTTAGAATCTATAGAATCATTGGGCACTATTGCACTCTCACGCCTGCACAGTTGATCGACGATGTGAACAAAGACACTCATATATTATGTATAGGCCCTACAGCTTTTCTTTACAAAAAACGGCACGAAAATCGCACCATCCCTACATATATAACTAAATCAGAATAAAACATTGTTTTACTAACACGTGAGTCGTATTTTTAACATTAACGTTGATAATTATGGGATACATGTGGATTTAAAGGCTTAAATTTTTAGGGAGAACATTATTGATTAGCTTAGCTAAAAAAAATCCCGTTTCTGAGACTATGGTAGGCCTATGATTGGTAAAACGAATGGGGAACGTATCCCTTCACAATATCTCTTCTTTGTAATTTATCTGTTGACTTTTGATCTTATACAAAATAGTTTATGTATTTTGTAATAGTGTAATGAAGAAATTTAAGGTTTCTTAGTAAAGTTGACGCCTTGTTTTCAAGTTTGAATTTGTGAATAGTTTTGGCAATGATTCCCTACCATAATATTCAAGCCTTATTTTAAGTTCATTACCGTAAAACCTACAAAGGGGAAAGAGACCATCATATTTCATCGATAAGCAAATAAACTTTATCAGATGAGTTAAATGGTGTCTTGACATTGTATAACTTTGTCCATCAACATCGAGACATGTGTCGTGGCAAGTTTGTAGCGGAGCGTGAAACCATTGACATTATTTCGCGCATTGTTGCACAAAAGCTGCGAGGGTATACATACTATTGGGTTATTTCCAAGCCATTGTAAATTATCAAACCGTACACTTGTTAATACCGTTGCGGTCTGTTTAAAACGAGTTATGTCCCGTATGTTTTTATTTCAAAATAGGTCGATAGATTGCCAACCAGTCAGGTAAGACATAATGTTTTTCATCGTCTATGATAATTTTTGCCTGTAGTAAGCCTAATATCAAGAGTAGAAACTTTCTCTTTTTTTATTATCAAAACTAGATGTTTCCGGGATAACGTTATTAATATAGATAATCAAAAAGATATTAAATATTTTATTGCAATATTTGCAGCTCTGATAAACATAGTCGCGGTTATTAGGAATACATCATTATGATAGTGACTGAAGCTGTCAGTTAGTGTCTTGATTATCCAGACCTCCAAACGACTAACTTTAATGATACCGTATTTTATACCATAATGATAAACTATTTTTTAGTTTTATTTACGACATCATTACCATCGAAACTTATTTACTTAATGATAACAATATGCATATTGTGAAATGTCTTTTTGTGACCCACCATCTCGTGTTATGTTGCGCAATCAGGGCAATCCTTAGTCCGAAATACTGAGTCTATAGCCTTTGGTCTATTTTTGAAATATTTATCCAGAACGAAAGAAAGATGGAGTAATCCTTAGTCCGAATATACTGATAATATTATAGCCTTTGGTCTCTTTTTGAAATATTTGTCCAGAACAAAAGGAAGATGGAGTAATCCAAAATTTTATGTTTTTGCTATAAAAATAAACGCCCGTTAAAATTAGTGAAATGGCTAATAGTTCAGTTCAGTTCAGTTTTCTGACTTATTTTCGGACTAAGTCATTCTGTGAATGTCAGTAAGTGAAGATATTTGTAATTGATTAAATTATTTCAATAAGTAGCCTGGACTAACATTTGTAGATATTGTATTTAATAATGTGAATTACTAAAATTTGTGGCAATTCATCTTATATTCAAAATTTAAAGGTAGGTTAAGTTGGTTTTAGAAATCTATTTGTAGACGAACACAGATGGTCTAAACTTAATACTTTGATATTTAAATGTATATATTATATATATATATAGGTCTAGTTATAATGGAACGCATTGAACTGGTAAGATCGTTATAGGCCTATACTAGGAACTAAAAATAACTAATTGACAGTACATAGTTACCAGCTAATGAATTTTTGCATATGAGGAAGTATATCAATAAATGACAAATGTTTCATAATGAAAAGTGATATCAAATTGGCTGCCATTAGAAAAGTGGCCATCGCTATTTTTGAATATTTTAAGCGTTTAAAAATCAACAGCTGTTTTTTGGCAATTAGGCGTACGCCACTGAGTTGAGATCCATAACCTGATCAAGCAGATAATGAGACAACCATATATTTTACTTTCCAGCTTCTCAATATCGACGATAATTAATACCTTTAATACCTTTAAGAGAATTCAATATTTTTCAGAGTGTCAAGAAAACGATATTTGAAGAAAAAAGGATGGGCAATTCAACAGGACACCACAAAGGAGGCCAAGTTATTAATAAACATGATCCAAACCAACCACAAACTTCTCAAGCACCCAGAGAACCACCCTACCCTGGTCCCTCTCCAGATTATAGATTTATTAACCTAGAAATCTCCAACACCGCACAATTCAGTTTTGGTGGTTCAGGACAAGAAATGATGTCCAGCAATGTAGACTCTTTTTATCCAATGTTGTCACAACATTACAGTGAAAATTTTAGACTTTTATCTTTTTACAAAACACCATCCCAGACTCATTCTGGTATATTTTCTTCAACTGTCAAAGTCCCCTATCAAGCTATATATTATCGTTATCCGTACCAAAATGAAGGCTACAGACTTCAAATTGAGAAATCGATTTTAGAACCCAGAAGAACATACAATTATAGCTTCTTTAGCTCTGAAGGACATGGAATGGTAGCTGACTCTTCACAACTAATCCAAGCTATTTCTAGACACTCGTCACAAGGCGGGAGATTGATTTGTATGGAAGAAACTGGACAACAGGTAGCTCAGGGTTTCGTAGGTGGATTACAAGGTCGTCTACCATGTAAGTTTTAATCGTCTTTATTCTGTTCGTCTTACCGCTTGCTAACCTTCCTTTATATACATTTAGGCTACACCAAATACTAGGTTTATGTTTACCATTTAATTGAAATTGATTGGGTTGTATTTTCTTTTCCATTACATAACATATAATATCTTCTTCAGTAGGGAGATCGTTTAAACGACTTGGGTGTCTGTAACTATAAGCAAGAATAACCCTTTTATAAGTTAGTTTTGAAACAAGTAGAATTAACCTAGAGAATGTTTACAATCAATCCTGATACTTTATCATTTTTAAACTACCATATGAACGTCTATTGCTGTCAACACTGTCCTGACAGATGCCAATGGGCGTATGTTACCCTGCCTGGCAAGCCTTGGTTATATTCTTGGTAGCGTGGATCTAGTAATTTCAATATGTTTTTATATTCTATTTTCCAGCTATTGGTGTTGATGTCTTTTTTGATATGCCAGCTCATCCAAATCCACAAATATACACGTACCAAATTATATCGGTACCAATGGAAATACGGGCAGGTTTTGGTGGTCAAACTGCTTTCTGTGATTGGGCCTCCCATTTAGGTCAGTTCTTGTGTCAAGGTTGGCGTTTGGTTGAAATCTTTGTTGACAACAGTATAGTTGCTGGTGGAGGATTTTCTATGAAAGCATATGCTAATACTATTTGGTTTTTTGAAAAACCGGTTTGCAAGATGAATGATATGACGCCAGTTTACCAAGGAACTTTTATTGAACACTTTGTTACATTACATGGTGGATTCTCTGGTGTTACTGCTAATTGTGGTTGGGAACAGAAGATTCTTGAAATGGCGTCTTATGGATGGGAATTGGCTTGTATTCTCAGAACACCAGAGCAACGCGGAACGGGGTTCACTAGAGCTGAATTAAAATTCATACTTTTCTTTCAAAGAAAATTAGTCCAATATGCTGCACCACCAAACACGACAGTTGGATTTGAATCAGCAGGGCAACCCCCACCATATGAATCTATTCCAAAGCAAATACATGATACATGAAATGTGTGTTAATTTTGACAGTCTTGTATTGTAATCATAGGCGTACGGGAGGGGGGAGCAGGTGGTGGGGGGGGGGGGGGGGTTTGGGGGGGGGGGGGTGGGGGCGACGGCCCCCCCAAAATTTTCGGCTCGATCATATTCGGGCAAAATTCTCGACATATTCGGGCACTGAAAGTTCCCGAGTCTTTTTTTTTTTTTTTTTAGAAAAATACCCACTAATATTGCCGGGAACCGATTCCTGCCCGAATCCCTAGATTCTATTGAAGCAAAATATCCGAATATCGAGATATTCGTGTGGAAGCCTTGTGGGCTGGTGATATTTACCTTGGTTGTTCGGGCACTTAAGGATTCATGGAGGCTTCGGATTTGATCAACGGGCATCGTCAAGGTCATCATCAAGCACCGATTTAGCTCGCGAAATGAAATCGTTTTTGATGAATATTCTCATGGAGTATCAAATTAGTAACCCTTCATGATCACTTTTGTGCATGAATTCCGACATTGTGAGCATATTTCATGTTTTTTTCTCATCCCTCTCGTCCAATAATCAACCCCCAATTATGTCTCAGAAGTCAGAATGCAACAGATTGAATGTAGATTTACAAAATTTTCTGGGGGAGGACCTCCCGCCCCCCTGCAGCGGGCTCGCGCCTTCAGCGCTTCTCGTAGTACGGGCTTGTCCCGACTCGGCTCCGCGTTCAGTAGAATTCGGGCAGAGTCCGAGATTCGGGCACAAATCTCTCCCGCACCCCCATTTTCAAAACCTCCCGTACGCCTATGATTGTAATGGAAGTAACATATACCTAAACGTGTCTTTCACATGTAAACAAAACTATTCAGTCGTAAGGAAAATATTCAAGAGGTAACAGACGCGATGAGTGGAGACATTACGACTTTAACCTCTGGTAATCATTTTTATTATACTTTCTTGGAGTATAGTCGACACTTAGTCTTACGATCTAGCTAGAGATATCAATATGTACCAAAAAAAAAAAAAAAATTGATTTATTATTGGAATTCTTTACATGTTGTGCCCCTGAATCTATGGAGGTATAACGTTGCCAATATTGTCGATTGTGTCGCAACGATAAAATACCAATGTCGTAATTACAAAATGCATTTGTCAATGCTGCAAAGTACAATTATTGTCTATGTGTAAAAATGCAAAATGTATAAATATACTCAAAAATCCAATGAAATGCAGCTAACAATTTACTCTTTGCATTATGCATTTTGCATTAGGCACTATTGAATTATACATTCTGCATTAGTCACTTTGCATTACGCACTTTGTATTATCAAGCCTTGCAGAATAGACTTTTACACAATAGAACATATACCTTATATGTAATGATGACGTATATCCATTTGCATACGTAAAAAACGGCGGAGATGTACGGAAATTAATAAATTTGCATGCGCATTGATACATGTTCTTGTTGACACTTAAAGATGGGTTCTCCCTTAAAGATAAATATCTCTGTATTGTTTCAAATTTGGAGTCTTAAGAAATATTCCAAATTGATAGTTAATTAAAGGCCCAAGTACTTCTAAAAAAAAAAAAAGGGGGGGGGGGGTGCAAACGTCCAATCAGGAGAGAAGTTTAGGTAACCGTCCTCTCCTCGAAAACTTTGCTTTGCAGTGGTGCAAACTCTATTGAGTTATTGCTACCTGTATTGCTTCAAGGGTGCCTATTGGAAGTCTAGAAGTCTTGGAGTCCCCTTTAGAAAATCAAAAAAGAAACTCTCAGACACGTTATCCCCTGACGAATTTAAGGTTTATTTGTATAGGGAATGCAGGATCACAAGAAGAAAATGTCAGAAATAAGACGCCTGGAAATGCAAATTTCTGAAATATCTGAGAGATCTAGCCTAGACAATGTTGAGAACTAGACGCCATCGAACGCAATCGAACTGACATTTTAAGTTTTATTTGTATAGGGACGCATGGAAACGCTAAATTCTGACATTTTTTTTACCGAATGGTTCAAAATTATCTGTATAAAGTCTGAGGAATTTAGCCTAGAAAAAGAAATAGACGCTCACAAAATATGAAATTTCCTGACGAACTTGTGGGTTGTGGGATCACCGAAAGAAAATTTTGAGAATTAGGCGCCTGGATACTCAAATTCCTGACATCTCCCAACGAATTTAAGATTCAAATTATTTGTATATAGGGTCTCAGGTATGTCACTAAAAAATTGAAAATAAGATTCCCATAAACATTTCCCGTTGAATTTAAGTATCAGAATGGGGTGGGAGAAAAATGCGCTTACGGGCGTCTAGTACTCAAAATTGTCAAGGTTATATAACATGGGTCCCTCAGACGTCTAATTCCTGACATTTTTTTTCTTGTACCCTATAAAAATTCGTCAGGAAATGACGTTTCAGGGAGTCAATTCTTTAAATTTTCTAGAGGGGCTCCCTAGAAACCAGACTACCATGGGCACCCTTGAACCAATACAGGTAGCAATAACTCAATTTGAACGTAATACGTCATCATTCCATATAAGGTATATGTTCTATTGTGTAGAAGTCTATTCTGCAAGGTTTGATAATACAAAGTGCGTAATGCAAAGTGACTAATGCAGAATGTATAATGCAAAAGTGCCTAATGCATAATGCAAAGAGTAAATTGTTATCTGCATTTCATTGGATTGTTGAGTATACTTATACATTTTGCATTTTTACACATCGACAATTGTACTTTGCAGCATTGACAAATGCATTTTGTAATTACGACATTGGTATTTTAACATTGCAACACAATCGACAATATTGGCAACGTTATACCTCCATATGAATCTGCCTGTTATGTATGCAAGAAATATTAGTCATAGTGTTAAACAACTTGATTAGTCTTTGCTATCTTTGAAATGTCACATGAAAGACATGTCTAAACATGCCCTATAGTTCATCAAATGTTTGCTTCTATACAACCAAGCAATTCCTGGATGCGTAATGTCGATGATTAAGACTTTTAAAGATTTTACTCCATGATAAAGATAGGTTCACGCTATAAATTTTTGTCTAACGACCTATAATCTGAAAGTCGTAGATTAAAGTATATAGACATCTTTGCTGCATATTGGCACCGCCATCGCAAGAGCCAGTCAGAGCTGACTGTTCTTTCGACATTAAAAGTTGAAGTCAAAATCAAACTGTTTGAAGTCGTGGACAAAAATCTATTATATTGCTAATCATGAGATGGGTGCCAGTAAACGGGTGCCAGTAAACGAAATCATGCTTTATCTGCCAGTGTATCTTACCTAGCAGTCAACTATAGATGTTTAATCAATTTGTTTTTTGTTAAGCTTAGATAGAATCAGACTTGACATAACACAGTACATGTTCATAATATATTCACAAAATCATTATTACAAAATGTACCATTGCTGCCAAAGGGTATTTTACAAATAAAATTTCTTCATTTCATAGGCATCTTTCATGGACAATGATGTCTGAAGAAGTACACCTATATTGACCTTTGTTTTTGTTTATCCGAACTTGTGCCACAAATCTATCAACGATGATCTACAACATTCTTCAATTTGATTAAGATGCAAATCTGGGTTTGTTGTGGATCACTTTATGAACCAATTTTTGATCCAAAGCAATTGTTATCCACAACAAGTTATAGGCTATACAAAATCAAACCACCAACGACCAAAATACTTCGCTCAAAAACGACAATCTTTACCAAACATTAATTGATTTTATAGTAGGTTTACTACCTTGTTACTCACTTGTATTTTATCACTGTTAAAAATGCTGTATTTTAATCAACTATACATGCTAAAATTGCGTAAACCTTCAAGGAAATATGATAGTTTGAGAAGAAGTTTATGTTACCATCATGTGAAACACTTAGGCTCAAGTAAAGATGATGTCCTGCAGGATGAATGCCACTTCACACCTTATAGGCTACTCTTTGTAGTGCGATATATCCATGCTTTTATTTTTTTCCAGAATAACATATATTGCTGAGTCTCATGTGCGTTGTAAATTATGTTTCAATGTTTGAAGTTCGATATGATGGTTATCCCCGAGAAAAGGGAAATAAATTAAGCCTAATTGTGATATCAAGTGGCATCGAAAGCATAATGTTTATATACTGCCCAGTAAATAACATTTAACACAATAAACACAACAGGAAAAGCTATTCTAGCTACTTTATCCATCTGTCTCGCTTGGTATAGGGGACTATCTGTTCTACAACTACTCGCCAATGGTTTTATCTCCTGAAATTACAAATTGAGAGACATTTGGCTGATCTGTAAGATATAATAAGATATTAAGCTTTATAATATGTAAACACTGAAACAGATACCAGGAAGGCGAACCCCGGAGCACAATAGAACCATGTAGGGTTCAAATAAAGTTTCCTTCCTATCTCTAAAAAAACACCCCACAATAGTTTAAAGCTCAACCTCGAAGAAAGTCGTTGTAATTTGGGCATCCACCAGGTGGACCCTAGGTTAGATGAGAAGCTTAGTTAGTGTTTCAGACAGATTACCCAGTTTCAATGATCATGAAACGATCTCCTGCATTTCTGTATAACGTTAGCCTACAAGTGGTCAAGTCAATAATCGTTCAAGGCAACCCCGCCCCTCCAAACATCCCCGCCTTAGACGTCCTAAATTTCATATAAAATATAACACTCACCTCTTCAATGCCTATTTTACTTTTTTCTAATTGAATTCTTTTTGATCTTTTTCTTGTCATTACATTAACGTAGGCAAATTCTAACAGAGATGCGAAAACAAAAAATAAACACATTGCCATCCAAACATCTATAGCTTTTATATAGGACACTTTTGGTAGAGAGGACTGAGCGCCGGAGCTCTGAGTAGTCATCGTTAAAACAGTCAATACACCTAATGAAATACGAGCTGGTACTGCCTCAACATCTATCCAGAATGATATCCACGATAAGATGACTATTAACATACTGGGTATATAAACTTGGACAATAAAATAACCAATAGCTCTATCTAATTTAAAATTAGCTCGAATACAGGCGAAATTTTCTGCAAATAAAAAAGTTTTAAATCAATGGCGGCGATGGCCTGTGAAAAAATAGTTTGTACCCAAATTTACAGCCGTACTTTATTTCTTTTAAATTGAATCTGGGGAAGAAGCAATCTGACTCCCGCCCTATGGTTCTCCAATTGCCCTCAACCCAAAAATAAGTTTGCCACCTTTTAGCGTCCCCAGTTCCAGAATGCTGGCACCGCCACTCAGTGGCGTGGTGGCTCCAAATTGGCTGGGGGGCACAAACCCTTTTTGGCGCTCCCTGCAACTCATGGTCCCCACCCACACCCTAAGGTATTCTGTTCAGGTATGGATCACAATGCGCTTCAACAGAACCCTTCGACCGTGGAACACCGCGTCGAAGAGGAGGAACGAGGTAATACGTTGTTCCTTTCATGGAAAATTTTGAAAATTAAAACTGTTGTAGGTGCGATCTAGATATATTTCAGGCACTTGCAGCCCCGATAAAAATATTCGATACTGAAACGCAAAACACAATTTTTTTTAGGTTTAATAAGTAAATGTTATCAGTAAATGAAAGATTCTGAGAGTGACATTTTTTATATCACACGGGTTTTGTTAACATAATTTTTTTTTAAGTGGATTAACTTAATAGGCTTCATCCTTGGGTGATTACAAACATTCACACTATTGTCTTCATTGTCCTTAAAGTTTTCGTTTTAACTGTAGTAAACGCCGGTTAATTCAACATTGTTCTAAAATTGAAATTAGGCTTTGGACCCCAGAAGTAAATTCAAAGATCCGAAATAATTAATTCAGTCCGTAGGAAGACCGGAAAGACCTAATTTTGAAGTACAAAAGCAATTTTACCATTTGTCAAAGTGAACGCTTGTAGCGAGCGCGGACCTATGAGAGACCCTCATAGTTGTCTCCCTTGAATAACTGTAAGCAGTGAAATGTAACATTTCGGCTCACTCCCTTCATTTATCACAATTTAATAGGCTTTATCCTTGGGTGATTACAAACACTCACATCAAGTTTCATCAAAATCCATCAAGAAATCAGCTCTCTATCGGGTCCACAAACAATTCAAGAACGAGGGCAATAATTCATAGTAAATATTGTTCAATTGCTCTTATTTTCAATAGGCTTAATCCTTGGGTGATTACAAACACTCACACCAAGACCCTCGGAAACTTCAAGGTTATATCAATAACGGGGGCGGATCCAGGATTTATAGAAATGTGGGGGGGGGGGGACTCTGAAATATAACATGCTTCAAATAGAACGGCAAGGCGAGCGCCGAAGGCGCGAGCGGCAATTTTATAGAGTGTTCTGACATTATTCGGTCAGAAATAAGGGGGAGGGCCCGAGTTGTATTGGGACTAAAAGAATAAGCTCGAAAATAATTATTATTTCTTAACGACCGACTTTTTTTCAAAGGGCTTTTGGCGCCCCCTTGCAACGTCGGCGCCCCCTGGTTTCCATTCGCTGGGGAGGGGGGGGGGGGGGCACGTGCCATATTGTATTTCAGTTGATGGTACAGCATCTCGAGTAAGGAGGGCACAATGAACAAATGTTGATGATTACAGACTTTCATAGTTTCGAAGTTGGACAACGGCATCTCAATGTCAATGAGGATTTTGAAAGAGATCAGATTACAGCTGAGATACTACATATCGAACTTGGGGACGATCTATTGACTCTAATAATTATAATAGCAACACTATTGCCAAATGAAAAACTATAGTATTTATACAGATCAGCACCAAAATCATACCTACTTTCAAATAAATCAAGACAATCTTCAGTATAAAAACCATTAATATAAAATGTAGGTAATGTTAAATCATCAGGTATAGTAATAGGACTTATGTCAGACCATTGAAATACCACATTGTCTGTTGTATAGGCATCTGAAAGTTTTATAAAATCAGTTAATACAGGACAATTATATAAATGTGTATGGGTAGTCCGATATTCCTTAAAGTGGTCAAGGCCCCGGGTCTTTTCCAAATACTTCTTTTGATTTCCTAGTTAAGTGGATTCACCACAATACTGCGTTTTGATGATAGGCAACGACTCTTGGCTGGGTGTGAAAGAACAACAACCGGCAAGGAATGCCAAAACGTCTAGTAACATTACCAATGATGATAAAGTAATCTATGTTATGACTAAATGGGAAATAACTCTGATAGTATAAAATAAAACCTAACTTACAGCTTTGTAAAACTATAGGACATTCTTGGCTATCGAGAGGATATTCTACTAAATTCATTGAACAACCCAACGTTAGTGATAGTCTGAAAAATAAACCATATACATGTACAATGCATGTATCGCATTCGTTTGACGTACCTAATTCTCACGTACGTATATGTGTGACCAAAGCCTAACTGTCAGGCTCAGTGTCAGCAGGTTAAGTCGAAATTTCAGCTGATCAAAACTCCTCATATTCCACATCCCTGTTAACCAACGCATACAAAAACATAATCATTTATTTTGTAAAGTACGTTTCTAATTCACCGTGAACACCCAATCTACCTCAGCTTTATTCTTGCCAATGTCAAACGAAATTGCTTCATCTTCAGAAACCGACAGACCAAATGCACTAGTTTAAACAAAGAGTTTGCACCAAATGTTCATAAATTTCATCCCCCAGTAATCATGACTTAGATTTCAGTTT
Organism: Lottia scabra; assembly: GCA_029955415.1. Taxonomy (NCBI): domain Eukaryota; kingdom Metazoa; phylum Mollusca; class Gastropoda; family Lottiidae; genus Lottia; species Lottia scabra. Next base: position 10,996,957 of record JARJEI010000005.1, on the reverse strand, counting down.
AAGAGATTGTAAGCAATCATACAGATCGGTAGTTGTAAATCATGACTTTGATTTCAGTTTAAGAGATTGTAAGCATTAATACAGATCGGTAGTTGTAAATCATGACTTTGATTTCAGTTTAAGAGATTGTAAGTAACCATACAGATCGGTAGTTGTAAATCATGACTTTGATTTCAGTTTTAGAGATTGTAAGCAATCATACGGATCGGTAGTTGTAAATCATGACTTTGATTTCAGTTTTAGAGATTGTAAGTAATCATACAGATCGGTAGTTGTAAATCATGACTTTGATTTCAGTTTTAGAGATTGTAAGCAATCAAACAGATCGGTAGTTGTAAATCATAACTTTGATTTCAGTTTAAGAGATTGTAAGCAATCATACAGATCGATAGTTGTAAATCATGACTTTGATTTCAGTTTAAGAGATTGTAAGCAATCATGCAGATCGGTAGTTGTAAATCATGACTTTGATTTCAGTTTAAGAGATTGTAAGCAATCATGCAGATCGATAGTTGTAAATCATGACTTTGATTTCAGTTTAAGAGATTGTAAGCAATCAAACAGATCGGTAGTTGTAAATCATGACTTTGATTTCAGTTTAAGAGATTGTAAGTAACCATACAGATCGGTAGTTGTAAATCATGACTTTGATTTCAGTTTAAGAGATTGTAAGTAACCATACAGATCGGTAGTTGTAAATCATGACTTTGATTTCAGTTTTAGAGATTGTAAGCAATCATACGGATCGGTAGTTGTAAATCATGACTTTGATTTCAGTTTTAGAGATTGTAAGTAATCATACAGATCGGTAGTTGTAAATCATGACTTTGATTTCAGTTTTAGAGATTGTAAGCAATCAAACAGATCGGTAGTTGTAAATCATAACTTTGATTTCAGTTTAAGAGATTGTAAGCAATCATACAGATCGATAGTTGTAAATCATGACTTTGATTTCAGTTTAAGAGATTGTAAGCAATCATGCAGATCGGTAGTTGTAAATCATGACTTTGATTTCAGTTTAAGAGATTGTAAGCAATCATGCAGATCGGTAGTTGTAAATCATGACTTTGATTTCAGTTTTAGAGATTGTAAGCAATCAAACAGATCGATAGTTGTAAATCATGACTTTGATTTCAGTTTAAGAGATTGTAAGCAATCATACAGATCGGTAGTTGTAAATCATGACTTTGATTTCAGTTTAAGAGATTGTAAGCATTAATACAGATCGGTAGTTGTAAATCATGACTTTGATTTCAGTTTAAGAGATTGTAAGCAATCATACAGATCGGTAGTTGTAAATCATGACTTTGATTTCAGTTTTAGAGATTGTAAGCAATCATACGGATCGGTAGTTGTAAATCATGACTTTGATTTCAGTTTTAGAGATTGTAAGCAATCAAACAGATCGATAGTTGTAAATCATGACTTTGATTTCAGTTTAAGAGATTGTAAGCAATCAAACAGATCGGTAGTTGTAAATCATAACTTTGATTTCAGTTTAAGAGATTGTAAGCAATCATACAGATCGATAGTTGTAAATCATGACTTTGATTTCAGTTTAAGAGATTGTAAGCAATCATACAGATCGATAGTTGTAAATCATGACTTTGATTTCAGTTTAAGAGATTGTAAGCAATCATACAGATCGGTAGTTGTAAATCATGACTTTGATTTCAGTTTAAGAGATTGTAAGCAATCATACAGATCGGTAGTTGTAAATCATAACTTTGATTTCAGTTTAAAAGATTGTAAGCAATCATACAGTTCAGTAGTTGTAAATTTATCCCAGTTGAATCTACAATGGTCAACTTAACTTGAAGAAATTCTATTATTGGTAGTAAATATCATGATAACGACTACCACGAGATTTAAACTTGGTAAAGGCGCGATTTTTATTTCTATTTTATTCATGACAGTAATTTCCCTAATCGATCGTACTACTGTGATAATTTTTACTCGAAATAACCAAGAAATTACAAAGTTTGAACAAAATGTAATATAGATAGGACCTAACATAAATTTATACTGTAGACTGACCTCAAATTTAGGCTGACCTTAGTCCTCCCAGTGTTTCAAATTCATTTTAAATGTTTTATTAATTCCTGACGCTATAAACCCCCCTTGCCAATTATGTGCCCTTACTGAACATCTTTACATTGTACTTCATAATTCCTAACAACTCCATTAAGCTTGGTACAATGTTCGCCTGATATTCGGATTTGATAATGCCTTTTTGGTGTCGGTCTGAACATGATACCAGCGGTCTTATCATAGCAACATTTACTCAGTGTTTGGTGATAAGGATAATACATGGAGATTGTTTAAAATAATTCAACATCATCTCTTTTCATTGCTTCACTTATCATTTTAGTCATCAAATTACAGCGGTCAGTGAATAATCTAAGTGTAAAATATGTAAATAATCCTCGATAATATTACTAAACATACTCAGAAAATAACTGTAGAGGAATAATAATTTATTTATGTTCTATTGATATATGGCCTGGATACAGAAACATCTGAATTATTTATCTCATATGACTATAATTGTGTCATTATAGTAGAAGTACTGACACCCCGTCTGAGGAGGATGCTGTACAGGGGATGTGGGCAAATAGATAACTAAAGTCGGCTAATCGTAGCAGCTCAAAAATACTTGGAATGGAGATGTTTTGGTACCCGATTGTTTTCTTCGAGAACAATGAAGAAGTATCATTCTCTGTCTGCTACACCAGCTTAGTATAGCCATCCCTCAAACCTTCTTGTCACATGGTATTTGGCGATTGTTTGTTTCATAAGCTTCTTCTTTCAAATATCCGTGGTGAAAACTGTTTCTTTCGGTTTATGTCCATAAAGAAGCATTAAAACAGATGGAATAAGCAAGAGCTGTCTAAACATACCATATATAGAGCAAAGGTTAACTGACATGAAATCCAATCTAAATCTGTATGAATAATGTAATGTCAAGTAATTAAAGTAATGAATAAATATTACTTACTTTAAGCTATAGTTGATAGTGCCATCTTTATGTATATGTACCAATCGGTTTGGCACTGTGACATTATGGAATGATGAACCTTTTTCGTTTCTGAAGAATGTATCAGGAACCCAGACATCGCTTATCCTTCTCGTATCTAGTTCCAACCAATCCGATTTATTGTAATTAGGAAATTGTAAGCGGCTATCCACCCATTTCTGTCTCAGATAGATAGTTATGGTGTAATCCTAGAAATAAAACGGCGATTAAATCAGCCTTCTACTTGATAGAATTTAGTTTATGTCCAATTTATCTCATATCTCAGAAACAAGTTATGACATCGGAAATTTTTATAACTTTACCAATCAGTGAAGGCCAAAGTTTTGGATGAAAAAGGGTTTAGTATTTGGATTTTTATATAAACAATACATGCATATTACCCTGAAAGTTTCTAAAATCAAATTGTTTTAATCTTATAATCAGTATTTCAACAAGGGAATATAATTTTGTTTCGATCAATCAATTTTCTTGGCCGTGTTCACTTAATATGTCTAAGAGATTTAGGTTTTAATATTGATAGATCTTTTAGTCTGACTAGAGCCGGTTGATGAATAAACTCTGTAAAATTGCCAATATTAATGATTTATGGAGCGAGAAACAGAACTACTGAAGCTTTAGTGCCGTTAAATTGACGGAATAGATTACAGCTATAAAATCAGTTACCTAGCGATTTGAAACAGAACAGTTTCCAGAGAAAACAACATCAGTTTCCTGTCAAATCATTAGTATTATGTTATACATATTTCAATCAAATTGACAATGGCTCGAATTTTATATCTATGTTTATCTAAGAGAAAAGATTTGATTTGTATTCCCTGTAGAGTTAAGGTGAAAAGACATACACCATAAAAACTACAATATAGAACAGGATGAATCAAACATCATCAATAATTCTAATAACAAATCTTACCTACATTGTTTGTAGACACCTAACGTTCTGTTTGATTCGTATTTAATTCGAAACACAGACAACAGGTGGTTGCCTAGCAATATACGCCCACTTACACTACATAAATTGTCAATATATCAAGGAATGTTACTATCTTAATTTTTGTTGGATGGTGTTCAGATTTGAATTCATCCAATATCTTGTTAATATAAAGCATCTAATTTCATAACTAATAAAACTCAGTAAATATTTGTTAAATCGATCCGGAATACAAACTTGTCCAAGATTTTATGGATATTATCCTACACACAAAAGTTTATTAAATTCCTACCACAACTGTGGTCTCTATCATGTTCACAAGTTATTTTTAACACATTTTAGGTGTAAAACTCCGTTAATATTTGTTGAATCGATCCGGAATTCGAACTTGTCCAAGATCTTATGGATATAATCCTACACACAAAATTTTATTCAAATCAAACCAAAACTGTGGTCTCTATTGCGTTCACAAGCCATTTTCAACACATTTTGGGTGTTAAACTCTGTGAATTTTTGTCGAATCGAACCCAAATTTGAACTTGTCCAAGATCTTATGAATATAATCCTACATACAAAATTTTATTCAAATCCAACCAAAACTGTGGTCTCTATCGCGTTCACAAGACATTTTTAACATATTTTGGGTGTAAAACTCCGTGAATGTTAGTCAAATCAAACCCAAATTCAACTTGTCCGAGATCTTATGAATATAATCCTACATACAAAATTTTATTCAAATCCAACCAAAACTGTGGGCTCTATCGCATTCACAAGCCATTTTTAACGTATTTTGGGTGTAAAACTCCATGAATTTTTGTCGAATCGAACCCAAATTCGAACTTGATCGAGATCTTTTGAATATAATCCTACACATAAAATTGCATTCAAATTCAAGCAAAACTGTGATCTCTATTGCGTTCGCAAGCCATTTTTAACACATTTTGGGTGTAAAACTCCGTGAATTTTTGTCGAATCAAACCCAAATTCGAACTTGTCCAAGATCTTATGAATATAATCCTACATACAAAATTTTATTCAAATCCAACCAAAACTGTGGTCTCTATCGCGTTCACAAGCCATTTTTAACATATTTTGGGTGTAAAACTCCGTGAATTTTAGTCGAATCAAACCCAAATTCGAACTTGTCCGAGATCTTATGAATATAATCCTACATACAAAATTTCATTCAAATCCAACCAAAACTGTGGTCTCTATTGCGTTCACAAGCCAATTGTGGACAGACGGACCGACGGACCGACGGACGGACGGACAGGGGCGACGGCAATATACGACCACATTTCAATGTGGGCGTATAAAAACCATTCAACTCATTCGTTTCCTGTTATATGTTAGTGAACCCGTCCATGATCTGATGAAATCGGAGTTATGTTATGTTTTAAGTTATGTTATGTTATGTTAAGTTATTAAACCATTCAACTATGACCACATGTGAGGAATTGTGTGTTATTAACCTTTAAATAATTTACTTTTATTTTTGCATTACTTTTGGATTATGATTTTTTTTGACGATATTGGATCAAAATTAAATGAGTAGCCTACAAGTTTAACAAGAATTTGATACCTCAATCTGTATTTTAATAAGATTCGAGCCCACAACAATATTTCAACATGTATTGGTTTGAATGTATTTTCTAATTATATTTATGCAATATGACATTATCCCCACTGTATTCAGAATGCGATCTTGTCTATTGTTCTATATTATTATCTTTCTATATATCTATATATGAATATTTCATTATAAGACATTGAATCAGTATGATGTATTGATTAGAATACACAACTGACATTGTTTTATCATCACTAAAGATAAAAACATAACATAATTATTTTCTTCTATTATTATATTGTATTAAAATGAATGCCAAGTCATAGAAGTTATATGAGACATTTCTGAAGGTACTGCGTACAGCATTGAACTAAACATTTGCCATATTCTTGTTGACTAGCAAAGTTGCAGCTGAATCTAGACACATGGAAAGGGTTGTTGTGGTATAAACTCAACTACGTGTCCCCATTTAACCATAGTTTTAAAACAAACCACCCAAATCTGACCCACCAAGTTCACTCGACGTTATATTCTGATGGGATGTCAGAACTGCGGGCTACCTTACAACAAATTAAAAAGCTTACCATTGTAGCTTCGCTTATCGTATCAAAACTTAGTAAATACACTTGTAACGTCACTTTCGTTGCAAAATCTGAAAAAAAGCAAAGTTTAATACCATTTATAATCACGACAGGAATTATTCATAAAAAATATTATATGCTAAGGAAAAGAGACTATTGTACATGTAATTTATTTTTCAATCTGACAACAGACACTGTCATTAATCTGCTGGTTAGTTGGACACGATAGTCAATGTAAGACGCCACTCAATGATGATTTTCATTGAAATCAGCGAGTAAGTACCTTATCTCTCAGGTCTTAAGGAAATGGTCGATTTCAAAACGAACAATATGTCCATCTTATAGGTACTTATAGATACTTTGATGTCAACAATCACGACAGGGTTTATCCTGGTAGGGTGAAAGGTTCAGCTATTCTAGACAAAGTTAATCTGATTGTCAATAGCAAATTAGTGTTTACTGTTTATGATTACTGAGGCTCAAATAGCTCATTAACTTTCTAACAAAAATATTATCCAATCTCAGAGCTATATGATAACACAGTTATCACCCATTCTATTGTTACCAATATCCGCCATTAGTGTTAAATCAGGCACTAAGGTCAACATTTGTCCCAAATCGACAAATATATTTAAACAAACACTATTTCTTATGTACCCCCGTATCAAATGATTATTACATGAAAACTCAACTAATTTTCAGTTGCTTATCAAATTTGATGCGGAAATCAGTTTGTTCAACCATTGTTACGCCCAAATTGACAAATGCAGCTATCATCGAAATATATTGTAGCAACTTAAAAGGGATACAAGAAGTATTATCAGGGTGAAACAGGACCATGTTGACACTGTCTACAATAAGTTACACTTACCTTTTTCATAGTCAGGCGGAATTCTAGGATCGTAGGAATCTGACTTTAACAAATAATTTAACATTTCTCTTCTGAAAAGTACAACAGAGATATCACAATTGAAGTTGCAGGAACCATAGAGTAAATCTACTGCACTGGAAAGACTATTTTGGTGTGCTAGTCAAAAACGTATAGATTCTTGCGTTTCATTTTGCTTTTGGTGATCATCGACTTACCCGGTCGACATTGACCAAACACAATCAAGTTGTTTGATATGGAGTCAAACATGTTTTGGATGCTCAAAGTTTCACAATCGTTTGCTAAGACTGTATTTTACAGTAAACCTCTCTAAATTTTCTGAGTGAACGTCTCTGAACTCCGAGGTTTATCTAACCTCTCTGAATTCTCTGTCTTAATCTATCTGAAATCCCCGAGTTAACCTATTTGAACTCTTAGGTAAACCTTTTTGACTCTCTCTGAACCATCCAGGTTAAACATTCTGAATTCGTTAAGTAAAACATGCCGTATTCTTGAGTATTCTGAACTCATTGATTTAACAAGATACAATCATCTAAGTGTTTTTCATCTTTGTGTTCAGTTACTGCTTCAACGGTTTTAACTTTTTTTTGGTTGTGAAAGTACATTGCTAGAGGACGAATATTTTCTTAAATTTCTTCATTTGGCCACAGACCATGGCATTGGAACGAATTCATTGTTTTTAGATTCTCAGATTATGCTATTACCTAACATAATAAGTACTCTATGAGAATGTGATGAGTATGATTTATTTAACATCTCTAACAATATATGATTACCATGTTTAATATAACTGTTTATTTATGTTGTATTATTATATTGTTATAATGTAAACTATTAAATAGTCTTCTATTGTTTGACATTCTGGCAGTTTTCCTACTCGACATATTGGAACATGACATTCGTATGTTATTTTATTAATGTTTCTTGGTACGTTCTGTTCTACATAATACATAATCTAAGTATTTCCCACTCATTGGGTTCTGAATTTATTTAATATCATACATACTACTCCTAGAACGTCATAGATACAAATTGAACAGGTCCTATATATTTGCATAATGCTATATTGCAATTGGAGTGAGTTATTCAATATATAACATTAACAATGAAACTCCCAGATTGAAAATTCTACTTCCGGTAAAAGTACAGTTCAAGAAAAACGTCATTTTCATAGCGATTTGGGTGCTTAGGTTGTAATCTATTCCCGTTTTTCTTATACATATATATAAATCAGATTTGTAGAGAAATGAGAAGTTTAGATTATGTTTTAAACTATCAAAGTAATTTATACAGGAATTTTTTACAAAAATATATCTCAACAGTCTGAAGCATCGATTCGTAAATGATTCTTATTCACATCGTTTTGTGTTAAACAACACGAGACTAAGCAATGTATAAAACAATCAGCACTATAATACAGACTTTACAGAGTAGAAAATTCCATGACATCCATGACAGTATACAAGTCTGTAAGAAAACCTTGACAAAACAGAATTGATTGGAATCCCTTGAGAGACAGTAGAGTTTACACCATGGATACCATACTTAAAACATATTGAATTTATAAATTTCTAACGTATCCCTTGAAAAATAGACTTTGGCATAGATGTTTTAGAAAATAATTAAAATTTCATTCAACATTGTGGTAAACAGACACAGCAACCTTTATAAACACAGTTGAATTGGAAAATGTCATTTTAACGTCTACACCCCAAACAGTATTTCTGCATGACATTAATTTGTAACAGTTTTCTTGTGTTCTCGCACGAGTGTTTGTAGTCGAGTGTGTTGTTGACAATATGCTGAACCGATGTATAAGTACCATATCTTTGAAAATAGATGTTAAAGTTGCTGAAACCAGGGTTCATGTAAGTACACTACTCTGTAGCATCTGATAATTATTTATTCCTATTATCTGAGATGGCTAAATAATTAAACTGGGTCAATTCTGAAAATTAATATTGGCCTACTGTAGCCTACTGCAGTGGCGTGGTGGCTCCAAATTGGCTGGGGGGGGGGGGGGCACAAACCCTTTTTGGCGCTCCCTGCAACTCATGGTCCCCACCCACACCCTAAGGTATTCTGTTCAGGTATGGATCACAATGCATGAATGCACTGATGCACATGTAAAACCTCTGGAGCCCTTCGACCGTGGAACACCGCGTCGAAGAGGAGGAACGAGGACATACGGGGTTCCTTTCATGGAAAATTTTGAAAATTAAGACTGTTGTGGGTGCTATCTAGTATATTACAGGCACTTGCAGCCCCGATAAAAATATTCGATACTGAAACGCAAAACACAATTTTTTTTAGGTTTAATAAGTAAATGTTATCAGTAAATGAAAGATTCTGAGAGTGACATTTTTTATATTACACGGGTTTTGTTGACATTATGTTTCTTCAAGTGGATTAACTTAATAGGCTTCATCCTTGGGTGATTACAAACACTCACACCATGTTTCATCAAAATCCATCAAGAAACCAACTCTCTTTCGGGTCCACAAACAATTCAAGAACGAGGGCAATAATTCATAGAAAATGTTGCTCTTATTTTCAATAGGCTGAATCCTTGGGTAAATTACAAACACTCACACCATTGTCTTCATTGTCCTTAAAGTTTTCGTTTTAACTGTAGTAAACGCGGGTTAATTCAACATTGTTCTAAAATTGAAATTAGGCTTTGGACCCTAGAAGTAAATTCAAAGATCCAAAATAATTAATTCAGTCCGTAGGAAGACCGAAAAGACCTAATTTTGAAGTACAAAAGCAATTTTACCATTTGTCATAGTGAACGCTTGTAGCGAGCGCGGACCTATGAGAGACCCTCATAGTTGTCTCCCTTGAATAGCTGTAAGCAGTGAAACGTAACATTTCGGCTCACTCCCTTCATTTATCACAACTTAATAGGCTTTATCCTTTGGTGATTACAAACACTCACACCAAGTTTCATCAAAATCCATCAAGAAATCAGCTCTCTATCGGGTCCACAAACAATTCAAGAACGAGGGCAATAATTCATAGTAAATATTGTTCAATTGCTCTTATTTTCAATAGGCTTAATCCTTGGGTGATTACAAACACTCACACCAAGACCCCCGGAAACTTTAAGGCTTTAGCTATTTGAAACAATGCAGGAAGGCTATTTGACGCTATATTTTTGTATTTTTTTGTATGTTTATGTCTGCGGTCGGTCGGCTCAACTTTACCGACGGATATAAATAACGAGGGTGGATCCAGGATTTATAGAAATGTGGAGGGACTCTGAAATATAACATGCTTCAAATGGAACGACACTGCGAGCGGCAATTTTATAGAGTGTTCTGACATTATTCGGTCAAAAATAAGGGGGAGGGCCCGAGTTGTATTGAGACTAAAAGAATAAGCTCGAAAATAATTAGTATTTCTTAACGACCGACTTTTTTTCGAAGGGCTTTTGGCGCCCCCTTGCAACGTCGGCGCCCCCTGGTTTTCATTCGCTGGGGGGGGGGGGGGGGCACGTGCCCCCCCCCCCCCCCGACCACCACGCCACTGGCCTACTGTAAACACTTTTCATGTATATCTAGCAGCTATTTTTTGCTGGATTTATTTTTTACAGTGTATGATTAAATACAACAGGTTCAGTAAAAGTTTATAAGATTTTTGACCAACATTATAAAGTGAAAGGTATAAAATACAGACTGGCTTAATATAAAACCAAAATAATGACTTATAATTTAATTAAAACGCACGACTAGGTCCATGTTTCAGTTCAGTCTTAATTAGGTTTCAATTGATTTTTAACGATAACGTTTGATAATTGCCAATCTGTAGGGTAAAATGTATTCACTAAGATCTTTCAGTTATTAGTGACATTTTAAAACCAACAAAGCAGTTTTAAGACTATTTAAGTAGTATTTTCAATATATAAACAAATTGTGAGTGCAGTAAAAGGCAACCCCACCCATCTGTATTTAATGTTTATAAACCACACCAGAGTATTTAGTTTTAAGTGTTCACAAGGATTGAATTCGACTCAGTATGGTGTAAGAAAATGTTGAACCTCGAAATAAAACCAGTTTCGATTGCTTGTTAGTTAGCAGAATTCAGTGATTTAGATACAAAGTTCACTACGAGTCTCAGTGAAGTCATTATTCAAGCGAAGGTCCACGGTTATGGAGTACCTCTTGTTGTTTTTCAACTTCAACTCTCTTATATAGGTATGTTATACAACTGTAACAATGCTCTTATTTAATGTTGTCATCTTTAGTAAAACATTACAACAGAACTTTTTTTATTTATTGCAAATTTCAACAGTCATTTTGATACCTTTTGGTTGTATAATGACAATGATTGAATATGTTGTATTTTGCACACGATCACTATAAACGGGAACTCAAATCTCTCCAAATCTCTTTGGTCTGTTCAATCCCTTAATCTTATAAATTATATTTCTCTATTTTAGTACACTTTATTGTATGATGGATGTATGTTTATAGTTAGTTCATATTTCAAGTGAATAAGCACTGTTATCACTTCGGTCATAATGGGCCTGATCTCATCAGTATTATATTGTAGCCAATTAATTTTTCTTTATTAGCCCATTTATGTACAGAAGTCTACCATTTTTATTTATCAAGGGAGTCTTTCAATCGACTCGCACCCTTTTGAGAAATCAACAGGACTTTTTTTTCTTTTGTATTTTTTTTTTAGACAAGCCAAGTCAAAGAACAAAGAAGTTGTCCAAACTACGTGTTAATGGTAAATCAATGGAGTGAAAGTATTGTGTTAAAGTGAACAACCTCATCCAGCCACTAAAAATGGGAAAACAGTGTTTTTTTTGTATATCTACCTACACTGTAGTTGTTAAGTTAAGTGAAGATATGATAACGTTATCAGTAATAACTTCATCCCGTGAGAGAATGTAAATAGCAGAGTACCGTCAGCTCTGTCGTTTATTGCATTTAGAGGAATCCTATTGTAGCTCAAATTGATACAATTTCCCTTTTAGAACAGACAGAGCCATGGTCATTGTGATTTAGAAGCTTGCTGATTATCCCAAAGGTCCTGGATTCAATCCAGCAAGGGTAAAGATGATGCCTTTCGATTTATCAACTCGACTTCACTCTGTTTTTGATACAAAGAACGCCGGGTATGGAAAAGGCGTTTGGACAATAGACCTTGGCCTTGTGCGTTACTGGCAAGACACGTTTAAGATTCCCCTACAGTTGGAAACCATAAAAAGAATAGCCACTAGCCCACTATCCTACATGTTCCTTTAGCAACGGCTATCATTTCATTACATTACATTAATGATAATGCAAATGTCTAACGTTGCTGAAGGAACATGACTATCCTGGCAATTGTTCTCTCCTAGTACAGTACATAGCGCCTCCCGTAATTAGCCCAAAACAAGTGCAAGTGGGACGTAAAACTACATCTCTCTCGAATTAGGTTGATCAGTTTCCGTTAGCTTATCTGTTAAACATTTAATAGTTAATTAGGTTGCTGGCCAGCAAAATATTTCAATCTGTTTCTGTGTACTGATCTTTCTGAAACTTGTTACCATAAGTATGACTGAATGGTTCTAAATTTAGATATATCTCTACTGGTATTTTGAAATGATAAAATTTACATGAAATGGGAGTTTTGTCCTAATTTTTGGCACTTTTCTGAGCTATTGTGGACGGGCAACACCATAATGTGTGCAATGAGTGAAATTTCGCAGAAACGCACAGAAAACTAATAGAAATACTGGGAACGATATTTAAATCAGACTAGTGAATATTTATAGCAACATCAAAGCAGTGAAGCTCATGTTCACGAATAAATTATTTAAACATTTGAAAAATGAAAGAAGTGGAACCAAATGTAGAATTTGTTCAGATCAATATTTTTACCGCCATATTACGTGATGATTGGCACTTATAGTATAGAAAAAGGGCAGCCATCACGTAAAAAGACTGGCATTATATAGTCAAATAGTCGAGTAGACTAAAAATGATAGCTATTGAGTAAAAAAAATTGACAAGTAACACTGACACTTAACAGACAGTTCGGAGTTCAAAATGGCGGAAATTAATAAAGAAAAGAATAAAGCTGAAGAAGTTTGGAATTATTTAGTAATTTATTCTTCATAATGCCGTGGCCGAGATCCCATCATTCGAGTACTGACAAATAGAATCTCAACAAGTCATAGCTGAGCATGAAACAAGAATACGAAATACTGTTGAACAATGAAATTGGTCTATGGACAGATTGTCAATTAAGTGCTTATTGTCAGTACTATTAAGGACAACTTCAAATACTAGTGATATGACTCGTACAGTTTTTTTTTCTCAATAAGAAAAGGTAGTATCTCATGAAATAACTGTCTAATAACGATATAACTGTACCAGGTTTACCACACCATAACATTGGCAGTAAATAATCCCTCAAGATCAATTTATCAACCTAATAAGATACACTATAATTAAGTGGTATTATTCTGTAAAAACTATCATTACCTATCTTACTATCTAAACCTAGCTAGTTACTTCTAAAGCTGCAACTTCTCTTTTGTACCGAAGCAATTCATTTGATACCAGCTCTCCAAAAGTTCTAAAGCAATGTACTTTTTGAAAATTATGAAAGTTTGAACAAGCGATATAGTAGGAGTATAATGAAATAAGTTTTTTGAGTGAATATTTCTGCTAGTTTTCAAGAATAATTATTATCAAAATGTCACAGTGTTCCAGTCATGCACTTGACAAAGTTGAAAAAAGATCACTGGGTATATTTAAATGTAATTATAGGTTTGTTATTCTACAGTAGACTAATTATAGTCATGCCTGTGTAAACCATTTTAATTATTCATATAGAAGATACAAGATGCATAATTACTATATTTTTATGTTGGTATAATGGGAAACATTCATAAATCATTTCACAGAACATTTGTTACAAACAAAATATCTATTAAAGTTTTCTCTAGTTGGTTGACTATAAATCAAAGAGAAAAGGTTAGTTAAAAATATGTTTGCAATGATTCTACTTCCAGTGTTAATTTTAATTCAATCTAACAACTGAAACTACACATTACTGTAGATAGAATGAAATTATTTTGATATTTAGTGACAAAGAAATACCATTCAAAACAGCATATAACAATAGTTAGGGAGGATGCGAATTGTTTCAGATAAGCAGTCGAAAGAGGATTTGTTGTGGTCTTGGCCCTGGCTTGAAAGTTCTGAAATATGAAGAGTACATTTAGAGCCTTACCTTGTGAAACTGTTGATATCGACACCAATACATGTTTCAACTAATACAAGTACCACAATCCACAGATACATTCTAAACTACTTAATCTTCAACATTACTTCTTGATTCTTCTATTATTCCTGGAATTACAGAATGATAATGATACAATCTTCTATACTAGCCTAAATACTATCAAGATGATTTTCTGATAGTGTGCAATTATGTATAACACATCTTCATAGAGAAATGTAATGTTCAGTTCAGTTGTATAGAATTGCTTTAATAGAAAAGTTGGGTAACTAAACTAAGTGTGAAACTTACAAAAAAAAAAATTACATAAATTCAAGTTTTTATACGGCGTGTATATGTCATGTATGTATCTCATCTTTTGAAGAAAAATACATACTCGTGAAACAAGGTTGTAGACTCAAACAAGCATACTTTTAGTTAGAAAGTGAAAGAACAATTTAGACAATATTGAGAAAGAAGGATAGACAATAATGAGAACGATTTGGAATGATATATTATAATCTTGATATAAGGGCCTATTATAAGTTGAGCAATTTCTCTGATGATACTGGCCACTTTCTATGATACAATCATAATAACAGCCCAGTTGAGAAATATTGATATGATATTATCACAGTAATTATTGTCAGATTTGTTATTTACATTAACCGCTTTTAAGAGGAATTGTCTGTAAGGAATAAGTGTCTGTAAATATATATCTATTTTTGTGTGTATGTTAGTTGGTCAAGCCTTTTATTAATTATGAATCCGGGCTACCAAGAATTCTACAACTACATAACCAGATGTATTTCAGCAGGTAAAAACATCAATCTGATGGAAATGCATGTCAACATTTACTGGAAATACCAGCAAAAACGGGAGATATTTTTACCGCATTTCAAGCAATCTCCCATTTGGTATTTTTTTTTGCTCTACCCAACCATATATATCTGTCGAAATAGCCTATATTGAGGCCGAGAATAGAGTAAGCAAGTTTCGGACAATCTTTAATACAGCATCATATTTACACCATAACGACTAGAAAATTGGATTATGAAGGTAATCATTATTAGATTTATCATTTTCAGCTTCTATATATGTTGACATTTTATCTTACTATTTCTACTTGGGGCACATTGCCTCAATGAATGCTTAGATTAGAGAGATGTAGAAGAAAGCTAAAGGCACATTCCAAAAGGTTACATGGTTGTGTTAATGTAAGGATAGTGTTAATTCTAAAGAATTGCATTGTACGGAAGTGTTCAAAGGACTGTTGGATAGCTGACTATCATCACAGTTCGATATAATTTCATATGATATGACTGTATAATATGAATATTTTTCGTTTCTTTTCTGTCAAGTAGTTCAGTTCATAATCTTTAAATGCAGACCAGCTGTTAAAAGAAGTAAAAAATCAGTATTTCTAACAAGTTGCTTTCCCGTGTTAAACAGTACATTTACTTCGTTGAAAAAACACCCTTTTTCTTCCAATGTTAATGTGTATTGATTGTCATAATCAACAGGGAAACACGATTATTAACAGATCTACTGCAGTATTTGAAAACCTGGTCTATTTTCACATGCTGAAAGACTAAATAGCTTCAATCACTGTTGGATTCTATAGTGTGATTTATCTTGTATGCAATATACTACAGCTGTTGAAAATATTAACTTTATACTATTAATTTATCATCTATCAAACACTAACAGTTTATAGTCAGTTTTTTTATGGTGGCTTATTTGGGATATCTTCTGGTTCATTGAGAGGATAGTTATCGTTCGACTTTTAGTCAACATGTCGGCTTCATTATGATCAAATTCTTTAGGATTCTTCGGTAGTGGATACTTTTGTAACGTTCACAATAACAGCGTACAATTGATTTTTCTTGTAAAGATTAATTATACATCCACTATGTACATTTTAAATTCAAGCTGATAATGTCAAAGCTCGACTTGATTATAATGCAGGTGTTCCAACATTTTATTAGACACTCGACACAATCAATATCAGTCAAGTGTCCTAAATGTGCCACCGTATTCTATTACACTCTTACTTACAGTCAATACTAGTACAGTCATTATTGATAAGACAGATACAAAATAATATTTCTATCTCAATCATAGCTGAACTGAAAACTAAACTATTCCTTGGTACAAAGTTATCGAAAATAGCTGAACATATTCAAACAATATAAAGAAGAAGATCTAACTTACACTAAATATATTTCACGGTAAATAGAATTTGGAAATGTATTAAAGATGAACTTAAACATGATATTGAATTCACTCAACAAAGGAAACACCTAACTAAATTGTCTCACATAATGCTCTTTTCATCGATTTTCTATAAAAATATGATTCATAAATGAAGTATTTACAATTACAAAAAACAAACAGCTGTCAGCTTATACAATAGTCTACAAAGTCTTTAAAATTAAGTTGAAAAGTGGTTTGTTTGCTAGCCTTCGTGTGTATGTAGAAAACAATTTTATTTTCTATTTACGCCATTCCGATTCTGAGATTCTTGACTAGAATTTGACACTTTCACACGTCTTGTAGGACCCAAATCCGGAAAAAAATAAAATTTAAGTTTTCCAACCAAAATACTTGCATTTCCGAAAACAGAATATAGGTCTACACACAAAACAAGATGTATAAGATTAAATCCCAGTTAAAATTTCTTTTGCGTTCAGCCCTACCACCTTCATGACTGACAGCTAAACTCCAACATCCAGATTGGACCAGTTGAAAATGAAAATTGTGAATAATAAACTAAATGATCCAACTAAAATAAAGTTTTATATGGTAAAAAGACTAAAATATTAAAAGTATACTACATTACCATGAACTATAAGAGTCCTACCACCTGTAAACCTTAGTAACTATATAACTGTTATATACTTCTGTAAATTATAACTAACTGTATATTTTATATACCTTTCTATACATTTGATAAAACAAAACTTGATTAAATCCTCAGCATAATCACAGTATAATTCATAATCACAAAGCACATAATGAAATATCAAAGCACAATTATATTTTAAATAGAATCCATTTTGATACAGTTGAAATTAATTGCAGCATTTATCAAGTTAAAAGTTTTTGAAGAATCAACACGAATGAAGAAATAATATCGTTATTAGATAGTAATGAGGAAATATTTCAACAAGAACTGATGAGATGGAATGCAGCCAAATGTGAATAAATGTATATTCTCACAGACGTCAAAACAAACTGATATTGAAGTTGAAAACTCGCTTAATATGGAGCTACAAAGCCCCATGAGCAAAAAGTGCAATTTCGGACACTGATATCTGTGAAATCTAAGAAATGAAAAGAGAAAAACTATTTTGATCTTGAGTCTTGATTTATCTATCAAAACTGTAGACTGTACTGTAACATAATTTTCTGATGTAGCCATTCTGTGCTAAAACCAATATTTATGATAAGCTTAACATGAAAGGAAATCATATCTTAATATCATCATTTCTGCTAATATTCAAAATATTCATTAAAAAGAATAAAGTAGATGTCATTATATTATATTCATAATTAAATCATGTAACATATGTGATACAAAAACAATACTGTTAGTCTTTGAGTAAGGTAAATAAAGATTAGCTTTAATGATGTCAATGTGTACATTGTCAGTCGAATTTAATAATGAATGACATCTTCTGTCCAAACTGTGCAGCAGTCTATTATAACAAGTGTCAAGTGAAATCCTCTATCCTAACTTTGCAACATTCATTTATAAAAGGTGTCAAGTGACATCCCCTGTCCAAACTGTGCAGCAGTCCATTATAAAAAGTGTCAAGTGAAATCCTCTATCCTAACTGTGCAACATTCATTTATAAAAGGTGTCAAGTGACATCCCCTGTCCAAACTGTGCAGCAGTCCATTATAAAATGTGTCAAGTGACATCCCCTGTCCAAACTGTACAGCAGTCCATTATAAAATGTGTCAAGTGACATCCCCTGTCCAAACTGTGCAGCAGTCCATTATAAAATGTGTCAAGTGACATCCCCTGTCCAAACTGTGAAGCAGTCCATTATAAAATGTGTCAAGTGACATCCCCTGTCCAAACTGTGCAGCAGAAGTACAATATAAAATGTGTAATATGACATCTTATGGTCAGTGGTAGAATATGAAATTGTCAAATGGCATCTTCTATCATAACTGTGCAGCAGACAAATACAGTATACTCCAATAGAGAGGAATAAACCTATGCAAAAATAGGCATAGCAAATTAGGACATACGCCATATACGTGTGAAAGAATATCACCAAAAATAATTATGATATGGTGATATTCTTTCACACGTATCCAAAAGAACGTACAAGTAGAATAAAAAAAAAATCACTGTCCTTTTTCTTGTCTTCTATGAGAACTATTCCATCATATTATTACACATTATTCTAAATTAAGCCTGTAAATCGGCAATGTAACAGCTTACAGACACGAGTCCAGAGCTAGTTTATCAAGCTTGGTCAATTATTCAGTATAATTAATCATTTCATGTTTGTCAAGGAACCAGGAACATTGATACATTATTTTGTCTTTAATCCGCATAATCAATTCTCAATCGAGAATTTTGAGGCTAGAATCATGAAAACGACTACACAAAGTAATTAATTTGAATCATGATTCTCAATGCCACACCGTAACTACAATGAACACAAAACCTGGTACATTTTAGAATGACACTTTACCAAATGATCCGAGTGAGATTATTCATAACAATCATCTAAAATTCTTGTAATCAAACAATCTGAAATTGACGATGAATTCCAAAATTCCTTGATGAGTAAATTCAAGCCAATTAACCAATTAATCCATGTAAGTTTTACTGACGAAAGGTTGGGATCCAAGGGTCTATATCATGCCTATATATACATATTTGTGGGATTTTTGTTATACTTTAAGAGTAAGTCAAACACACACACACTACTCTAATCAGAACATTGTTCCTATTTTATATACCTGTTCCTATTCTGTTCCTATTTTATACCTGTTCCTATTTCATACCTATTCATATTTTATACCTGTTTCTATTCTAAACCTATTTTATACCTGTTCCTATTTCATACCTGTTCCTATTCTGTTCCTATTTTATACCTGTTCCTATTTTATACCTGTTCCTATTTTAAACCTATTTTATACCTGTTTCTATTTTAAACCTATTTTATACCTGTTCCTATTTTATACCTGTTCCAATTCTGTTCCTATTTTAAACCTACTTTATATACCTGTTCCTATTCTGTTCCTATTTTATATACCTGTTCCTATTTTATATACTGTTCCTATTCTAAACCTAATTTATACCTGTTCCTATTTTATATACCTGTTCCTATTTTATATACTGTTCCTATTCTAAACCTAATTTATACCTGTTCCTATTTTATAGAATAATCTGGAAAGAAAAATGGTCTACAGGTAATTGATGGTAATAATGAACGTCTCTATATCATTATAGATAAATACATTTTGTGATATTCTTCATCTCTTCCGTATTTTGCCTCGAGGGCAGTGAAACAAATAAAGTAACAAGGTTGTAATTATTTCTCTAGATATCAACATACTGTGAAAAATACATTCTTATTATTTGCCACGGTTGTATTGTCTATTTGACATCTAAAACTGGATTCAGTATGCTGTTATCCCCGCCTATTGCCTGTATTTTGTATAAGATAAAGTTTAATATATCATGATTTGTTTTTGGGAAAAAGAATTTTACTTTTTCCACACCTATTATCCTAATGAGGATGGGGTACATATTATATTCTGACAAAATGTGAATGTATAGTAAAAATTAAACCATTCTCATGATCGAACTAATTGGTTCGGAATTAGTTTCAAATGGACGAACAATGTCAAATTTTTTTTTTTTTATCAATGTTAAAAAACACGACTGTGTTATAATACAGTGGTCAGTAGAATAATAGGTCAACGTTAACAGATTAAATGTATGCTGGTCATTAGTCTCGAATGAGAAGAATGTGGGAATATGACCCTCTTCATAAAAACGTGTCAATCTGTTCAAAGATTTTCATTACAAGTAAACACAGTTAAAATAATTGTCGTCCATGATCTGCATAAATTATAAAGTTTTTAAATTTAAGCAACACCTATATTTAAGACACATACTCATATAAGGTGGGTAAGACATTAATGTGATTGCAATATATGCCTATAAGTTCATCATGTATACAATTTTTAAAATGTATTTGACAAAATGAAAGTTTACCAGTAGATTACTGAAATAAAGATTACTTCTCTCAAAGAAAAGACGTCAATCTCAACACAAAGATACACACAAAGCAATCGTTAATATAACATTATAGAATATTTCAGTCACATACCTGATTGTTGTGTTCAAGTCCTCATATAAAAACAACGTTCAGTGTTTCACGTCTGTCACAAAATCATTATTGAAGTAGGACAATACATTCAGAGCTATATTAACCTCAAATTGACGAGAGTAGTAGAGTGTTACTATATAATTTCTCTCCTCCGTATCGGATTATCGATCGGAAACTTCACTTTTCTTCAAGTGAACGGTGTCGGTTGTGTTCCATCATGATATAAACGAGTTGTGAGCAAAAAATCAAACGTCATTGAGAACATAATCAGCGGAGACCTCGAGTGTCATCTATGTGATGTCCAAGTACATGTTGTATAATAATAATTGACAAAGATATTGTTTTATTGTTCACTTTAAGGGGTAAATTTGAATGTTTCAACCATGCTGTGCTCATCTGGTCTTCACAGGAGATATTAGAAACTGGGCATATCATATTATTATATAGTATCGCATGTATTGATTGCCTTAGTGTGACATATTTTCATATTGGATAAACAAAAGATTTTTAATGAAGA
This sequence comes from Lottia scabra, assembly GCA_029955415.1. NCBI lineage: Eukaryota > Metazoa > Mollusca > Gastropoda > Lottiidae > Lottia > Lottia scabra. Next base: position 10,975,846 of record JARJEI010000005.1, on the reverse strand, counting down.
TTATGACATTATGTATTGAAGAATTTTAGATAGTTAATTTGGTTATCAACCTTTAGTTTCCTGTAAATGATGTAGAAATACATTGAAAATCTTATCAACATGTTCACAAACTGTAAAAGGAAATTTCCTTCCAGGTTTTAGCCTATATTGAATTCACATGTATTTAATACCAACAAACTGCTCTGTATTACTTTTAATAATAAACTCGAGAGTCATGGAGTCATGGTCAATTAACGGCGTTAATTAAGTTTTTAGTATCAATTTACTCAGATCCAAATGGTTAACTGATAACATTTCTTATCAGCAGTTAATTATTTCTGTTTGGACAATTTCCATCCGGAATATTTTGATGATTTACATTATTCACTCTGTTTCTTATTGTCAACTGCCTTAGAACATATAAACATAAAAGAACATTGGTTTGACCAGGACTAAATCCAGAGGACGAAATCTTCATCTTCTCATGTGGGAGAGATAGAAAATTTAACAGAGGCCATGCTACCATACTGGCATGTAATTGACTCACATCCATGTTCCCGATAGTAAAATTCAAACTTACTATTTGAGTAGATAATATTCATTGTCTGATATTACGGTAAACGTTTCTAAATAGACGAATTCTACTATAGTTTCCTGCAGTCACAAATCGTTGATTTGATCTCTCAAGATAGTAGCCCCCTATGATACACAGCATGTCCAATGCGAGATATCCACACCGGAATGAAATTCCTAAACAAATACACACGGACTGTTATTTGAACTACGCGAGATTGTGCCATGTGTAAGCTTAGCCTATAGTAAAATAGGTCAGGTTTTATCAATTTAAAATATTCCTACCATATGGTAAACATTTGAATTTTTAACAGATTGTCAAGCCTGTAAAAATATAATGACATACATAGATATTTGATCTATTGGTGTCGTTATTTGTGGTATCAAGTGTAATATATAGTATGTATATATGATCTGACAATCTGTGCGTCGTTACTTTTTGGTTAAAAGTGTGGTTTAGGTCTATGATCTGAGGTTGTAAAGCACAGTTCTCTGCTGCTATGAACATCTATGAGATGATTTTCGAGCAAGTTCACGGCCCATTTCGATTAACTGATTGATTCATATTGGAAAATCAAAAGGGAGATTCTGTGCAATGAAAATTAAAAGCAGTTACTACCAGAAAAAAAATCCAATACAAGCATTTATTTCGGTCTGGATTGGTTAAGAAGACAAATCATTGTTTCCCCTATAACATCAATGGCGGATTTAAAACTTGTTGGGCAGTCGACAAACAACGATTTGTTTTAGGCTGATTTCCTTGAATACCAAAGTAAATCTGTTTGATTCTTTTTTTTTTGTGTGACTTGGTCGAAGGCAGCTGCCTATTTTGCTTATGGGTTAAATCTTCCTCTGATTATGTTGTCAATTGAATGAATGACTTGAATTATCATCAATGACTATTTTCTGGCGGGGATATAAATATTAATATGTCTTTATATGGCCAACCCCTTCCGTTTATTGGAATAGTCGTTCTTTATGATGATGCAGTGTAATCAGTAACAATTATAGAAGGCAGAGGTGAGGAGGTGTCAATTCTAAACGTCGAAGAACAAATCAAAATTGACACAGGTAACAGAGCAGAAGCAATGGGTGGCTATTCAAATTATTTTGATGATGATTATGATTACGATGATCATGATGGTGATGATGATGAAGACGATGAAAAGTGTTAAAACAACCATTAAGAAAACACAGAAATTGGGACCACTGAAGAAGCAAAACCCATCGATAAAGTATAGATTCCTTGGAGGATAGTCCACAAAAAAGTGGGGTGGGTTTAAAAAGCCAACCGCCTACCGCTGCCTACCGGCCAACCGGAAATAAAAAAATGCGCTAAAATGAGTATTGTTAAATTTAGGGATCGTTGATTTTTATACTACAAAACGAAACTATTCAATTTGACGGATTTTTTGTTGACGTTAATATTACGGAATCAAAATTATTTTAAAAATGAAACGAAACAAAAATAAATATTTCTTTTCTTACTGAGATGTTTTTCTTCATATTTGCTGATTCAATTCAGGCTCAAAATAGCAAAGGTCTATTTTAAATATAAAATGAGCACACAATAAAAGTACAAGATCCCCTATTTATTTTTTAATGATCACAACAACGTATAAGGTCGTTTGTTTCAGAGTTACTTCCCTTATCGTCGGCGTCATGGAGCATCAATGTTACAATATTTTCAAAATTAATCCTTAATGTTGATTACAATAATTCTGGAAATGCTCGTCCTGTTGATCCGAGGAAATCATCAGTATTTGTAGTAGACAGACATCTTTATCAAGACTGGAAAAACACTTCCAGTAGCCTACTTGGAAAAATCAAGTGTCAAGGTATAGAACTTTTAGAGAAAAAGATGGCGAGGATGGCTGGTTAATTGAGAAGGTTCTGGCAAAAGAAGTCATAAAACGTTGTCAGGATATTGGTGATTGCTATCTAATGAGGCAAACCTATTATAAACATGGAAATCCGAAGTATTCTGACGTCGGGAAAATGATAAGCGAAGTACAAACTTTTAACTCGACGGATACAGAGATTGAATCTGGACTGCCAAGGCAAGGGAAGACAACTCTGTATAAGAGATTGGCTCCATGACTCCGACGACAAGGGAAGTAACTCTGAAACAAACGACCTTGTACGTCGTTGTGATCATTAAAAAATAAATAGGGGATCTTGTACGTTTTATTGTGTGCTCATTTTATATTTAAAATAGACCTTTGCTATTTTGAGCAAATATGAAGAAAAACATCTCAGTAAGAAAACAAATATTTACTTGTTTCGTTTCATTTTTAAAATAATTTTGATTCCGCAATATTAATGTCAACAAAAAATCCGCCAAATTGAATAGTTTCGTTTTGTAGTATAAAAATCTACGATCACAAAATTTAACAATTCTCATTTCAGCACAGTTTTTTATTTCCGGTTGGCCGGTAGGCAGCGGTAGGCGGTTGGCTTTTTAAACCCACCCTTGAAAAAAGGGCGTTTACCCCCCCTCCGGAGTCAGAGTCACGGCTTACCTTAGCGCAGCTTCTCTCTCAAGCCGTGGTGGCGAAGCGGTTAGCGTGCTGACGCCACAATCTGAAGGGCCTGGGTTCGAGTCCCCTCTTAAAGAAACTTTTTTCTTTTATCAAAAATTCAACAACTTTCTTGATCTTATCCATCATACACATATTTTTTGTCAACAATGGACACATTTCGGCACATATCACCATCGAGAATGGACTTTATACCAATTCTAATCCACCTACAAAGCCCTTCCCGACCGGCAAAATGTTTCAGGGCCCCTTGAAGCTTCCAATTTTTATTTGTTGTCCCCCATTTTGTGTGGAAAAGATGCGCCATCAAACGCTGATTCGTTTCATATGCGAACAATCCATTTTTGATCAATATTTGGCAGTTTTATGTGCTAAAACGTGGTTGGCTTTGAAAAAAGGGCGTTTACCCCCCTCCGGAGTCAGAGTCACGGCTTACCTTAGCGCAGCTTCTCTCAAGCCGTGGTGGCGAATTGGTTAGCGTGCTGACGCCACAATCTGAAGGGCCTGGGTTCGAGTCCCCTCTTTAAGAAACTTTTTTCTTTTATCAAAAATTCAACAACTTTCTTGATCTTATCCATCGTACACATGTATTTTGTCAACAATGGACACATTTCGGCACATATCACCATCGAGAATGGACTTTATACCAATTCTAATTCACCTACAAAGCCCTTCCCGACCGGCAAAATATTTCAAGGCCCCTTGAAGCTTCCAATTTTAATTTTTTGCCCCCAATTGTGTGTGGAAAAGATGCGCCATCAAACGCTGATTCGTTTCATATGCGAACAATCCATTTTTGATCAATATTTGGCAGTTTTATGTGCTAAAACGTGGTTGGCTTTAAAAAAAGGGCGTTTACCCCCCTCCGGAGTAAGAGTCACGGCTTACCTTAGCGCAGCTTCTCTCAAGCCGTGGTGGCGAAGCGGTTAGCGTGCTGACGCCACAATCTGAAGGGCCTGGGTTCGAGTCCCCTCTTAAAGAAACTTTTTTCTTTTATCAAAAATTCAACAACTTTCTTGATCTTATCCATCATACACATATTTTTTGTCAACAATGGACACATTTCGGCACATATCACCATCGAGAATGGACTTTATACCAATTCTAATCCACCTACAAAGCCCTTCCCGACCGGCAAAATGTTTCAGGGCCCCTTGAAGCTTCCAATTTTAATTTGTTGTCCCCCATTTTGTGTGGAAAAGATGCGCCATCAAACGCCATTTTTTATCAATATTTGGCAGTTTTATGTGCTAAAACGTGGTTAGCTTTGAAAAAAGGGCGTTTACCCCCCTCCGGAGTAAGAGTCACGGCTTACCTTAGCGCAGCTTCTCTCAAGCCGTGGTGGCGAAGCGGATAGCGTGCTGACGCCACAATCTGAAGGGCCTGGGTTCGAGTCCCCTCTTAAAGAAACTTTTTTCTTTTATCAAAAATTCAACAACTTTCTTGATCTTATCCATCATACACATATTTTTTGTCAACAATGGACACATTTCGGCACATATCACCATCGAGAATGGTCTTTATACCAATTCTAATCCACCTACAAAGCCCTTCCCGACCGGCAAAATGTTTCAGGGCCCCTTGAAGCTTCCAATTTTAATTTGTTGTCCCCCATTTTGTGTGGAAAAGATGCGCCATCAAACGCTGATTCGTTTCATATGCGAACAATCCATTTTTGATCAATATTTGGCAGTTTTATGTGCTAAAACGTGGTTGGCTTTAAAAAAAGGGCGTTTACCCCCCTCCGGAGTAAGAGTCACGGCTTACCTTAGCGCAGCTTCTCTCAAGCCGTGGTGGCGAAGCGGTTAGCGTGCTGACGTCACAATCTGAAGGGCCTGGGTTCGAGTCCCCTCTTAAAGAAACTTTTTTCATTTATCAAAAATTCAACAACTTTCTTGATCTTATCCATCATACACATGTTTTTTTTGTCAACAATGGACACATTTCGGCACATATCACCATCGAGAATGGACTTTATACCAATTCTAATTCACCTACAAAGCCCTTGCCGACCGGTAAAATGTTTCAGGGCCCCTTGAAGCTTCCAATTTTAATTTTTTGCCCCCAATTTTGTGTGGAAAAGATGTGCCATCAAACACTGATTCGTTTCATATGCGAACAATCCATTTTTGATCAATATTTGGCAGTTTTATGTGCTAAAACGTGGTTGGCTTTAAAAAGGGCGTTTACCCCCCTCCGGAATCAGAGTCACAGCTTACTTTAGCGCAGCTTCTCTCAAGCCGTGGTGGCGAAGCGGTTAGCGTGCTGACGCCACAGTCTGAAGGGCCTGGGTTCGAGTCCCCTCTTAAAGAAACTTTTTTCTTTTATCAACAATTCAACAACTTTCTTGATCTTATCCATCATACACATATTTTTGTCAACAATGGACACATTTCGGCACATATCACCATCGAGAATGGACTTTATACCAATTCTAATCCACCTACAAAGCCCTTCCCGACCGGCAAAATGTTTCAGGGCCCCTTGAAGCTTCCAATTTGTTGCCCCCAATTGTGTGTGGAAAAGATGCGCCATCAAACGCTGATTCGTTTCATATGCGAACAATCCATTTTTGATCAATATTTGGCAGTTTTATGTGCTAAAACGTGGTTGGCTTTAAAAAAAGGGCGTTTACCCCCCCTCCGGAGTAAGAGTCACGGCTTACCTTAGCGCAGCTTCTCTCAAGCCGTGGTGGCGAAGCGGTTAGCGTGCTGACGCCACAATCTGAAGGGCCTGGGTTCGAGTCCCCTCTTAAAGAAACTTTTTTCTTTTATCAAAAATTCAACAACTTTCTTGATCTTATCCATCATACACATATTTTTTGTCAACAATGGACACATTTCGGCACATATCACCATCGAGAATGGACTTTATACCAATTCTAATCCACCTACAAAGCCCTTCCCGACCGGCAAAATGTTTCAGGGCCCCTTGAAGCTTCCAATTTTAATTTGTTGTCCCCCATTTTGTGTGGAAAAGATGCGCCATCAAACGCCATTTTTTATCAATATTTGGCAGTTTTATGTGCTAAAACGTGGTTAGCTTTGAAAAAAGGGCGTTTACCCCCCTCCGGAGTAAGAGTCACGGCTTACCTTAGCGCAGCTTCTCTCAAGCCGTGGTGGCGAAGCGGATAGCGTGCTGACGCCACAATCTGAAGGGCCTGGGTTCGAGTCCCCTCTTAAAGAAACTTTTTTCTTTTATCAAAAATTCAACAACTTTCTTGATCTTATCCATCATACACATATTTTTTGTCAACAATGGACACATTTCGGCACATATCACCATCGAGAATGGTCTTTATACCAATTCTAATCCACCTACAAAGCCCTTCCCGACCGGCAAAATGTTTCAGGGCCCCTTGAAGCTTCCAATTTTAATTTGTTGTCCCCCATTTTGTGTGGAAAAGATGCGCCATCAAACGCTGATTCGTTTCATATGCGAACAATCCATTTTTGATCAATATTTGGCAGTTTTATGTGCTAAAACGTGGTTGGCTTTAAAAAAAGGGCGTTTACCCCCCTCCGGAGTAAGAGTCACGGCTTACCTTAGCGCAGCTTCTCTCAAGCCGTGGTGGCGAAGCGGTTAGCGTGCTGACGTCACAATCTGAAGGGCCTGGGTTCGAGTCCCCTCTTAAAGAAACTTTTTTCATTTATCAAAAATTCAACAACTTTCTTGATCTTATCCATCATACACATGTTTTTTTTGTCAACAATGGACACATTTCGGCACATATCACCATCGAGAATGGACTTTATACCAATTCTAATTCACCTACAAAGCCCTTGCCGACCGGTAAAATGTTTCAGGGCCCCTTGAAGCTTCCAATTTTAATTTTTTGCCCCCAATTTTGTGTGGAAAAGATGTGCCATCAAACACTGATTCGTTTCATATGCGAACAATCCATTTTTGATCAATATTTGGCAGTTTTATGTGCTAAAACGTGGTTGGCTTTAAAAAGGGCGTTTACCCCCCTCCGGAATCAGAGTCACAGCTTACTTTAGCGCAGCTTCTCTCAAGCCGTGGTGGCGAAGCGGTTAGCGTGCTGACGCCACAGTCTGAAGGGCCTGGGTTCGAGTCCCCTCTTAAAGAAACTTTTTTCTTTTATCAACAATTCAACAACTTTCTTGATCTTATCCATCATACACATATTTTTGTCAACAATGGACACATTTCGGCACATATCACCATCGAGAATGGACTTTATACCAATTCTAATCCACCTACAAAGCCCTTCCCGACCGGCAAAATGTTTCAGGGCCCCTTGAAGCTTCCAATTTGTTGCCCCCAATTTTGTGTGGAAAAGATGCGCCATCAAACACTGATTCGTTTCATATGCGAACAATCCATTTTTGATCAATATTTGGCAGTTTTATGTGCTAAAACGTGGTTGGCTTTGAAAAAAGGGCGTTTACCCCCATCTGGAGTCAGAGTCACAGCTTACCTTAGAGCAGCTTCTCTTAAGCCGTGGTGGCGAAGCGGTTAGCGTGCTGACGCCGCAATCTGAAGGGCCTGGGTTCGAGTCTCTCTTGAAGAAACTTTTTTCTTTTATCAAAAATTCAACAACTTTCTTGATCTTATCCATCATACACATATTTTTTGTCAACAATGGACACATTTCGGCACATATGACCATCGAGAATGGACTTTATACCAATTCTAACCCACCTACAAAGCCCTTCCCGACCGGCAAAATGTTTCAGGGCCCCTTGAAGCTTCCAATTTTAATTTTTTGCCCCCAATTTTGTGTGGAAAAGATGCGCCATCAAACGCTGATTCGTTTCATATGCGAACAATCCATTTTTGATCAATATTTGGCAGTTTTATGTGCTAAAACGTGGTTGGCTTTGAAAAAAGGGCGTTTACCCCCCTCCGGAGTCAGAGTCACAGCTTACCTTAGAGCAGCTTCTCTTAAGCCGTGGTGGCGAAGCGGTTAGCGTGCTGACGCCGCAATCTGAAGGGCCTGGGTTCGAGTCTCTCTTAAAGAAACGTTTTTCTTTTATCAAAAATTCAACAACTTTCTTGATCTTATCCATCATACACATATTTTTTGTCAACAATGGACACATTTCGGCACATATGACCATCGAGAATGGACTTTATACCAATTCTAACCCACCTACAAAGCCCTTCCCGACCGGCAAAATGTTACAGGGCCCCTTGAAGCTTCCAATTTTAATTTGTTGTCCCCCATTTTGTGTGGAAAAGATGCGCCATCAAACGCTGATTCGTTTCATATGCGAACAATCCATTTTTGATCAATATTTGGCAGTTTTATGTGCTAAAACGTGGTTGGCTTTAAAAAAAGGGCGTTTACCCCCCCTCCGGAGTCAGAGTCACAGCTTACCTTAGAGCAGCTTCTCTTAAGCCGTGGTGGCGAAGCGGTTAGCGTGCTGACGCCGCAATCTGAAGGGCCTGGGTTCGAGTCTCTCTTAAAGAAACTTTTTTCTTTTATCAAAAATTCAACAACTTTCTTGATCTTATCCATCATACACATATTTTTTGTCAACAATGGACACATTTCGGCACATATGACCATCGAGAATGGACTTTATACCAATTCTAACCCACCTACAAAGCCCTTCCCGACCGGCAAAATGTTACAGGGCCCCTTGAAGCTTCCAATTTTAATTTGTTGTCCCCCATTTTGTGTGGAAAAGATGCGCCATCAAACGCTGATTCGTTTCATATGCGAACAATCCATTTTTGATCAATATTTGGCAGTTTTATGTGCTAAAACGTGGTTGGCTTTAAAAAAAGGGCGTTTACCCCCCTCCGGATTCAGAGTCACAGCTTACCTTAGAGCAGCTTCTCTTAAGCCGTGGTGGCGAAGCGGTTAGCGTGCTGACGCCGCAATCTGAAGGGCCTGGGTTCGAGTCTCTCTTAAAGAAACTTTTTTCTTTTATCAAAAATTCAACAACTTTCTTGATCTTATCCATCATACACATATTTTTTGTCAACAATGGACACATTTCGGCACATATGACCATCGAGAATGGACTTTATACCAATTCTAACCCACCTACAAAGCCCTTCCCGACCGGCAAAATGTTACAGGGCCCCTTGAAGCTTCCAATTTTAATTTGTTGTCCCCCATTTTGTGTGGAAAAGATGCGCCATCAAACGCTGATTCGTTTCATATGCGAACAATCCATTTTTGATCAATATTTGGCAGTTTTATGTGCTAAAACGTGGTTGGCTTTAAAAAAAGGGCGTTTACCCCCCTCCGGAGTAAGAGTCACGGCTTACCTTAGCGCAGCTTCTCTCAAGCCGTGGTGGCGAAGCGGTTAGCGTGCTGACGTCACAATCTGAAGGGCCTGGGTTCGAGTCCCCTCTTAAAGAAACTTTTTTCATTTATCAAAAATTCAACAACTTTCTTGATCTTATCCATCATACACATGTTTTTTTGTCAACAATGGACACATTTCGGCACATATCACCATCGAGAATGGACTTTATACCAATTCTAATTCACCTACAAAGCCCTTGCCGACCGGTAAAATGTTTCAGGGCCCCTTGAAGCTTCCCATTTTAATTTTTTGCCCCCAATTTTGTGTGGAAAAGATGTGCCATCAAACACTGATTCGTTTCATATGCGAACAATCCATTTTTGATCAATATTTGGCAGTTTTATGTGCTAAAACGTGGTTGGCTTTAAAAAGGGCGTTTACCCCCCTCCGGAATCAGAGTCACGGCTTACTTTAGCGCAGCTTCTCTCAAGCCGTGGTGGCGAAGCGGTTAGCGTGCTGACGCCACAGTCTGAAGGGCCTGGGTTCGAGTCCCCTCTTAAAGAAACTTTTTTCTTTTATCAACAATTCAACAACTTTCTTGATCTTATCCATCATACACATATTTTTGTCAACAATGGACACATTTCGGCACATATCACCATCGAGAATGGACTTTATACCAATTCTAATCCACCTACAAAGCCCTTCCCGACCGGCAAAATGTTTCAGGGCCCCTTGAAGCTTCCAATTTGTTGCCCCCAATTTTGTGTGGAAAAGATGCGCCATCAAACACTGATTCGTTTCATATGCGAACAATCCATTTTTGATCAATATTTGGCAGTTTTATGTGCTAAAACGTGGTTGGCTTTGAAAAAAGGGCGTTTACCCCCCTCCGGAGTCAGAGTCACGGCTTACCTTAGCGCAGCTTTTCTCAAGCCGTGGTGGCGAAGCGGTTAGCTTGCTGACGCCACAATCTGAAGGGCCTGGGTTCGAGTCCCCTCTTAAAGAAACTTTTTTCTTTTATCAAAAATTCAACAACTTTCTTGATCTTATCCATCATACACAAATTTTTTGTCAACAATGGACACATTTCGGCACATATCACCATCGAGAATGGAGTTTATACCAATTCTAATCCACCTACAAAGCCCTTCCCGACCGGCAAAATGTTTCAGGGCCCCTTGAAGCTTCCAATTTTAATTTTTTGCCCCCTATTTTGTGTGGAAAAGATGCGCCATCAAACGCTGATTCGTTTCATATGCGAACAATCCATTTTTGATCAATATTTGGCAGTTTTATGTGCTAAAACGTGGTTGGCTTTGAAAAAAGGGCGTTTACCCCCCTCCGGAGTCAGAGTCACAGCTTACCTTAGAGCAGCTTCTCTTAAGCCGTGGTGGCGAAGCGGTTAGCGTGCTGACGCCGCAATCTGAAGGGCCTGGGTTCGAGTCTCTCTTAAAGAAACTTTTTTCTTTTATCAAAAATTCAACAACTTTCTTGATCTTATCCATCATACACATATTTTTTGTCAACAATGGACACATTTCGGCACATATGACCATCGAGAATGGACTTTATACCAATTCTAACCCACCTACAAAGCCCTTCCCGACCGGCAAAATGTTTCAGGGCCCCTTGAAGCTTCCAATTTTAATTTTTTGCCCCCAATTTTGTGTGGAAAAGATGCGCCATCAAACGCTGATTCGTTTCATATGCGAACAATCCATTTTTGATCAATATTTGGCAGTTTTATGTGCTAAAACGTGGTTGGCTTTGAAAAAAGGGCGTTTACCCCCCTCCGGAGTCAGAGTCACAGCTTACCTTAGAGCAGCTTCTCTTAAGCCGTGGTGGCGAAGCGGTTAGCGTGCTGACGCCGCAATCTGAAGGGCCTGGGTTCGAGTCTCTCTTAAAGAAACTTTTTTCTTTTATCAAAAATTCAACAACTTTCTTGATCTTATCCATCATACACATATTTTTTGTCAACAATGGACACATTTCGGCACATATGACCATCGAGAATGGACTTTATACCAATTCTAACCCACCTACAAAGCCCTTCCCGACCGGCAAAATGTTTCAGGGCCCCTTGAAGCTTCCAATTTTAATTTTTTGCCCCCAATTTTGTGTGGAAAAGATGCGCCATCAAACGCTGATTCGTTTCATATGCGAACAATCCATTTTTGATCAATATTTGGCAGTTTTATGTGCTAAAACGTGGTTGGCTTTGAAAAAAGGGCGTTTACCCCCCTCCGGAGTCAGAGTCACAGCTTACCTTAGAGCAGCTTCTCTCAAGCCGTGGTGGCGAAGCGGTTAGCGTGCTGACGCCGCAATCTGAAGGGTCTGGGTTCGAGTCTCTCTTAAAGAAACTTTTTTCTTTTATCAAAAATTCAACAACTTTCTTGATCTTATCCATCATACACATATTTTTTGTCAACAATGGACACATTTCGGCACATATGACCATCGAGAATGGACTTTATACCAATTCTAACCCACCTACAAAGCCCTTCCCGACCGGCAAAATGTTTCAGGGCCCCTTGAAGCTTCCAATTTTAATTTGTTGTCCCCCATTTTGTGTGGAAAAGATCCGCCATCAAACGCTGATTCGTTTCATATGCGAACAATCCATTTTTGATCAATATTTGGCAGTTTTATGTGCTAAAACGTGGTTGGCTTTAAAAAAAGGGCGTTTACCCCCCTCCGGAGTAAGAGTCACGGCTTACCTTAGCGCAGCTTCTCTCAAGCCGTGGTGGCGAAGCGGTTAGCGTGCTGACGTCACAATCTGAAGGGCCTGGGTTCGAGTCCCCTCTTAAAGAACCTTTTTTCATTTATCAAAAATTCAACAACTTTCTTGATCTTATCCATCATACACATGTTTTTTTTGTCAACAATGGACACATTTCGGCACATATCACCATCGAGAATGGACTTTATACCAATTCTAATTCACCTACAAAGCCCTTGCCGACCGGTAAAATGTTTCAGGGCCCCTTGAAGCTTCCAATTTTAATTTTTTGCCCCCAATTGTGTGTGGAAAAGATGTGCCATCAAACACTGATTCGTTTCATATGCGAACAATCCATTTTTGATCAATATTTGGCAGTTTTATGTGCTAAAACGTGGTTGGCTTTAAAAAGGGCGTTTACCCCCCTCCGGAATCAGAGTCACGGCTTACTTTAGCGCAGCTTCTCTCAAGCCGTGGTGGCGAAGCGGTTAGCGTGCTGACGCCACAGTCTGAAGGGCCTGGGTTCGAGTCCCCTCTTAAAGAAACTTTTTTCTTTTATCAACAATTCAACAACTTTCTTGATCTTATCCATCATACACATATTTTTGTCAACAATGGACACATTTCGGCACATATCACCATCGAGAATGGACTTTATACCAATTCTAATCCACCTACAAAGCCCTTCCCGACCGGCAAAATGTTTCAGGGCCCCTTGAAGCTTCCAATTTTAATTTGTTGTCCCCCATTTTGTGTGGAAAAGATGCGCCATCAAACGCCATTTTTGATCAATATTTGGCAGTTTTATGTGCTAAAACGTGGTTAGCTTTGAAAAAAGGGCGTTTACCCCCCTCCGGAGTAAGAGTCACGGCTTACCTTAGCGCAGCTTCTCTCAAGCCGTGGTGGCGAAGCGGATAGCGTGCTGACGCCACAATCTGAAGGGCCTGGGTTCGAGTCCCCTCTTAAAGAAACTTTTTTCTTTTATCAAAAATTCAACAACTTTCTTGATCTTATCCATCATACACATATTTTTTGTCAACAATGGACACATTTCGGCACATATGACCATCGAGAATGGACTTTATACCAATTCTAATCCACCTACAAAGCCCTTCCCGACCGGCAAAATGTTTCAGGGCCCCTTGAAGCTTCCAATTTTAATTTGTTGTCCCCCATTTTGTGTGGAAAAGATGCGCCATCAAACGCTGATTCGTTTCATATGCGAACAATCCATTTTTGATCAATATTTGGCAGTTTTATGTGCTAAAACGTGGTTGGCTTTAAAAAAAGGGCGTTTACCCCCCTCCGGAGTAAGAGTCACGGCTTACCTTAGCGCAGCTTCTCTCAAGCCGTGGTGGCGAAGCGGTTAGCGTGCTGACGTCACAATCTGAAGGGCCTGGGTTCGAGTCCCCTCTTAAAGAAACTTTTTTCATTTATCAAAAATTCAACAACTTTCTTGATCTTATCCATCATACACATATTTGTTGTCAACAATGGACACATTTCGGCACATATCACCATCGAGAATGGACTTTATACCAATTCTAATCCACCTACAAAGCCCCTCCCGAACGGCAAAATGTTTCAGGGCCCCTTGAAGCTTCCAATTTTAATTTTTTGCCCCAATTTTGTGTGGAAAAGATGCACCATCAAACGACGATTCGTTTCATATGCGAACAATCCATTTTTGATCAATATTTGGCAGTTGTATGTGCTAAAACGTGGTTGGCTTTAAAAAGGGCGTTTACCCCCCTCCGGAGTCAGAGTCACGACTTACTTTAGCGCAGTTTCTCTCAAGCCGTGGTGGCGAAGCGGTTAGCGTGCTGACGCCACAGTCTGAAGGGCCTGGGTTCGAGTCCCCTCTTAAAGAAACTTTTTTTTTTCTTTTATCAAAAATTCAACAACTTTCTTGATCTTATCCATCATACACATATTTTTTGTCAACAATGGACACATTTCGGCACATATCACCATCGAGAATGGACTTTATACCAATTCTAATCCACCTACAAAGCCCTTCCCGACCGGCAAAATGTTTCAGGGTCCCTTGAAGCTTCCAATTTTAATTTTTTGCCCCCAATTGTGTGTTGAAAAGATGCGCCATCAAACGCTGATTCGTTTCATATGCGAACAATCCATTTTTGATCAATATTTGGCAGTTTTATGTGCTAAAACGAGGTTGGCTTTGAAAAAAGGGCGTTTACCCCACTCCGGAGTCAGAGTCACGGCTTACTTTAGCGCAGCTTCTCTCAAGCCGTGGTGGCAAAGCGGTTAGCGTGCTGACGCCACAGTCTGAAGGGCCTGGGTTCGAGTCCCCTCTTAAAGAAACTTTTTTTTTCTTTTATCAAAAATTCAACAACTTTCTTGATCTTATCCATCATACACATATTTGTTGTCAACAATGGACACATTTCGGCACATATCACCATCGAGAATGGACTTTATACCAATTCTAATCCACCTACAAAGCCCCTCCCGACCGGCAAAATGTTTCAGGGCCCCTTGAAGCTTCCAATTTTAATTTTTTGCCCCAATTTTGTGTGGAAAAGATGCACCATCAAACGACGATTCGTTTCATATGCGAACAATCCATTTTTGATCAATATTTGGCAGTTGTATGTGCTAAAACGTGGTTGGCTTTAAAAAGGGCGTTTACCCCCCTCCGGAGTCAGAGTCACGACTTACTTTAGCGCAGTTTCTCTCAAGCCGTGGTGGCGAAGCGGTTAGCGTGCTGACGCCACAGTCTGAAGGGCCTGGGTTCGAGTCCCCTCTTAAAGAAACTTTTTTTTTTCTTTTATCAAAAATTCAACAACTTTCTTGATCTTATCCATCATACACATATTTTTTGTCAACAATGGACACATTTCGGCACATATCACCATCGAGAATGGACTTTATACCAATTCTAATCCACCTACAAAGCCCTTCCCGACCGGCAAAATGTTTCAGGGCCCCTTGAAGCTTCCAATTCTAATTTTTTGCCCCCAATTTTGTGTGGAAAAGATTCGCCACCAAACGCTGATTCGTTTCATATGCGAACAATCCATTTTTGATCAATATTTGGCAGTTTTATGTGCTAAAACGTGGTTGGCTTTGAAAAAAGGGCGTTTACTCCCTTCCGGAGTCAGAGTCACGACTTACCTTAGCGTAACTTCTCACAAGCCGTGGTGGCGAAGCGGTTAGCGTGCTGACGCCACAATCTGAAGGGCCTGGGTTCGAGTCCCCTCTTAAAGAAACTTTTTTCTTTTATCAAAAATTCAACAACTTTCTTGATCTTATCCATCAAACACATATTTTTTGTCAACAATGGACACATTTCGGCGCATATCACCATCGAGAATGGACTTTATACCAATTCTAATCCACCTACAAAGCCCTTCCCGACCGGCAAAATGTTTCAGGGCCCCTTGAAGCTTCCAATTTTAATTTTTTTGCCCCCAATTGTGTGTGGAAAAGATGCGCCATCAAACGCTGATTCGTTTCATATGCGAACAATCCATTTTTGATCAATATTTGGCAGTTTTATGTGCTAAAACGTGGTTGGCTTTGAAAAAAGGACGTTTACCCCCCTCCGGAGTCAGAGTCACGACTCACTTTAGCGCAGTTTCTCTCAAGTCGTGGTGGCGAAGCGGTTAGCGTGCTGACGCCACAGTCTGAAGGGCCTGGGTTCGAGTCCCCTCTTAAAGAAACTTTTTTTTTCTTTTATCAAAAATTCAACAACTTTCTTGATCTTATCCATCATACACATATTTTTTGTCAACAATGGACACATTTCGGCACATATCACCATCGAGAATGGACTTTATACCAATTCTAATCCACCTACAAAGCCCTTCCCGACCGGCAAAATGTTTCAGGGCCCCTTGAAGCTTCCAATTTTAATTTTGTGCCCCCAATTTTGTGTGGAAAAGATGCACCATCAAACGACGATTCGTTTCATATGCGAACAATCCATTTTTGATCAATATTTGGCAGTTGTATCTGCTAAAACGTGGTTGGCTTTGAAAAAAGGGCGTTTACCCCCCTCTGGAGTCAAAGTTACGGCTTACCTTCGCGCACCTTCTCTCAAGCCGTGGTGGCGAAGCGGTTAGCGTGCTGACGCCATAATCTGAAGGGCCTGGGTTCGAGTCCCCTCATAAAGAAACTTTTTTTTTTATCAAAAATTCAACAACTTTCTTGATCTTATCCATCATACACATATTTGTTGTCAACAATGGACACATTTCGGCACATATCACCATCGAGAATGGACTTTATACCAATTCTAATCCACCTACAAAGCCCCTCCCGAACGGCAAAATGTTTCAGGGCCCCTTGAAGCTTCCAATTTTAATTTTTTGCCCCAATTTTGTGTGGAAAAGATGCACCATCAAACGACGATTCGTTTCATATGCGAACAATCCATTTTTGATCAATATTTGGCAGTTGTATGTGCTAAAACGTGGTTGGCTTTAAAAAGGGCGTTTACCCCCCTCCGGAGTCAGAGTCACGACTTACTTTAGCGCAGTTTCTCTCAAGCCGTGGTGGCGAAGCGGTTAGCGTGCTGACGCCACAGTCTGAAGGGCCTGGGTTCGAGTCCCCTCTTAAAGAAACTTTTTTTTTTCTTTTATCAAAAATTCAACAACTTTCTTGATCTTATCCATCATACACATATTTTTTGTCAACAATAAACACATTTCGGCACATATCACCATCGAGAATGGACTTTATACCAATTCTAATCCACCTACAAAGCCCTTCCCGACCGGCAAAATGTTTCAGGGCCCCCTGAAGCTTCCAATTCTAATTTTTTGCCCCCAATTTTGTGTGGAAAAGATGCGCCATCAAACGCTGATTCGTTTCATATGCGAACAATCCATTTTTGATCAATATTTGGCAGTTTTATGTGCTAAAACGTGGTTGGCTTTGAAAAAAGGGCGTTTACCCCCATCTGGAGTCAAAGTTACGGCTTACCTTAGCGCACCTTTTCTCAAGCCGTGGTGGCGAAGCGGTTAGCGTGCTGACGCCACAATCTGAAGGGCCTGGGTTCGAGTCCACTCATTAAGAAACTTTTTTCTTTTATCAAAAATTCAACAACTTTCTTGATCTTATCCATCATACACATATTTGTTGTCAACAATGGACACATTTCGGCACATATCACCATCGAGAATGGACTTTATACCAATTCTAATCCACCTACAAACCCCTTCCCGACCGGCAAAATGTTTCAGGTCCCCTTGAAGCTTCCAATTTTAATTTTGTGCCCCCAATTTTGTGTGGAAAAGATGCACCATCAAACGACGATTCGTTTCATATGCGAACAATCCATTTTTGATCAATATTTGGCAGTTGTATGTGCTAAAACGTGGTTGGCTTTGAAAAAAGGGCGTTTACCCCCCTCTGGAGTCAAAGTTACGGCTTACCTTAGCGCACCTTCTCTCAAGCCGTGGTGGCGAAGCGGTTAGCGTGCTGACGCCACAATCTGAAGGGCCTGGGTTCGAGTCCCCTCATAAAGAAACTTTTTTTTTTATCAAAAATTCAACAACTTTCTTGATCTTATCCATCATACACATATTTGTTGTCAACAATGGACACATTTCGGCACATATCACCATCGAGAATGGACTTTATACCAATTCTAATCCACCTACAAAGCCCTTCCCGACCGGCAAAATGTTTCAGGGCCCCTTGAAGCTTCCAATTTTAATTTTGTGCCCCCAATTTTGTGTGGAAAAGATGCGCCATCAAACGCTGATTCGTTTCATATGCGAACAATCCATTTTTTATCAATATTTGGCAGTTTTATGTGCTAAACCGTGGTTGGCTTTGAAAAAAGGGCGTTTACCCCCTCCGGAGTCAGAGTCACGGCTTACCTTAGCGCAGCTTCTCTCAAGCCGTGGTGGCGAATGTAGTCCATGCTATTTTTAGAAATCCTCTTTCTCCTTTCCTTTTTGGGTTTTTGCATACCCATTTTTGATTAATTTTTGGTCTAGATTTGGAATTTGATGTCTTAAATTGCATTTTCTTTCATATATAGTGAGATAATGAGACATCTATAGGCGGAAGGCTATTTCTAAAAATATTCGATATGTGAACAGTCCAAGCCAACTTGTTGTTGATATCCGGTAGAGGTCTACTTTCATTTTGACTAGTTCAAAATTTTCCTGGTCATCATATATTGAATTTTTGTCGAGAAATCAAGTATTGGTCAGGCTTTCATTGGACATATTGGAAAGTTTTCAACGAGATTTCTGGAAAAAGTTACAGAAGATTGAATTTGGTGATTTAACATTGAAGCGGATGGCAACAGAATAAGTGGTGTGAGTCCTTGTACGTAGTAGTGATCATTAAGAAATAATTAGGGGATCTCGTACGTTTTATTGTGTGCTCATTTCATATTTAAAATAGACCTTTGCTATTATGAGCCTGAATTGAATCAGCAAATATGAAGAAAAACATCTCAGTAAGAAAAGAAATATTTATTTGTTTCGTTTCATTTTTAAAATAATTTTGATTCCGCAATATTAAGGTCAACAAAAAATCCGCCAAATTGAAAAGTGGTAGGCGGTTGGCTTTTTAAACCCACCCAAAAAAGTGACGGGTCAGATGTTACTTCAGCAGATGAACTAAAAAAATGCCAAGAAACTGATGAAGACAGTCCTGTTAAGAAACAAACTTACTCCATAGGAGACGAAGCAGCTAAAGATACTACGTATGAAAAGCTTAAGGAAACAACCTGATAAAGAAGCTAACTGATGAGAAGCTGGGTTGAATGATGGTAAAAATGCTTACTCCAAGAGAAGTAATGGAGACATCATGCCCAAAGACAACGGAAAATCTGTAGACTATAATAATGCAAAGCCATTGGAAGAAGAGCTGGATATTCCGAGGCAAGTCATTTTAAACATAGATCAGGAACTATTGCAAGAGGCTGAAAATTCAGAGTAGCTAAGAGAATGTAAATATGCTTTTCAAAATTTTTACTTTCGTAAACTGGACCCCATTGGTTTTACTACCAAATATATCGTCCACAATCCACTGTCTCATTTGCCTACAAAATAAAATGTTCTTTCTTATGTTAATCGTTTCAGTAGAAGAATGGGAACAGAAAGTGAAGAATATGTCAGTTTATTGAACCACCATTGATTGTTTTATGCAAATGCAAAATTTAAAGCTACCAATGTATTACCAAAAGGTTATTTAGATTTACCAGTTTCAACTGAAATTTCATTAGCTGCTACAAGTGTATTGTCAATCTGTTTCAGCAAGTAATTGGTATTCCTATGAGTGCCAATTGTGCTCCTTTGCTTGCTGACTTATTTCCCTGTTCTTATGAGGCGAAGTTTATTTAAGACCCGCGATACATAATAAACCACTATATCCTGTTCCTTTAATTCTACTTTCAGATACATAGATGACGTTTTGTCACTTAATAACTCCGCGTTTGGAGCGGTGTCATAGTTTCTCCGACAGAGTCCGACACACTCCGACACTCCGACAAGACATTTGAGACTTAATATTCGCGAATTGAAAAGCACGTTTTTATCACACTGGCTGCAATAAAAAGTTAGAATGTTTTATTACGTATGAAGAAACGAAACAACAAATAAATCATTTTTCAACATCTATCGTATGTCTTTTGATAGAAAATATTCAGCTATCCCACTGTGGCGAGTTTTAACGGGAGTAAAAGTAAGCGTGTCATGTTTTTTTTTTTATTTTACTTGTGAGTTGAGATTTTGTCGCCGACTGCATTTTCAAATTTACTATTTCATATTTCCGCAGAATTTTTTTTTATAAACACTGGTCCTCATGTCGATCAAGTGTTGTATGAGATAAATGATATATTACAGACTAAAATAATAAACGGTTAGGCCTAAAGGTGAGATAGCCTAGGCCTATAAGCCTATATGACCTAAATTTAAATTTCCAGCGAAAATATGCGAACGATAAAATTTGCCCCATGGTGACGATGCTTTTGTGAGAGGGGATGTCCACAGCCGGAACATTTCGGGACTTTAATGTTCTCTGATGCCAAATTGTGCCTATTTTACGTCCATTACAGACACTCTACTCAGCAAAGCTTGTCCATTTGTGGGATAAAACAGGATATCATGCGCCTTCCCCCCAGGTTTTCTGACGGGGGGGGGGGGGGGGGGAGGGGGGTTGGGGAGTGTCCCAGGTCTTCCCTGGATACGCCACCATCGGTATCAGGACAATTCCCCCCAGACAGTTGCCCCCCGGACAATTGCCCCCCTCAAATCCCCCCTGGACAGATGCCCCCAAGGCAAAAGCCCCCCAAGACAATTCCCCCGTGGACAATCACCCCTGGACCACTGCCCCCCAGAAAATCCCCCCTGGTCGATTGCCCCCCCCCCCCCGAGACAATAGCCCCCTGGACAATTGCCCCCCCCAGGACAATACCCCCCTGGAAAACTACCCCCTGGACAATTGCCCCCATGTCAATATCCCCCTGGAAAACTACCCCCAGATAGTGCCTCCCGTAAAATTGACCCCAGGTTAATTGAACTGAACTCCCTCGTCCTTCCTATGTAAAATTACCCACCAGATTATCGAACAAAGTAAGGAACGTCCCCTTTTATGACTCAAAGGGTGGCTATGCCCATGGGTGGCATAGGTAGGCTATAGTATGTTTCGGAATATTCTATTCTCAAAGCTCGGAGAAAAGTCCACTTTTATTGCAATTTTACAATATACCTACTTAAGATTCGAGAAAATTTACATTTAGGTCATATAGGCCTAGGCTATCTCACCTTTAGTCCTAATCGTTTATTATTTCAGTCTGTGAAATATCATTTATCTCATACATTTGATCGATATAAGGACCAGTGAATAAAATAGAATTCTTCGGTATGAATTCGACATTCCTATGGTAAATCTCAACTCACAAGTAAAATAAAAAATACATGGCGCCTTTACTTTTATTCCCGTTAAAACTCGCCACAGTGATATAGCTAAATATTTTCTGTCAAAAGACATACGAAAGATGTTGAAAAATGATTTATTTATTGTATCGTTTCTTCATACGTAATAAAAAACATTCCAACGTTTTATAGCAGCCTGCGTGATAAAAACGTCCTTTTCAATTCGCGAATATCAAGTCTCAAATATCTTGTCGGAGTGTCGGAGTGTGTCGGACTCTGTCGGAGAAACTATGACACCGCGTTTGGAGACTTTGTAGATAACATCTACCCAGGAGAGTTGGAAATTAAAGTCATTATCGTCTCTGAGACTAAAGCGTCCTACTCGAAATTGTCAACAATCATTATCTGTGTCTTCGACTTTATGACAAGAGTGGCGATTTTGATTTTCCTATGGTTAATTTTCCTGTGCAGTGGCATGGCTCTTACTTAGACTGTCAACCTATTGGGTTTTCTAGAATTTATTATGTTTTAACGAGAGTGCTCGCTCACGTAATATTAGCTTATTTATTTTTTTACATTTAATCATATTTTGATAGAGTTCTCTCCCGTATTGATGAATTTCAAGATTTTTAACAATCGTAAATATGTCGGCCATACTCGCTACGCCTGACAATAACCTCGTATGCAGCTGGCGGATAAAGCGCACTTCTTTCAAGTTGACTTCTGACTAGTCTATGACAACCAAACATCTTTTGTCTACGAAAGATAATGTACAAGGGAGGTAACTAGCATGAGCTGAGGAACTATTTTTTATCGCGTATTCTACTGCGGCCAAATTTTGGAAGGTTTTCTTCTATCTGCATTAGGGGTTATTGTTCGACAATGACCGCAGTATAAACGATTGGATTTTTAAATATAAAATTACCTCCCTTGATAGTTGAACTTTACAGTACCAACCAACCTTCGTGGTATTATTTCTAGTTTATACATTTTGTTTAACGGTACCGGTAAGGATCTTTCGTGCTTGGGGTTTATAATTGACATCGTAGGGTTTTCATAAAATCTACCTTAATTCATAAAAGTTTAACTGAGCCTTTGATGGTTTTAAGTCTGGTACTAGCCTACTTTGCTTGGATTAGTTTAGCTGAAACTCAATTTTACTCCCAACTTAAATATGTTATTTTAATATTAACTATACGGATACAAAAACTCATATTTATTATTCAAAACTAGTAACGACTTTATCAGACAGACTTATCAATCATATAAATAATCATACTTAATCTCAGATTATCTTTACAGTTGATTGTATATGAGATTTTAAACTTCGTCTAATCCTTTTGGGAAACATCTCTTATCTAACGACAAATCTTGGCTGAATCATCTTCATATCTGTTCACACCCGATCCTGTAAAGTTAGCTGATTTAAACAGGGTTTATTAGTGAATGTTAGCCTGATTTAATCAGTAACACAAGACGTCTTGTGGCTTGTACAAGGCAGATGTTAGCTGTTTAAGGCCTCATAATCAGCTAATAAAAGACAACATGCTATATGCAATGGAAAATATTAACCAATCAACGACCTTACTGTAGAACTTCTCCAACCAATCAAATTTCACAATAGAAAGGTTCTGGGACGTCTCTTTACAACCGAAAGCGATCACATACTGCCGAATACCACGAAAAATGGGGCGGGCCGATCTGAAACATTACATCCAATCAAATTTGTTTATTTTCGATTAATACTGAAAAGTCTGATTTTTTTAATTTTTCCACATTTTTTAGTTGTTTATAACAGAAAAACATTGAAAACACGATCCATATCATAATAATAGTATATATTTTTTAGTAATATTTGGCCCAAGGTCAAGGTCTAAACAAGACAATTCGACCGAATTCGACCCACTCCTTTTGGCTTTCGCCATAATGCCAAAAATGCATCTTGGCGTTTATATTTATTTATACAGAAGAGCTCAATGCATTTATCCCTTATTTGTCATTAATATGGCTAGGTTATCGGAGAAGATAATGATAATTCCGAATTTGCGTCTGGATAACGCAGACTAAGTCTAATGACCCGCGCCCATCATAATATCATAGAGTTATTTATTTATCTCTATGCCTGCACCTTTTTTTTTTTTACCTGATCTTCGATCTGTAATAAGCAATAAATGCTTCTAGATCACCTTGTGATTTTTTTGTTTGTGTGCGCATACGTGAAAAATAAATATAAAATTTAAAATCTCTGGTTTTATTGGGGTCTCGATAACAGGGTTACTGCATTGTGGAAGGGTTGAATTTAATATTGTCGGACTTCCAGGCTTTGTTTAGGTTGCTTTTGAATTGGTTCAGAGTATCAGAGGCGACAACATATTCTGGTAGAGAGTTCCAGTTGTTTACAACTCTTGAGGTAAAAAAGTACTTGCGGATGTCAAGTCTGGATGTTCGTTTTTCAATTTTCTGGGCGTGGCCTCTCGTCTTTGTAAATTTGGATCTTGGGATGAATTCTTGGTTAGGTATGACATCTATTCCATTGAGAAAGCGATAGACCTGGATGCAGTCGTATCTCTTTCTACGGTATTCTAAGGTTGGTAAGCCAAGTATTTTAAGTCTTTCAGTGTATGGTCTGTTGGTTAGTCCTCTTACAATCTTTGTTGCTCTCCTCTGGGTGTTTTCGATATTCTGTATATCTTTGGTGTAGTGTGGGTACCAGACAGTTGTTGCATATTCCAGAGTAGGTCGGATCAGTGATTTGTATATTGGTAGAAACATGTCTTTTTCTAGGGGCTTAAATGTTCTTTTTACCATTCCAATAAGTCTGTTGGCTTTCTTGATGTTATTGCTAATATGTGAACTGAATTTTAAGTTGTCTTGTATTGTTACTCCCAGGTCCTTTTCTTCTTTTGTGGGTTCGATACTTTGGATGGAGGGGTTATTGCCTAAGGTATATTGATGTCTTGTGTTGTTGTAGCCAAAGTGCATGGACTTACATTTATCTACGTTGAATTCCATCTGCCAAGTTGTGGACCATTCTGAGAGTTTGTTGATATCTTCTTGAATCGTCTGTATGTCTATATCGTTTAGGCTGGGACCAAAAAGTTTAGTGTCGTCCGCAAACAGCTTAACAAAGGATTCGACTATCTCTGGAATGTCATTGATGTAGACCAAAAAGAGCACTGGACCAAGTACACTTCCTTGGGGAACACCACTGGTAACATCGGTCCATGGAGATAAAGTGCCGTTAAGTATCACTCTTTGACTTCTGCCTCTGAGAAACTGTTCAATCCATTTCACGACATGGCCTTTGATACCAAGAGATTCTAGTTTCAGGAGTAGTCTTGTGTGAGGAACTTTGTCGAACGCTTTCTTGAAATCGAAATATATAACATCAATTGGGATGGAGTTGTCAACTTGGTTTGTGACGTAGTCAAGGTAGTCAAGGAGTTGAATTGAGGTGGATCTGTGTGACCTGAAACCATACTGGTGTGATGTGAGTAGTTCATTTGACTCCAGGTGCAACATAATTTCGTCTCTCAGGATAGATTCCATAGTTTTACAAATTATGCTTGTCAAGCTGATTGGTCTGTAATTGTTGGTATCTGTCTTCTTTCCTTTCTTAAATATTGGTACTACGTTGGCTGTCTTCCATTCTTCGGGTAGGGAGCCTTCACTTAAGGATCTTCTGAAGAGGATTTCTAATGGACTTGTTAGCTCTGCTCCTATTTCTTTTAAGACCTTTGGATGGATTCCATCTGGTCCTGGGGATTTGGTAGGGTTCAATTTTTCTAATTTGCGAAGAATTGTGTCTGCTGAAATGCTTACTGTTGTGAGCTGTGGTGTTTGATTGTTTTCTGCTATGGTTGGTATGGTGGTGGTGTTTTCTGAAGTAAAGACTCTGCTGAAAAAGTCATTGAGCTCTGTTGCCTTTTGAATATCTTCTGTAAGCAAGGTTCCATCACTACTAATCAGGTTCTTGATTGGGTTTCTTAACTTAGTTTTGGATTGCACATACTTCCAGAAGTTCTTGGGATTTATCTTTATGTCGTTTGCAACATTTCTTTCATATTCTTTATGTGCCCTTCTTTGGGTAGCTGAAGCTTGGTTTCTTGACTTTCTATATCTTTCATAGTTGGAATAGGTCTTATTTTTGGAATAAATGTACCAATACTTGCGTTTTTCTCTAAGGGATGAGATAACTTGTCTGTTAAACCACAGTTTTCCTTTATGTTTCTGTCTGTTGGGTTTGGTAGATGGTATATGATTGAGTATCTCCTTGTTGATTATGTCCTGTATTCTTGACCATGTTGTAGAAGTGTCCATTAAGTGAAGTTCATTTGTCCAGTTGATCTCAGCTAGGCATGTTCTCATCTTATCATAGTCTCCTTTGTAGTATTTAAGTTGTGGTCTTGTAGATTCTGTGTTTGTGATGTCAGGTGCAAGTGTCAGGATAATTGTAGCATGGTCACTCTTTCCTATTGGAGATGAAGTGTAGAAATCTGAAATAGTATTTTCTTCCTTAGTTAGTATTAGGTCTAGTGTTGATGGGGTATCGCTCAGTCGCATTCTTGTTGGTTCAGTTATGTGTTGTATGAGGAAGTTATCTTGTACACATTTCAAAAAGTTATAGGTACTGGAACCAGGTTGCTTGGTTGTTGTTTCTGATTTCCATTCTATATCTCTATAGTTGAAATCCCCCATTATCAGGATATTATCGTACTTAGTACATGCTTCTTCTATTACTTGGTTTAGCTTCTCACAGTTATCATGTGGACTATTTGGGCTTCTATATATGCATCCTACAATCAATGTATCAGATTTAACTGGGATCTTACACCAAACCATTTCATTAAAGTCCATTTTTGACAAATGTTCTTCAGATTCTGAATTGAGATTTGTCTTGATGTAGATAATTACTCCTCTGCCATGATCTAGATTGTTGTAGTATAAGTCGAATCCATGTATGTTGAATTCAACCTCTTCCAAGTTACCTGGGTTCATTTTTGGTAAAAATTCTGTTATAGCAATAATATCTGGGTTAATTTCATTGATTAAAACTTCTAATTCATGTCTTTTATTGAGTAAACTATCTACATTGCTGTATATTACTGTGAACTCTGTAACAGGTGCAGTATTTACAAGGTGGGTACAGTTAAAACTATCATCCTATTCTTGGTAAAAGTTTGTATAGTCAAGTGACATATTTTCCTTCCCATAGATCATTGTTTCCTCGTCTTCATAAATATTTGAGTTATTAAAGGAATCATAGTTTTCTAGTGTTGATGGTTGTCTGTTTCCTCTTTGTGGAACTGGTAATCTGTAGGGAGATGGATATCTGTGTGTTCTGTTTTCTCTAGAAGAAAGAGGAGTACTTGATATCATTCGGGATCGTTGGGTTGTGTTCTGTTGGTTTTGGTTATTGGTAATCTGGTGTATGCGAGTAGAAGGAGTCAAAGTAGGCACTGATCTTTGATGTAATTGTGGTTGTTGTGGAGGTAAAGGGTTAGTATGTCGATGGTTTCTATCTGGGAATGCTGTAACTATCCTATCGCCTCTTATCATGAGATAAAGATGTGCCGTTATTCTTCAGTTTCAGGTAGGTTATGTTTCATTTGATCAGCATATAGCCACATCATATTTGTGAATACAAAGTGAAGGGAAAATGAACTCTAAATAATAGGTTATGTTGTCGAGTACAGGTGACATGACAGATATCGATATATAGCCATAGGAGCCAAAACATCCAGTTTCAATCAATCGGCGTCCTTATTGTATTTTTTATGTTATAGGACTTTATTATAAGTTTAATGTTAACTACACAATCGTACATAAGTCGACCATGCTCGCTCTCTTTTTGCACACAGCATTGCATTTGCATGGCGTTTGCCCGTTAACTCATGGCCATATAGGTGCAGAAAAGCAGGATGTAAAACTCCATTCATTTCATTTTATTTTTTGAGCTGGTGGATAAATTGCACTAAAGACGTAAAGCGCCTCTCCCACCTACACTCCTACAGGATTTCCAACCGAGTACGGTACGTCCCGTCAATTTGGATACAAATACAAATGGAGAAACTCATAATATACTCAAAAGGAACGCTTGGTGAACTCGGCAAATTCAGTTATAACTTTTCTGTTCTCGTAGGCACTTGCGGCTTTAGACTGTACTGTCACCAATGTCGCCCTGTAATTCCATGCCCTTGTGAGACATGACTGGCAATATCAAGCACTATAGAGACTTATTAAAAACATGTTTTTTCATATTTGTCTGTTTCTATTTAATTAATCGGTGGATCAGTGAGTTAGACACTTGCTCACTAACCTGAAGGTCCAGGGTGGGTCGAAATGATACCTTCGGATTTTTCAACCCGGTTCCCCCCTGTCAGTGATGCAGGTTGTAGGGGCTGACATGGAAAAAGCGTCTAGTCATTCGGATTGGACAATAAACCGAGGTCCCGTGTGCTATAGTATTGGCTGTGCACGTTAAAGATCCCTCGACAGTTGGAAATGGCAACTGTCTTGGCAAAATTTCCCTCATTGTACACTGTATGGCATTTGCCCTTCCTCAATTAGCCCATATAGGTGCAGAAAAGTAGGACGTAAAACTCCATTCATTTCATTTCTATTTAATTAATGACAGAAATATGGCATAGTTTAGACATGGTATATCACTTGTATTGTATTGTATTGTGACATATCAAGATATCTATCAATTCGTCAATATAGTGAAAAGGCATCAAGTCATAGACAATGTTACAGGCTGAGTTAAACAGACAGAGAGTAGACTAATGCCTCAGTCTGGCCAAGTTTCCTTCATTGCACATTACATAGCAATTGCCCATCCTATTTTAGCCCAAAAACTCAATTTAAAAAAGTATCTTTATGAGATTTGTTTTCCCTTTTGATCTTTCCTTTGGATAACTATTGGATGGATCAAACTGTTAGAATTTATTAATGATTATTTTTATGAACAATTAAGAAAACATACTTAATAGCTTCCCTTCATTTCCTAACATGAGAGGGAAGCATAATGGGATATGTATTATCAGATTGTCTTTGCTTAATCAGATGTCAGATATTAGAAGCTAGAATATCCCTTTTTTGTATTTTAGAGCGACTGATTAAGGATTTTGAACAGACAGAGAGAGACCGACTTGAAGATGTATTCGAAGAATATTAGTCAAGAGTTGTAGATGCAGAAAAAGGAAAATTTAGTTAGTGTTAGTATTACTATGTTGTTTTTTTTTTCTTGAAAAAAGTAAGGCTATACAACTTATTGGCATCATGTGTATTAAAATGACTATTATGTGTATAAAGCACACAGAAATTATGTATGATATTTAAACTTGAATATTTCAATTTGTCCAAAAATATTCTTTTTATCAAAAAAAGTCAGTGAGCATTATGCTGTCAACATAACAAAAAATTACTAGCTTAGTAAACATATTCTTAAACATATCCTATCAATTGGTATATATTTTCTCAATTAACTATTGGCTAAAGATATCCCTAGTTGTCAAAACAACTTATTGGCATCATGTTTATTAAAATGACTATTATGTGTATAAAGCATACAGAAATTATGTATGATATATAAACTTGAATATTTTGAATGTTTCTATTAGATGCAAAAGAATCAACAATGAATTGTTTTTGGAGAAATCAAGTTAATTAGTTGGAAGAATTATTGGTTTTTATTGTTTGTTTTAATCTAAACATCATATAGGTAAGCTTTACTTTTAC
The DNA here is from genome assembly GCA_029955415.1 of Lottia scabra. Lineage (NCBI taxonomy): Eukaryota > Metazoa > Mollusca > Gastropoda > Lottiidae > Lottia > Lottia scabra. The sequence continues at coordinate 10,947,198 of JARJEI010000005.1, read as the reverse complement.
TATCAAACTTTGTGTTCAATTTATGACAACTTTGATTTGTCTATTGTTAATTTTCCATTCATGTGTGTGCAGTAACATATCTCATTCACCAGCTTATGGCGTGTATGTTTCACAACTCAACCACTATGCCAGTGCTTGTTCAATATATAAAGACTTCCTGGCCAGAGGTCAAGTTTTGAAATTAAAACCTAATTACTTAAGCCGGGTTGCTTTTCATATAAAAAACTAATAGAAACTAATGGACAAATATAACCATCTGTTTCTTTAGTCAGGCATAAATTGATCTGATTGTATCCCATGAAGTATCCCATAGTAGTGGCGAAGCAAATGACGCTTACTCTTATTGAAACACCTGATGGTACTTATCTTTGAAGTAGTCTACTACTATATAACCATTACTCTTGATTTTATCATGTTTTGAATGTGATTTTAATTAACCCAATTGTTTTGCTTGTACAGATTTTTATTCTTTTCTTGAAATCACAAGAAATTTGGTTGCAGAAAACTGATCATCAGTCATTTCTGTCACCTATTTAACCATACGAAACTTCGTGTCTTGCCTAGCTCTGTATGCATCAAATTTAATATTAAAACGTCTATAGGATGTCAATAAGTTCTTAAATGCTAAAAATATTCTCAATTTTAACAGTGTGTATTTACTGAAGAAGTTGCAGTTTAGAACTATTTTTGATTGTTGAGTTATGAGACTCGAAACCATAAAGACGATTAAAGACATTTCGCACCATTATGAGTTGTTTTGACCTCATTAACATTAGTCTGCTTAAATTTTTATTCTTTTTCACTTAGTATGGGTCAAATAAAATACTTTCTCTTCATATGTGATTGTATAAATTGGTTTGAGTGATGTGGAATCCATCTCGAAACTTTCGATTTGCTTACATGAAGTCGTTTTGTCTCACATCTGGTCTCCGAGAGAAAAATGTCTACGCGTGATAGATTTAAAACATGGCTGGTCAATAGGTCAGAGTCATATCTCCGATAGGTAGAATTTCTCTGTTCAGAATGCTATTTAACTTGTGAACACCAATGAACAGGGTTGTCAAATTCCTGTTATCAATGTGTTTTGTGACCAGTTTACTGTTTGACATTCACCATGGTTAACTATTTTTTTTTTCATTTACAGTGTGATCAAATAACTGTGTACAATTTTCATATATTGCTTTACTATATAAATGTGACTTGCTATCTCTCTATATTTTCAGTGCAATGAGTAAACAAAGATTCTGTAAAGTTAATACACTTCATTGGTGGAAGAAAAATTAACCTGTATATTCTTTGAAAACCATGCATTTCAAGTATGAAGAAAGACAGAAATATTGTTAGATTTCGATTGTGTGTTAAAAAAGAAAAAAGAGTTTTATTTCAAAGAAAGTGTGTCATTTTAAAGGGGAATGTTCAGCATTTTCGATGGTCGATTTAGAACTTTAATATACCTAAATAGTCTCCAGAAGAACTACTAATGCATGAAAATCATATAATTCCTTCATATTTATATCCCCACCTAAAGATTTATCCTTCCTTTTCTGTATATGTGTTTTCTATATAAAGCATAGTCTCACTATTGTACGAGTCGTATTTATGACTTTGAAACGCTGATAATTGCGATTACACATGAGTTTGAAGGCTTAAATTTCGTAGGAGAGTTGTGAACAATATCAAGGATTAGACAACCCTATAGTCCTTTAGGCTCTTTAACCTGGAGGTATCAAGGCGATACATTTAGATTTTTCAACCCGGATTCCCCCTGTAAGTGATGCAATTTGGAGGGGCTGACATGGAAGAAGCATCTAGTTGTTCAAATGGGACAATAAACTAAGGCCCTTTATGCTACAGGCAGCCAGTGCATGTTAAAGATCCCTCGATCTTTGGAAATGGAAAATAAGAGTAGGCTAATGCAACTGTCCTGGTGAAATTTCCCCAATTGCATACTGCATAGCGTTTGTCCATTCTCACTAGTCCTTACATGTGCAGAAATGCAGGACATAATACTCCCATTTCATTCATTCCCTATTCCCAACAACGGTAAAGTCCATATTCCGATCAGTTTCAGAGACGATAATGCTAACAACTGTATAGCCAATAGCTCCAACAAATATATTCCATTTTCAATAACTCTGTTGTTATATAGGAACCAGCTTGGCAACTACATAGTCCACATTTCATACAACTGAATAGTCCATATTTTATATAACAGAATATATAGTCCATATTTCATACAACAGCATATATAATATAAAATACATTTCATAAAACAGCATATATATAAGTCCATTTCAAGATAACTAAAATAATGCAGTAGGTCCAACAATAATTGTATACTGCACATACCCAACAATTGTAGTCAACCAAGTAGGTACGTCACAATGTCGCTTTACACACTAAGACATTTTGAGGACAAAAACATTTTTTAAACTTGATAAACATCCATGCACCGCCTAGTGTCCAAACAATGAAGATCTTTTATGAAAAGTTGCAATATCTCGCTCATTTCCATAAACTACAGGCCAAGACATTACATTGGACAACATCTGCCCGACCAATTAATTATTTAATGAAAATTTGAAATTGTTGGATTTCCATCAATAATAGACCAATACATCGCTTTGAATAAGATCTGTCCGACCAATGGATATATATTTTATAAAAATTGAAATGGTTTGTTCATTTCCATCAATAATAGACCAACACATCGCCTTGAATAAGATATATCTGAGCAATGGATATATATTTTATAAAAATTGAAATGGTTTGTTCATTTCCATCAATAATAGACCAATACATCGCCTTGAATAAGATATATCCGAGCAATGGATATATATTTTATGTAATATTGAAATGGTTTGTTCATTTCCATCAATAATAGACCAACACATCGCCTTGAATAAGATCTGTCCGACCAATGGATATATATTTTATGAAAATTGAAATGGTTTGTTCATTTCCATCAATAATAGACCAACACATCGCCTTGAATAAGATATATCTGAGCAATGGATATATATTTTATAAAAATTGAAATGGTCTGTTCATTTCCATCAATAATAGACCAATACATCGCCTTGAATAAGATATATCCGAGCAATGGATATATATTTTATGTAATATTGAAATGGTTTGTTCATTTCCATCAATAATAGACCAACACATCGCCTTGAATAAGATCTGTCCGACCAATGGATATATATTTTATGAAAATTGAAATGGTTTGTTCATTTTCATCAATAATAGACCAACACATCGCCTTGAATAAGATCTGTCCGACTAATGGATATATATTTTATAAAAATTGAAATGGTTTGTTCATTTCCATCAATAATAGACCAATACATCGCTTTGAATAAGATATATCCGAGCAATGGATATATATTTTATAAAAATTGAAATGGTTTGTTCATTTCCATCAATACATCGCCTTGAATAAAATCTGTCCGACCAATGGATATATATTCTATGTAATATTGAAATGGTATGTTCATTTCCATCAATAATAGACCAATACATCGCCTTGAATAAGATATATCCGAGCAATGGATATATTATATTTTATAAAAATTGAAATGGCAATGCGGCAAAACGAACCCATCGAATCTGTGGAGATGTTAAATTGAAATGATCTGTTCACCATCCATTAATTTAGGACAGATACATCGCTTAGGAGAAGGTCTATCCGACAAATGTATATTGGGCATCAAATGTTTGTAATATGTGAGATTGAAAAGCCCGAGGTAAAACCGAAACTTTTTGTGATTGACAAGGTCACTTAATGAAATGGAGTTTTACGTCCTACTTTTCTACACCCTTCAGTGTCAATTGCCAGGGAGGGGTGGAATTATTGACAGTGACAAAATACAGTTATTTTGAAATTTTCATTTGCCATTTTGTTACTGATTGCTGATAAAGGTGCTCATATGGAAGATTGTATACTACATTAACAGAATTGACAGTGTGTTCAATAATTTCTTCTACTTGTTTCTGATGTGAACTGGTGTTATTACTTTCTATCAGGGGCCTGATTAGTTTCCGGCCAGGTTGAAAAATAGGTACACAAATATGATATAGGGAGCTATGAATAAGGGACTTCCTATCATTGCAGAGAAGAATTCTTTAATAATTACACACTACCTTTTCTTTAATCAAAGGATTTGAACAGAAAAACATTCATTTCAGATTTGAATTTATATTTTTTCAAATTTAATTGATACAAAGGTACAAATTATAATAACACAGCAATTCTTCATTCTCTGAATGCCTTCAACAGCTGTCAAAAATCATCATTAACCTTCTTGGATTGGAAGTTTTCTGGAAAAAAAATAATAATTGATTTATGTTTCATTACATCACAGTATTATGATCAAAAGTTAAATTGTCACAAAATAAATTGGTCATAATCATTAATATTTAGTCACAAAATATATTGACCACAGTAGCTTATTACCAAGATAAAATTATGGTCAATATCAGTAATTTGGGCTTTGAGTATATTCCTCACAATAATTTGCTCATTTCATCACAAAGTTTGGTCAATTACAGTAGTTTGGGCTCAGAGTAAATTCATCACAAAAATTTGCCCACAAAGTTTGGTCAATTACAGTAGTTTGGGCTCAGAGTAAATTCATCACAATAATTTGCCCACAAAGTTTGGCCAATTACAGTAGTTTGGGCTCAGAGTACATTCCTGACAATAATTTGCCCACAAAGGTTGGTCAATTACAGTAGTTTGGGCTCAGAGTAAATTCATCACAATAATTTGCCCACAAAGTTTGGCCAATTACAGTAGTTTGGGCTCAGAGTATATTCCTGACAATAATTTGCCCACAAAGTTTGGTCAATTACAGTAGTTTGGGCTCAAAGTAAATTCATCACAATAATTTGCCCACAAAGTTTGGCCAATTACAGTAGTTTGGGCTCAGAGTAAATTCCTGACAATAATTTGCCCACAAAGTTTGGCCAATTACAGTAGTTTGGACTCAGAATATATTCCTCACTATAATTGGCTCACAAAGTAAATGACTGTTATAAAGTAGATGAATGAATGCAATAGATTATGCACTTGTGATGAGGTCATACAATCTGGACTGTGTTCAAATAATCATGGTCAATGACTTTTTTTTCCAAATGATTGTAACTTATTCATTCTATGGCCAAACTACAATGGCAATTTGTCTATATGTAATATTTTGAGATGAAACTAAGACCAATTTGTCATTTGATCAATTTGTTGTCACCCAATTTCTAGTGGCCAATATTCAAAGAGAATCATTCAAACATACCTGTTGTGTAGAGGTAAGCCAATGATTATCACATATCTTCCACAAGAATACTTTGTTGGGTTGTTGTTATTCTTTGTCTGTGAGGAAAACAAACAATAGTTAAAAATTATCAAAGAGTTATTTTGTGATGACAACATAATGCTCATCTGGACAGCTTGTATATTGCAAAAAATCTTCACAAAAGTAAGAAAATGTAGATAAAACTTTAATACATACATGTACATAAAACTTTTAACTTTCATTAGAAAAATAAAATAATTGTAAATATTAATATTACCTTTTTGATTTAATAATTTAACACTAGCATCAAGAATTCATAACATTCTTCAATAACATCTTCAAAAAGGTTTTTCTCTAACAAATCCAAAACTTTTCCAAGTCTCTCTAAAAATAAAAAAATAAAAAATTTTGGCATCTGATTAAGCTTATAAAGAGAACCAATATCAATATCCTCCTCAATATAATCTGTATAACAAACTGTTGAAGTAATATTCATATGTATCAATCTTACATTGAAATAACACACACAAACTCAGTTAACAACTTGAATAAAGTGTAGAGATGTAATGAGACTTGATTTTAAAAAAACACTAAAATATTTTATCTAAGTCTTCCAAGCACATTTAAAGGCATATATAAATATCTTAGTTTAAAGTCTAAAAACAAAATCGACTTCTAAGTCTAAATATTATTTAAATTAGTTGTTCACTTAGTTTATGTCTATATTTAAATGGAAGAATCATACATAGTTTTAACTTCCCAAACTTGGCCAATAAGAGCAAATATTCATCAACCGTGTTAAAAGTATATAAAACAAATACAATTAACTCTTAAAACTAAGTAATTTTCCATAAAATGCTGTTGTTTAGTTATCTACTTTGACAACATCCTAATTCTGGACATCCTAATTCTGACGTCATGTTAATTGACAGCTGTTGTTTTGTTTCTAATTTTCTTAAAATAATACCTATAATTTTACCCATACAATATGGTAAGATACATTAACACTTCCAAAAGTAAATATAAGGATTGAATGTAGATATTTTCAAGTTCATTAGGTGATGAATGCAGAATTTTCACATGTTTAACCTAATTCAGTTTTTATACACGTTGAAATTCTGCATTCCTCTCACCCAATGAACACAAAAATATCTACATTCAATCTTTATTTCTTTTAATTATGATAAAAACATAGGTTTCATTAATCATATATCAGTCTAGGCACCACTAAATGGCATTAGAGCTCAATATTTCAAACCAATCATTTCGGGTTAAAGACCCATCATTCAATTTTTTTTTAAATACTGGCAAATCAGTCACAAGTATTTTCACTCATACTTCGGAACTTTCGGACAAGCTTTCTTAATAACCTCTAATATACTATATCAAGATTGCTACAGTACCGTGCAATATATATTCATACAAAATGGCGCTTTCATTCAATTTGCTCTACGACCCTATATATACTTAGACATCGCTTGGAAATTATTACAAAGGGGGGAAACCAACAGCTATGTATCAGAAACGTTGTACGTGTGCAGGAGTACCATAGCAAATTTTAAGAAGCGGGTACATAAGATACACCCGAGACAAAAAGGGCTACCGTACCTATTTCTTAGTACGAATATATATTGCACGGTACTGTATATTAAATAAACTATAAAAAACATTTTTCAGAGATTCTTGTCTTTTTTGTAGTGTGTAATATTAGCCAATCAAAATCCATCTCGAAACAAGAGTTGTCTTTTCAAGCTCATATTTTTAACAAACTTTGTCATTGTTCAAGATTATACAATAACTCTGCCAGGATAGGCGGCCATCTAGCCCGGTAAATGGCGACATGGGAAGACAACGCTTTTTCAGAGATTGATTTTGATTGGCTGTTTTTACTGAAAAAGTAAAAGAATAATTGTTATTTGCAGAACTATAATTTATTCAATATGGAAATCTCCGGACCGTGGTCTTATTCTGAAGTTGATAAACGTTCTGTCCATCCATAGCCTACAGTAGTATACATAGGCCTACCCGTAGCCGCGTAGCCAGGTGGGGTTCGAGGGCAAACCCCCCTTGAAAACAAATAAGCACTGTTAAAGTTGACATTCTGTTTGAATTGTTGCTGTTAAAGTGGAGTATGATTGGTCCATGTCCATGTATCCACCCCACCCTTAGAAAATTCCTGGCTATGTATGGACCTGGTATAGATTATATATTCAACCAGAGAACTGGCCCGTAGGAACAGGGGAAGGGGAAGGGGGGGGGGGGCATCTGCCCCCCCAATAATTTTGACATTTAATGATTGAAGCAATAAAATAAAAAATTCAAGATAAAACAAGAAGTTACTGGTATGTTGTTAGGGCCAGTAAAATAAAAATTGCTTTACATATGCAGGAGCAACATCGAATTCAGTAACACCACCCTTCAGAATGAGTTTTTGCAAAATTTGACCCCCCCACCCCCCACACCAATATGAGTATGAGATGAAATTGCTTCCTACGGGCCTGCAGTCGCTTACCAGACTCTAGAGAACTGTGGTCAGACTACCCTATTTTCAGAGCTCATTATTAGCTAAAGCCTAGCTTTACTGTGTAGGCCTAGTCGGTTATTAGTAGTATTAGGAAAAAATGGAACAAAACGTACCTGTGGTTGAAAAAAACGACTCGTCGATCGCCATTTATATAATTAGGCTCCGTTATCCAGACGCAACTTCTGGATAAGTGGATATCATCTTCTCCGATAAACATTGAGTGCAAGTGACAGACATGAAGTAAACTTATTGTTCGTTTAGTCTTTGAGTAGGCCTATATTAAAGTAAATAATAACGCACATCGGTAAGGTGCATCGAAACCATAATATTCCAAAAGGAGTGGGTCGAATTGTCTTGTATGGGTCTTGATCTTGAGGCAAATAGACGTTGTTGCTAGAATGACAGCTTAGGGAAACTGGCTGGTTGAGTAGTGAGCCTGGACATCCGAATACATAAAAGTCAAATGGTCAAATGGTACTGCAATGGGATGCCCCCCCCCCCCCCCCCCCACCACCTCTCCAAATAAAAATGCGATCTGCGCCCCAATGGCCCTCCCATCAGTAATCTTTCTTTATTTTTATGTGTCTATAATTCCTCTATATTCAACATTGAGATCTATAAGCGGTGGTATCGGTTGATTTTTTTCGTGGTATTCGGCAGTATGTGATCGCTTTCGGTTGTAAAGAGACGTCCCAGAACCTTTCTATTGTGAAATTTGATTGGTTGGAGAAGTTCTACAGTAAGGTCGTTGATTGGTTAATATTTTCCATTGCATATAGCATGTTGTCTTTTATTAGCTGATTATGAGGCCTTAAACAGCTAACATCTGCCTTGTACAAGCCACAAGACGTCTTGTGTTACTGATTAAATCAGGCTAACATTCACTAATAAACCCTGTTTAAATCAGCTAACTTTACAGGAACGGGTGCTGTTCAATATCATTGAAATCTTTTCTGATTCTAAATTATTGAGCTTACTGTGACTGGATTGCTATTATCATTTAATCATACGACAAAGTGTTTTAAAAAAGTAGGTCAGGAATAAGTTACAAGAAGCGATGATGATTATCAGTTGGTAACGTTCAAGTGACTATTAAGAGGCTTGTTATGCTCAGTAATTTTATATTGACGACACTCTATCACAGATATAGTCTCAACATCTATGATACAAGGTTGAAATTGATATTCATATCTACTGTGTCCTTGAAAGGAAGTGACACAATTTCTTAATTTTGCACCATTTAATGTGTCCTTTCTCTACATCCTGGATCCGCCCCTGTTGACATTTATTTCAAACTATGTTTTACAAAGACATACATGCTGTGTTCAAATTTCTTTCTTCAATCCAACTAAAATCTACACAAATCATAATATTGTTAAACAAATAGGAAAATATGCCTTGGTCTGTCTTGTCAAATACTTGATTCATGTGCTTGTTTGTGACAAAACATTGCAATTCAAAATAAAACTATAATGTGCTTTTGTATAATATAATAATGCTGAATCTGTAGGAAAATATTGAATTTAAGTAGTTAGTAACATGAGACCGACCATTGATTGAAAATATTGTATAAAATCATACAAATAGTTTGATTACCCATGAGAATTTTACATCTTCACTAATTTGACTAATGACTCGTTAGTTAGACTAATGTGGTCGTTATAAGGTCTAAACATACAATGTTTATTATCTTGTTTGAAGAAACTTACAAGCGGGAAATGTTATTTAAAAGCAGATGTCTTTGTCTTAATTCGTGTTGCTGATGACTCCTCCAATCGACATGCATGCGACAAACAGAACCAACACGAAACATAACATGCCAGATTGAATCCAGACAGAAGTCAGACATTTGATCATAAATAATCCAAATTCTGTTTAAATTTAGGAAAACATGTTTACAGCTAACCGCAACAAGACACGTACTAACTTCTAGAGTATACGTAACAGTGTATGTTATAGCTAATATAAAAAAAATCATGCTCCATGTCGTCTCAAAGCAGGGAGCTGAAACATACATTGGTTGATGTTCCCAATCATTCGTTCCATACTAAAGTTTCCTGATCACTGCGATTGTGAACTTATACATCTACACTTAACCTATGTACAACAATCCACTTTTAAAAATTCCAGCTGAACTACGGAAAAATAAAATTCGGATTGGCATTATCTTGAAATCCTCCAAGATAGATAATCTTGAAATATCCCAGCCATTAGTCGCTTTAATTCATTCTTACTGATATCATAAAATATTGGCATTACTGAAACAAATATCACGACAGCTAAATTTAGAATTTATTGTTTCAATAAAGATTCATTATTTGAATGAAGGAACGGAAAGAGCTACGACCTATCACCAATGATAAGAGTTATGTTTATTGGCAGTTTGGATCTAAACGTCAAGTAATTAATGAGTAACTTTATTGACTCTGTTTTATTGTTATTACTTCATTATCACAGGCACAGAATCAATAGACATTCTATCAGACAATGTACAATCAGATAACTGATGTTGAACTTATAAAGTATCTGTATTGTTGATTTTTATAAACTTGTCAATTGATGAGAGGAGGTTGTAGGGGGGGGGGGGGGGTGGGGGGGGGGGGGTTGGGATAGTTCTTCAAGAAGTTACATTTCTCTTCCTATCTTTAAAAGATAAAGCTTCATCAAATTTAGTTTAACTAAACTGTCATAAAACGTAATTTGCAAATTAAGCCACATATTCTCGAATCAGTCTGAGCGCTCGTATAACCTAGAAATAGTGTTAGAAGATACGACCCTAGGATATCATAGCCCTAAGAATGTTTGAGAATATGTGGCCTGCTGTTCTAATTATTGATTTAGATCTGAAATGGATGTTGAGAGCATAGTGTAAAAATGTCCTTATGGTTTTCTGTGTATGTAAACTCTCCTATAAATCTGCTTTTTCTGAAATGAAATTTATCAATAGAATCATATCAAAGCACTCTTTGTAGCTGCAGGAAACGCGAAGATCTCATCCCCTGGAATCCTAGAAGTTCTTCTTTCTGTAACCTACACGTTGTACCACTCTGTACAACAAAATAATGTATGTTTCATCCAATATATATAACAATCTCGTCCACCACAGACAATATCAAGCTGTTTGAACAAACTATCATTCATTGTCATTTGTTTTCTGGGTTGGAAATGCAATCCGTGATGGTATATATCTGAAATCCTTTGATATATTGTGAGTTGACATATTTATTTGTCTCTCGGTCTCAGATGGGTTCAAATCGTAATCGCATAGGACATTCAAGACAAATCTTCTTTGGAAAATGACAAGTTAACGTCTTCTCTTAGCAAGCTGATGTATGAGAGAGACTAGGTTGTTGGTAATGAGGGATGATTGCAGGTCTAGTATCAGTTGAAAGGCTTGTTACTGTTATTGAACATATTGAAATATAATAAATGGAAGCCTGGCAAGTAAAATGTTCACTACCACTTTAAACGTCTTAAAATTATCTTCTTCTTTTTTAATTTAAACCTAGAAGAAGATACTAATATATTTGGTTGACTGTATTATGATGCGGGAATGTGATGATGTACGGAGTCTCTGGAGAATTCGGTCGACGAATTGGTTGATGACCAAGCCTCATTGCCTTATATAAAAGGGGAACATTCGATATTTTCGAGTGTCGATTTGTGTCTTGGATATAAATTTATGTAAATAGCCTTCGAATATCACTAGAATGGCAAGAAAATCGCATAATGCCTTCATAATTATATACCCCTAACTAAACATGACCACTGAATTAATCATATACGACATCATTGTTATTGGAAAGCTAATAAAACAGAGAGATGTTCTAATGATTAGGAAAATACGACGCTTACATACCCGAAAAAGTGTCAACAACAGAAATAGAAATACATGTAAATCCTCTGTCTGAAAATTAAGGTACAAAATTAAACTACAGTATAGGTCTACTATGCTCTGAAAATCCAGCATGTCAAGAATGCCGGGAAGTGTTTTGTGGTCAGAATGTTCTAGAATGTTTCAGACAGTTGTGGGTCGACTTATTGAGAGTCAAGCAGCTGATTTTAAAGTCTGTTCAATTTCGACATCAAACGATATTAAATTTGTCAACTCGACATCTATTTTACGTCTTATCTTTTTCAACAGATTGAGTTCATAGAATGAAAAAATAAGAAAATTAACCATATCGGTGGCATTATCTTCAAATAATTTTTATTAGTTCTGTTTATATTACGTGTAACAAATAACTTTGTTGTTTTACAGATACATGTATACTGAAGATGATCTTTAAACAATACTGACAAGCATGTCTCATTTCTCGATGTTAAAGGGACAGTCTGAATTTTTTTTAGGTCAAAAATTTTTGTTGCTCAAGTTTGTGAAAACTTTACACCAAAATCTGTAACTATGTGCCCTTTGATGTATCTGAAAGTTTAAAGTAAAAAATTCAGCCGTTAATTTTTAAACGCTAAAAACATGCTGAAATGTTTAAAAACCTTACGTAAGGTTTTTAAGTGTGTTATGTTTTTTGGACGCTGATAGGAAAGTACTGAACGGATTTGAGTAAAATAAACGCCTAATTGTAGAGAAATGTCCCTCTTGTGTATTTAAAAGGTTTCAGCTAGAAATATTGAGCTATTTAAAGGGCAAACACCAAAACTAGGTCAAATTTCTAAATTAACAATCAGTACTCCCTGTTTGTAATTAACCCTTTAAAACCAAATTCATTTTGATCCAGAAGATATAGAGATACAATAAGCATACTTTAAAAATACTCTCAGGTAGCATTTGCGATTTTTTTGATAATGGAAACTTTTTTCAAAAAAGCAGAATGGCCCTTTAACTAGATTGTATCCGATATAATATTGATAAATGACGTCATATCAAATACATAGCAATCAAACTATATGTTTCTATATTATAGTAGCCTAATCACAGACGCTCGTCAGGTCATCGGATGAGCAAAAAGAAGGTGTTCCTGACTTTCATAAGCAAGTCGTGGCATTGGGAAGTGTATCAGTGACAAAGCCAAATTCTTAAAGTCAATCAAGCAAAACTGGACAGTTTTTCTGAATGTTTAAATGTTGAATAAACCTTTTATATATTTACGAAATAACTGTTACATATTTAGTTAGATATACATTATAAAGAATACTTTCATTGTCGCCCATGATCAGGTTACTTCGTATTTTCATCAAACTCAAATTCAGAAATACATTATGGATTTCCGTGAGAGACAGGGTAATGTAATTTATTCAACTTGATTCTCGAGGAGAATCTATTACACTTTTATACATCAATAATGACCAACCCGGCTTTTAATAACGTCAAATTTGCATCTTAAGTTCCATGTCAATCACAAGGAGAGATATAAAAGACACGCCTATTCTAATATAACAGTTTATATTGACATCGATTTACAAAGAAGTCTGAAAGTCCAACATGTACTGTGTCAATGTGTGTATAGTACCATTAGCCATGTGATGAAGCAGCCAGCATTAACTTGTCGGTACTGATTATAATCATGTGTTAATACACTTTCCTAAGACTATAATACATTATAATCGGTGTAGGTTGAGCTCGGACCTATGAGAGATACTCTCGGTTAAATAAAGTCACATAGATGTTGCGAAGGAAGTGAAAAAGTACTCACGTTGTATTTCAGTTAAGCTCGGATTATTGTTAGCCTTAAAGAAAACATATAATTTTAAAACAGATGATTAGTGCTTCGAGGTGATTTACAAAGTTTGATGTAGCTAGTGGAACTTTAAGAAAGACTTAGATTTGCATCAAATGAGCTAAAGTACTTTATGTGGGGTGAAACACATTTTTGATAGAAGTTTGACAGACTCACTGACTTAAATTTTGAAATAAACCAGAAGTGTCCAAAAAACTAAGGTATATTATCTGATTATGAGCGCGGACCTATGAGGAAGCATCAAGTACCAAAACGTGTGCTGTTATATGTGAAATATTACAGTGATAAGTAAATTATTACTTATCGGCTTATTGTATTAGGTAAAAACTCAGACATTGCCGAGGGCTTCAGAATAGACAGTGTCGACTTCTTCAAGAAATATATCTGATATATGATATTTGAGTATTTGGTGTGTACTTAAATGGATTCAAATGAACATTTAGTGGACCTTTTTGTACATCATGACTGAAAAGTTCTCTAACTAAATATACATTTTAGTACAGTGATAAGATGTGTATTATGGTATACTATTATTTATTATTAGCATAAACAGATAAACTCATGTTATAAGGTAAGTGACAATATACAACCTCTTTGATAAATTTGTTACAGAAAACGACACCTTCAAGACAGTGTTTTGGTGACACAAGTAAGATCAATTTCAGAAAATGTCAATATGCTAGTAGCTCATTACGGTAGTTAGTTCATGCCTGTTATTTCTATTGATTTGATGACATTATGTTGTTAGATTTACAATGCTAGAATAAACCTCATTCAAATAATAATGATATAGTGTATTGACAATTGCCAACGATAAGATGGAATAAGAGATTCCTAGAGTTCAATCAAGATGTTAACGACACAAACCATTATAATCGTCTAGATTCCAGTTGAAGACATAATTTCATCTCATTTATAGACCACAGGATATCAGAAATCACCTATTTACAGATTTTCTCTATTTCAACTACAACAAGATAGAACAAGATTTAAGTACTAAGAAGACATGGCAAAAAACACCGTGCTCTGCGTTACGCTTGTTGGTTAGAAGTAAAATTTTGATTTTTTCACCTCTTAACCGACATGAAATTCTTTCACATTTCTATTACGAGTGTATTTAAGCGCCATACAAATTTCAAATGATTTCAGCACTGCAATGGTCAATGGACTGTTTAACTAGAGTAGTGTTTATGATAATAATTGTCAACTGAACTTAAAAGGGGAACATTCGTTAGTTTCCAGTATCAATATGTTTCTTTGATATGAATTATGTAAACAGCCTTCAAATGTTTTCGAACTGCATGAAAATGAAATAATCCCTTCAAATATATATATACACCAAATTAAACATTTGTTGCCATTAGCTAAACAAATTCCCATTTCTGAGACTAAGGTATGGTTAGTAATATTGTGCTCAGTTCTATACATGTGTATCTATTATTTCCAGCGTTTAAAAGTCAAAAATACGACTCTATTTTAATGAGACTAAACCCTTATACTTAATAAATTTGAAAGGGTTATGCGATGTCGTAAGGCTATACATGGACCCTCGAAAATGCTGAACATTCCCCTTTAAATTGTGTTATACTTTCTTGAATAGATAATTTTGTAAATCAACCATGAACATATATATTGAAGAAACAGTTAATATGATAATATAATAATATCCTATAATTTAATTAAGATTAGATTATATAAACTACAGTTGGAACAGTGCCGAACATAACATAAACGTCTTAATGATTTAAGAGATAATATTTCTACAATAAATAATTATTTCATCTCGTGTGTATGTAAAATAAACTCTCGCTTAATTTCACTAATATTCTCTTACTAATCACTAGCCTGTATTACATCTTCTCTTCTAATTGGTTAAATCAACCATACGGGATGATTTCAGATGAGATGGAAACATGGAAATATTCATTTTGTTTTTTTTGATTAAATTGTCTCGTTTACTTCAATCATTCCAAATAAACTTGTACATCTAATGATCTAACGAACGTAGAACCTTATATAGTTGTCATCACATTTTAGTAACTGTTGAATGGGTAAATACGTGGGCAAGTTGTTATATACATAATAATGATGTGGTCTTAATGAATAAGTGAACCTCTCCTCACAGAAAGTTAAACCGATGCTGGTTGAATGGGAACTTGTGAACATTAAGATGTGCTGCATCCCGTTTTCCGAAATAACAGAATATGTTGTTCCTATCTTGAAATGGTTCCTGATTTTATTAATGAAAATATGTTACACCAATTGCGCGCGTATATGTATATCTATTTTTGCCGAGTTATAGACAAGCTCACATTGTTTCAAATTTACCATCTCCATCGAAGTATTAGATATTTGAGTTGAATAACGACTAATGACATATAAAATGATGTAAGTGAAATGAAATAAATTCCCGTTCAGACATTCTGTTCAATCATGCCGTTATTATTTTCTGTTTTGGCCATGGTGAATTCTCCTAGGATTAATTACTGAACACCATCTTTATTCCAGTAGACAATACTATCAATCGACAGAGTGAGTGAAGGTTTTCAGCCTACTTATATCTTACTTTCCTGAGCATCTGAGTACAGCTTATCTGCTGACAGTGCATATAGAGAACAGAGTACCGTACTGAAGTTACTTAAAACACAGAAACCATACAAAGCAACAGGCCCGGATGATATACCAGCATTTATCCTCAGATCAGTAGCTAACCAACTAACACCTCTACTGACCCGGATCTACCAACAGCCTCTGGTAAACGCAAACCTGCCCTAGATCAGCAGTTTCAGCTCCATGGCCACCCCCTTGAGATAGAGGACGCCAGCAAATACTTACCAGCAACCTATCCTGGGATAGGCATGTTGACAACGTGGTAACCAAAGGGAACAGAACAGGAAAGCCAGCTACACAACTCTAGTAAGACCCATATTAGAGTATGCGTCCACAGTATGGGATCCCGCCACCCAAATGAAGATCAAGGCCCTTGAAAACGTGCAAAGAAAAGCTGCGCGATTCGTTACGAAAGACTACACAATCCGCACACCTGGCTGTGTAACAAAAATGGTGGAAACTCTTGGTAGGCAGAGCCCGGAACAGCAAAGAAAAAAACAACCGTTTCTGCTTGATGTACAAAATCAAACTCAACCTAGTTGATGTACAAAATCAAACTCAACCTAGTTGATGTACAAAATCAAACTCATCCTAGTTGACATCAACAAAGGCTTATACACAAAAACAGTGACAGAAGAACCTGAGGTCAACACTAACTATACAAAGTTTTTCTGTCTATATACAGAAACTCGTTCTTCCCCAGAACGGTCTTCCAGACACAGCAGTGCCAGCACCATCAGGACTTCAAGGCTAACATCGTCATTGTGGTTAGTCCTGTCAGCTATTAATGCTGCGTTCATTAGTACTCGTCAAGTAGGAAATTCCCAGATCACGACATGTGAAAATCGTTCATTTGACCGCGTAACTCGTGATTCCCAGTGGTGAACATGCTTCAACAAAAAAGCATCGAGTTCACGACTTGGGAAAAAAAAGATGGCGTCCAACACAAGTCATTCAGAAAAATTTTACCTGTATATTCCCAAAACTTTTAACTGTAATAGTATAGGAGATTACTGCTGTGTGTGTGAAAAGTCCAGCAGAACTTAAAACAGTTAGAGCTTACAGGATGTTCACTAATTCGATAAGTTAATTATTACAGAGAAGGCGATCAGCAACATTAATCATTACTGGTTACCATGTGAAAACTGTTATATAGCGTCAATGGACAAAGCTATCTCTTTATTCTAAAAGTCTATAGTAATTAGGCGGAAATGTATTACGTGTCATTTTGTTATTAATTTGTTTGTAATAATATTGTGATTATTTAATGAAGAACTTATTAAATATAAACTCACATTAGATCTGTATAACTCACACAGAGTTGAATACAAAATTACCATTTAGTATTGAAGGTTAGATTCACGTTCAGAGCGTCATTTATATCTAGTATCTTTCGTTTACTTGATATAACGACGTTTAAGCATTATTTTGAAACACTTAATCAATAGAATGTAAAATGTAAAAAAGATGCATAGACTTCATGTAATATTTAAGTTTAATATTGTAACATTGTACTGTGACTTCCATTAGATAATGAACACAGGGCAAAGCTAGTGTTCTCTGAATGTTACACAGAGTCAATATCCTCATAATTTTACACAGGACTAATGTACTCTTAAATCTTAAATCTCAGTAGTCCTCCATGAATCTCAGAAAGATAGTGTATTCAGATATTATACCGATACTATCACAAAGATATTGTACTTTGAATCGCATACAAAACTATACTTAAAACAGATCTTGAGTATACCACAGAGATATTGTGCTCTGAATATACCACAGATATATTGTACTCTTGAGTATATCACAGAGATATTGTACTCTTGAGTATACCACATAGATATTGTGCTCTGAATATACCAAAGAGATATTGTACTCTTGAGTATACCACAGAGATATTGTGCTCTGAATATACCAAAGAGATATTGTACTCTTGAGTATACCACAGAGATATTGTACTCTTGAGTATACCACAGAGATATTGTACTCTTGAGTATACCACAGAGATATTGTACTCTGAATATCAGTGGCGTGGTGGCTCCAAATTGGCTGGGGGGCACAAACCCTTTTTGGCGCTCCCTGCAACTCATGGTCCCCACCCACACCCTAAGGTATTCTGTTCAGGTATGGATCACAATGCATGAATGCACTGATGCACATGTAAAACCTCTGGGGCCCTTCGACCGTGGAGGAGGAACGAGGTAATACGGGGTTCCTTTTATGGAAAATTTAGAAAATTAAGACTGTTGTAGGTGCGATCTAGATATATTTCAGGCACTTGCAGCCCCGATAAAAATATTCGATACTGAAACGCAAAAGTAAATGTTATCAGTAAATGAAAGATTCTGAGAGTGACATTTTTTATATCACACGGGTTTTGTTAACATAATTTTTTTTTCAAGTGGATTAACTTAATAGGCTTTATCCTTGGGTGATTACAAACATTCACACTATTGTCTTCATTGTCCTTACAGTTTTCGTTTTAACTGTAGTAAACGAGGGTTAATTCAACATTGTTCTAAAATTGAAATTAGGCTTTGGACCCCAGAAGTAAATTCAAAGATCCAAAATAATTAATTCAGTCCGTAGGAAGACCGGAAAGACCTAATTTTGAAGTACAAAAGCAATTTTACCATTTGTCATAGTGCTTATAGCGAGCGCGGACCTATGAGAGACCCTCATAGTTGTCTCCCTTGAATAACTGTAAGCAGTGAAATGCAATCTAATTAAAATTAGATTACATTTCGTTTCGGTTTTTTTTTTGATTGTCGACTATATGGAGTCGACAATCAAAAAATAACCGAAACGAAATGTAATCTAATTTTAATTAGATTGAGTGAAATGTAACATTTCGGCTCACTCCCTTCATTTATCACATCTTAATAGGCTTTATCCTTGGGTGATTACAAACACTCACACCAAGTTTCATCAAAATCCATCAAGAAATCAGCTCTCTATCGGGTCCACAAACAATTCAAGAACAAGGGCAATAATTCATAGTAAATATTGTTCAATTGCTCTTATTTTCAATAGGCTTAATCCTTGGGTGATTACAAACACTCACACCAAGACCCTCGGAAACTTCAAGGCTTTAGCTATTTGAAACAATGCAGGAAGGCTATTTGACGCTATATTTTTGTATTTTTTTGTATGTTTATGTCTGAGGTAGGTCGGCTCAACTTTACCGACGGATATCAATAACGGAGGCGGATCCTGGATTTCTAGAAATGTGGGGGGGGGGGGGGACTCTGAAATATAACATGCTTCAAATGGAACGGCACTGCGAGCGCCGAAGTCGCGAGCGGCAATTTTATAGAGTGTTCTGACATTATTCGGTCAAAAATAAGGGGGAGGGCCCGAGTTGTATTGGGACTAAAAGAATAAGCTCGAAAGTAATTATTATTTCTTAACGACCGACTTTTTTTCGAAGTGCTTTTGGCGCCCCCTTGCAACGTCGGCACCCCCTGGTTTCCATTCGCTGGGGGGCACATGCCCCCCAGCCCCCCCCCCCCCCCCCCGGTCACCACGCCACTGCTGAATATACCACAGAGATATTGTACTCTTGAGTATACCACAGAGATATCGTACTCTGAATATACCACAGAGATATTGTACTCTTGAGTATACCACAGAGATATTGTGCTCTGAATATACCAAAGAGATATTGTACTCTTGAGTATATCACAGAGATATTGTGCTCTGAATATACCAAAGAGATATTGTACTCTTGAGTATACCACATAGATATTGTGGCACATAGATATTGTGCTCTGAATATACCAAAGGGATATTGTACTCTGAATCTCAAACACAGTTAATGTAATCCAAATCTCATTTCAAAGCTCTTCTGAATCTAACACAGAGCACTCTGAATATACTGAAGAGCATGAGAATACTTATCAGGTGTTTTGTTGTGAAAGAACTCTCTATGTTTGGAACCAATGTGAGCGTTTCATTAAGTTTTTTGCTGTGTCCTTTGTTTATTGATACTGAACTTGCATAAGTCTCATATCCATGACGTCATACCGTAGGTAGTATCAAAGCCCTATAATTTTATTTATGTATAGTATTATGAGACTTAAGAAGATGCATGTTATTTGATTACCACTCTATTGCTTCTAACTGCCTGTTGGATTTGACTTTTGTATTGCAATTTGAACTGTTTATTGCTGTTTTCATTCTGATCTGTAAGGAAACTTACTATATGTTTATTGTTAGTATTTCAATTAAGTCAACACTGTCTTATGTAATCTCTGTGATGTTTTCTTAAAAATAAGATTAGTTACCTTAGTTACCATTTTATTCTTTATTCAGTTTCTTTTCAAACGTTCTTTAACAATTTATGGAGTGTACAAAATGATTCTTTAATTCGTGATCACTCAAACACTTTGTAGCTAACGAATTTCTCCGATACAGTTTCGATTGAATTTTCCCCATGGTTTTCCGTTGAATTTCCGCTGAAACTTCTCGTATGATGTTGAGATTGTTAATGAGGTTCTTTACACGGAAAGCAACAGAATGGGAGTGAAAATCCTAAAATCAATTTAAAACCCTGAGAGAATTAAAATAACCGTCATTCACTATGGATCTAAAATAAACCAGGATTCTAACAAAACTTAATGAAATGTGACGAAAGTGACTTTCATTTGAAATCATCCAGTCAATTTCTCATGAAGAGAAACAGCAATCTTTGACGTAGTCTACTTTGTCATTTGTGGAGTATTGGAGCGCTTACGTTGTTTTTTTTAAAATTTCACCGAGGTATGTCTTTTTTTACTTTTTTACTTTGTCTGGCTTTCAGCTACTTCTGATGAAATTTAGATTAGGAATTTATAATCGAAACTTGTTCATAAAACATTTATAAGATTCGAGAAACTTATGTTTTAATAAAAATTTCACCAACATAATGCATACAAAATAAAATTGAAATCTTCATCGCGTTAAAAAAAAACTAAGAAAAAGTTAAATCATGTATAGTAATATGAATGATTTAACTAATTTGTCAGTCAAATTGTAGTCAATGATGATTAGATGAACAAGTGGGTTAGATTAAGGTTGGTTGGTTATTAGATGACAAGTTAACGTTCGCTTCCAGCAGCAACTGATATCGCAAACTAGGTAGTTTTTGGTACTGGTAGTAGTTGGTAGTTGGATTGGTTCAATCGGTCTCGTAGTACGGTATTGGTGCGGAGTCTTTTTACCAGTTTGGCTATGGATTGATGGTTTGGTTTGATATCTTCGGATCGATTTGGTATCTAGCGGTGGGTAAGATTAAAAATAATATTTGTTATTATACAAATGTGCTCTTAATGAATAAGTGAGTCACTTCATGCTGATTGGATGAAAAATTGAGTAAGATTCTATAGCATTTTATATAGTTGCTAAATGACTCACTAACTAGTTATTTTCGTTTCAACAAAATATAAAAGCTTAATGGAAAGATAAAATAATCGATTCAATAAACAAAAGAAGTTGATAGAATTGTATTTAGTTTTGTTTAAGTCTATTGTCTGTTAAAATGTCTAGGAGCTTTTCTATTCTTGTTTATAAATATCAAGAGTTCTTGTTAACACTTTATTAAATAAATATTTAATCTTTTCTATTGTCTCAATCTTATTATAAATAATATACATGTACAAGTTTTTTATATCTCAAACAAGTTCTATTATTAACTTTTACAATGCTTTACTTTAAATAGATTCATTAACATTCGATTTGTATTTGTTTTATTTTTCAACAAACAAAACATTGGCCATGTTAATTTTGGACTTTTTGTTTGCAAACTACTTTTTTCAATTAATTGATTAAATATTTTTATCTTTCTATATCTTATAATAGTGTTTTACTCCAACAAGTAACCTAAATAGTTTGGTACATATATATTAAATAAATGATATACAGTTTTAATTAAGCCTACATTTTACTTCTTTTAGTGTACATGGACTGAACAATTATGATACTTTCTTTAAAGTCAAAACTATGGGAAAAAATTATTTTATAACTTTTAAGATATAGATTGATGAAATTGTTCTTGAAAAATTCGAATTGCAAAAAAAGTGTGTGAAATTTTGGGGTTTATTTTGTTTTTTATTTAAATGACACTTTAATGTTAAGTTAGCGTGCGATTTCTTCATTTGTCAACAATAACTAATTGATGACAAAACGTGTATTCAATATTGATTTACGTAAGCTTATCATGTGAGGAAATTGCTGGACTTGGTGAGTTTATTGGGTGACCGGACTCAGTAAGGTCGATCAGCTAGATTAATTCGAATGCCGAGGTCCTCTTTCAAGGCCTAACTACTTTTCAATTTCAAAAGCTGTAAAAAATCAATATATTGTTTGATGGTGTCCAAGTATCTGGTCATATATTGGTCTACATACCCTGTCAAATGATAAAATCTTAGAATTTTGACCATTTAATCTTTCTTCCCCCTATACTGACATGCTGTGTAGAATTTTAAATTTGACCATAACAACCCTGAGTGAGTTTGTTGCTATACTATTGTCGTTTTGAGAACGGACAGCATTTGGAATATTGACCAATGTCATTTCGAGTCAATATTTTTATCTGATAATACCTACCTTTACACTTGTTAATAGCTTTGTTTTATCGGAATTCAACAATGATAAACATGAACTAAGTATTCTCTAATGGACAATATTATGTCTGTATACAGTGATAGTTTTAAATGATTTATGTATGATAACCCATGTTGATCTATTTTTTAAGTGATAGGGAAACCATTAAAATGTTTGTGTTCTTGTTTGGTATAAATGTAATTACCTTCTTACGTGTAGACTATGTATTTTACCATTAGGCCCACCACCAAAACAACTTTGAAACACTTCTTCATTTAGCTATATACTCCCTCATAGAGAAGTTGATGGCTGAAATGAAATGGAGTTTTACGTCCTATTTTTCATGACATTAAGTGTGCAATGAGGGAAATTTATTACGAGGGCATGGCAGCCTATACTTTTATTATCGATTACTAACTGTCGAGGGATCTTTAATTGTACATGGATCTCGGTGTATTGTCCATTCGAACGATAATTTTCCGATGCCAGTCCCACAGACCTGCATCACTAACAGGGGGTAAACGGGTTGAATAAGACTGATTGTCGCTTTCTCTATCAAAGTGATTGATACGAAACCAAAAATACAGAGAATACATGATATGAATAGCAATTGTCAGATTAAAATCTCCTTCGAATAGTTTCTTGAGTACGAATTCACACTTTTTAAATAATGTGACATCTCGGTAATTTTGTAATGTTGAAGATAATGTACACAGGTTGGAATTCATGACCTTCCTTCAAAACTGCTAAAAAAATAGCGATGTAAACGATTGTCTTCAAAATGAATAAAATCAAAAGCAATGGTATAGTAGTGTAGCACAAGTAGTTTACATTTCAATACAATTATACACATTATGCAGATGCAATACGTATACATTTTAGTAGTAAATTGCATGGCTTGTTCTTAGCCTATAACTTATTTTATGATGCCACTTTTGTTAAACCCAAAGACTTTCAAATCCAGATTAAAAATTGTTTTGGTAAGATTTCTGTACTTTAAGCCATGGACATACGTTGGTAATGTAATAAAGAAGCCTTAATTCTATTTAGTAAAAGCTTTTAAAGCGGCTTAATGTTAACCTTGCTACGAACCTTTCATTATATCATATCAGTTTAAAGGACCGCAGTCCAGAAACTTTGGCACAAAATATATTTTATTGCATTTTTCTGCATAATATTAGATACTTTGTTGTTTATCATGAAACAAACAACCATTGTTTACGTTCTAGTAGATGAATAATCTTCTGATCATTGAAGAAATCAAACAAAAATATTTTTATCCGATATCTTGGATTCGTTGATATTTTTATTACCTAGTGGTTTATGACAATATGCATTGTATGGACTGAACTTTCTAAAACATCTTTCTGTATGATTCTCATTCAACACAATATGTTGATTATCGATTCAAAACCTTGATAAAAATTACAAATAAAACATAAAACAAACTTATCAAATAAACTGGAGACTAGATTCTGTGAGTAAGCAAGAGACCATCAGATTATGAGCAATAAAACACCTATTTTAAGAGAAACTTAGCAGACTGAAGAACATAAGATATATTATTATCACCATGGGAGCCGTTACTTTACCCTAATACCAATAAATTTTCTTCTATTCTTATTCCCATAATTTAAAAACATATCGATATTGAGCGGAAGGGGAAGGAATCTTTTTGTTTATTTCAAACGAATAACTTTCAATTATATCCCTACCTTAACATTTATCCTTCATTTTCTGTATATATACTGTACTATGTGTTTTCTATATAACGCATAGTATCTGCAAACTGAATCAAAATATTGATCCTGGTGATCTATTGAGTGCAGATTTTATGAATAATATCTTGACATTTTATGTATTGTTTAAAAGCAGTCCATGTCATAATTCGAACATTACCGATATCAGTTCTGTAAGGAATGGCTGCTTTAACGTTGTTTCGCAATGAGAAAAAAAAGTGTTAAATTTAATTCTAGAATTTTGTCGAGAAAAAAAGTCGTAATCTTATTTCTGAAAGGTCTGTGAATAAACTTTAAATCGGATTATCTCATGCTTGACTGTAGTCCGTCATATCTGTTTATGTATTAATATTGGTTTTCTTCCTTGGAAAAAAGTAAGTTATAAAAGTTATTCTTTGATTGAAGATAAATAGAACTTCAGGCCCGTTCACACCAAAAACGTTACGCGGAACGCGACATCGAAAAATAACGCGCGTTCAACGCCTCGAAAATAAGATCAATGGATCAATAAAACGGTCAGACCAGAGACACACGTTAAAAAATGACGCGTGTTCAACACCGCGTTGTCGCCTGAAATAACTTCTGTAGTTATTCAGTGCGTTTTGCGCTGCGTCTTTTCTCACTGCGCATGCTCATGCTCAGCGCCATGTGTTTGAGCCACTGTTCAGAGCCATGCTCCGCAACGCAGCATTATGAGCGAAAAACGCGGTGCTTTAACGCGGCATTTAACGCCGTGTTGAACGCGCGTTTTTTGGTGTGAATAGACCTTTAGCCTATCCAAATACAGTTTCATGGAGATGATTGGTGGCAAATAAACTACCAAAACAACAGTTGCATGAAATACAATGTAATAATCTTCTCTTACAAATCTATAAAAAACAAAATGCAAAATTCTTACTGCTACATGTTTTCAAAATGAAATAGTTATTATACAAAAAAGCCATTAAAAGTACTGATACGTATCAGCAAGCCACGACGAAACACAGAAATCCCATTCCCACCTATTTAACGATGTATGTAGCTTGAATGCACGTGGCATATTTAGAAGAAATCTTGATGATTTGTGTTTATCTAATGAACTTTATTTTTTATAACATTTATTGACCATAAACATGGCAAGATTAAAGAATTTATTGAAAATATTGATTTAAAAAGTTGTTATTTACAGCTGCAGTAAAATAAATTTAAGGAATGAAAATTAAAGAAGCTTTTACACATTAAACATTTTCCATTAGCTTCCATTTATTCTATAAAGATGAGTATACATTACCTTGAATATAATCTACAGTAAAGTTCTATAATACATTACCTTTAATATAATCTACAGTAAAGTTCTATAATGCATTACCTTTAATATATAATCTACAGTAAAGTTTTGTGAGTACACATTACCTTTAATATAATCTACAGTAAAGTTCTATAAGTATACATTACCTTGAATATAATCTACAGTAATGTTCTATGAGTATACATTACCTTTAATATATAATCTACCTATAATACATTACCTTTAATATAATCTACAGTAAAGTTCTATAATGCATTACCTTTAATATAATTTACAGTAAAGTTCTATAATGCATTACCTTTAATATATAATCTACAGTAAAATTCTATAATACATTACCTTTAATATAATCTACAGTAAAGTTCTATAATACATTACCTTTAATATATAATTTACAGTAAAGTTCTATGCGTATACATTACCTTTTATATAATCTACAGTAAAGTTCTGTGAGTACACATTACCTTAAATATAATCTACAGTAAAGTTCTATAATACATTACCTGTTATATAATCTACAGTAAAGTTCTATATTCATTACCTTTAATATAATCTACAGTAAAGTTCTATATACATTACCTTTAAGGGTGTTACTTAGGCTATTTCACGTTATGAAAAAATGGAATAAGTATATGAAATAATGATTTCTTGAGACTTGTTGTGCATTTGTTGATGATTTGGGGTCCTTCTCGATAGTTAAAGGTTGATTTCATGTCAATCAGATTTTTTTTAATGAGTTGACAGCCCTTTCAAACATGTCATAAAAATTGGAAATTTCAAACCTTTTATACAAGTTTAAAAAAATGTGAATGGATCAATCTACACCAAACTTGGCATAAATGTAGACAATTACATTGCCGAGAAACGTACAGAGCGATTTTCCCAAAAAAAAATATTATTTTGGTGGTTACCATGGAAATACGAAAATTTACGAAAATTAAAATGTAGGTACGGAAAATATTTTCCAGGGGCCAAACTAATTAGAATTTTCGAAAAAATTCTCTGTACGTTTCATCCTTATTGAATACGCTTTCAATCAAGATCAAGATCGTAATTTTCCAATAATAAATGGCTGAGAAATCTTGTACCAACCGGGACACATTTTTCTACTTTTTCCTAATTTTTTAGCAAAAACTAACGAAATACCTAATTTCTTGTCGGTTTCTTTCATTCTATATAGTTTACAAATAAATTAATAATAATTATCTATAATCTGAGCCCAAAAATAATAAGTAATTCGCAAAAATTCCATCTCGTGTTTTTTTTCTCGAACGCTAGCCCAATCAATACCCTTAATATAATCTACAGTAAAGTTCTATAAGTATACATTACCTTTTATATAATCTACAGTAAAGTTCTATAATACATTACCTTTAATATATAATTTACAGTAAAGTTCTATGCGTATACATTACCTTTTATATAATCTACAGTAAAGTTCTGTGAGTACACATTACCTTAAATATAATCTACAGTAAAGTTCTATAATACATTACCTGTTATATAATCTACAGTAAAGTTCTATATTCATTACCTTTAATATAATCTACAGTAAAGTTCTATATACATTACCTTTAAGGGTGTTACTTAGGCTATTTCACGTTATGAAAAAATGGAATAAGTATATGAAATAATGATTTCTTGAGACTTGTTGTGCATTTGTTGATGATTTGGGGTCCTTCTCGATAGTTAAAGGTTGATTTCATGTCAATCAGATTTTTTTTAATGAGTTGACAGCCCTTTCAAACATGTCATAAAAATTGGAAATTTCAAACCTTTTATACAAGTTTAAAAAAATGTGAATGGATCAATCTACACCAAACTTGGCATAAATGTAGACAATTACATTGCCGAGAAACGTACAGAGCGATTTTCCCAAAAAAAAATATTATTTTGGTGGTTACCATGGAAATACGAAAATTTACGAAAATTAAAACGTAGGTACGGAAAATATTTTCCAGGGGCCAAACTAATTAGAATTTTCGAAAAAATTCTCTGTACGTTTCATCCTTATTGAATACGCTTTCAATCAAGATCAAGATCGTAATTTTCCAATTATAAATGGCTGAGAAATCTTGTACCAACCGGGACACATTTTTCTACTTTTTTCTAATTTTTTAGCAAAAACTAACGAAATACCTAATTTCTTGTCGGTTTCTTTCATTCTATATAGTTTACAAATAAATTAATAATAATTATCTATAATCTGAGCCCAAAAATAATAAGTAATTCGCAAAAATTCCATCTCGTGTTTTTTTTCTCGAACGCTAGCCCAATCAATACCCTTAATATAATCTACAGTAAAGTTCTATAAGTATACATTACCTTTTATATAATCTACAGTAAAGTTCTATAATACATTACCTTTAATATAATCTACAGTAAAGTTTTGTGAGTACACATTACCTTTAATATATAATTTACAGTAAAGTTCTAGGCGTATACATTACCTTTAATATAATCTACAGTAAAGTTCTGTGAGTATATATTACCTTTAATATAATCTACAGTAAAGTTCTATAATACATTACCTTTAATATAATCTACAGTAAAGTTCTATATTCATTACCTTTAATATAATCTACAGTAAAGTTCTATATTCATTACCTTTAATATAATCTACAGTAAAGTTCTATAATACATTACCTTTAATATAATCTACAGTAAAGTTCTATATATTCATTACCTTTAATATAATTTACAGTAAAGTTCTAAGCGTATACATTACCTTTAATATAATCTACAGTAAAGTTCTGTGAGTATATATTACCTTTAATATAATCTACAGTAAAGTTCTATAATACATTACCTTTAATATAATCTACAGTAAAGTTCTATATTCATTACCTTTAATATAATCTACAGTAAAGTTCTATATTCATTACCTTTAATATAATCTACAGTAAAGTTCTATAATACATTACCTTTAATATAATCTACAGTAAAGTTCTATATATTCATTACCTTTAATATAATCTACAGTAAAGTTCTATATACATTACCTTTAATATAATCTACAGTAAAGTTCTATAAGTATACATTACCTTTTATATAATCTACAGTAAAGTTCTATAATACATTACCTTTTATATAATCTACAGTAAAGTTCTATAATACATTACCTTTAATATAATCTACAGTAAAGTTCTATAATACATTACCTTCAATATAATCTACAGTAAAGTTCTATGAGTATACATTACCTTTAATATATAATCTACAGTAAAGTTATATGAGTATACATCACCTTAATATAATCTACAGTAAAGTTCTATGAGTATACATTACCTTTAATATATAATCTACAGTAAAGTTCTATGAGTATACATTACCTTTAATATAATCTACAGTAAAGTTTTATATTCATTACCTTTTATATAATCTACAGTAAAGTTCTATAAGTATACATTACCTTTTATTTAATCTACAGTAAAGTTCTATAATACATTACCTTTAATATAATCTACAGTAAAGTTTTGGGAGTACACATTACCTTTAATATAATCTACAGTAAAGTTCTATAATACATTACCTTTGATATATAATCTACAGTAAAGTTCTATAATACATTACCTTTAATATAATCTACAGTAAAGTTCTATGAGTATATATTACCTTTTATATATAATCTACAGTAAAGTTCTATAATACATTACCTTTAATATAATCTACAGTAAAGTTCTATGAGTATACATTACCTTTAATATATAATCTGCAGTAAAGTTCTATAAGTATACATTACCTTAATATAGTCTACAGTAAAGTTCTATAATACATTACCTTTAATATAATCTACAGTAAAGTTCTATGAGTATACATTACCTTTAATATATAATCTACAGTAAAGTTCTATAAGTATACATTACCTTAATATAGTCTACAGTAAAGTTCTATATATTATATTCTACGGTTACTGAATTACCTGACTTTAATGTACACAAAGCATGAATAAGCTAACAAGCTCACTAACTAGATAGTCTATATTCAATTTAATAGCGATATTGAGTAACGTTAAATGGAATTGCATGAAATCGCTGGAGGATGTAGTATTAGAGTTCAACTGAAGCTGTAATATCTGAAATATGATATTGATTGAAAATCAACAAACTGATATCTGAGTATTCAAACATTATTTACTTTTCTTTGAAGAGCTTTTACACTCTGGTTTAACATTGATTCTTGTGCTCTGAAGTGCTTTTTGTTTCGCGTTGGAATATAAAATTTAACAATTGCACGGTTACACCTGATTATTCATAAATGGATGAGTATAGATTGTTTGTGTTAACTGTTAACTAATGTTTATTTAAGTTTTAAAATCTATTCTTTAGTACATATTGGTGAAGGGTATGGGACAGAGTTTGAATAAATATGACAAATGTTACCTTTATTAAGTTCAGTTTATTGATTTTAGGCAATTTGAAATGATACAAAGATCTCTATAATCGTTGGATGTCTTCATTGGTCGTGTACTTAATGATTAACTATTAGCTGCGTGGACGCTAGTGTACTTGTCGAGTGGCATAGACTGTTCCAGAAGAGTAGATACTGCCAGATTTTATATACATACAAATATTATAGTGAATATCATATTCAATGTTGTCTGTTGGACTAATGTTATATATCTTTGGAGTTAACAAAGAGTGTTCTTGGATTAGGACGGGAATAATCGCAGTCTAATCAGGATCTGAAGAAGCTGTTAATTTCAGAAAACATGATATTATGAAAGGAATACCTAAAAACTAAGTCAAAAATAAATCATTAAATTTTTCAAACTTAAACATTGCCTTATTTAAGAAACTATTTACTTTGGCTGGGTAAATATTAATTTTGTTTTCAATTAATCTAATGATGTCTTTCAATCTTGATATACAAAGAAAGTAGTTCCAAAGATTTTGAAGATAAAATTTGTAAGAGAAATATCTTAGATTATCCCACTGAAAGATCATTACCAGGGGCCCGGAGCAGGATAGAAAAATTTAAAATATTTTATGAATTATAGAACTGTATTCCTTTGATATCGTTTCATTTCATTATCTAATAGAAATGTTCTATTTTTGATGCATCGTTCTTAGTAAACCTTTTCTGTAAAGGTTTCCATTAATTTCAATTAGATGTCAGCAAATATTTACTTTATTTCTTATGAAAACTGTATTTCAGGTTTAATAATGGAAGCAATACGAGTTTTGACTTGGGCGGAGTTTAAGGCCTGTCCTGGTAGACTACATAGGTTTTTTTCTGAAGTCAGTGGGTGTATCCATTTTGATCGACAGTTAGTGCTGGACCTATCAGATTTAACACCAGACAAGGAAATACGGGTTAAAGTTCAAAAGTAAGTAGACAATTCAGATTTTTTGTTTACCTTTCATGCAACATGCAATTCTTTTAAAATGTGCAGATTTCTTAAATAATTTACAACATTACATCCTTATCATCAAAAACTTTCAGATCCGGTTTTAGTGAACATTATTTTCATGAATTGTTTTCTTTTAACAAGTTTAAATAATTTCAATACAGGCTTTCTTAGACTGGCGTTGGTTTTTGAAGTATAAAATAAATCGATTCCTATATAAAATTGTATATGTGCCGTTGTCTTAGTTGCATTAGCCTGTCAAGAGATCTGATAAATGCACTCCACAGAGGTCCTATCGGTCTTGTGGATCTTTATAGACCTTAATGAAAGTAATACAACTAATTATGATAAGAATGATATTTCACTGAGGGATGAAGAAATAGAATGAGTAATAAAATTGAGTTATGAAAGTAGCTATATAAATGACCACTTCGGTCAGTAACTATTTCCGACTGATTGCTGTTGATAATGAGTTCTGAAAGTGAACCATGATAAATTAATGATCATATGATGATTACAACCTGTTGTAAACCAAACAAACCACATAATTAACTGGTGAGATGATGATCCAAAAGTAGTCTGATAAAACGACATTTTAGTTGTCTTTGATAACACCCATTCAAAGATCTGAAGGATTCGAAACTCGTGGTTGCATATCAACCTTCAATATTCAAGCTTTAGGGATTTGTATGTATGTCAACGACACATTATTCAAAGGATCATCTTTCGAGATATCATCTGTACATTCAGGTGTTTACGATGGTCTTGATAGCCAACATAATACAAATATTTACTCGACAGTTTGAGTTTGAGCCAAGTTCAATGTAATATTTGGCCAATTTCGTTATTTATGTTCTAATTATCAATGTAGCCATCTTATTATAGTGAATATCAAACCTAATTTTATATTTATGATTTATGTAGCGCTGATAATGGTTTGGCGATACTAACATAGGGCATAGTTTTCATATGAATATAATACTGTTACCGATAGCAGGCTAATACCAC
This sequence comes from Lottia scabra, assembly GCA_029955415.1. Taxonomy (NCBI): domain Eukaryota; kingdom Metazoa; phylum Mollusca; class Gastropoda; family Lottiidae; genus Lottia; species Lottia scabra. Next base: position 10,915,110 of record JARJEI010000005.1, on the reverse strand, counting down.
AATCTCTTCAAGATCTTTTTTCGAAGTTTTTAATACTACAAATAGAGAAATAAGTGCCCTATTTCACTATCAAAGGATAGGAACCAGTGAACTGACCAGTTGGAACCCGTTTCACAATTTGTGTTAAATAACATTGCAAGGTTGAACATAATTTTAAAAACGAGAGGGCAGCATATTGTAACTTCGTCGCTTCATTCTGTGAGGTTATCATATCCATCCTACCCTAACAGACAAGTGAGGTTAATACAGATTATTCCATTCCATTATAGAATAACTATCTCTAATATTATGATGAATAACACAATAAAGTTTGTAATAAATCTAATGGAAAACCTATTCACTGTCATAACAAAGATCTATTAATACAATTCAAATCGTAAAGTTCACTTATCAATTGGTTTCCATCATCAGGTTTATGTCATGTTACATTAAAAACAGCTTTTAATGGAAAAAAGTAATATGATCTATTTTACTAACATTTCATGAAAACTTGCCATGAATTAAACAAGAGTTAATTGAAAATATATCATCAGTAGCCGGTGTGATTAAGGATTAAATTACCCATTCTGTGCAATGTCATTGACATATTCATCATTTAACAAACAGTCGCAGACATGCAATTGTAATTATTTGAAAAGTATTATATTTCTATCATTATTGAGATTAGTAGATGATAGTAGGCCTATTGAACAATGGATTACCAACGCTGAATTTGATTGCCAATAAATGCGAATTCCTATGATTTTGGAATCGTCTCTTCAACCCATCTGAAATCTTTAATTTGTAGAAAATAAGGGTTGGATGAGTAGGGGCATTTGCTGTCAAAACAGTTTTTTCTCAGACCAAGATATTCATCTCTTCACACAATTGCTCCTGAGGTTTCCATTTGGGAGAAAAACCGTTAAATAGCGATTCGCACTGGAGATTTGGTACAGGCCGTTTATTTCTACTTCCTTGACAAATCTAAACTATTGTACAGAACATCTCAGATTTTATTCAAAATACTTAAAACCGAATTATGATGACAATAATTGGTCAAATAACTCAAATTGTTATCTGAGCCATTATGATTAATTTATTGAAATTATTAATTAAATGTTATAGGCTACTATAAATACAGATAGCCTCAGCCTCAGTTGGCCAGAACATTCAATAACTCAATGCTTCCGAAATGAAACTTTGGTTGTGTCGTCAGGATTCTTGTGATTTGTGCAAATATGTTTGCATATGTTTTCATGTCTACACTCACGAGTATTTCTCTATTTTTAAGATATCTTGACTTTTTATTGCGTTTTTTACTACTTAAATTATCTAAATATAGCGCGTAATGTTTGGAATCATTCATTTACACAAAACTATAGCTGTTGTAGCAAGGAAAGTCAACAAATGGGAAATAATCTCTTTTATATTCATAACAGAAATAGAAATAGATTTTATGTCCTTCTTTATTAAATTGCAAAATTTCAAATTAAATCCCATGTCTTATCAAACAGCTAGTTTATAGACTATACATTTACATTAATAATAGAAAAGTTATTTTAAAATCTGTATTAAAATAATAACATAAAGCTCATATCTCTAATGGGAAAAGTATATGTTGCGATATAGTTTGAGTTATTTATAAAATAGTGCAAGTTAATATTGATAAAAGCGGAATGAAATTTCCTCATTCAGGATATAGCAATCCTGTTATTTATGGAACCTGAGCTCTAACTTCATTCAACTCAATTCGCTTGATTGCGTGTCTTGATATTATTTGACATTGTTGAAATACGTATTTCCCATTTTTCCATTCTAAAATATTTTTTATTTAAATCTTATTTCCGTAAATGCCATGATCGTGTGAGAACTTTTTTTCTATTCCCTGGTTGTCTAAAAAAGACATCCACACTGATTTCCTTTCAAATTATTTCTCAGCACATATTAAGTTAGTGTTATAATGAGTTTGAAGTGGATGTTCATTGATTTGGGATTTGATGTCAAAGTTTCAGCCGCTAAATACAAATATTGCATGTTTTGCTTATTGGTGTTTTGTTAGTGATTTATGTCAACTCACCATCCATTTTGTTCTGTATTTTTATTCATAATAATTGTAATTTTAACTGACAGTATCTATATAGCCGGAGTTTTCAACTTGGAGGACGACTGCCAGGTACATTTGGACATTTTTCCCGGGACATGAACTGAGCTTTAGATCATATTTTTGTTATAATATTTTGTATTATCTGGGTGGATATACATCTAGTCTCCACTTCCCACAACTAATCTATATACTTGTACTTGTATAGGTCTATATATGTATAGACTATAGACTTCCTTGGACAGTTTCAGTTTAGGGGATATGACAATTTTCTTATATGCGTAATTGGGATCATGAGAAAACCGCTTCTTCATGTCTTTCTGTTTTATTACGGTACAACTTTCTTAATCAATTGAACTTACTCTTGGCATCATATTGTAGAAATAGATGTCATCACAATCCTGTTTGTCATTGAAACCAGCTTTAAGAATGGTATCAGTTTGAGACATCAGGGACAAAAGTTAAATTGAAATGTGTACATAAAAACATAAGGTTGATATTGGGTTAATCCCTATCCCTTAAACAGACTGTAGGAGAGAATCCTGATAAAATTAATCAAAGGTCCTAATCAAACATCTGAAAAAAAGCTTTGGAAAATTCATCAGACAATTTGATGAAAGTTACCTAAAATGACCATCACTTTAGTAAGTTACTTCATTGGGTACTAACTCTAGTTGGATTAGTTTTGACAAAAATTATTGGATCTGTTAGAGTACGTTAGAGTTATAAAACCTAATATCTTTAAGCGTGTTTAATCGGAAGTGAAAGTCTCCAATGTCTGGTTCCATCTGATAGTAGATCCAGACAATTGTATTTATCAGGATTAAGGTGGGAAACTTTCAGACCAGTTTTAATTTAATAGATAAAACAGATAAAACACTCATCATTATTCATTGTTGTGTTTGTATGGTAAGAAATGACCTAGGAGAAATAGAACGGATATCAATTTTTTCAGTTTATTTATCAATGTAGGTTAATAGGATTTTACCGGGCGTCAGAAGAACTGAGGCAATTTATTACAAGATGAAAGAAACTTGAAAGAATTACTGGAAAGGCTACATCAGAACGTTTTTCCATAAAGAATGAAACCAGTTTTGCAAATCTGTTAATTTGTAGGTTTCTGAACGCAGCTTCCTTTTCGGAAATTTTGCAGATACATTTATAGGTCAGAAACCTACTGACTGGATTATATCCAGACCTTTTACTTTCTAATAATAATGTTTACTATTTAAGTTTTAAAAATGTGGATTTTTTATTTTGACTACTACATTACACAAGTAGGCCTACTAACCCAAAACGCAATAGTTTTGTTCTTATTTGATAAAGTGTTTCTATTTGTGTTAACTGATTTATAATAGAAAAACCACGGATACCAGGAAATAGATTTAACTGTTGAAGCTAATGTTGTCACGTTGTATTCAGATGACTTAATGAAACATTAAACAGTGGTTCAATGGCTATTACACAACATACACACATTAATATATTTGACTCTATTATTGTTTCTCACTTCATCCAATTGTAATTTAGAAAAGAGAAATGGATGAACAATGGCTATAAAATGTGTTATTAGTTTAGCTAATATAAAGTAATGTTTATTATTATCTGTTTTGATAGTGGTCTGACAAATCACATCATTATTTATTTCATTATTTGCTCAAATATATTAGGATGACAAAACATTCGGACAGCAAAGATAAAACTTGACCTGCAAACAGCTTTCGAGTCAGTAGCGAGATCCGTTTGTGAACCGAAAAAAAAATGTTATATTAACTAACTTCCTGTTAACAAAACTCCTACATACGTCCGACAGTCTAGAAATATACCTCGTTAATATGTCAATCTAGAAAAACTTACCTCGTTAATAGGTCTGACAACCTAGAAAAACTTATCTCGTTAATAGGTCTGACAACCTAGAAAAACTTACCTCGTTAATAGGTCTGACAATCTAGAAAAACATACCTCGTTAATAGGTCTGACACCCTAGAAAAAACATACCTCTTTAATAGATCTGACACCCTAGAAAAACTTACCTCGTTAATAGGTCTGACAACCTAGAAAAACTTATCTCGTTAATAGGTTTGACACCCTAGAAAAACTTATCTCGTTAATAGGTCTGACAACCTAGAAAAACTTACCTCGTTAATAGGTCTGACAATCTAGAAAAATTTATCTCGTTAATAGGTCTGACACCCTAGAAAAACTTACCTCGTTAATAGGTCTGACAATCTTGAAAAACGTACCTCGTTAATAGGTCTGACAACCTAGAAAAACTTATCTCGTTAATAGGTCTGACACATTCTAAAAAAAACTTACCTCGTTTATAGGTCTGACAACCTGGAAAAACATACCTCGTTAATAGGTCTGACACATTTTAAAAAAACTTACCTCGTTAATAGGTCTGACAACCTAGAAAAACTTACCTCGTTAATAGGTCTGACACCATAGAAAAAAATGTTATATTAACTAACTTCCTGTTAACAAAACCATAGAAACCATAGAAAAACTTACCTCGTAAATAGGTCTGACAGCCTAGAAAAACTTACCTCGTTAATAGGTCTGACAACCTAGAAAAACTTACCTCGTTAATAGGTCTGACAATCTAGAAAAACTTACCTCGTTAATAGGTCTGACAATCTAGAAAAACTTACCTCGTTAATAGGTCTGACAATCTAGAAAAACTTACCTCGTTAATAGGTCTGACAACCTAGAAAAACTTATCTCGTTAATAGGTCTGACAACCTAGAAAAACTTACCTCGTTAATAGGTCTGACACCATAGAAAAACTTACCTCGTTAATAGGTCTGACAACCTGGAAAAACTTACCTCGTTAATAGGTCTGACAACCTAGAAAAACTTATCTCGTTAATAGGTCTGACAACCTAGAAAAACTTACCTCGTTAATAGGTCTGACAACCTAGAAACCTTATCTCGTTAATAGGTCTGACAACCTAGAAAAACTTACCTCGTTAATAGGTCTGACAACCTGGAAAAACTTACCTCGTTAATAGGTCTGACAACCTAGAAAAACTTACCTCGTTAATAGGTCTGACAACCTAGAAAAGCTTACCTCGTTAATAGGTCTGACAACCTAGAAAAACTTACCTCGTTAATAGGTCTGACAATCTAGAAAACCTTATCTCGTTAATAGGTCTGACAATCTAGAAAAACCTATCTATCTCGTTAATATATCTGACAATCTAGAAAAACTCACCTCGTTAATATATCTGAAAATCTAGAAAAACTTATCTCGTTAATAGGTCTGATAACCTAGAAAAACTTACCTCGTTAATAGGTCTGACAATCTAGAAAAACTTAACTCGTTAATAAGTCTTGACTGTATAAAAAATATGACTCGTACATTAGTCTGATTATCTAGAAATACACCACGTACATTAGTTTGACTATCTAACATAAAACATCGGTCTGAGTATCTAACAATATGACCAGTACATCGGTCTGATTATTTAGCAATATAACCCATCATTAAACCGACTATTTAACAATAATATAACCAGTACATCGGACTGATTATCTAACAATATAACTCATCATTGGACTGAATATCTAACAATATAACTCATCATTGGACTGAATATCTAACAATATAACCTGTACATTGGACTGGCTATTTAACAACACAACCAGTACATGGGACTGATTATCTAACAATATAATATAACCAGTACATTGGTCTGACTATCTAGCAATAAAACCCGTACAAATATGTGACTAGCAAGCAATAGGCCTGTAGCCTAAACATTGTTCCGACTATCCAGAAACATCACCCTACAGAGGTTTGACTATCTATTGGCGTAACTAAAGGTCATAATTACAGAAGATACTTTTAGACGTAGATAACAGAACATATACATGTATGAATATATTATGTTGTAATTGGAATGTCGCCTCTCTTGCTCGATGTGTATATGAAGTGGCAGGGCCGGGATTTTTGATGAAACAAGCGTGACTTTTAGACGTCTATGATTAATTCATTGTGATGATTAAGTCTCGGTAGGTTCTTAGTCTTGTCAACCACTAATAGCATTATTGTAACACTAAACAGACAGCATTCTGCATTCAACACATACGGAGCTAGAGCTAGGAAAGATGCGAAGTTTCGTATGAACAGACAGCTGTCAATTTAACACTACTGGCCATTCTCTTTTTCTCCTTTATTTGATGGACTTTTGTACTGTGTCTCTCATATTTCAACAAATTATATTTTTCAAACATTTGGGAGAGAAGAAACCGCCAAATACACTACAGGGACTTCAAACCTGACAAATTTCCCCCATTAATAAATCTGTTCCATATTTGTTCCTGGATCCAGGAGGCTAGAGCCGCCATTGCAGAGTTTTCCGACGAATCCAATGGTGTAAAATTCAATTTTCTTATAGTTATCTAGTTTTAGTTACTATTTACTATTTATATTTTTCAGAAATGAAACCGTGATATTAGTCCAGTCTACATTAGAGATGTCTGAAGTGATCCAGGAATTGATGACCAAACTAATATTAATGCGAATAACTGTGATACATACAGAAATTGCCAGTAAATACAGTGTAGAGAAAGTTTCTATTCTAGAAGGTGAACAATAATTTGAGTATATCTTTCAATAAATTGTCGTGGTAAATAGACATTTACAGCTTAATGTAAAAATAGTTATTATGTCAAGAGTGTGCGGTTCAATACTGCAAACCATAAACAGCATAGAGTGCAAGTTTCATTCATATCACAGTATGTATACATGTAGTTTGAAGTCAACTAGCAATATGATAAACGTTTTTGTAGTCAAATATCAAAATAAGATGGTTTGTTTTGTAGATGATTTCGCCGTCCTGATTAATTCTAATCATCCGTCCTTAAAGAAACAGTTCAGTGATAGTTTGCAGGAAGCAGCCGTTCATACAGCAAAAAACAGACGATTCTGTTTAGAGGTTCGTCATTTATTACACCATATATGCTTATTCATCAATTAACAAATCTTCGCTCCGGCAAGTCCATATTCTCATGAACAACTTTGAATGGACACGAATTAGTTCTCGACCGATTATATTTCAGTATTACAATACTTTGTAGAAATAACAGCTTGTATCGCTATTTGCAATTACCAATTGATCAAATTTAATGATGATGTTAGACGATGATGCAGGAAAAGGTTGTTGCACAAGCAAAACAATTCCGTCAATCAAAATTCCATCCACAACATGGCAAAATCTCTCTGTACAATAGTGAGGAACACCGCTAACTGGACGACGAAGAGCTCGACACACCCTTGAAAAAACCTTGATTGACATTGTGCATCTCCAAGTTTGAATTGTGTAACTAAATATATAAGAAACAGACCATATTGGTGATATTATCCCTATAAATACTTAGAGAAATACAATTTAAGATATTGAAGTGTAAAGATGAACATACATGGTTTGCTCATCAAAGTGATTAAATGTTTCCGTTTGTTTTCAGATAGATCTGACAGAAACAATAAAATCATGGTATACAGAAAACCGTGACGCATTCACGAGTTGTGATGATATACATTCCATGAAGATGAGAAGAACACGCCTTTACGTCACCAATTATTCCATATATAGTCATTATTTTGACTGTAGTCCAAAATGGATTATTTTTCTAGGGTTGTGTTGGCTGGTTTCAGCTCCGTGCTATTTTGTAAGTATCGAAAAGATTGGTACCTTTGTTGTTGTCGGCTGTCTTGAGATTTTCGCGTTTTAGAAACGGAAGTGGATTATTTACACAACGTATGTTACTTCTACTCAAAACAATAGTCTGTTTTTCCATAATTCCTAGCAATGCAAGAAAACATGTCTGATTCCACAGTGTTTTCGAATGATAAATTATTTTATTCGGGGAATGAGTGATATATCTAACCGACATTTTAAAACAATTTACAAAACGTCCATTGCGGTTCGAATCTATCGAATCTGCTGTCATGAGAACTATATTGTATTAAAGTTTGCAGTGTCTCATGGGAAAGAATGTTGCCATACCACATTAACGTATTATTAGATAATAGCAAAACCTGATAAAATATGATGAACAAATCCATCACAAAGTGATTCAAACTCAGCTCGGATTACTTTGTTTCTTTTTTGTCGGTGGGTTACTCCACATTCTTGAATCTCAAAACATTGTTACGGTTAAGGTTACAAAAAAATCAAAAGCTAAATTCGATTAAAGCCTTTTCTATTATTGGATAATATACGGAATAACAAAAAACAATCCAGCACCCTTTGTAGTTCTTTTACTGCTATTTTAACATTCTCACTTGAACAGACACGTACCCAGACACACACCCACCCCCACCCTCTGCAGCTACTAGCATCGACTTTAAACCTTATTCCCACAGATAGATCAAAACCTCGGCTTTATATACATATGAAGTTACTGTTTTTCAGATATTTAGAAAATTAACGTGTTCAGATATTCGTTTGGTTATTAATGGGGAAATAACTCTCATGACCAATATGTTACCAGATAAATCAGACAGTACCAGGTAAGTTCGATAATAAATCATCATCCGTTATTAGTGGTGCACATAGTAAGTTGGGGTTATCCGAAAGTGGAAATAGGTCTATAACGTCAGCAACATCACAATTAAACACCCAAAATCTTGACTGGTTGATATTAATTTTGTAAAATTATCAGAATAACCGATCATCTTTCTCAGGCATCTGAAGTAATGGACAAATCCTGGGGCTTACTACATCATTTCATCAATGACTTTGTATATCTAATATTGAGATTTGACTGAACTTATAGTATTTCATCTTAAGTTGTTATTCCATTAACAGACTTTCTTTATACATCAAATACTTTGCCTAAGAGCTTCAGGGAATATATCAATAGAATGTCTTTAAGATCAAATACACGGCAACATGTAATCATTATATGAATTTTTCAGATCGTTGCATTTTGGAAATCAGAAATATTATCAAACAGTTTGACGTCTAGTGGTGTAGTTTTAACCTTCATCCGGCCATGTATAATGTTAGAAGACAGGCAGTATGCTGATGGTGTAAAGATTGCAGTATAATTCAACGTGCTGTTTATTCAAGCGGAAGTGATGAATTTGCTGATTCGGAAGTGATGTAATAAGCCCTATATTCATAGAATCGGCAATTATTGACAAAGACATAGAATGAATAAAAACAACTCACTACTCATGACAGGTGTATTCATTGCTTCTGTATGTACTTGGTGAAATTAAAGAGATCTTTAGATTTAAGAAATAGGTTATCTTTTTGTAAAAGGCGAGATGATGTCAAATTTGTCAATATACATTTGTCTCCATAGCAAACATATTATAGACTTAAGGCAATGTTTCTTAATTTTTCATGGGGCAAATTGGGAGGGGTGGGGAGGGGTGGGAGTGGTGGGTGGTATTCTGTTGAAAAAAAGGCTGGTATGGAGCTGACCTCATGACATACAAGAAATCGGTCAGTTTTTATAGAAACGACCTCAGGAAAGAAGAATATTTCAACGCAACCAAATTGGTTATAACCATTAATGGTTTCCTGTCCCTCAAATTCACTAATTGAGGGACTGGATGTTTCGGTCTATGCATTATGTTACTACACAGCCACAGAACATGTTCATTTTATTTCTGCAGTGTCCATATTTTAAAGTATTTCCATTCTATAAAGTTGGTATAGACTGTGCCATCAAGAGGTCCATAAAAGAGAACTAATTTATTAAAAAATTTAAGCCAAAGTTAAATACACATTAATTTGACGTTCAAGTAAAACTTGGCTTTCCATACATAATTATTGATTGCTACGCGTCATCCCCCTTTTAACGCTATGCACTTAAATGCCGTTGCATAGCTGCAATTATCGGTATTCATTGTGAAACATGAAAGTACATGTGAATTATTAATAAATGCATATAATCCGGTTATGTTGAATTTTCTAATACCAATATATTTGTTTCTATACTCAAGACTTTTAACAGTTAACTATATATATCGGGTGTCAGTGGCATGGTGGCCGGGGGGGGGGGGGGGCTGGGGGGCACGTGCCTCCCCCCTCCCCCCCCCCCCCCCCCCCAGCGAATGGAAATCAGGGGGCGCCGACGTTGCAAGGGGGCGCCAAAGGCCGTTCGAAAAAAAGTCGGTCGTTAAGAAATAATAATTATTTTCGAGCTTATTCTTTTAGTCCAAATACAACTCGGGCCCTCCCCCTTATTTCTGACCGAAAATAATGTCAGAACACTCTATAAAATTGCCGCTCGCGCCTTCGGCCCTCGTATTGCCGTTCCATTTGAAGCATGTTATATTTCAGAGTCCCCCCCCCCCCCCCACATTTCTATAAATCCTGGATCCGCCCCCGTTATTGATATCCGTCGGTAAAGTTGAGCCGACATAAACATACAAAAAAATACAAAAATATAGCGTCAAATAGCCTTCCTGCATTGTTTCATATAGCTAAAGCCTTGAAGTTTCCGAGGGTCTTGGTGTGAGTGTTTGTACTCACCCAAGGATTAAGCCTATTGAAAATAAGAGCAATTGAACAATATTTACTATGAATTATTGCCCTCGTTCTTGAATTGTTTGTGGACCCGATAGAGAGCTGATTTCTTGATGGATTTTGATGAAACTAGGTGTGAGTGTTTGTAATCACCCAAGGATAAAGCCTATTAAATTGTGATAAATGAAGGGAGTGAGCCGAAATGTTACATTTCACTGCTTACAGTTATTCAAGGGAGACAACTATGAGGGTCTCTCATAGGTCCGCGCTCGCTACAAGCGTTCACTATGACAAATGGTAAAATTGCTTTTGTACTTCAAAATTAGGTCTTTCCGGTCTTACTACGGACTGATTAATTATTTCGGATCTTTGAATTTACTTCTGAGGTCCAAAGCCTAATTTCAATTTTAGAACAATGTTGAATTAACCCGCGTTTACTACAGTTAAAACGAAAACTTTAAGGACAATGAAGACAATAGTGTGAATGTTTGTAATCACCCAAGGATGAAGCCTATTAAGTTAATCCACTTGAAAAAAAATTATGTTAACAAAACCCGTGTGATATAAAAAATGTCACTCTCAGAATCTTTCATTTACTGATAACATTTACTTATTAAACCTAAAAAAATTGTGTTTTGCGTTTCAGTATCGATTTTTTTTTATCGAGGCTGCAAGTGCCTGAAATATATCTAGATCGCACCTACAACAGTCTTAATTTTCAAAATTTTCATTGAAAGGAACCCCGTATTACCTTGTTCCTCCTCTTCGACGCGGTGTTCCATGGTCGAAGGGCTCCAGAGGTTTTACATGTGCATCAGTGCATTCATGCATTGTGATCCATACCTGAACAGAATACCTTAGGGTGTGGGTGGGGACCTTGAGTTGCAGGGAGCGCCAAAAAGGGTTTGTGCCCCCCAGCCAATTTGAAGCCACCACGCCACTGGATACCATATCCTGCCTTTCAGTTCCTGTTCAGTCAGTGTGTCCCTTGTTTTAAGTAGTGGTGGTAGGTCTATAGATATACAGATTAGAAATATAGAACCAGTCTGTAGGCCTACATAGCGTTTAATCTGATATCAATCAATTTAATTTACTTTGCAAAACCTTGCAGCTGTGTATCTATATTCTACTGCATACTAGGGCCTACATGTATGATAGGAAAATTGAGCTTGACTTTTTAATGCTTCCTCTAACTAAATTTAAATCTGAAATGGAAAATTGAAAAAAAAAAAAAAACACAGTTGATTTATTGATTTACTTGAAGTTCTTCGAAACCTTCTAAATTAAATCAAAATTAACATTTAAATCTTGTTCCTCAAGTTCGATAAAATTGGAAACCTTTTAAAAGATTTAAGAAATAGTTATTTAAAGGAAAATATAGGCTATCACTGACGGTGTTCATTTTATGGAACATTTTGATAAGATATTTCTCAGTAAGAAAAGATTGAATACAAAATTTCACAGTAAGAATAGAATCAATATACAAAATATCACATGTAGATCGAAAGCAAGATATGACAGTATAATAGATCCAATGCAAAATATCGCAAGCATAAAATGCAAAATATCATCACGATAGAATAGATACAATGTAAAATATCATCACGATAAAATAGATACAATGCAAAATATCATCACGATAAAATAGATACAATGCAAAATATCATCACGATAGAATAGATACAATGCAAAATATCATCACGATAGAATAGATACAATGCAAAATATCATCACGATAGAATAGTTACAATGTAAAATATCATCACGATAGAATAGATCCAATGCAAGACATCACACTAGAATTGATCCAATGCAAAATATTACAGTATAATAGATTAAATAGACGCAACATATTCAATAAGTCACAACGATAATATTTGCCAAAATGAGAATAGATCGAATACAAAAATATCACAGTAGATTCAAAATGACTTAGATCGAATGCAAAATATCACAGTAGATTCAATAAGTCAAAATGACAATAGATTGAATACAAATATAACAGTAGATTCAATAAGTCAAAATGAGAATAGATTGAATACAAAAATATCACAGTAGATTCAATAGGTCAAAATGAGAATAGATCGAATACAAAATGTCATAGAAGATTCAATAAATCAAAATGAGAATAGATCGAATACAAAATATCACAATAGATTCAATAAGTCAAAACGAGGATAGATCGAATACACAATTGAATCGATAAGTCACAATTTACAGAAAAGATATCTCCAAGATATCTTCGCCAAAACATCATAAGTCCTTATAAACCAATACCGACTTTTACTGGCAATGAAAACTATAAATTAACAACAAAATAGGATAGCCTACATTCAAAATTTTGAGAGCCACGTTGTCCAGATTTCCATGCAAAAAACACCAAAAACAAATAAAATATTTTAGCTTGTTGATGGGATTAAATAATAAAATTTTAGTTTGTCATCCGACACAAAAAAAAAAGTGAGTTATATCTTCGTGCGATAAGATATAAAGGTGTTCCCGAATTTCCGTTGCCGGCAGGAACATTGACACAAATTATGTTGCATCGCAGTTAAATAAAAACAGGAGTCTATCAATCAACAGTATAAAAATTTATTCATTGACAGTTCAGGAATTAAATAACACAACGTCACTACTACGTCTCCACTGACACACTGTCACACTAACAACTTTCAATTTCCAAACAAAAAACGATCCTTAAATCAATTGGAACAAAAGGTCCAAATTACAGGAAAGAAATCCACCATACAAATAGGCAGTTCTTATAAAAACAAAATCATTTTCATTCGGTTGTTGTCTGCTGTCAGCCCTTGAGTGTCGGATGTCGGACGTCGCCGTCGAACGTCGAACGTCGTTTAAGAAAACAGTTCCTGCTCCTACATCACTCCCAAACTAATAAAGGTGTTCTAAATGGAACACACCTGCTCTCAAACGAACAGCATAAGTTTAAATAAGCTTTCAAACAAGCTTTAAATTAAAGTTTACTTCATATTTTAGACATGGGCTTATTCAACGTCAGTAGGAAAACCAAAGCAGAAACGTCACTTTACCGCACATTTACCAGACGTCAAAATATCAAGGGGCATAACTCTAAGCAATCTTTTGGCTTCAGACAACAAAACCTAAATACAGTAAAACCTGCAAAAGGCAGCCACACCAGCCCCTACATAAAAATTATAAGCAGATTTTTATGTAAACAAGAAATGGGCTACCGTAAAACACGATAAAACTTAAGATACAACTTATAAACAAGTTCATGAAAAAGCAAATTTGCTAAATTATCGAATTCTAAAATTTCTTAAGGCAAAGATTAATTTAATATTAAATCACCTAATAGGAAATGCTAACAGTAACAAGTTATATAATATTAGGTGAAAAACTAACATATATTACACTTATCAGTCTTGTAATTCCAAAAGACAAATTTTTGTGATAGGACGGGTTAAGATTACACTTGAATCTTTTGATTCAGATTTGCGACAACGTTTTGCGTAAGTTGCAACTGTTGAAGAAGTTCTAAGCTTGACTGTACGTACAAGTCCATCATCAGATTGGATTACTTCCACAACACGAGCAAGTGGCCATTCTCCTCTTGGGAAATTATTATCTGCTAGAAGAACAATGTCGTTAACTTCTACATTTCTTCGTTTGATGTTCCATTTGCTTCTTTGTAATAAAGTTGGGATGTATTCTTTGATCCATCGACACCAAAATACTTGTGACAGATACTGAGCTTGACGCCATTTTCTTTTAAGGTACATATCATTTTCATCAAAGGTTCCAGGTGGAAGACTTGAACAAGGTCTTAAGTGTAAAAGATGATTAGGTGTTAATGGCGATTCATCAGATATATCATCACTGACGCGTGTAAGAGGTCTACTGTTCAAAATCATCACTACTTCTGCCATGACAGTAGACAAAACTTCATCTGTAACCAATTGAACTCCTACAACAGACTTGGCAACCTGTTTAACTGAACGAACAATACGTTCCCATACACCACCCATGTGGCTTGCTGCAGGTGGATTAAAGTACCAAGTTATATTCTTCTGTGTACAAAAGTCGTTCATTTGTGATTGATTAAAATTCTGGATTGATTCCTTCAATTCTTTGTCGGCTTTAGTAAAGTTGGTCCCATTGTCACTACGAATCTCATCTGGAAAGCCACGAAGACTAATAAAACGTCTAATACAATTTATTACAGAATCTGTATCAAGAGAATGAGCTATCTCTATATGTACTGCTCTAGTCGTGAAACAGGTAAATAGACAGCCATACCGCTTTACTGTAGTTCTTCTTTGCTTCACTAATAGAGGTCCAAAATAGTCAATACCAACAAAAGTGAATGGTGGTTTATCTGGTGTCAAACGCTGTTCTGGCAGGTTGGCCATAAATTGTTCTTCAACATGTTTAGTTCTTTTCTGGCAAGTAATACATCTTCGAACAACTTTCTTAACAGCAGATCTTCCTTTCACAACCCAAAATTTACTTCTTAAAGATGACAAAACTGATTCATGACCTAAATGACCCACTTGAACATGATGAGATCGAATGATAAGTTCTGTAAGATGATGCTTGTATGGAAGAATAACTGGGTGCTTTAAATCTTCATCGATTGGTCCTTTCTCCAGCCTTCCACCAACTCTTATTAAACCATCTCTTAGTTGGGGGTTTAACTTCGTAAGGCATGATTCAACCTTTGACGACTTCTTGACATCGGGATTAACTAGATCCTTAAGAGTATTAGGAAAAGATTTCAGCTGAACAAAATACACTATAGCAACTTCTGCCTGGTTTAATTCGTTGACAGTTAAATACCTATCAAATGCAACTTCATCTTTAGAAACTTTCGACCTTAAAAACTTCTTAAATCTAAGAATCCAAGCAACAGCTCTTCTTAATCTCCACCATGATGAATATCTTTCTATGAGACTATCAATTGAATCTTTAACATCATTCAAAACAACAGAATAAATTTGGGCTTCTTTACGAACTTCAGGATCATCGTCTGACAATTCTGGAACTGATATACTCTCTGGCCAATCTTCTTCATCTTTATATAAAAATTCTGGACCATTAATCCATCGAGGATTCTTTAACAACATCTTGAGCTTTAGACCCTTTGACCCGTCATCTGCTGGGTTGATATCCCGGTTAATGTAACGCCACTCATCTACAGACGAACCAGCATGTACAATTGTGAGACGGTTGGATTCAAAAGTATGAAAACGCTTGGTCTCGTTCCGGATGCACTTAAGTACAGACATCGAATCAGTCCAAAAGACAGTTTTGGTAATATTTAAATCTAATTCATTCATAATAACTTTTCTCATCTTCACCGATATTACAGCTGCAGACAATTCTAGGCGGGGAATAGAAATTTCCCTTATAGGTGCAAGCCTACATTTACCAAACAAAAATGAACATTGAACTTCAGTTCCATTAAATCTGATATAAGCGACTGAAGAATAACCAACCCTTGAAGCGTCTGAAAATATATGCAATTGGATATCACCTGGAACAACAAATCCTTTTGGTTTTAAACAACGGTTAACTTGGACCAATGGTAATCTAACTAAATCTTCAATCCATCTGTTCCATTGAAGTTTATACTCAATACCAATATCTTCGTCCCAACCAATCTTCTTTCTGCTTAATGTTTGTAACAACAGCTTGGCTTTCATTATATAAGGCGAGATGAATCCCATAGGGTCAAAAATAGAATACACCATGGATAAAATGCTTCGTCTAGTTGATGGCTTCTCAGCACAGTATAAAAGTTTCTCACGAACCTCCCATGAAAAGACATCTAGTTCAGTGTTCCACTTAAGTCCTAATGCACTTTGAGTGGGTAAATCTTCTAAATTAAGATCAACTAAAGATTTCGCTCTTTCTGTTTCAGGGATTTGGTCAATAAATTCTCGGTTGTTGCTGCACCACTTGGTAAGTCTAAAACCGGAAGATGACAACAGTTTACAAAGTTCATGGTATAAAGTAACAGCATCTTCTAGAGTATCCACAGACTTGATTAAATCATCTACGTACATATTTCTTAAAACAGTTTGGACAGTTTCATTCTTAAAGTCATTTCCATAAATTTCTGCACATTTCTTCACACAGTAATTGGCAATAGCGGGTGATGAAGTTGAACCAAAAATATGTTTTCTCATTCTGTACTCTTCAACATCATCATTTATATTGTTATTTCTCCACCATAAAAATCGTAGAGCATCACAATCTTTGGGTTCAACCAAGACTTGATGAAAGTGAGCTTCAATATCTGCAATGAAACCAACATCAGACTGTCTAAATCGAAATAATACACCAGTCATCAGATTTGCCATATCTGGTCCCTGTAGTAATTGTTGGTTTAAACTTGTACCATGATATTTAGCCGCACAGTCGAAAACAACCCGGACTTTATCTGGTTTTAAGGGATGGGTAACTGGATGATGTGGAAGATACCAAATGGGTCTGTCATTCAATCGTAATTCGGTTCTTGGTATTTTCTCAGCATGACCTTTCAATATGTAGTCGTTGATCGCAGACTGGTATTTCTCGAACAATTCAGGATCTCTTCTGAACCTACTTGAAAGTCCATTTAACCTACTGGTAACTACAGATCTGTTATTCGGCAAATAAGGTGTGGTTTTACGCCATGGCAATGAAACTTGAAAATGTCCATCAACTAATTTCAAACTATCTTCTATCAAATTCAAAGCCTTGTTATCCTCTATAGAATTACATGGTTTATTTTCCACCTCCAAATCTCCAAAATCTGTATTCCAAAGCCGATCTAATTGACGTTTCAAAACATCTGCATCATCAACTGACTTATCAACTTTGACAAAATTAACAGAAAACTTATCTGCTTCCACTTGAGCCAAGGATCCTAAAATCATCCAGCCTAAACTATAACGAATAGCAACAGGATCAAATTCACCAGCCTTTCTATAATCCAAAGGAACAAACAATGTAGGTCTCTCTTTAACACCAATTATCATGGTAACGTTATAATCAAATTCAGGAAAATCAACATCACTAAAATGCGACCAACTGTTAAGATCATTAGTCCTGGGTATAGAAGAACTATCAATAGGCAAAGACGAAACTGTTCTAACATCATTAAACTCGACAACAGTCTCAAAATCAGTAGATTCTACAACAATATCAACTAATTCACTATCAATTTCTTCAGAACCAGTAATACCTGTAATAGTAAACGGACGTTTTCTACCAAATATATTCAATTTATCAACAAAACTTTGCAATACCAACGTTATCTCAGAACCTGTATCCTGTAAAGCATAGGTGTTAAAAACAGTATCAGAACCTTTCTTCCTAACTCTAACAGGAATAATTCCTATGCAAATATGGTTATTACCAGCCCCAGTTGCAACAGTAACCAAAGACGAGCTATCAGGTTCAGGTATACCATGTAGTAATGTATTATGATGTCTTCCACATTCTCTACACTTAAAATCTTTCTTCTCGCAGGGTTTCTTGTAGTGTTTATTAAGACAAATGGTACAAAGTTCGTGTTTCTTCACAATATTCAAACGCTCCTTAGGACTAAGTTCCAGGAACTTACGGCATCTCCAAATCGGATGCTTAGAAGAACATACAACACATTCGAAGGTCTTTGTAGATTTGGAATTCAAGTTTCTTGATCCATTTTGAGAGTTGTCAGCTTTGGTATAGAGGAAAGTCTTCTGTCTCACATTTTGAGTAGCTGTTTTTTTATGAACAGGTTTATCTTCAGCTTTTCTGGAAAAATTAGACAAATCTTCACCAAACTCGTTGTTCACCAAATTGGCTCTTTCCTTCACAAAACTTAAGAACTGTGTGAATTTAGGTCTACCGCCATAGTCAATTATCCTTCCTGCCTTCTCTGTCCATTTGGCACGCAAAAACATAGGCAATTTTCTATTTAAATCTAGTAACGTATGAATATGGTTAAGTTCTTGCACATAGTCTGGTCCCATGCCAGTAAGAGTTCTTTCACAAATTTCTAATTCACGAACAAATGCCATCAAAGAATTTCCATTTGCAGTTTTTATATCACCTAAACTTTTGAGTCTATCCATATGAGCTTTTGCTATTATGTGAGGTTTACCATAGCTATCACGTAATGTTTGCTTAGCAGTTTTAAATCCAATGTCTGGGGGGAGATTGACACAACTTTCAATAGCTTCACGAGCCTTACCACTACAGTGTTGAATTAACAGTTGAAGCTTCCTTGAATCTTCAGGATTATTAGACTCTAATAATGTTTCGAAGTTATGGATGAAGGAAACATACTTTAAAGGATTACCATCAAATTTCATATACTCAAGTTTAGGGGTTGAAACCACTTGACAAAGTTTCTGAATTAAAGTTTCTGTGGTAGATGCATTCAAAGCTGGTACTGGTACTTCCCTTTCAATTGCACTAGAAAATGTGTAATCATTTTGATTTAAATTTGGATCATACACAAAATTTGACCTTTTTTGAGAATGAGGTGGAATTACATGACTGATAGGTTCAAAATTATTAGAATAAACTAAACTATTTGGCACATAATTACCATTACTAAGAGATCCCCTACTTATTACATTAGAATTGCACAAAGGTAGATCATAACTGACAGGCATATCAACATGATGCTTAGGTACATACACACCCTGAGGCACAGAAGTATTTAAATATTCAACATTGTGAGCAAATGAATTAGCTAAGGATGAAATAGGCATATTACTACATGTAGGCATATTATGGTTTACATAAGATAAGGGTATAGTATTACTAACACTAAATACTGGTAAGTTATTGGATACATTAGGTAAATTAATAGGTGAAACAAAATTACTAGCTGAATAAGTCACACTATGCACAGGTAAAGTCTGACAACTCATAGACTGAACAATAATAGGTTTCCTAACTACAGGGGCAATATCATGCATTGACAATCCTGGATTATTCACAGGCTTTACATTATGATTTGATACATTATAATCAACATTATTTAAATCTGGCATATAAAAATTATTATCCAATATAATAGGATTACATGTATTCTCAATATTAACATTGACCTTTTCACCAATTACAGGTAAATCTAAATTATTACTAACTGTTGGCATATGAACATTAGAATAAATTATAGGCAAATTAATAGCACTACTGACAGGATTGCTAGCTTGTACTGACAGATCAATAGGAAAGTCTGAAATATTATTTGCATAAGACTCATTTAAAATTTCTTTACTACTCAAATTTGGCAAAGAATCAGATATATTTTTAGGCTCAAAATTAGACACAGTAACATTATGCACAATGCTTTGACTAGCAGAATTAAACATTTGATTAAAACCAAAACTTTCTGATTGTTCACACAGAGAATTAACACTATTTCTGTCTTTTTTAAACACACACTCAATGTCTATAGCTTCTTTCTGTATGGCTAAACTAATTTCTGCTTCTTCTTCTTCAAGCTGAATCTGCAAAAGTTTCTGCTCATTCTGAAGTTGCAGCATTCTCTCTGACAGTGAGATTTCCTTCTGAAGATGTTCTCTCTTCTTCTGTGCTAATGCTAGCTGCTCTTTCTTTCTCAGATAAGATGGCACTGAAGAGGCATTAGAATTATTGTCTTTACCACCACTAAATAAAGAAGTTTTTACTTTTCTTTTAGAATTTCTCCATATTTTAATGTCTTTATCACACTGAGTTTTTAAATAAACTAAACTGGTATAATCTGGGGTAGATATGTCATCTTGGTTCAAAACATTTACAAGATCTCTCCATTTAGTGTCTAAAATTTCAGCTTTAAAATTAATGTCACAAAATTCATCACCAGAAGAAATTAATCGGAGTATTTCCTCACACAGTCTTCTGACTTCTTGTATTTGAGGCTGAAGGGTTGATGCTGCCATGTTTCTAAATTTCAACACATCACAGGCACAAATAAAAATATTAAAAACTTGAGAGTGTTTTTAAGATGAATGTTTTCTTAACTTAATGTTCCCGAATTTCCGTTGCCGGCAGGAACATTGACACAAATTATGTTGCATCGCAGTTAAATAAAAACAGGAGTCTATCAATCAACAGTATAAAAATTTATTCATTGACAGTTCAGGAATTAAATAACACAACGTCACTACTACGTCTCCACTGACACACTGTCACACTAACAACTTTCAATTTCCAAACAAAAAACGATCCTTAAATCAATTGGAACAAAAGGTCCAAATTACAGGAAAGAAATCCACCATACAAATAGGCAGTTCTTATAAAAACAAAATCATTTTCATTCGGTTGTTGTCTGCTGTCAGCCCTTGAGTGTCGGATGTCGGACGTCGCCGTCGAACGTCGAACGTCGTTTAAGAAAACAGTTCCTGCTCCTACATCACTCCCAAACTAATAAAGGTGTTCTAAATGGAACACACCTGCTCTCAAACGAACAGCATAAGTTTAAATAAGCTTTCAAACAAGCTTTAAATTAAAGTTTACTTCATATTTTAGACATGGGCTTATTCAACGTCAGTAGGAAAACCAAAGCAGAAACGTCACTTTACCGCACATTTACCAGACGTCAAAATATCAAGGGGCATAACTCTAAGCAATCTTTTGGCTTCAGACAACAAAACCTAAATACAGTAAAACCTGCAAAAGGCAGCCACAAAAGGCTTTAATATTGGACAGGCAAACAAAAATGGGGAAAAATTCAACTTTCATATTTCAATTTAGTCTTTTAAGATTTCAACCTATCAAAATTGTTGGATTTGGGACCTTCATAAAAAAAACAATCCATAGCTAAAAGGTAATAATTTCAAAACTAATTCAAGAATAGCGTTGTAAAATTCATGTTTTTTCACTAAACGGTACGACTTTTTCCGAGAAAAAAAGTGACTGAGATGCACATTTAGCCGACGGATTGGACTAATTATCCCATCAGTGTCAAAGATTTTCATTTAACTATGATATCAAAAGTGTCAATTGGCTATTCCGATTAGACGATGACCTTAAAAAAATGAATGTGTCATTTCAACTTCACACTTTTATATGGAAATCTAGTTTCACTGTTGTTGTTTTTTTCTCTTTTAAGCTATACTTTCATTCGAATGCGTTTTTAAAATGAGTTTCTATATCTTGGAATGACTATAGGCTATTAAATATACACAGAGAGTTATCAATATTTGTTGGAAAAACTGTATGTAAAAGCCAAAAGAGGGTATCAATTTTCTTTTTGTATCGTATTTCCATTCCACCTTTAATCCGGATTAAAACGCCACCGTGTCAACACTTCAGGAATGATGTAAACGTGGCTTGAACAGGACTTAACCACGCCCACAGCTGAAAGAGTGTCGTAAAAATTCAAACTTTTCAAAATATGGTCCTTATTCTTTTCCAATGTTCTAATGTTACGAAAAATGATCGATATATGGGCAGAGATATTCTGAAATCTGAATATAAACAAGAAACCGAAAATTTCAAGTTAAATCACCAATTCTACGACAACCATTAACCAATAGTTGCAGACTTGTTTATGGCAAAAGCCGGCGACGTGAAAGATGAAGAACACTGATAGATTATTTTATTTTTCTCTATTTGCAATTTTATTAGCTCTAAATGTTAATAATTCCAATGCAGGTGACGTTTTAGGATGTGGTGGTTTTGTAAGATCTGATATTGATATAAATTTCTCCTTAGTAGTGGTAAGTATTTATAAAATTTCAGCTCTCATTCATTCACATTGATCAGTCAATATCATCTATCATCTGTATCAATTTTCAATGACATGATGTTTCTGCCTCTAGACGCGTGTAGTAAGTACTTAAATGTACATAGAACTACAAAAGTCTCTTTGGAATCCTTCTCCACACGATCGCAAACATCTGTAACAATATAATAGGTTTATTTTCTTGTTTGTCCAATTTGTATGTATGATTGGTATTGCCTTTTTTTGTTAAAGTAGCAAAATCATTCTCACATTCTGTTTGTTGTAGGTCAAGTTATTTACACCTCATGGAAGTTTAAAATATCAAACAGACTGTGCACCAAATACTGGATATTATCTGATACCACTGTATGATAAAGGTGACTTTGTTATGAAAGTTGAACCACCTCAAGGATGGAGTTTTGGTAAGTATGATCGTGAACAATGCTAAATTTTAAATGATTGTTTCACAAAGCTACAAAAACATTGAAATTTAATAGTAATAAAATAATTCTTGTAATAACGATAAATTGTGTGTCAATTTTCTTTTACAAAACATATATGTATTTCTTTAGTTGTTGGAGAAATAATAATTCTAGTAATATTTTTGTTTACAGAACCAACAAGTGTAGAATTAAAAGTTGATGGTATTAATGATCAGTGTAGTAAAGGAGAAGATATCAACTTTTTATTTACTGGTTTCTCTGTTATAGGACAGGTGAGAGTGTTTCCTCTTAGCCTTCTTCAAAAGCTTCCATGATTATTAAATCTGCAGAAATTGATTTTTGTCAGGAACTTAAGTCTATTTTACAAAGAAGAATTTTATTGCATTGTCTTATTGACTCTTTTTTACTGTGGTTCATTCATAATTTACTATAGAAGTATTCATCAGAATATTGAAAAATAACAAAATGTCATAAACTTAAGTTTGCTATTAAACCTCGAGATATAGCGTCTATAAGAGATAATATTATATTTACAGGTAATAAGTAAAGGACAATCAGTGGGACCTGATGGTGTCAGTATTCATCTAATCAAATCATCTAATGGTGAAACAATACAAACTACTAAAACAACAGACAATGGAAGGTTTGTATGAGGAAATCTTTTTCAATTGTCTGCTGTGCTGTTATTAATCTAAACATTACAAAGAATATGGCTATTTTTGTTCTCTCTGTTTACATTTTTTATGTGAATTAATAACTGGAAATATTATGCTTATCTTGAGTTTATTTGCTTATTTATCAAATACATATTTTTATCTTAATGGTAACTATTCTATTTCAGATATTCCTTTACCAAAGTATTACCTGGAGATTATAAAGTTAAAGCCACTCATTCAACATGGAAATTAGAAAAGGTTAATAAATTTCTTTACTTTGTTATTAGTTTTTTAGTAGTTAACTAGATCATCTGTCAAAATGACCCCAGAAAGTGTTAAAATGTTTGATATGGATATGATCAGAATAACAGGACTTACTTCTTATATCTCATCTGCAATCGGTAATGCTCAAATTTCTAGGTGCTTTTAAATTTCAGACCTATTGGAATGAGCTGAAAATGATTTCTATCAAAGTTATGATGGATATACCTGTGTTTGCTAAATTAATTGAGATAATAGGTTTTTCAGCATACAAAATATTCCAGATTTATTTTTTGTAAGCAAAATCAATGACTGAAACTAATGTTAGGTTTATTTATTTCAGAGTGAATCCACAGTAAAAGTAGTAAAAGATAATGGTAAAGTTGTAGATAATTTAGTTATATCAGGCTATGATGTTACTGTAAGTTTAAATTAACTACTCTCTCATATCAATATAAAATCTATTACTTGCTTATTGTTACAGGTAAACAACTATTATTGTATTTTAATCAGAATGGTCTATCTATATATTCATTTCAAGAAAACAACATGTATTCCTCAGATGTTATCTGCATTCTTATTATTTGATAAATCTCTCTGCTACAGTCATTTTGACATTACCTGTTTCCAGGTGATATTAAGACAATTTGAACTGCGTTGATTTATTTTAGTTTAGTATTTATGTCTTGTTATAGGGCGACCAGTCCTCAATTAGCCCATATAGGTGCAGAAAAGTAGGACGTAAAACTCCATTCATTTCATTTCATTTGTTATAGGGCGAAGTGTTAAGTGAAAGAGAGCATATCAAGGGAGTTAACTTCATTTTATTTTCATCTAGTGTTAAACAACAAGTAAGTGTTAATAGATATGCCTTTCTGGAATCAAAAATTTGAATTCTCAAGGTCAATCCTGTCAGTCAACAAGATGAAATGAGATAATTATTTAAAGAGAAGGTCTGATTTTTGCTGTGGTTTTAATTGTTTACTCAAGTTATACATCAAAATATAAAGAATTATCTTAAAGTTTTAACTTAAACTATCTTGCTATTATTTAAGAATGCTAAAAGTAGTTAAAAGGTCGAATGTATATTTTGTACCAATTTAAAGTTTTCATCTTTATTTTAAAGGATGTTACAAGTTGTGAGAAGACAGCACCAAAAGGTTTTAAACAGAACCAAGCCAATAAACCATTGTGTTATGTTACATCAAGTGACAATGGAAAGTTTGTGTTTCCCTCATTGCCCACTGGAAAGTATGAAATTATACCATTTTATAAGGGAGAACACATCACATTTGATGTTTTACCTGATAAATTAAGTTTTGAAGTTGGACATCAGTCAGTTAAATTACAGGTAAAGTCAGTACTATATTTATATTTCCCTTTATATTGTTTATCAAACTACCAAGTGAAAAAAGTCCAGTTTAAAACATAAAACATTATGTCTCAGTTCTACATTCAATTTTTAGCTGACGAAAATGCCTCATTACAATATTTTAATCATTTATTCCTGTAATCATGTCAATTTTATGACTTTGAAATGATAATATCATACATGTTTGTCTTGTTTTCTCTAGGAAGCATTCAATGTGGCGGGTTTCTCTGTAAGTGGCAGAGTTTTAGATTCAGAAAAGGTATGTTATTTTGATTGTGATCCTAGTTTATTCTAAAAAAAATAGTTTATAAATAAATAACCACATTGGATTATGGAGTCCGAGATGTCTGAAAATACAATTTTATTTCCATAATTTGCTCAAAATGGATCCTGAAATAAAATGTACTATATTGAATAATCATAAGCTTAGTTTTCAAAGGAATGTAACAGATCTCCTACAAACATTACATATAGAAACTTTAATCGTGACTAGACTCTGTACTCTATGGTGGATGATAAGTTAATTCAATATCTTGCAATTCAATACAAGATTGATAGCTGCCAAAGCTCATTATCGTTGTCAGAACAAGAACCATTTTTGACTTCCCGCTACATTTGCTTCTGAGTGTTAACTTTGTTCTGTGTATCAACTGCATCCCTATGATCATTCTAGTTATATGATCTATTATTTTTTAACATTTTCTTATAATAATTAGATATGAACTCCATTTTATTGATATTTCAGGGTAGTGGAGTAGGTAAAGCTAAAATTTTAATAAATGATAATGAACAGACTATAACAGATAAAGATGGTGTATATCATCTAGAGAATATGAAAACTGGTACATATAAATTATCAGTACAGTCTACTGATATCTATTTTGATGATGTTAATTTAAAAATCACACCAACTTCTCCTCAACTACCAAATATTATAGCTTCAAGGTTTGTATTTTTATAATTATTTATTGGATATTGTATAGTTTTAGTTTATGTGGACAAGTAGTAACTGATAATATTTTGATATATAGTTTTAGTTATGTGGACAAGTAGTAACTGATAATATTTTGATATATAGTTTTAGTTATGTGGACAAGTAGTAACTGATAATATTTTGATATATAGTTTTAGTTATGTGGACAAGTAGTAACTGATAATATTTTGATATATAGTTTTAGTTATGTGGACAAGTAGTAACTGATAATATTTTGATATATAGTTTTAGTTATGTGGACAAGTAGTAACTGATAATATTTTGATATATAGTTTTAGTTATGTGGACAAGTAGTAACTGATAATATTTTGATATATAGTTTTAGTTATGTGGACAAGTAGTAACTGATAATATTTTGATATATAGTTTTAGTTATGTGGACAAGTAGTAACTGATAATATTTTGATATATAGTTTTAGTTTATGTGGACAAGTAATAATAGATAGATTACCAGAAGGATTACCAGCCCAGTCATCTCAACGACGTGTAATATATCATCGTGATGGTAAGAAATCAGAAGCTGTATCTATTACACCAGAATCTGATGGACATTTTTGTACTAAAGTAAAACCAGGCAAATATATTGTGGCTGTAAGTAACATTTGCTTATTATTTGAACATTTAATCTTCTCAAAATCTTATTCATTTGTGTAATGTGTAAGAAATCAACTCTATTCCTCAAATTCTTCTGCATACAGAATCTCAACCCAAACAGTTTTCACCCAATTAATCCTTCTGCCTCCTATTTGACCCACTGGTCCATGACTAAGAATAAAAGATGTATCCAAGTACAGTTTTAATGTCACACAGTTGAAATCTTGATGCTTGTTGAGAATTTATAAAATTTTGAAGCACCTTCCTGAACATGGTTTTATAAGTTTTACCCCACTTTAGTTTGGATTTCAAGGTAACTATAACTTAACTTAATTATAGATACATCTTAGTGCTAGTGAAATTAAAGCTGGACTACACCTATCACCACAAGAACATGTTGTTACAATTACCAATAAACCAGTTAAAGATATTCGTTTTTCACAGTTCAGAGCTAAAGTATCTGGTACTGTTAACTGTATGGGTAAGCTGTGATTTATATTAACATTATGAAATCTTTGTCAATTAGCATGTCTATATATGTTTTAACAGAATACAATATGATTGATATGCAACACAACACAATATCATATAAAACCCAGTGAAATATAATTAAAATAAAATAATATACAATATATGTATACAAGAGATTACAATACACAACACAATATAAAGTACAGTATATTTTTTTTATAATTACAGAGAAATGTGGTAATATTGATGTATCATTAGATGCTGTAGAGAGAATAGATAATAAACAAATTGTTCAGGTAAGTTCTTTTATATCTTCTCTTATAAAACATTTAGTTCAAAAGTTTTCTTTCACATTCATGAACAAATCTTTCAACCAAGGGAACATAAGAAATATGCATTTATAAAATCATTGTTAAAAGTGTATGTAAACCTATGATTATTTATATCTTGTATATTGTTATAGGTAAAAGATACAGGAAAGGGCTATAGTTTCACATTAGACAATGTTATGCCAGGAAAATATAAAGGTATGAGTTAATATTTCTTAGAGATCTTTCTAAATATTTATGATAATTTCTGTTGTCGTTTTTTGAGACGATAATGTTTGCTCTTACAATCAGTTTAGATGAAATTTGGGAAATGTTTAGTTTTTATGGCTATTGATGCCTATAAGTTACAATGCAATCTATAAAGTAAATTAATAAGTTTAATTTTAACTTCTTTTTTTAATTTTCCAGCCACAATATTACAAGATAGTTGGTGCTGGAAAGAAAAGGCTATAGAATTTGAAGTGGTAGACTCTGATATATCTAATCTATTATTCAGTCAAACTGGTTATATATTAAAATGTAGTGTGTCTCATCCTATTAATATTGTAAGTATTTTATCAATTTGGTAGTTTTCTCAATTTAATGATCTAATCATGACCTTCTAAAAATCATACTTTAAAAGCTGAACTAATGACAGGCGCTTTAGACTTAAAACTCTCCCTTGAAATTAAGCCTTCAGCATTTGAAAGATAAATGATTTGATAGGGGTATAATGAAGGTGATAAAATGCGATTTAAATGCAGATCTAGTACTTCTGAAGGTTATTAGTATATATTCAAGGCCTGAATAAATCAGCATTAACTAATTAGAGTATATGAACTGAACGAATCGCATGACGTGACCTTTTAAAATTCATATGATAAGAGATCACGAACTAATGACATGCGCTTTAGACCTTCAATGATTGAACTGAATTGCACTTCAATGTTAATTCTTTTTTCTCTAGAACTTTGCTCATGAGAAGAAGACGGGATCAGTTGGTTCATTCCAGTTAAATAAAGGTTTAAACCGGTTCTGTCTAGCTCAGCCTGGTGTATACAAGCTCACTCCAGATTCTTGTCATAAATTTGAAAAAGATGTGTATGCTTATGATACGTAAGTGATTTATATTAAATCTATTTATGATCTGACCAAAATTAATTATACTACATTCCAAGTTGTAGTTCTATAAACTGTTTTTCTTTGTATTTCATCTTATTCCTCTATCACTCTGTTGTAATTGTTTTTCCTGCAGTTGAGCCTCACATCACCTTAATATAGTTTTCATTGTCATAATCATGATTTTTGATTAATAATTAACATACTTGCATTTTCAATTTAATGATTTGCTTTTGGATAAGTAAGATGGTTACTAGAACAGTGTGTGCAGAATTCCAAAAGCTAGTTAGGTGACCATCTGCAATTGATATACAAATGAAAGCATTTTGATTTTGATGCATTAGTGCATATCTAGTTGAAGTTTTATTTACTGATGATGATGATATATATTTCAGATCCAACCCTTTACTATTAACATTAACAGCTACACAACATATAGTATATGGTGAGATTAATACTAATGATAAAGTTAATGATATTCTTGTTACTATCACGTAAGTTTTTACATTCAAATGTTAACTCCACCATATTGTTCTTTTAAGAACATTTTTCATTTTGGCTCAAATATATACTCAGAACTTTCAGTATTGGATATCCGAGAATTAACCTGATTTCTCATTTCAAAGCATTATTTTTCAATAAATATATTCTACATGGAAACAGAGTCGTTCAGATTGGACAATAAACCAAGTGCTTCAAACTGCACTTTAAAGATACCTCAAAGTTTGGAAATAAAAAATAAGACTAGGCTCATGGCACTGTACTGGCAAAATTCTCCACATTGCACATTGCGTGGCACTGTACTTGGCAAAATTCCCCTCATTGCACATTACATGGCATTGTCTGTCTATTATCCAATCATAAGCAGCAAAGTAGGACATACAGCTCTATTTTATTAAATTCTACAAGGTTCAGTGGTCAGCTGTCCTATTCTTTCAGATCTTATTGTTGGGAAGTAATCAGAAAGAGACATTAGACACTGTTATAAGTTTCAGATATAGTTACGATTTTAAATTATATTGATATTCGTATATTATATTGTATTTATAGATCTAATATGGAAGAAACACCTACAAGTCTTGGTCCATTGAAAGTGGAAGGAGATAAAAACACTAAACCTCCATTTCAGTATAAATTTTCACATTGGTCAAAGTAAGTGTTTCAACTCTAATCTGGAATGATATTGAAAATATGCTTACAAATAAGCTTAGAATATTCTGAATCATGCAGACATTCTGAAAGCAATATTATATTTTTAAAAAGAAAACTACCTAGTATGGATCTAAGCTAAACTAAATGGAGTATAGTGAAATTTGTTACAGGTAGTAGAATCTGATGGATAACAACTTTTGATTTATTTTCAGAACTGGAGAAAAGTTAGTTATATCAGTGAAATCAGCTGAAGTGTTGTTTTATCCCCCTTCAATAGAAACAACTATAACTGGAGGTAAGTTGTACAACAAATATCTTCCGTGCAAGTTGCAGAACACGTTAACAGCATTGGAGAGATTGCATCTGCTCTTAATTCATTTAGGCTTTTTTGTAAAACAATTTTGTTGTTGTTTTATTATCTTGTCAATAATAATACATGTAAATTTAATAATATCTTTTGAAGATGGATGTCCTGGTGTAGTTGGTAAATTTGAAGGGAGAAAGGGAGTGTTTATTAATGGAGATATTAAACCAGCTATACAGGGAGCATCTATTACTGTAGAAGCTACTGATGGTTCTATAGAACCTTTACATTTAGTTACAGATGCTAGTGGAAAATTCAGGTGAGAAAATCTTAAACAAATTGCAGGGGCGGATCAGCTCGAACACGCCCTATTTTTGTCCAACTGATGTCAGAACCCTCTAAAAATGATGCAGTTGAATTTGAGGCATGTTATATTTCAGAGCCCCCCAATTCTCTAAATCCTGGATCCGCCCCTGAATTGTTTCAACTGTTTACATTGTAATGTATATAACTGCAGATCCTAATCTTATGATTACCAAGATTCTTAAAAGAGATCAATGCTGGCCAAACTCCAGTATCCTTTGTCTTTTCAAATTTACATTTTAATATACATAATGATATATTTTTATGATTTGTAGAGTTGGTCCATTACATAGTAATATAGAATACACTGTATCAGCTGAGAAAGATGGGTACATAATGACTAAAGAAAAGGGAAAATTGGCTTCATTTAGAGCCTTTAAATTAGGTGAAATTTCAGTCAAGGTATGTTTGACCATTTGAATATTATGATTCAGGCATTGACAGGAATCGCCACTTGAGATTTACACTTCCTATGATAACAAGGTACAAAGGACCATTAAATAAAATAAAGCCAATGAATGTTATTCTTTTTTTTTGCATCAGGTAGAATTTTCGGTTTTAATGTAACTGAGTGAGGCAGCTTTATAGTCAAACTTCAACTCAATTATCAGTACCATACTAATAAGGCCCAGAAAGCCTAAACTGTACTCTTTGCAGTTAGTTTTATATTATGTAGCGCTGTATACTTCAGTCAGTATATTGTATATTGTATATAACAGGTATTAGATGAGAGAGGTAATGCTCTACCAGGTGTATTATTATCATTAAGTGGTGGTAACCAATATAGAAACAATAATTTAACTAAAACTGATTATTTATTGTATATTGTGTATAACAGGTATTAGATGAGAGAGGTAATGCTCTACCAGGTGTATTATTATCATTAAGTGGTGGTAACCAATATAGAAACAATAATTTAACTAAAACTGATTATTTATTGTATATTGTGTATAACAGGTATTAGATGAGAGAGGTAATGCTCTACCAGGTGTATTATTATCATTAAGTGGTGGTAACCAATATAGAAACAATAATTTAACTAAAACTGATTATTTATTGTATATTGTGTATAACAGGTATTAGATGAGAGAGGTAATGCTCTACCAGGTGTATTATTATCATTAAGTGGTGGTAACCAATATAGAAACAATAATTTAACTAAAACTGATTATTTATTGTATATTGTGTATAACAGGTATTAGATGAGAGAGGTAATGCTCTACCAGGTGTATTATTATCATTAAGTGGTGGTAACCAATATAGAAACAATAATTTAACTAAAACTGATTATTTATTGTATATTGTGTATAACAGGTATTAGATGAGAGAGGTAATGCTCTACCAGGTGTATTATTATCATTAAGTGGTGGTAACCAATATAGAAACAATAATTTAACTAAAACTGATTATTTATTGTATATTGTGTATAACAGGTATTAGATGAGAGAGGTAATGCTCTACCAGGTGTATTATTATCATTAAGTGGTGGTAACCAATATAGAAACAATAATTTAACTAAAACTGATTATTTATTGTATATTGTGTATAACAGGTATTAGATGAGAGAGGTAATGCTCTACCAGGTGTATTATTATCATTAAGTGGTGGTAACCAATATAGAAACAATAATTTAACTAAAACTGATTATTTATTGTATATTGTGTATAACAGGTATTAGATGAGAGAGGTAATGCTCTACCAGGTGTATTATTATCATTAAGTGGTGGTAACCAATATAGAAACAATAATTTAACTAAAACTGATTATTTATTGTATATTGTGTATAACAGGTATTAGATGAGAGAGGTAATGCTCTACCAGGTGTATTATTATCATTAAGTGGTGGTAACCAATATAGAAACAATAATTTAACTAAAACTGATTATTTATTGTATATTGTGTATAACAGGTATTAGATGAGAGAGGTAATGCTCTACCAGGTGTATTATTATCATTAAGTGGTGGTAACCAATATAGAAACAATAATTTAACTAAAACTGATGGTTCTTTACATTTTACTGCTCTTGTAAGTATAATATTGTATGTTTATTACTCATTCTCATTAATTTATTATTCATGGCATTTAATGCATTTGTTGCCCTTTTATGATTATTCAGTCTTAACTTATGATTTCAATAGATGACTCATAGAATGTCAGAATATTTTATTGATAAAATTGTATGAAAAGTATTGATTGGTACAAGACATTTGAAAACCTTTAATGATAAACAATATTTTAATATGAATTCAGAGTCCCGGTCAGTATTTTCTACGTCCAATGATGAAAGAGTATAAATTTGAACCTGTATCACAAATGATAGATGTACAGGAAGGTACCACTGAAAAGATTGTTATTAAAAGTTCCAGAGTAGCCTATAGGTAGGATTTGTTATTTCATATACAAAAATACATTATTTTTTTATGCTGGTATGAAATTAAATATGCTGTACATCCAAATAATACTCTATAAATAAGCTTTATGCATGGCCCCATTTGTTACAATGCTCCTGAAGGTTGTTTCATAGTTATAGTCTCTATACAAAATATATACGATGTTTGTATGATTAGGTTTGTATGCAATTCTCTGTATTCTGTTCTTGTAGCTGAAAATATTATCCTTTTTACCAGATCTCAAATAAGAATATCTATGACTTAAACAGTTACCAAAACAATTATAACAACATGTAAAAATAAGATATATATTGTAGTTGTTATGGTAAAGTAACATCATTAAATGGTGAAGGAGAATCTGATATTATAGTAGAAGCTGTGAGTATACAATGTTCTAATCATCAAGAAGAAAGTAAAACAGAACAAGATGGTTCCTATAGAATTAGAGGTTTACAGGTATTTATAAATTATTTTTTTTCATATCGTGTAACTTATTGTTAAATACTAACTGGCAATATTTTCAAAATTGGCTCCTATATGTAATGTTTCTAAGCTATGTCACTGCTTTTAAATGATTATGTTCACCAACCATTTGACCAAAAAACTTTTAGTCTCAGAACCTGAAATTTTTTAGCTAATCTAATCTGTAATAATGTTCCAAAACCCTGTGTATCCAGCATGTGAAAGTAAACAATACAACTCGTAGTAAGACTACGACTTTTATAGAAAAAACATATACAGAAAATGAAAGATAAATGTTTAGGTATGGGTATAATTGAGAGGATTGTGTGATTTTTGGACAGTTCCTGTAAATCTGAAGGCTATTTGTATACATTCAAGGCCAAAATCGATCCTCGAAATTCTGAATATTCCCCTTTAAATATTGAGAATCAAAATCTAGATAGAAGTAACTATATAAGTAATTAATATTTGATTGTAGCCTGGTTGTCTATATGATGTTAGTTTAAAAACAGGTGAAGAAAATAAACATATAGAAAGATCAATTCCTAAAACTACAGCAGTCAAGGTAAACTATATTTTTCCTATATCCATTTACATCCTTCATGTTTGATTTTTGCATTACCAACCAAATTCTACTGTAGATTTGTTTTGTACCATTGTCAAGGATACTTAAAGGGTAATTTTAGAAATGGTTGAATTTGTATGCTGAACTGAACCTGAGACAAGTAGGTTCATCTTTCGCAAATTATACACTAGTAATCAACTGTGACTGAATTTCAGGTAGAGAAGTCTGACACTAAAGATCTACATATTATAGCTATGAGACATATGAATCAGATGGATATTAGTGGTAATATGATTACAACTGATGAATTTCTCTCTACAATAAAGGTAATGATTGAATTCACACTGACTTTTTATCTGATCTTTTAAAGTAGTCATTCATACACGAGAAAAAGAAAATTCTATATTGTGGGAATCCACAGTAGCTCAACTGGATAATTACTTTTGTTTTTGTTTGTAGTGTAGGTTAATATACTACCATCTGAGATATCAGTATTTTTATCCCCATGGATATTAGACTTGTGAATTGGTTGATAGGTTGAGTGAGGTCTCCTCATTTCTGAATAACACTGGCACTTTAATATAAAATATAATGATAAGGTAGAGAAATAACATTGATGATATAATTATATTAGTATGTGCTATGTTTATTATAGGTTATATTAAGTAGAGAAATAACATTGATGATATAATTATATTAGTATGTGCTATGTTTATTGTAGGATATATTAAGTAGAGAAATAACATTGATGATATAATTAAATATATTATGTGCTATGTTTATTGTAGGTTATATTAAGTAGAGAAATAACATTGATGATATAATTATATATATTATGTGCTATGTTTATTGTAGGTTATATTAAGTAGAGAAGAGAATCCCGATTCACCA
Organism: Lottia scabra; assembly: GCA_029955415.1. Classification (NCBI taxonomy): domain Eukaryota; kingdom Metazoa; phylum Mollusca; class Gastropoda; family Lottiidae; genus Lottia; species Lottia scabra. Next base: position 10,880,497 of record JARJEI010000005.1, on the reverse strand, counting down.
ATACAAACTATATCATTATCTCGTTCTTATTTCTTCTTCTTACCATCTGTACAAATAGATAACACAGTATGTATCACTCTTTCTTTATTACAACTTTCTTTTTTACCGGTATTCAGAATGTTGCTATTTCTGCATATTCCTTTTCACATTGAGACATAATAGAATACAAAACTTTCTTTTTTTGTTCAGAATGTTGTAATTACTGCATTTCTTTTCTTTTTAATAAGTTAAATATATTGTGGAAAATGTGATCTTTACCGTCAACACCTTGTTTTTGACTTTGAGAACACTTTTGGCAATATTTCCCCTCCATAGTGTAGATGTAATCTACAGAGTTCTGTATAATCTATTGAATGGTTTATTTCAGGAGTATATTATAAGATTAGAAACATCTCTATCTAAAAACTTATATAAATATGATTTACCAGAAGTTATATTCTCAGCTAATACATCATATAAACATTTTACATTTACATTTCATCCACAGGTTTGTATACAAATTTTATATGTAATCTGTAATTTATATTTTTCATCATTTACTTAAGCTCTTTCTCCATTATTGTTTTCCTCTAGTCTGAGGTCATCAATTTGCATGTGGAGATTGGTGATAAGTTTTTAACATTATCTCGATTCTTTACACATTAACACTACACATTACCACTACACGTAGTATTATGACTCATAACTATGTGTAATGTCTATATGTTATGTGTAAAAAATCGAGATAATGGCGTTTTTGACCATCCTTCATTAATAATAAAAACTAAGGACTGTGCCAGAAATACATTTCCTCTGGGAACGCGATCGTTTTTTATTTATATGGGTCATAGTTCTTGCAATGAACTTGATGATATGGAAAATAACCGAGATTTCTGTTAGTGGTGGGGTGTAGTTAAAACTGCTGTCCCATTGTATTTTGTTCTGGAACAGCTCAACGCTCTGAACCTCAAAATAAAGCACTATAACACATGATTATCAACAAATAAACTTTTGAAATGTGGAAATATTCATATGTAAGTATTTGATAGTGGTATTAGGTGTCTAGAAGAGTAAGCATTTATATAAAATTGTTACATTGTAGAGACGAAGTGGTGATACAGAATTAAGTCGTGGATCATTTTTAGTTTTACCATTTACATTGTTATTAATTTACGCTGTCTACAATTATCAAAAGGTAGGATATTTTTTATAATTTGTTTTCATAAGCAAAATATTTATTTTCTTAAAGCTATTTTCACTATAAGTTCCATTAGAAAAAAATTTGACCTTGTCACATTTTTAAAGAAAGAATCACAGGCTATGAATAAGTAATCAAAAGAAGCTATGGCCATTTGAAATCTTCTTTTGATTTTAAATACTTTAATTAAAAATTATTTTCATTGTCAACATGCATTTAAGTTGTATTGCTTTGAGATAATCTATGTATATTTGTATTTTTCTGTTTTAGTTATTACCTTTTGCAAATCAAGCAGTCAATCAGATTCAAGCAGTAGTCACTAAAATTGGTGAACAACAAGTAAAAAGAGATTATAATGAACATGTAGAACCAGAACCTTACTTGAAGAGAAAAATCAAACCACGAAAAGCATAATATATAAATATATAGGAATTTTATATTATATTTTATACATTTATATCATTATTCATTTGAAATCTCAACCAAAACTTTTCACTAATAAAGGCTAGTTATTGCTTGATCGCATTTATAAAAGATGAGTTTAATTTATAGAAGAAATAGAAAATTATCATGGGTATGCTGCCTGTATATCGCAGTTGTTAATGAGTACATGTGTTAGCAATGTTTTTGGAAGTGTTTTTTTTTTCTTCTGAAGATCATAAGCCTATTTCAGTGTTAATATCCATAGAGAGTATGAGTTGTATTGTACGATGATTTTGTGTATATTTGGTCATTAAACTTGTGTATTTTAAATTATTGTATAATAATATTTTGTATATATCTAATTCAATCCAATAGATTTTGTATATCATGAAACTTTGTACTGTATGTATCTTACTGTTTGTTAGAGAGATGATTACAGACTGTGTATTACCAGTTATTGGTAGTTGAAAGGTGATTACTAGAAATAGTCATACTGCCTTATTAGCAATTTGAATAGCTATCTAAACATCAAATGGCTATTAGAGACTATTGTCCTCAATGAGTTTGAAAGATTCTTTGGACTTTTATACCCCAATATAATATGCCAAGATACATATACCAAGATGAGCTATGTATATATTTTGAAGATTAGTATCAGTTATTATTATGTACCTAATTGTCTATAATAAACTTATCTCTACTTTTGATTTAGTTACGAACATTAGCAATCTATGACCATATCAACAACATGTATAAAGCATGTTAAGAATTTTGTGTTTAAAGTGTTCACACGTACAACCAAGAGTGTCGAGTTGACCAGGAGTTCCTTCGGAGGATATTAGGAGTTTCCCTATACAAATCTTACTCAGGACATACTCTGCTTGCAGCTCCTGTAGGTGGGAGAGGGGCTTGAACAAGAAGATGATTGAGCTCATCCTTGGAGGATTTCTAACAAAATTATGAACCTGGATAAAAATAAATAGCTCAGATCAATGTGACCTATACTTGTCCTTCACAATAAATATTGAATTCATGACAATAAATCTACAACAAACATTTCTTTATTTTGATAAGATATCAGGCAATCGGTTAACAAGGCAACTTACGTTTACATTTTAAATTCTCCATCACAATTAAAACACCAACAATGTACAATACTTGTGCAAGTTCAAAACAATATTAATAGGTCAATGAAATGAAGCAAAAATCCAAATACCCTTGAAAAAATAATTACTATGCCTAGGGGTGGGCGGTATTTCGGTATTACCGAAAATACCGGTTCTAAAAAAATACCGGTAGTAATACCGTGACTGATTTAAAAACCGGTATACCGTGAATACCGTGAATGCTCAATAAAAATACCACGATAGGCCTACTGATTATCTGACAGTCACTGTCAAGATATTGTTAAAAATATGTGTTCTTTATGCTTATCGTAAAATCAGCTGGTCTTATTTTGATTTTTATCATGCCACACAATACATTGTAATGTGATAATCCTGTTAATTTAGTGCCTTCTTGGATAGTCTTTAACATACCAGAATATAAAAAAAAATAAAGTACTGTTGACAGCTGTTTCATTCAATTGAAAAAATAAATAAATAACCACCAGTCACCTCTTAAATAAGATTTTAAAATATTGCCACATCAAGATAAGAAACATAAACTGTTAGCCAACTCTATAGAGAGTTGATATTTCAGTGGATATGAGACTTTTTTCACACAAAATTACCCCTTACCACTTCTTTTGATAATAGAATATTCCGACATGCACAAATAAAAAGGTCTGAGAGCTATTTTGGCAAAATGCAAATGTTCCAAAAGTACCGTGACTATACCCAGTATTATATAAAATATCGCGGTATTTGAAATTGGCAATACCGCCCACCCCTAACTATGCCATTATAAAATAATATTCAATCCACTGCCAGCTTTCACCACCAACAATTTTAACTACATGAAGTATCTGTTTTACAGACATACAATTGAAAATACATATTATATTGAACAGAATAAGAAATTCTTCTATAACATTAATACATGTATTGTAAATAATATGAGCTATCAAAATGTTATGTTCCTTCGGAGGATATTAGGAGTTTCCCTGTACAAATCTTACTCAGGACGTACTCTGAATTATGAACCTGGATAAAAATAAATAGCTCAGATCAATGTGACCTATCAGCAATACTGTAAGAATTGTCATCCCCAGATTGCAAGCTTTCAAGATCACAGTAAAAGAATCATATCCACAACAAATTGTGGTAGTTGGTTCTAGTCTAGATAGGTGTTTGTGACCTGTATCATCACTTCAGACAATCTGAATGTAAATAGGTTTTCAGGAAAGATCGCTGCCAAAAGTTTGTTACATGTGAAGAATGGGTTTTGCTCTTATCCATCTAAAACCAACAGACTGGCCATCCATTACCTTTATCTCATGATCTGCAGCAGGTCACAATGCTCCAACAGATATACTTTTGGCATATATACTACTATTTAACCAGTTTCAATGTAACATTCACATTTATTGTTAAACATTCAACAAATACAACAATTACAAATAACAATTTATTTCCTTCACAATAAATATTGAATTCATGACAATAAATCTACAACATACATTTCTTTATTTTGATAAGATGTCAGGCAATCGGTTAACAAGGCAACTTACGTTTACATTTTAAATTCTCCATCACAATTAAAACACCAACAATGTACAATACTTGTGCAAGTTCAAAACAATATTAATAGGTCAATGAAATGAAGCAAAAATCCAAATACCCTTGAAAAAATAATCATTATGCCATTTTAAAATAATTTTCAATCCACTGCCAGCTTTCACCACCAACAATTTGAACTACATGAAGTATCTGTTTTACAGATTGAAAATACATATTATATTGAACAGAATAAGAAATTCTTCTATAACATTAATACATGTATTGTAAATAATTTGAGCTATCAAAATGTTATGTTATCATTTCAAAAACCAGATCATTCAGTTGTATGGAACCATCTAAAGTTAAAGACAAAAACTTTTCAGCTGCTTTTGCACTAACTGTTCGTAAAGCTGGTAATCGTAACAACATTTTGCCGTATCTACGTGTTTCTGTAGGATAGTTCCGAGAAGTGTAACGCCGCAGAGCATCTAATATTTTTGTTTGAAGACCTAAAACTTGCAATTTATCTTTAATACCAATGGCATCTGAAAGAAATATTGAAAGCACCTTATAATTATATTCTAAAAATTTATAAAGCGCAATAGTATATGAACATCAATACATTTATTACTTCCAACCTATTAATTATCTTGCTTCTTAACCATTATCAAATTGCTAATAGAATTATATAAATAATTAAATACATACCAGGAAATGTAAGAACAAGGGCATTCAATATAGCAAATTCTGTACGATCTATCTTAAGTTCTCGTAAACGGCCTGTAAATTCTATGGTGGCATTAACTAATTCACGACCCCATCCCATTCCTTGAACAACATCTATTGGTATAACAACACCTTCAGCAAACTTTATAGACCTATCTAAATTCATAGATCTGAAAACAGTGGTAGACATTACTTTACAAAAAACACAGGCTTAGGTTTAATACATGATTTTCAACTCTTCATATTTATTTATATTCTATTTATCCTGAAGGAAATACTTGATCACTAGCCTTGTGACAATAGGTAAGGTGGGTATCGTTTGATAAAATTTAATGTAGCTCTAGAGAAGGGTGTTATTTATCAACTAATTAGAAACACAAAGCAACATTTTTTCAGACAGACAGCATATCGGATACTTCAATTAATGAGAAATTTTATACACTAGATATTTTTTCAACAATCTGGGTCTGTCAATCTAAGGTCTGAAAGACTGTGTACCTACCTATAGGCTAACCGTAAAACATTTAATTCCATGAAAGCTGATTTTAATAAACACATCTGATCATCCATACTCATTTCTTGGAAACCTGTAATTCAAAAATCAATCCAAGTCTTGTTATAAGAGATGACATTTATAAGCTACCTATGCCAAGCATGATTGTTACGATACCTTTCTTTCTCCAAAATCTCCTTCAATTTATTTGATTCAATCAGAATCAAGAAAGGTTGTTTTCAAAGAAAAATAGGTGACAAATATTGAATAATTATGAGACAAATATGAGAATATATAAAACATATAACAGGAGAACTGTTTGATTCTGTCTGATTTCTATACAGGTCTTACTGTGAAACATACCTGGAACTTTCTTGGCCCATTCAATAATAAATTTTAATTCTAAATAACCATACTGCATTAAATCATTCACTCCAATATTACCACCAAAATTTTCTATAATATATAATATCTATGGTTAATCTAACCATTTAGAATAGTAAGATAGGTTTTTCTCAACCAGATTTGCTGTCATTGATGAAGACATCATCTTTAGAAATGTATTGGGTCAATCAGTAATCAGACAGTTGGAAATGGGTATGAAAATCGTCAAAATACTTTTAAACAATTCCTCTGCAATGGCCCAATAAGCTACGTACAGAAATGTAATATCTGAACAACCATAACAATGTTTACAATACCAAACATTAAATATCCACAGTATCTTTAATAAAACTCACTTTCAGATTTAGGAAATACATCAGGTTGTGCATTAACTAATGTCTCTATCATGGAATCATATATTTCATCTTTAGCATCTGGAGTACTTGATATATCTTCTAATCGTGGTCTTTTTAATCTATGTTTACCACCTGGTGATCTGTCTTCCCTTACAGCTACAATAAACATAATATATTCAGCCCATAAGGATTAACATAAATAGTGAACAATATTAAGACAAGGGAAAAAAGAAGATGTATGAAAAAGATAGAATTTGACCACAAGATGTACAGTTTGGCAAGATATGATTAAAAGTTAAACAATAAGAACCTATCATCCAGCCAAGTCTAGCAATTAATGATTGTCATTGTTTGGGGGCTATAAGTTGCCCATTTAGAAAATAATCATATGAAATACTCTTCTACTGGATTAAAAGCTCTAAGTAAAAATCTTTCTAACCTTCTTTCTTCATGCCTTGTGCACAACATTTATTATAACGACAATGTTGACAACTATTTCTAGTAAATTTATTAATTACACAATTTCCTTGCTCTCTACAAACATATGTCAAAGCCTTCTGTACAGTCCGTTTGAAAAATCCTTTACATCCTTCACAAGAAAATACTGAATAATGGAAACCAGAGGCTCTATCTTCACAAACAAGACATTTAGTACCATGTAAGTCACTTGCTGTTAATGATCTGTCTTGAATTTCATTTGTTGCCTCTTGATATTCCTGCATTGTCATTGGTCGAGTGAAGACTTGAGGTTCTCCACTTTCTTGAGGGTTGTTTGATTTTTGTTGGAACTCCTCAACAGTCATTGGTCGAGGTAAAATATGTGCGTCTGTTATTGTTACAGCCATTGGTTCACTTATAAATGTTTGATTAGTCTGAATACCGTCTGTTGTCTCTTGTTGTGGATTACTCTGATTCATTAGAAGCAATATGTTAGCATTATTGTTATTCGCTGTGGCATTTACTGCAGTAGAAATCTGACCATTGGTAATTTCATTGACTTGATTCTCATCAGGCTCTTTAGTATCCATATTCATATTGAAAATAATCTTCAACTTCAACTGGATATAATTTTAGACAATAAGCATAGGAAAAGTGCTATAAAAAAATAAAAATAATATAGTAACAGTATTAAGTAATAGTATTAATATTAGGGCCTATAATAATTTACAACTTGATAAAACCAATTTCATTTCGAATATTAAATTAATTTGAGCTAATCAAACGTATTTATTATAACTTCAATCTGGCAGTCACAATTCACATTCAGTTTCTGTTTGGACTTGGAGCATAAGATAAGTGACATAATCCATAATTATAATGAATGTAAAATGTGAAGACACTTGCACTTGCAGTGCACTGTTGTTCTTGTTGCACAACAAGCCATGAACCCACAAACCATCACGTCAGTGAATGAATGCTGTAAAGAATCTAGGTTTGTGCAATTTTATTTATTTATTGAAATAATGTACCTGTGGGTGTGACTTTGAGGGCATGTATTCATTTAAAAAGATAGTTTTTCTCCACATCAGCATTTAGGCTAGTCCTTGACCTTTATCATTAATATGTGTCAAGGAGTAGTTTTTTCTTTCTTGGGAAAACTTAATTATCTATTGAAACTTATTTTGCACATTTCATCATAGCAAAATAAAATACAAAATATAGAAAACTAAATTTCAAAATGAATTTCTAAACGACATTAAATGGTTAAAATAATGAATAATAAGATGATAATGACGAAAAAAATAATAACTACTCCATGATACTGGATTTCATTAAATTGTAGAATATTCAAAGAAAAGAAGCGACGGAACCATTACTGCTAGATATACTACACGACTTGAAGACCTTGAATGCATGAATTTGAATTCGAATAAAAAATTATCAATTACAACAGATAAAAAGATCAAAGATTTATCAAAATAATCTGGTTTAAATTTGTACCGAAGCGGATGTTGATTTGTGGCACGTGATGATGGGACAAATGGTAATTTTAGAAAAATGGAAAATGTGAAGATGGCTTCTGACAACTTGTAACGTGCCAATTTCAGTGCATTTTCATTCTTTTTCAAGTGTCATGGTACTTTAGAATTTGCTATTTTTTGATATACACTAATGGGTAAATTGTTTAAGAAAAGTGCTGTTCCCTGGAACATTTTGGTTTTCACACTGATAACTTTATACAAAAATTCGTCTGCTACAAATGAGAAATCATCAGTTTCTCTTGATTTGGGTCAGTATGGATTCTTTGGTGAAAGTCGTCAACTGAATACTACTGTCATAAATGCAGAATTTTCTCAATTGTATACTAATTATCAAGTAAACAGATTTCAGCAGTATTTATTTGTGTACAATTATACTGAAACATCAAATGAGGTGAGATTTGTTGGCTAATGATAATATAAACATTTATGTCGAGGAGCGTATGATCCCAGAATAAGTTGCAATAAGACCTTCAGACGTCTTTGACAGTTTTATGGAACCAAAGCTACAATCAAGTCTTCTGGTTTTCAATTGTTGCAGTCTGCAGACTGCTCTCCTATTTGGATTTACAGCTACATTTAGTAAGATTAAGCTTACATTTCCAGTTCCGTACACATTTAGGTCATACATATGAAAATTGCAGAAATGTCTAATTTAAGGTCATATGCGATTTCTGTACAGTTCTAGTATGGTATTTCATTTCGTATAATCATGACTCGCATCATCTATGAAAATGCATATATTATTCCCCTGTAAATTATTTTATTTGAAACTATTTCAGACAACAGCTGTGCGAATCCATACATCAAGTGATAAAGTGAATACAACGTTTCCATTGATGTTTGTTGTAAGACAACAGCGAGGATTATTATCATGGCAAATTCCACTGTCTATAAATTATATGTAAGTTTTGTAGGTAATTTGTGTATCTTTGAAATGGTTATGTGCATTAAAACATGCCAAGCAGTAATATTGTTTTTTTTTAGATTTTATCCTTTTGTTGTCAAGTGTGAAATGCTAAAACAATTAGACAATAAAGGAAAATCCCACATGTAATTGTTTTCATCGAATTTTTATTTCACCTTTTTAAGTAGCCAAAGAAAATATTTTTTTATAATACATTTTTTTTATTTTCTAGATATCGCTATACATTTGTGGCAAGAACTTTATGTCCAATGGATAAGAATGCTAGAGCAACACTAACTAAAGATCAGCTGTTATATATTGATGTATCTTCTATGTCAGAAGAATTTACTAATTTTACTATACAATCAAATTTATTACAAGATTTCCCTCTCAGGTAAATGTTCTAATTAATGGGATTAATTTATAAGAAATATGGTTTATATTTATAGTGATAGACAAAAATAGTATCTATATTAATGACATTCTCAATTTTAGTTTACTTAGTTGTAATTTGATATTGTTGGTTTCCTTTTATTAGTAATATTTCATTTCCTTAATTGTATTTTGATAAAGTATTATGTTTCCTTTGTAGTTATTAGACAATATTAAATGACTAGTCAAATAACAACAATACATTGGTAAAGTCTCATTTGAGTGTTCTGACTGGATAAGTGTTATATATATATGCAAAACAGAAACATTAACATTTGAGAACTGTCCATAATAAGATTTTAAAGTATATTGTATTTTCATACAGATCATACAAGATAAACAAACTCATATGATATTAGCTAAACATAAATTCTATCTCATCTATTTGTAGTAGAATATCTGTACAAGTTATAATTTAGTATTTGATTAAGCTTACAGTACAGCGGACAGGTTATGGAAAAATCAGGGATTTTAAAAAAGCTTTTCCAGACATGTAATATCGGGGAAAATCATGATTATTCTGGAAAATGTCAAAATAACCTGGAAAAATCATTTTTCATACCATTCTCCTATTTTAGTGTTATCAAATAAAAAAAATCATGATCCAGAATAGTCTCAAGTTACTCCTTCCCGTCATGATTTTTATAAAATCGGTCATGGAACATGACTAAATACTGTCTGGAAAGTCATGAAAATTTGCTCAGATGATCTGTATGAACCCTGTTATACACTGTGTAACATTTTGTAATACTCTATTTCCATATATTTTCGTGAATGTAATATCACTGGCAAATTTCTTATAATTTTTAAGTGATATTATATATTTTAGCCATAATGTGAGAAGGAATGTGAGTGTATCACCATCAGAACCTGTCTATTATATGTATACATTTCCTCAAGATATAGCCTCAGTATTAGTTACAGTGGATTCTGAAGATACAGAATGTATGGTTGTATCTATACAAGATATTAAGGTAACCATATTCTTTTATACTGATTCTGATAAATGTTTGATTTGAATCATTATTATACAGATTTCTGTGTTTAACTATGGAATAAGAAAAAAGATATGGATGAAAAGAATTAATGTTGTATACATGTTAATATGAAATTCTGCAATGTGAAATATTCTCTTTTCCACACGTTGTATGCCTGGGTTTTAAAAATAAATATAGAAAAAATTATTTGAAATGAAGCAGAAAAAAACCCTGTACATGTAATAATCAACAACTTACTATATTTCAGTGTCCTGTGTTTGATTTAGATAATAGTATAGAATTCCAAGGCAAATATCAAACTATGACTAAACAAGCAGCTATCATATTAAATGTAAGTATGGCCTTGTTTCACATTACCAGATGTTCATTTCAAACTGTGAAAGTATTGTATGTTTATCACTAAATTAGACTCAACTGTTAATCAAATTACTTATTACTGACACTTTCACTAACAACACATACATGTACTTAAACAGTAGTTTAAAGGGCCATTCTTCTTTTTTGAAAAAAGTTTCCTTTATCAAAAACATGTTACATGAGAGTATTTCTAAAGTATGCTCATTATACCTATGCATCTTTTTAATCAAACTGAAATTGATAAATTTTGACAACTAATTAGTTAAATCATATTAAGTATAGTGTACGGTATGTGAATAAGAAGTGCTCCCTCTGCTCAATATTTATTATGATCAATGTATAAGCCAACAAGGTACAAAAATTAAAATGAAATTATGTTTGAGTGAATTATTCTTTTTTAGAAAGAAGATTATGATGAAGGATCGTTCTATTTAGTTATGGTGGTGAAATCCAATGATTTAGAGTGTAATCAAATACAAGATATAAAATCAGCATATCGTAGTAAAACAGTCTCTATAATGATAGAGGGTACAATCTCAAGTAAGATATCTTAATACATTTACAAACAATTAATTTTCAATCTCTCTTATTTCTCAATTAATTAATCTTAGTCATTTCTCAAATTGTACAATTATCAAATTTAAAACATCATTAAAATCTTAATTAATTATGCTATTTAATGATACTTTCAGATGAAGTGTTCCTTCAAATATTTCTAGGTGTTTATCATGATTTTTTGCAGTTGATAGGGTAATTAGTGATGTCATATAGGCTATTCATTCATTTGACGTCACATTTCATCAATGGATTATTTTGGAAGCAATCATTCAATGAGTTAATTGTGTGATATTATTGTATTGTAGAATGGTTGTATTATAAAGGTATATTTGCGGCAGTTGGAGTATTTTTAAGTTTCTATATTATCTCTCTTATAATTTGTACAGTCTATCATTGTGGGTGAGTAGATCAAGTTATTTGTCAAAAACTGATCTGAGATGTTATAATTGCATAAATGATATGTAGACTGTTGCATAAATCTTGAAAAAATACTTGGAAATACTCAATAAAGAGGAAAAACTGTCAAAAATTGGCGGTTTGAAAACCTCTTTCTAAAGTTAAAAGCTCTCCGTGATTATAACTTATTATCTTACATGATTATAACTATCTTATATTTTTTTCAGTGGTTATAATGAAAAATATGTTAATATGCCTGATCATGTAAAAGGTATCTATGTAATATTTTCTTTTTATTTTAAATTGTATATCATCATTTCAACTGAAATTTTGATTTTTCTATTAAATGTGTATGAAAACTGATTAAAATATATTTCTTCAAAAGTAACAAAATTAATGTTCTTTTTGTTTCACCTAGCTAAATTATTAGGATTCCGTGATTATGAAGATATAGACCCAGCTGATAATGGCTCATCACATGGTAAAATATACATACCTAGTAGTATTAGTTATGTTATGCATGTTTTTAATCTTTAACTTATTTTCTGATTTGCATGGTGTTGATGGACTAACTCTTTTTAGTTTTCTTTACAATTATCAAACTCTATATTTTAAAGCCAAGATTAATTATGCAATCTGATTGAAATTCAGATCTGGACGAAGTTTTGATCTGTGCTTTTTTCTTTTGTGAATTAAAGTTGCTATCTATGATTTGACAAAATTGTTAGGCACTGTGTATTCTAGGACATTGAAATGTTCAACTAGAGAAATGTGATTGAAGAAAAAGTATTTTGCTCCTTTGGTTTGGTAACATATTAATACATATTTCATGGACCTGGAAAATTAGCTGAATTGATGTTTTATTTTCTCTTTCATTATTCTATATTCTTTGTATCTGTATTATTGTTTACCTAATGCTTATATAGAATTTTAACAATTAATCTTGCTATTGAGGGTTTTATTATGCATGGTTATACCTGTTGATATGTTCTATATGTTGATAACATAGTGTAGAAATGTGAACCTCTTGATAGTGATGCATGTTATATTATCTATTTATTATCTGTAGATTATATTATCTTTATATATTATATCAATCTCATGTTATATCAGAAATGTAGATCATATAGTTCAAACTAAGGACAGTAGAAAAACACGTAATGGTTAACCTATACTTGATGTCTGTTTGACCCTTGACCCAGACGGTCATTTGAACTGGTCAGACGTTCAAGTCCGGCAAATAGAGCCAATTCAACAGCCCTGGTAGTTAACATGTTGCACTGAGAACATGTCAACATACTGATAGTTAAACAAGATATTTGTAAACATTCAGCTCTAATCAAAGCATAAAAATGAGCTCACTTTTATAAAGCATTAAAACATCTATTTCATTTGTTAAAAATAGTACATAAAATTTCACAAATGGCAGAATTATAAAATATAAATTTCCTATTATCTGATTATAGAGGGTTTGTTACAAAGACCATCATCATCTAAAGATAACAGTTATGGTACAATGAATAGAATACCAGGTAACTCAGCAAATTCTTGAGTGATTACTTTTACCTAAAATTATTTGTTGGTCTACATGAAAAAGTAGGAAAAGTAGCTTATACAATCTCAATTATCATAAAAACAGATAATGATGATGATGATGATGATGATGAACTGTCTCTCTGATAATGCTGTGTATATTTTAACATTATCATAGATAAAGATAATAATGATGATGATGAAGAACTATCTGATATTGATACAACTGATTATATTTTAATATTATAAAAAAAGATAATGATGATGATGATGAACTGTTTGATACAGATACAAGTGTGTTTATTTTATCATAGATAATAATGATGATGATGAAGAACTATCTGATATTGATACAACTGAAGTAGATATGTTAAGTGATGCTGATGAAGATAAGAGAATAGTTAGAACTAAGGTAGGTCTGTTTTGTCAAAAGTAAGATTTATGCTAAAAATTGAATGTAGTTATCTGAATTATTATGATCTTATTTTCAGTAATTAGTTGTATTCTTAAAGATAATTATCCAGACAGACACATACGATATATATGTATTGTATATGTAGGTAGTCAACATAGCTGACTAAAAAAAATTTGGTCTTAAGCATACATGCAATCATCAAATGCAATAATTATAAAACAAATGTTTTATTTTCAGACTGCTCTCTTTGTAAGTGACCTAGCTCGAAAAAGCCATAATAAAGTCTCAAAAAGATACAAGATTTATCATTGGTAGGTAACTTTTTGATTTCAATATATCTATAAAATGAAAAAAAACTTACCTGATAACAGTATATTAAAATATAAGGGTTAATATTGATAAGCTAAACTTATATTTTAGGAATTTAATAACTATTGGTATTTTTTATGGTTTACCTGTTATTCAGTTAGTGTTTAATTATCAAAAGGTATGATTTATCAATAATTGTCCTATTGTTTTTATAAGCTATTACTTCTTTTTCATTGTAATTTAAACAAGTAGTTATTGTGTTACATCTAGTATAATGCATATCAATTATAATCGTCTTCTGGTCAGGGTTGTAGCTAAAAGAATTTGAGTGGTGGTTCAAGATGTAAATATTCTGTCAAATTTCATATTTGTGATACAAATAAAAGTATATTTATGACTAACTAATTGTTTTAATGTATACACACAAACACACAAATGTATTTAATTAAAAAAAAAGATGTAAGGAATTTTGAAATTTGTGGTATCTTGTTATAAGTAGTGCTCACTAACTGTGAATATATATATTGTAGGTATTACATCAAACTGGTGATGAAGATATTTGTTATTATAATTTTTATTGTGCTCATCCACTTGGTGTATTAAGCTCCTTTAATAATGTGTTTAGTAATATAGGCTATGTTTTACTGGGTATATTGTTTATAATCATAGCTAGAAGAAGGTAAAGAGTTTTTATTCTTTCAAATTTGAGTCAATTATGAAATTGTAAATAATAATATTTAAACAGAACCTGAAACATACGTTTACTTTGAGTTTCACGCTGACATATTTCAGTCTTCCTATCAAGTGAAGTTTGTCAAGTCAAACCAAATTTTTTTTACGCAGTTTGTAAAATTTGTTTACCTAACCCTAACCCTACCCCCCTAACCCTAACCCTTAGAGAATTTTGAAATTATATTAAAAATGATATAGAGGTTAAAAAAAAAAAAAAAAAAAAATTATCTATGCCAATGATATAGCTTTTGAACAAATTTCTACAGATGTATTTCAATCGGAATGAGCAAACTACGTTTATGTTTTAATATTTCAATTATTGTCCATCTTATTTTCAGAGCTGATATTCACAGATCATTTGTTAAAAATAATAAAGAAGTGGCCAAGTTATATGGTATACCTCAACATTTTGGTCTATATTATGCTATGGGTTTAGCATTAATATTAGAAGGCGTCATGAGTGCTTGTTATCATGTATGTCCTAATAATTCCAACTTTCAGTTTGGTATGTATAACTATTAATATTAACTTTTTACTACACTGGTCTGGCATCTCATAATTACATGTATTCTTGACAGAGCAGATAAACTTCAAAAAAGGTTTGAATTCCTCTTAATGTGCCAGCAAAAAAGTGCCAAGTTGTTAAAATGAGACAATAAGCTAAAGCCTTATTTGTTTTTCATTCTTTAATTTTGTATGTTGCTTTTTCTTTTCAGATACATCATTTATGTATATTATAGCCTGTTTGAATATGTTAAAAATTTATCAAACAAGACATCCAGATATTAATGCTAAAGCTCATACAACTTATTTATCAATGGCGTTTATTATCTTTATAGCTGTTATTGGTGTGGTGAGTATTTTTTAACAAAGCAAACAAAGGAGGCATTTTTATTTAAACTTCATAGTGAAAATTCTTGCTTGGTATAAAAAGAAAAATATTTCAACCTGTAAAAGAAAATGTGTGACTTTATTTTAGTATTATGGAACAAATATATTTTGGATTCTGTATGGATTAGTTCATATGTTAGTATCTCTCATTCTCTCAGCTCAGATATATTTTATGGGAATGTGGAAATTGGGTAAGTTTAGAATGTCATCAATTTGTATTTAGACTTCTATAACCAGTTCTTCCTCATGCCTACTTTTTCACAATTCATCAGTAATATGTGACTCATTGAGCTTTCTAATCTTAAGTTTAAAGAGGCCCTGTGTTCTTTAGGCACTCTAAGGATCCCTCATAAAACTCCATTTGATTTCATAATTTCTAGATAAAAATGAAATGTTTTTAGAAAATAGATGGTTGCCAAAATGTCACACTGGTCACATCTTTTTTGTATGGGCTTCATTGACTTTCCCTTTTTATCAAAGGTTTAATAGTTTTATTATTTTTCTCCAGATTGTGGTATATTTAAAAGAATATTTTGGCTATGTAGAAATGATTGTTTAACATTTGCAAAGCCAATATACCCTGTAAGTATATTTATCCATTTAGAACATAGCCTACTTTTTTCCACAATAAGCTTAAACTTCTGTGAAGTAGGTCATTTATTGATTAAGAGCTTGATCATTGATGAAGAGGTAATATTTAAGAGATCATTTTCAAAATCCCTTGATAGTTTGAAAGTGAAGGAGTGTCATGATGCAGTTTATAGTCAATCTGATTCTTAATTTAATTAATTAGTAGAAAGTAGAAATCATACGAATTTATTTAATTTCAGAATCGTTTTGTGTTATTGCTCATTGGTAATATTATTAATTGGTCATTGTAAGTAAATATTACTGGTTCTGTCCAATATAATACATCATATTTATATTTACAGTTTTGTATGGTCATATTGTTATTAGACTATGGCATAAAAATATCTAAAATTCCCGGTAAATTTTACAAACTAACAATCTTTATTGAATAAAACAAATACATGTAGGTCTAAACAAAGAATCACTGAATATTTCTCGTGTTAATACTTTATATTATATTAGTATTGGGTCAACTTTTACAATTTATTGTGACAGTCTATAAGATTTTTGTAATTTTGAATTATATATTGTTTCAGTGCTATATATGGTGTGTTAAATACACCTACAGATTTCGCAACCTATTTACTAGCTATATTTATTGGTAATTTGATGTTATATGTTTTCTTTTATCTTATAATGAAGGTAAGAATTTCAACAAACTCTATTTTACCTGCTCTACTTTCCAGAAGGATAACAAAACATGAGACAATACAAGACAATTAAGTTCTTCTCGCTTCGTTATGTTGCTCAGAAGAAACTCAGATGTAAGGATCATCTAAAATGAAATGATTATGGATATAATTGTTGCTTTTGTAGACAAACTTGATGTCTAATTTTCATTCTGATATAAGCAAGAAAAATGATAATTCAGAATTGCTTTATGACAAAAAAGCTTCGTAAATACATTGTATATACTCGTAGCAACAATAAATGCTGCTTTGTAAAAGTATTATTATTATTGTTAATTATGTTTTTCTCAATTTCAGTTATTTAGTGGTGAAAAGATTCATATGTTAGCTTTGGCATGTATATTGATAACTATGATAACATGGGCAGCTGCTTTATATTTCTTTTTTGCTCATCTTACATCATGGTCGGTAAGTTCTTTTGATTAGATTTTATTGGCCCAGGGTCTATAAAAATATAATGTCACATTAATTTGTCACTTATAATTAGGTAGAAATAGATCATAGTAGCAAAACTTTGGTCACACAATCTTCAGTTTTTTTCAACTCCTTCTTCCCCATGTTGTTGTTATAGCAAAATTGTGGTCATTGGTCAAACACTTGATCTCATCAGCCATTACAGGTGGAAAAAAAAATTGTTTTCATGCTGGTAGAAAACTGAAGTTAACATGATAAACTCAAATTTTTTTTTGGACTAAAAAAGAAGAAAACAACCATTTATAAAAGTAAAAATTGATATATTTCAGGTATCCCCAGCTAAATCAAGAGAAGGAAATAGACCCTGTATATTATTAGAATTCTATGACGCTCATGACATTTGGCATTTCCTCTCAGCTATTGGAATGTTTTTTGGATTTCTGGTAAATATAATTTAATTCAAATTTTTATACAACCACATGAAGTTGGGCATATTATTGTCTTCACCCATGTCCGCCCGTCCATCCACAATTGCTTGTAAACACTCTACACAATTCTTGATGGATTTTGACAAAACTTGATGTGAGTGTTGTTAATCACCCAAGGATAAACCCTATTAAAAATCAACAAAAATCGAAAAATAATCACTTTCAATTATTGCCTTGTTCTTGAAAATGCGTTAAATTTTGTGCTATTAAACACTCCAGATGGCACAGTTCTTGATGGCTTTTGACAAGTAAGGATTTAGGATAAATCAAAAAAATATTTTTCCATGATTAATTGCCTTTGCCTTTAGAAGACTATATCAATGAAAACTAGTGTGCTGTGATACTTCTAAATATCTTACAAGAAACTTTTATTTGAGTTTGATTTTTGTTTTTCAGATTATCCTCACATTGGATGATGATTTAATATTAAAGAGAAGAGATCAAATACCAGTCTTTTAGAAATATATATACAGTTTGTGGAAACCACCTTTAAACTAATGTATCTTAAATTGCCTTTGTCTGTCAACTGTGATATGAATGGCTGTATCTTAAACTGTATATATGTCACATAACCTGCTATTGTATAGAACTAAGTACTATGACTTAGAGCAATGTGGTATATGTCTTCAGTGAGGCAGAGAGAGTTTGCTAGTATTTTCGATCCTTATATTTTTCAAGGAAACTTCTGTTAAATTTGTGCCAATTGTGCTTCTTTAAACCGCTTGCCCTATACTTGAATTTGGGTAGTTTGCAGGAATTTTATATTAAGAATTATTATTTATGTTGAGTATATATTTTTCATCATGTTTGAAATGTATGTAGTTAAGTTTCTAATTTTGCTAGCACTTAATGCCAAAATGGGCTTAGCTGATAGTTATCTATTATATTTTGTATTAATTAATATAGACTTTTATAATATAAAATTTTGTTTTGATGTAGCCTAGCATGTCTTTCTGCTCAAATATAACACAATCTTATTATTCTGTCTGTATTAAATGACATGTGTATAACATTGTACAGAGAACACTTACTCCACACATGACTTTGCTCATTTATAAGAACAGAAGTATTCCATGTTAGCTATTAAATATATTCCACATCATATGTTTGTTTGTGTCTCTGAAAGCTGAATGTATTTAAGTAGTTAACCCAACTAACTATAACTGATTAGCTTAGTTAAAAAAAAACTAGGTTCTAAGTAAAAGGTTTGATTGGTCGAACAGATGGTGTCAACACTATATAAATATTGTTACAATGTATATCAGTCCGACCACCAACAACTACGACCACCAACAACTTAATTAAAAAATAGCGATGGCCATCGTAATACGCCCACTTTTCTAATGGCAGCTAACTTGTCTGACAAGGGCAATAACTCATAAAATATTTATCGATGTTTCTGATTTTCAATAGGGTTAATCCCAAGGTCATGACAAACATTCACACCAAGTTTCATCAAAATCCATCAAGAAACCAGCTCTCTACCGCTTTCACAAAGTATTTTCAAAAACAAGGGCAATAACCCATAACATATTTTTCGATTTGTCTGATTTTCAATAGGCTTCTTCCTTGGATGATTATAAACACCCACAAAAAGTTTGATCAAAATCCATCAAAAACCCAGCTCTCTATCGTGTTCACAACATTGTAAGTGTTACGGGCTATAAAATTAACACATTTTAAAGGACAAGGGCAATAACTCATAAAATATTTATTGATGTTTCCGTTTTTCAATAGGGTTAATCCCAAGGTCATGACAAACACTAACACCAAGTTTCATCAAAATCCATCAAGAAACCAGCTGTCTATTGTGTTCACAAAGTATTTTCAAAAACAAGGGCAATAACCCATAAAATATTTTTCGATTTGTCTGATTTTCAATAGGCTTCTTCCTTGGATGATTATAAACACTCACAGCAAGTTTTATCAAAATCCATCAAGAAACCAGCTCTCTATCGTGTTCACAACAATTGTGGACAGACAGACGGACAGACAGACAGACAGGGGCGACTACAATATACGCCCACATATACGCCCACATTTATGTGTGGGCGTATAAAAATGTTATGCATCAAACTATGTTATAAGTTGGTTGGTAGATGACAAGTTAACAAATCCAGCAGATGCTTATATCACAAACTAGGTAGTTGTTGGTAGTTATAGTTGTTAGTAGTTGGATTGGTTTAGAAATTTGAGAATCTCTAAGATCTGGTCGGATCCAATGCGCCATGGCAGTGAAACTTGGCCCTGAATGGAATGGCATGTCCAAACTTGTTATGATCTGGGTTATTCTTCTTGATTTGGGGTGATGGTTTGTATAGTCCAAGTACATCAGGTGCCACAGTTTCGTCCCCCAAAAGGCTTTCCCCTAGAGAAAAAATTGGAGATTAGGGTGATTGAAAAGCAACAAGTTGCTATTCAAATAGAAGGCACTGGCACAGGGTTAAGGTTATGTTTACAAACTTTGTGATGCTAATATGCAATAAACAAAATCAAAGAAGAAAATAATAAATGGTTGTCCTATAAATCTTCTTGAACCTAATAAATAGATTTAAAATACTGATTATTACTGTAAAAGCTAAAGCATTGTTGAAGCAATTCACTGTGGACAAAATAATATTAGGCTGATTGTAAGCCAAATTCTGTAGAATAAGAAAGAAATCGATTAATAACTATAGAAAATACATGTTTCATATCAATAAATAAGATATAGTGATATTCAATTAATTTGTTAAATCAACCTACATCGTCGATTGGGTCAAGCCGTCCATGAACAAGTATATCATGTAGGTTTTTATTTTTGGAATAAGCACAGACTAATTTTTTGTAGAAAATGGTTGGAAATTTATTTTGTAACTCTGTGTAGTATCTTTTGATAATTCGGGATGCTTGGCAAGCAATATTATTGAACGGAGTAACAAATGGGATTATTTGAGAATCGAACTGTATGTTAAGTCCAGAAGGTGAAATAGTTTTAAGCTGATCCATCCAAAAGCTCTCCCTGTATAGTCTTGAAGTTTTAGGGTTGGTGTTAATTCTTCAAAAAATAATTAACAATAAAATTATGTAGGGGGCTGAAAATGGTCCCCCACATACCCCAAAATCCACGCCCTTGCTGCAGAATCTAGTTGAGGTCTGAAATTCGATTTTCAGATTATACACTCAGGGGTGTCAATAAGTATTAGAGTAGGTGGTCAATCTATTGAAGTAGGAGGCTACCTTAATTTGAGCACCGCATAGCGGTGCGATATACGAGCACCGCAAAGCGGTGCGAGAGCGTAGGGCTGGAGGCGCCGGAAGCTTGAAGGGCGTGGGGTTTGGGGCCCGCCTAAGGGCCCCAAAAAAATTTGGCAAATGAGGAGCAATTTGAGGCTGTCTGGTGCATTTGAATTAATCAGTCTGATTAAACTGTGCAAGTGAAATAGTAGAGTGTTGAACCAAAATTATCAAAAGCATCCAAATAAAGCATGATGTTAAGATAGTTAATTTTATTGAAATACCAGGGGTCAAAATAACCATTTTTGTAAAATTATGATATATTTTGTATTACTTGTGTAAAGTTTATGTTTGTTAATTTTCTTTTGTACCAAATATGTTATTAAGATTTTTTTGTTTTTGTTGTTTTAAATTTTGTAAAGCATAAGGCCACAGATTTTTTATTTATAGGTTTACGGTCCCGCCGCCGGAATATTTGCGTTTTTGAATTAAAAATAAAATTCGAAATTTCTCTTATTTTATTTCCTCCGCTCACCCGAAAGTAAAAAATTCAAAATAAAACGTCGGAAAGTCAAATCTTCTTGTTTATAAATAATTCGGCTAACGGTCGATCGCGAGAATCATCACTGAATGCTTAGCGGCTACCAAGATAACCTGTGGCAAGTGAATTACGATTACGGCAAGAGTGTAGGCCTATATAAAATTGGAAGGTCGTTGGCTTTTATCGGGAGGTTATAGTCTCGATCATCCACGCGCTTTACTCTACACGAGTGGGCTATAGAGAGTCTGTATGATCGAGGCTAATTTGCAGTCGGCTTCCAGTAGCATGGATATGAAATTATCGTTGATTAAAATGCGATACCAAAAGATCGATGTTAAAAAACACGGAAAGAAAATATTTGAAATTACCGTCGATTAAAATGCGATACAAATAGATCTACGTATAAAATCACCGAGGGAAAATACTTGCAATTGCCGATTAACACGATGCGATACCAAAAATACACGGAGAGAAAGTAGGTTCTGTAACGGATTGTTTATCAAAACGAACCTCTTACCGGGAACGATCTTAATCCTTAAATCCATTAAAATAGTCCAAAAGTTTTAGAATTGTCAAACACATTGCTGACAAGACAATAATACAAGTTATAGTTGATTTCTGATTGTGAGACTTTTAAGCGCCAATAAAATTGAGCGGGAAAAATAGTTCCGATGACAGAACTCGGGAGAGTACAATCTTTTGTACACATTAAACTTAATCTACTTGGATAAACATATTATAAGATTAGGTGACTAAAAACAATAAGATCACGTTAATTTGTGACACCACTGATTAATTTGATTTAGAATAGAAAACAAGACCCATTGAGATCAAAGAATATTGTGAACACCTGTTGTCCACGTGATCAGTGGATGTAAAATTAGGCCAGGCTTGTACTGTACCGGAATCAAAGGCACTTGTTTTATATCCATGGAACGTTTCGACTTAGTTTTATTAAAAATTGTACTCGTGGTGGGAGTTGCCATTTTGCTGAGGCCGTTATGATACCAGGTCCATATTATCGTTATTTAACAGGCCATAACATCGATATTTACTAGTCAATATCATCGATATTTACTGGTGAATATATTTATAAACAGCTACTGTTTGTTGTTCATTGCAGTTTTAATAGTTTTATATCTTATGTCGTTGCCCAATTTTCCCCTGAAAATGTTTGACGATAGGATAAAAGTAGCCGGCGGTCTTGACCATAATAGGCGTCGTTTTTCGCCGGGTGCCGGCTACTAATGACACCCCTGTACACTACCCCTAGAAACTCGTAATAGGACCATGATCCATGTATTATTTATATAGATCAGTGAATAAATAGTAGGCTACCACCTAGGTAAGGGAAATTCCCATTGTTCTATTTTTAGAAACGTCACGTGACATGAGGTTTTTCCAGAGAAATTTCACAAGTGACTGAGAAGAGTGACAAAAGTATTGAAAGTCTCTTAGTTAGTTTTTGATAATTCAGAATTGACAGCTGCTTTAGTAAGTCAGTGATTCCATTTAGATATAAATCCACTTGGGCTTTTAACAGGCCGATCGATTAATGACTAGATTGAACTTTAAACTTTTTTAAAGCTTTGACTATTTTCACTTTCGTTTTCCTTGTTATCTTGTTTGACTTCCAAGAAAGTGTTTTTTTCTGTTTTTTCCATTTTCAGTTTTATTATTCACAATATTATGATATTGATGTAGAAGGAAGTAATGGCAGAAGCTGGCAGAATTCCGGTTATTCTACAGGTAATGTATTTTAAGGGTAGTAGTAGTAGGCCTATAAACCCTGGTATTTAGTGGTTATTATATAATGGGTTATTGGCCTATAGTGTAAGAATTTTGCAATCTTTGGCTTTGACATTAGCCTAGTAAAGTAGGACTTGACTTTATTTATATGTGCATTGCAATATATGACCAGTCAAGATGATGAATTTTTTTAATGGGGCTGCCCAGCTTGTCTTTGTTTTTGAATTTGGGTGATCAGATATTGTAGATGCAGGGGAAAATCTAGCCAAAATTAAAAAAATTTATTCTCAAGGATTGCTTCTGTAATTTCTTCACTGGGCGTCGCCATCTTTATAGTCCTATACACATTGAAAACTTCACGTTTGTATCCTGCACACGGTGTGCCAAACAGGATAGATATTTTCCACATAACTACGTACACGATGCACTAAACAGTCAAGCGTGATTAAAGCGCTGCGCTAAGTACTCACCGTGTGCTGGCCCCTTTACAAGCACTATAGAGCACCCATTAGCATCAAATGAGAAATCTTAATGTTAAAAATAGGAAGTTGGAAGTTTTCTTCCATGATGATATTTTCTGTTTAATATTTTTTTTTTAGAATATACCTGATTGGGACCATTATACTGTAATAGATTTTCTAGAAGTTTGTTGTGATGATATAGATGTTGAAATTTTACCAGTTGAATACTTTCAAAATGAAAAATCTGTTGCTAAAACAGGCTTCTCTCATCATGTTGGTAAGTTTTGTTCCTTCTGTCAAGTTTATTTTGGGGATAAAATCTCTGATTGTCCCATACATTTAGCCTGGCTATTACTTTATCCAGCAGTGAATATCTTTCAGTTTTAATGGAAGAGTTAGTTATTAACACATATATATGGCTTGTTAAATCTTTCATATTTTTACCAACAGATTTTCAGAGGGTTGTGACGAAAGGAAATCAGATGTCCAATATTGAAATTATGGAGTTACCTTGTGCAGATGGGTTGATATTTTTTAACTTAGAACCTGATGTCACTATAGATATGATATTGAAGCATTTCAACTCAGTTCGAGATATTAAAGCTGTTATTCAGAAGAGAGACTTTTATGAATTAAATGGTTGTTTTATTTTGAAGATAACTGACTCCAAAGGTGGGTTCTTACTTTGATAGATCACATAATTACTATTATACATGTATTTGAAAGTTGCGCTCATTTCTTCTGCCATAAAAGGTTCTTATTCTACAATAAGTGATATATATGTACTTGAACATCGAGAATAGGAATATCCTCTTGTTTTTTTTGTAATTCTGAAAAGTGACATGGATGGCTGACATTATTATCTTGGAGAAACATCAGAATTTTTTTCCTTTTTGCTTGATATTTTTGAGAAATCTGAATAAACCTATTTTGTATATTTTACGTAGTGTTTCTACTTTCAGTTATAGATACTTTGGTAAAAAAAGTTGTTCCAGGGGCTTCAGTTGAAGTGTTCTATGATGATTTTCAAGGAGAGGCCTTGAGAAGATCAAACAGTGTAGACACATCTAGCCTCGACAGTGATGACAACAGTTGTCCAGATTCTGATAGTGATAGTGATAGTGATAATAATGCTAATTTAGAGAATATGCCTAGTTTAGATATGGATGATATTCATATTACTGAAGAATCGTCAAGTTCGTCTACTTGTTCCTTAGGAAACCCTGAGATTGTCATTGAGAGGTAAGGTTGATCTGTGGTAATGTCAGCCATTTGATTATTATTTAACTACTAACAAGTTTTTCATCTTCCTTTAATATATCGAATTTGTTCTTGGTAAGACACATATAGTTCTCCAATCCCACTAGCGAGAAAGGGACAGAAAAAGTAGTTTTTAGCCAATTTTCTCGCTGTTGATAGGGTGTTTAGTGACGTCATATTTGTTTTCGTTCATTTGACTCATATATTTTTGAATGAATGATGTAATTTGGGTTATAAACCTCGGTTTCATAAGGAGGCGGGAATAAGATCTATTGACATATATATATATAAAAATATAAATTTAAACACTGCACATAAGAAATGCTATGTTTTGAGAGGTATTGCTTGTTTATTTTTTGATTGTTTTATTTTTTCAAAGTGCTTATGAAAAGGAAACACCAATAGAGACATCAGAATATGTGTTTGAACAAAATGACTACCATAAGGCAAAACTGTTACAAAAGAGACATTTTGGTAGTGACATGAACAATTGTGATGTTCAAATTATACTAACAGGTTCTACATCCAAAGTAGTTTTTAGAGGGATAAAAGCAAACATTGATATTTCAAAAATTGCAATGTTTGAATTACTTCGTTCCATAGACAAGAGAACATCCAAAAAATTACAAGCTCCATTCCTTGAATTATTGAACTCAGTTAGAGGGGAACAATATTTAAGTTCTATTTTTGATTGCTGTGATGAAGTGACAGGATATATGGAAGATAATGTATTAGTGGTTGCAGGAATCAACACCACCAAAATAATACAATATCTCAGTATTTCTGAACACCAGTTTCTGATTGACAAAATACCTATCAAAGATTCCTATCGCCATTTTGTTGTAAGTTCATGGCATGAATTGAAGAAAGAGAAAGAGGAAAAGTTCTTAATCAAATTAGTTCAAGAACAAGATATGATAGTGATTTATGGGTTAAATGGAGATGTTAGTGCTACAAAGAAAGATATCGAGGAGATTCTTCTAAAAAATCAACTTGATACGAAGAAAATAACTCTAAATGGAACCATGTCCAGATGTATAGCATTATATTTTAAAGCTACCATCAGTTCTTTAAGGGATTCTTTACGGTTTGTTGACTGTTTCTGAAACAATTTCTTGCCTGATTGCTTAATTTGATTTGTACACTGCCCATTGATTGGGCATCTCTTTTGCATTACAAGATGCCTTGCCATTAGGACTTTAGATTACCTTAATTTGAGCAAACCCTGTATTTCGCAAAGGGACTCACAGATAAATATATACTGAGGGACCTCCTGAAGAGGCTAGTAAAGCAACCGTTTTTTATTATACGCCCACATGAAATGTGGAGCGTATATTGCCGTCACCCATGTCCGTCGGTCGGTCCGTCCGTCCGTCCGTCCACAATTGCTTGTTAACACTCTACAAGCCACAATTATTTACGGATTTTGACGAAACTTGCTGAAATTGTTTATTATCACCCAAGGATGAACCCTATTGAAAATCAAAAGAATCAAAAAATATTTAATATAAATTATTGCCCTTGTTCTTTAAAACGTGTTCGAGTTTTAGCTCGTTAACACTCTACAAGTCAAAATTCTTTACGGATTTTGACAAAACTTGCTGAAATTGTATATTATCACCCAAGGATGAACCCTATTGAAAATCATAAGAATCGGACAATATTTAATAAGAATTATTGCCCTTGTTCTTTAAAACACTTTTGATTTTTAGCTCTTTAACACTCTACAAGTCAGAATTCTTTATGGATTTTGACGAAACTTACTGAAATTGTTTATTATCTCCCAAGGAATAAGAAAAATCAAAAAATCGAAAAATATTTAATATGAATTATTGCCCTTGTTCTTCAAAACGCGTTCGATTTTTAGCTTGTTAACACTCTACAAGTCACAATTCTTTACGGATTTTGACAAAACTTACTGAAATTGTTGATTATCACCCAAGGATGAACCCTATTGAAAATCATAAGAATCGGACAATATTTAATAAGAATTATTGCCCTTGTTCTTTAAAACACTTTTGATTTTTAGCTCTTTAACACTCTACAAGTCACAATTCTTTACGGATTTTGACGAAACTTACTGAAATTGTTTATTATCACCCAAGGAATAAGAAAAATCAAAAAATCGTAAAATATTTAATATGAATTATTGCCCTTGTTCTTCAAAACGCGTTGATTATTAGGTTGTAAAATACTCTAGAGGGCACAATTCTTGATAGATTTTAATGAAACCTATTGAATTAGTTTATTATCACACGATAAACCCTATGACTTACTGCCTTTCTTATTTTTAGCTCATAAACACTCTACAAGGCAGAAGGATTTCGACTAAACTTAATGAATGCTTAGCTCTTGATGAAATCGAAAAAAAATATTTGGACAACACTTAATCTAATGTAAAATGTAGGCCTATGACTACAGGTTAAATATTTGATGGTAGCTGTTTTCTGCCAAATATTTTTTTCAAACAAAGCTGCCAGTGGGCGTATATTACCTTGCCTGGCAAGCTATCTTTATTGTTTAATTGTCTGAGGGTTATATAGTTTCATGTAAGAAGTTAAACTAAATACTGTTCTTCAAGTACTTGACTTGACTTCTGACTTGATTGAATTTTTATTTTATTCATTGTAGAGATTGTCATGGATCTTTAAAAGATGAATTAATTGAATCAGCTTATAATATAGAAGTATCTGGTAGTCCTCAGAGAGTTCAACAAGTTTTGAAGAAATTAGAAGAAATAAAGAAATCAGTATGGCATAAAAGAGTTTTATTGCAAAGGGACATAACCAAAAATCCAGCAGGTATTTATAATTACATTTATCTCATTATGTGGACATAATGTTGGCAAACATATCCATCAAACATATCCATCTATCCTTCTGTTCACAGCACAAATTACAACATTTAGATAGTATTTTAAAGGGGAATGTTCAGCATTTTCGAGGGTCGATTTGGGCCTTGAACATCATATGTAAGTAGCCTTCAAAATCACTAGAACTGCCAAAAAATATCGCAGAATCCCTTCAATTGGACCCGTGCCTTCAACATTTACCTTTCATTTTCTGTATTTGTGTTTTCTATATAAGGCATAGTCATACTAAACGACGAGTCGTATTTTTTACTTTCAAATGCTAATAATTATGGATACACGGGGATTTGAAGGCTTAAATTTCAAGGGAGAGTATGGAACGTTTTAACAGATTAGATTAGCTAAAACATTTCCAGGTTCTGAGACTAAAAGTTTTTTGGTGGAACAGTTAATGAACATATCCCTTTAAATGATTTGACAATTTTATAGAATTGATTTATTTCAGAGTTGAAATTGTTAGTTTGTGGTCTGAAAAATACCAATCAGAAACGTTTTATCACAACTTTTGAAGATGAAAATAAGTGTTGTATTGAATTTCTGAACCTAAAACCAGAACAACACAACTATTTACAGAGGTGAGACATTTCTTTAACTTGATTCTTCTGGTTATATGGCAAATAAGAGCCAATAACAGTAACAAAGTTAATATGTAATTGGATCTGTGAATTTATATTACATAGACCTACCCATTCTTATTCTTTTCTATGATTCATAATAATTGCAGGGAATTTCAATCTCGAAGTTCTAAACCAAGGGTACCTAAAAAACCTTCTTTTTCAAAGAGATCTAGTAGGCCCACTTCCTATGGATCAACATCAACATGTTCTGTCAATTTACACCAAGCTACAGTTACTGTCAAAAAGGGTGATATTACAAGAGAAAAGGTAACTCAAAAATTCAATTTTGAATCATTCACATTGAACATTTTTCTTTTTTATAGAATATTTTTTATTGATATCTATATTGATTGTTGTTCATTTTATATTCCTGATAATTTTGAAATTTCAAGACTATTTAAAGCAATATTTGTTTCATATAGCAGTAAATTTATGCTTAACAATAAATGCATGAAAAGGGGAATGTTACATATTTTCAAGGGTTGATTTGGCTCTTGTATATATGTAAATAGCCTTCAGTATTACTAGAACTGCACGGAAATCGCAAAATCCCTTCAAATTGACCTTTTACTAAATATTTGTCTTCCGAAATATATTTATATGTGTTTTCTATATAAGGCATGATCTCAGTTGTATTTTGGACTTGCAAATGCTGATAATTATGGATACGTATCAATTTGAGGGCTTAAATTTTGAGGAAAAGCAGTGCACAATATTACTGATAAACTTTTTAAATATTGATAAACATGTTTAGATTGAACCAAAACTTATTTTTTATCATAGATTCAACATTGAATAAAACATACATGACTTTGTTCACATATCTGAATAAAAAACAAGTATGTCATGAAATAATTTTAAAGGGCCATTGTACTTTTTAAAAAGTAAGATACTTTGTAAACTTTGTGATTATTTCAGGCTGATATACTAGTTAATGTATTAAGTCCCAATCTTAATTTAAAAAATACTGCAGTTGGTGTTGCATTTTGTAAGTCTGGTGGAGCACAGTTTGAAAGGGTAAGTTTAATAAAGGCTACCGTATTTGAATTTATTAATCAATGATGGCAACTGTCAGTACAAAATTTATTATTTTTTCGTCACTTGTGCAAATCATCATTGGCTGATCTGTTTTGTTTCATGGTGTACAAGGTCACACATCTAACAATTATTGCTTCCACCACCTGATATTGTCATTACGACTTATTGCCTCGTTTAGCAGACCAAACATCGCTATTCAATTTTGTAACATTTAGTCCTTTGATATTGTAAGCTTAATAATTGTTTTTTATTCAGGCCTTTGAAGCAGAAAAGACCAAAGCAGGATTTAATACCAGGTCACCAGATGATCTTGCAATGGTAACAGGTGCCAGAAACTCTAACCATGTTCCTGTTGGTACTGTTTTAGAAACAACTGGTTGTGGACATTTAAATTGTAAATATGTTCTTCATATATTGTTAGAGAAGTATAAAGGTGCATCATCATTACAGGTTGGTGCTTTCTAGAATTAAAGGGATTGTAAAGAAGTTTTCTAAACTTTGTATGTGTACCGGGGAGACTGTTGGCATCAATTTGCGCCATTCCAATTTCCATTCCGACGTCTGTGGTTCTTAAAATTCCAGTTAAACTATCGCGTTTTATGACGTCACCCCCACTGATCTGCATAGATATCAGTAGTAGCTTCGGGTAGATCAGTGGGTTAATGTCATAAAACGCGTAAGTTTAGGTAGAATTGCAAGAACCACAGACGTCAGAATGGAAATTGATGCTGTCAGTATCCCCGATACACATACAAAGTTTAGAAAACCTTGTTACAATCCTTTAAGACTTTCTCTCATTCAATACAGATATACTGTCACTTTCACAATATTGTTTAACAAAGTAAAAGGTTCAAACTTCAGTTAAAATGTTTCCAGATATACTGTCACTGTTAATATTGTTGTCACTTTCAGAGACTTACAGTCATTGTAGAATTTGAGTCTATTTTTTAAATTCTCTTTTCTAGGTTTTAACAAAATGTATTAGAAATGTTTTAATAAAAAGTAATGGTCATAAAGTTTCATCTGTAGCTTTTCCTGCTCTTGGAGTTGGTAAATTGTACAGATTTCCACCAGACAAAATAATGCCAGGTTGTCTTAAAGAATTACAAGATACTATAAAAGATTGTCCTAATATTAAGGTAATATAGAAATAGTTGTAGATAGATATTTGTTCAGGGTTCACTTTAGATTGAACAATTTTATTAGCAAAACTAACACACCAAATTTCAATTTCGACTAATCACATTGAATTTTGATGAAAAAACTGGTGGAAATTCAAAATATTCCAGTTGTTGATTTCAAATCAATCTTGCCAATATTCCATCAAAAGTTGTCGTGTATTTCTAGATTATGAAAATTGATAATCAATAATTGAAATTAAAAATTCACAGCATCCACATTGTTTTCAATACTAGTAAAATCTAGTAGGCCTATAGCGAATGGACTTTTTGAGGCTGGCACACATTTCCAACATGGGATAAAATCAGTTAAAACATATTTTCAAGCTTTTTTCTGTAAATAACTTTCACTCTGTATTTTAGAATGTTACTTTTGTTATTTATGATGATGATGTATACGAGGAGTTTGCAAACCAAATAAGGTACCATGGACAAAGTCCAACTCCCTCTCCAAGAGGTGGTGCATCTTATTTTGCAAGTACGGACTCAGAGAGTAGCAGTGATTCAGATGATAGTTTCACAATACTATCTGCTCAAGGTATTTCCTTATTATATACATTTACCATTATACAGAGGTCTGCATGAATCAGGTGTTATAGACCTGTTTCAAGTGTTATGTTCCAAACAAGTTTTCGAGTAATTCTAGAATTGTTCTGGACAGGAAGTGGACAGTTTTGTATGGAACTAATGTCCGAGTAGTTCTAGACAGGTTCTGGACAGGAAATGACTGCTATCACTGCACTGATAAATGGTAGCAACATTTGCCGCCATCTTGATTTTGTCACTGTTTCCGCTGCACCACCTTGCTAGTTGGGACAAAAATTTTTGCAAAAAGTATCAACAGTTAGGAAAAGATGTTCCAATGATTGGATATGTCCCGTGCATCACCAATATCTCAATGCAGTATTACTTCCTACAGCCTTTGTTCCTCTGCTGAGGACTTAGTTATAAGTTAATGATCTATGGAAATTTGATTTGAATTTAATTGGGTTGTTTTTATAGATGATGCAGTTTACGAATCTACTGAAACTGGTATTCAGTTGTATTCTGATTCCAAGATCAATGCTGATAAAGCTAAAAGTAACTTAATCAAATACCTGAAGTCTACTTATTTATATAGTGATAATATTAAAGATGATACAATTTTGCACCTCCATCGACATAAACTTAAAGATATTAAAGCACAAGCTGAAAGATTGAATGTTTCAATTCTTCTACCAGACATGAAACAAAGAGGTTAACATGTACTTTCTTGCATTATATTTTTTACTTTATTGCTGTACATTCATGTCTTTAATCAGGGCTTTAGAATACATGCTTTGTTAAGTAAGAAAAAAATAAAAATAAGAAGCTACTTAATCACAGTAGAGCCAACAACTTTGAAGGGCTGTTCATATCGGTAGTTCCACCACCATAAATGAAATTATAAGTCCCCTAGAGAGGTCTAAATTATTGAAATACTTTTGTAGCCTTCTTCAGAGCTCTTATGCCTTTATTTTCCTATCAGCTCTGCGAATACAGGGTGTGCCCAAATTATTTTATCTATAGCCCTGAACTTTGTAGAAGTTTATGTATTGTAGAAGCCTGTTAGTTCAGTTCATAAAATTCGTGTTTGCAGACAACACTCTAGAATCTACAATATTTTATCTGACTTCATAAAACGAGATTAGCATATTATAAAAAATGGACATCAAGGAGAAATTGAAGCATGGCAAATGCCAAGAATATGAACATATATTATTGTCGTCTGTGTCTGTCTGTTCTCATATAACGCAATAACCACTACAGTTTTCAATTTTTTTGTTTCATGTTTAGATATTCAGAAGAAAAATGTTCCTGAAATAAAGCTTCAAGGAGAAAAACAAGCCGTCAAAGATGCAAAAGTCAAAATCCAAGATATTTTACTGAAGGAAATACATAAACAACATGGGTATTATGATAAGAGCACAGAAGGTTCAATACCAAAAAGAGGTACTATAGAGCATCTCCATTATATGGTTTCAAACACAGAACAGAAAACTCCAGCATACTGGAAAAATTCCAAAAGTTTTATATCAAAAGGCATGAATAAAATGAAGGGAATTTTACATATTAAAGAAAACATTTTGGAACCAATAAGTTCAACTAGTTCGTTATATAACTGTATTAATGATTTAGTTCAGAAAACCTGGCGTGCAGACAAATGTGGACAAGGTCGAGATGCTGTTGGTTTGAAACACAAAAACATACAAGTCACCAGCATTGATCGTGTAGAAAATACAATATTGTATATAAAATATTGTGCTAGAAGACGTGAACTATTTTCTAAAGCTCTTGAAAAGAAATCGCCATTCACCAATATAAGTAGAATACCAAATAGTACCGGACCAATATTGACAACAAAACTTGCTGGTAAAGAATTGACAGAAGATATATTTCCGGAAGTCAACGAACATTATGCTTTTCATGGTACGACCAGAGTTAAAACTATAAGTCAGGAAGGTTTAGACCATCGTAGTTCTGGAGATCAGAATCTATTTGGACCAGCTGTTTATATGTCTGAAAGTTCTACTAAAGCAGATCAGTATGCTGGTAAGTTGGTTTAGATCCTTTAGAATCCAAACTGATCTGGAAATCCTTAATTAATGGGTTCTTGAAATAAGCTTGTACTAGTAGCTACTTCAAATCTGACTCACTTTGAAATTTCTACTTTCTAAAATACCATTATGTTGATATTTGACAAACTATAAATGATAACATGTTTTTTTATGGAAACGTGATTATTAATGGATTCTTTCTTAAAATATCATATAAAAGTCTCTTTGTTCGTCATATATACCATAGTTATCATTATTTATTTTAGATTCCAAAAAGAATCGTACACCAGGACCCAAGACAATGATTCTAGGCAGGGTATTGTTGGGAAATACGTATCTATGTTCCTCTAAAACTCCAACCAAATATAAGCGGCCTCCATGTACTGATTTACAACATTTGCAGGAAAAATGTGATCAAGATCATGAATTTTTTGATTCGGTCATGGCGGATGGACCTTGGCTATTTCGTGAGTTTGCAGTGTATGATAACAGTTCTGTTTATCCAGAGTATGTTATAACATATAACAGAATTTAAAACTTGACGCAATTTTGATATATAATAAAAATACTTCAATATTTACGGATTTTGATGAAACTTACTGAAATTGTTTATTATCACCCAAGGATGAACCCTATTGAAAATCAAAATAATCGAAAAATATTTAATATAAATTATTGCCCTTGTTCTTTAAAACGCGTTCGATTTTTAGCTTGTTAACACTCTACAAGTCACAATTCTTTACGGATTTTGACAAAACTTACTGAAATTGTTTTTTATCACCCAAGGATGAACCCTATTGAAAATTAAAAGAATCTAAAAATATTTAACATGAATTATTGCCCTTGTTCTTTAAAACGCGTTCGATTTTTAGCTTGTTAACTCTCTACAAGTCACAATTTGATGAAACTTACTGAAATTGTTTATTATCACCCAAGGATGAACCCTATCGAAAATTAAAACTTTTTGCCATTCTTGTTTAAAATAGGTTTTAGTTTTTAGCTCATAAACAGAGAAGAATTTTGACTAAACTTGATGAATGCTGAACCCTTGATGAAATCGAGAAAAACAATGTTTGGACGACACTTAATTTAAGTTCTGAACGAAATGTAGGCCTATGACTACAGGTTGAATATTTGATGGTTGCTGTTTTCTGCCAAATGTTTTTTTCAAGCAAAGCTGCCAGTGGGCGTATACTACCTTGCCTGGCAAGCTATCTTTTTAGTGTGAAATAAAGCAAATTATCTGATAATTTGTTTCTTATGATTATCCATTTATTCCTAATCATATAACTGGATTCTTATTGTACATGATAATCTTAGAGTTTTAACCAATCATAAATATCCAGTATGTACCATATAGATAACAAAAAAACTTATGAGTTAGTTGTGTGACAAACTTGTATTTTCCCAAGAAATTTGAACACCTTTAGCTTTTATTCATAGAAGTTAAGCAAAGCATTTTCATAAATGAAAATGAAAATAAGGAAACCAATCATTAAATAAAGCAACTATTTTGGGATCTCTGACTCATATGGTATATATTGTATCCTCATGAATTAAATTAAAGTTAAAGGTTTTAAGGTTTTTTTTTTTTCTGGAATAAATATTTAATTGTAATTTGCTTGCAATTTAGTTTTCAAACAAAACAAATTTATCTTATTAAAAAGAGCACATTTTATAATGCTATTTATTTCAAGTAATATAATTAATGAATAATCCATCTAACATGTCATCAATCTGAAGTGCTCACATGTTCATTTAACCCATAGATTTACTGTTATATTATGTTCCCTGTTTTTTTTTTTGTATTTGTTTAAGTTTGTTCCCTGTTATTTTGTATTTGTATATATGCCAATGTTGTGATATGTATATCGATCATTCAACTTTTTCTTTTGTATTGTTATTTAGGATACAAAGCTAACTGATCACATTGGGCTTTGAATTCAAAATATGATTATCATTGACATGACATTTGTCTTAAATTGCTTTAGGTTCCATGGAAATGTAAGAAAGGAAATCTTTCATTTTAAATTGACTGAAAAATTCCCCTCTGTAAAATCATATTTGAAAATGATTGGCATTTTCATCAACCTAAAGATCATGTCAGTTCTCTATATTTAAACTATATTGAGGTTAAAATTTCAATTCTTACAAAAATAATCTGAAAAATGCAATTCAGATGTCAATTATGGTCAGAGAGTAGTTCCTTGTTTATTTTTTTATCACAGTGCAGTTTCTTTTCTGTTACAATCATGGCATTAGTTTCTAATAGTGTGACTTGAGAAGGAGCTATCTGAGTTCTAAATTCAATTAATGTATATTATTTTGATACAAATTTTCTGTTGCAGAGACAGAGTAATTCAATACCAACGGTTGAAAATCTTTCTATCATTCTAAATCTGTGATAAATAATTATTTGACTATGTAATTTGACTTCATTATACATTGTTATGCACGAATAATGATTAATTAAAATTTAATGGAAAAATGAGCATTACGAGCACCCATAACTATGATACATGTCAACCCATTGGAATTATATTAATGTTGTGGACAGCCTTGCAAGTTTACTCCTATCCTACACATATATCAAGTTAGAAACTAGACTTGTATACTAGTTAACCTCATATACTATACAGAAATTATACTTCAGCCAAGTTTGTCACCCAAATTGATCTCTAAACAAGATTTCCACCAAGTCTCGAACATTGACGAAGAATGACCAAATGCTTATCCTACTAAACCTCCAATGTTTATATTGGACAGTCGTCAGTTTGCTTCATAATAAGCTTGTTCTCTAACTTGGGGGGTCTGTCTTTATAATTGCCTTTCCAGTTTAAAGAACCCAATTTCTTGTAATTCACAAATAATCCACCTGTATTCAGAATTTTTGCAAGCTAATTTAAGCAAGACATCATCATATAGTGTGAGAAAAACTGGTATTTTTCATGATCATTAGAAAACCTCTACTTTAAAACTTTTGATATCAGTATTAGCCAATTATCAAATATACATGTATATCTGAATACTTTATATGTAATGCTAAAACACATCTTTAAATGTCTGTAACACTATAGGCTTTTATCTCATAAATCTAATCGAACATATTTTATCTCATTGTAACAATTCAGCACAATTTGCAAAGTTTTTTTGTTTTATTCTAACCAAGTTGGTAACGGCATTTATCTATTGGGAATCCAGGGTAATACAACATCTTTAAACTTCTTAGGCTCTGAAAATATAATAAAAGTAGGCTATAACAAATGAAAAATAATAGAACAGAGAATTTTGCCATTTTTTACCAAGGGTAAATGTGTCATAAACCCTTTACACAACTTTGCCTGATGAAGACTAACGAAATTGAGTTAGCATAATTTGATTTATATTGGCTGATATTCTATTAAGCTTAGAATGAATCATGTTCCTTTCACAACGTTAACAATCTTAATGATCTTACAGTGCTCTCAAAAAACAAGATTCACTTCATTAATGAAGTTGAGCTTTCAATATCAAACTTAACTAGTATATGTCTTATATATTCACTTCAATATCTAAGGCTCCCTTCCATTTAAAATCATGTTATAATGTTTTCGGATGTTTTTTCCCCTGATAATGGTGAAATGGAAGAGTGACATTTTCCAGCAATGATAAGTTCAAAGGAATATGATTGATCTGGAAGTAAACGTGCAACTTTTGAAAAGTATAATGTCTATAATATTGTGTTATGGTAGGAAAATTGTATACTAGTACTAAAGAAACATGAGAATAAATGTAGTCCAATTAAAGTTATATTAAATGTAAACATATTAAGGGATATGTTCTTCACTAACAGTTCGACCAAAAAACTTTTAGTCTCAGAATCTTAAATGTTTTAACTAATCTAATCCGTAAAAATGTTCCAAACTCTCTCTTAAAACTTAAGCCTTTAAAGTCAAAAATATGACTACTACTTATAGAATACACACATGTACAGTAAAATAAAAGATAACTGTTAAGGTACGGGTATAATTGAAGGGATTGTGCAATTTTGGGGCAGTTCCAGTAAATCTGAAGGTTATTTACATAAATTCAAGGCCCAAATGGATCCCTGAAAATTGAACATTCCCTTTTAAATTCACATTCTGTTTTAGATAATTTATTTGTTATTTATCATACCTTGCTCTACAAACTGTTCAGGGTGTTTCTGGACATAGTCTCTTACAATTAATATTCTCTGCTTCATTTGTTTAAAATATAATTTTTCTATAGAAACTGAACTGAAATATCCCAGGGCACCAGCTACAGCTATCTTAGCAATAACTGAAATAATAAAAAAAAATGTACTGTGTAATATGTCAAATCTATCAGGAGGGCAAAATCTGTGCCTCATCTTACATACTGGTTGGGTAATAAGCATTTTGGAAGGGGGAGTAACTTTATGTTGTTCATTTTTCCACCATTTTCAGAACCCTGTGGAAAAAAAGGGCACAAACTACTCCAGTTCTGACAGTTCAGTTCTATCAAGGCTGATTTTCCAGGCTGTACGACTATATAAACAGGGAGAGATATTCATGATTGTAAGTCCTCAGGGTGATATGAGATGGAATGACTCAATGGTCCATAAGATGACAAAGATCTCTTTATTATAAATCACAAAACTGAATTTCAATCAAATCAGATGATTGAGTTCACAAGCGAATTTCGAAGCGTTTTGACTATAAAGTTAAAGGCAATAACCCAAAGTTCATTCATCAAAATATTGTCA
Organism: Lottia scabra; assembly: GCA_029955415.1. Taxonomy (NCBI): domain Eukaryota; kingdom Metazoa; phylum Mollusca; class Gastropoda; family Lottiidae; genus Lottia; species Lottia scabra. Next base: position 10,842,301 of record JARJEI010000005.1, on the reverse strand, counting down.
AATTCGAACCTGTCCAAGATCTCAATACAAACGATCACACCAAATTTCATGCAATTTTGTTTGTTTGCAGTCAGATTTACATAAAAAATATATCGAATCATGACTACTGTCTGTGCAAGTTGAATTTTTGCCATAATTTTTTTGAAAACTGGAATAGAAGCTTCAAATAAGTATTAAATAATGTCTTCAAAATTTGTTGTAAAAGGGACAATTTTCAGTCAAAATTGGTGACCTTTTTGAGTTGAAATTTCTATGAGAGAAATGTATTTCCATTAAATGTAAACTTACAAAAATTATATTTTTCACAAAGCAAAGACATTCTAAGACAAACAGTAGCATTGCTAGGCTGATATTCCAATTTTCAAGAAGTGGTTGCCTAGCAAGATACGCTCACTTCCCTGATAAATTTTTAGTGTATCAAAGGCGCTCGCCAATTTGTGTCAAATCGTACCAAAAATCTAACCTGTCAAAAATATTGTTGATATCTTTTGATAACAAAATTAAATGAAATTCTGACTTAAACTGTCAATTTTGAAGCGTTCTGACTAAGTCAAGGGCAATAGCTCAAAATCTGTTAATTGAAAAATTGTCAAATTAAAACTTGTTCAAGATTTCATAAATAAACTGACAGGCAAAAGAAACTTATCACCGACTTCATTTGACCACACATCAAAGACAAAGGCATATGTGAGATATATGATGACTGATTTATAAACAAAAATCGAAGAATTAAAATGAAAATGCATTGTAATGCCGATATTCAATTCTCCACAATTCACAAAGGAAGGTCAAGGGGTCAGAATTAAAAATTACACAAACCAGAGTTCTTTGCAAAAGTGCATAAAGAGTTTATTCCATGACACAGTAGTCAGACAAAACGTCATCAATAATGAGTGTGGCCACCCTGAGCAAACATGCACGCAGACACAAGCCTCCTCATTAATGTTGTTTGGCGGCGGATAACGTCAATAGGAATCCTGTTCCGTAAGTTGTATAGAGTCTGTTCAAGGTCCTTTTGGTTCACTGAAGGCTGTACATGTCTTCTGAGCTGACGATTAAGATGATCCTGAACATAGGGAACCGACTTTCATCTGTAAAGAACACTCTGGCTCTGTCACGTCACTGCAACCGACGTACAACCGACGGGTCAACGTCATTCCAAAGGAGGGTCGGTATGCTCGGTGTATCAACTGATCGAAGTCTTCGAAGAACTGTTTGTCTGCTCATGACATGACCGAGTGTTGTTGCTGCCGTCGACGCTGCCGTCACCCATCTGTTTCGAAGATGATTCTGCCGGATGTAGTGGTCGTCGGCCTGTGTTGTCACCCTCCGTTTTCCTGATTTTGGTCGGTCTTGGGTCTGTCCTGTCTGTTGGAACCGAATTATCAAATTGCTGATGGTGATCTGGGAGCAGTTGAATTTTCTGACTATCTGTCGTTGAGAAGCCACCATATTGGCCTTACTGATTGCTGTTCTAGTTGCACCTGCTTAATTCTTGGCACAATTTTGGAGGTTTTTCACTTACAGAATGCCTTCGGTATTTATGCCGAAATCGTGCACGTGCATTTGAACTGCACATTTTTGTGCATGCACTATTTGGAAAGCTACGCTTTGAAAAAGTCAAAATGGTCCTTTGAAAAAGTCAAAATGGTCTCAAATAAAAAAAAATTTTTATTACATCATTTCCCAATTTTAACAAGAAATACAAATTCAGTATAAATTCAGCACTAATCAATAATAGTTAATAGTCAGTTTTCATTCAAAATTTAAACACTTTTTCACTTGGCACTAGCACTACAAGAGTGGCACAAATATTCAGTATTGAAATCACCATTCACTATCACTCTAACAAAAACATTTGGTACCGTAGAGATTAATAATCTATTGCAATTGTAATCTAAAACAGGTATGTGTATTTTATCTCCATGATATTATTCTTTTAAAAAACTAAAACTCATAATAGTATTCAAATACAAATTGCATAATGAAGTACAATTAAATGTCAAGAATATCTTACATAGATTATATTCCTTTGTTCTCATGTCAAGAAGAGAGACTAGAATTATGTGAAGTATATATATTCTTAATCTTTTGATTAATTTCAATTAAAAACCTTTTTTTTTTTTAGCTCAATTTATTGAGCACTTTGTTTTTCATAAGTATCAATTTAAACACTTAATTAAAACCTTGATTGATCTCTTTTGTTTTAGGTGTTACAGAAAATTTGAGAAATTGCAAATATTGATGTCCTACCATTCCTATGTATATTTTTCATTTTGGCATATATTCATGTTCTTATTCATATTTCCTCTTTTAATTCATAAGTTGGTATGGTATCACAATGAAAGCTCCAATTATCATTGGACTAATAAAATAAAAAAAATTTAACAAGACCATTTTGACTTTTTCTGCTGCTGGGGTTCAAACCTGTACCAGCTTTTTTGTCTTTGATACAACGATTTTTAATTAATAAGTTTCTTTTGCCCGTCAGTTTACAAATGATCCCACAAAATTTCATTCAAATCAGATGAAAACTGTAGTCTCAATGGTATTCACAAGCCAAATTGGATGCGTTTTGACTAAGTCAAGAGCCATACCCAAAAACATTCATAAAAAAATTGACAAATTCGAACTTGTCCAATATCTCATGAATACAAATGATTCCACAAAATTTCATTCAATTCGGATCAAAACTGTAGTCTGTAGGCCTACCGCATTCACAAACTAATTGTGGATGTCCCGACGGACAGGGGTGATTTCATTATAATGTGGCGTATAAAAAAATAATCGCAAAAATTCAGAAAACGTTTGAACTTGCATACACAGTAATTTAATTTACAAGGTGGACATAAGTGTAATGGAACCTTGTTATGTATGTCTGGCTATTTACCACTGGACTGAGTACCACTGGACTGAGTGGCATATATAGACGTTGCCTCCAAAAATTGCCAGTAAAAAGTCTGTGGCGACTAAACCAGTTACTTGAGGATAACACAAATGACATGCTAAATCTCAATAAAATAATGTTGAACTTAGTAAAATCTAATAAAAAAAGTCAAAGCAAAGAAAAAGACTGACACGGTATTACACGGATTGGTTTCGATTTGGTGATTAGTTCTGGAAATACAGATAAGTAAGCTGCTACAAAACCGAAAGTTGGTGGGATAATGCTGGGTCTCAAACCCAGAGTTGTATAATAAAGATCATGAGTGAAATCTTTCGGACTGTCACTTCCTTCTTTATCAAACTCTGCCATTTTTCTAGATGTTTATCAAGTCGTCCTTGAAACCGGAAATAACAACTTCGCCCTTCGTCAAAATCGGACACAGTTCATTAATGTAGTTTGTCAATCGGCAATCCTCGGCAGTTTCCGTAAACCATAAACCAGCGTAACTTTCACGGAGACCGTTTGGTAGTTTGTATGCGATAGCGGCAGTACAGCCCTCGGTAGGAAAACATAATATCTGCAAGAGTACGTGTTAGCTCAAATGTGACGAAGTCGAAAAACAATAATTTCCATTTCAGGGAACAACAACCAGTCAACCAACAAATTATTTATCTTTTAGTTGACCGAGCACCCTAAAAATTACAATACTAAACGCCTGTTCACACCAAAAACGCCACGCGGAACGCGACGTCGAAAAATAACGCGCGTTCAACGCCGTGAAAATAAGATCAATGGATAATCAATAAAACGGTCAGACCAGAGACGCACGTTAAGAAATGACGCGCGTTCAACGTCGCTTTATCGCCTGAAATAACTTCTGTAGTTATTCAGTGCGTTTTCCGCTGCGTCTTTTTTCACTGCGCATGCTCAGTGCAAGTTGGCGCGCCACGTGTTTGAGCCACTGTTCAGAGCCATGCTCCTCAACGCAGCGTTTCCCGCTGTGTGTGTGACCCCTGTCATGAGCGAAAAAACGTGGCGTTTAACGCTGTGTTGAACGCGCGTGTTTGGTGTGAATAGATCTTTTTCACGGAAAATGTTCTGCTCATTATACTTTAAACTCATATTTATTGAACTGGCAATGTGTTAAGTTATTTCCAATCGCTTTACACTGTTGAAATAGATCACACATCTTCTCAGTGTTCTCCCTGTTGGAATGCTGTTTTCTCTTCACAATTCTCATACTGTTCTATCAAACGTTACACTTTCAAGTTAAATACTATTGACTCTATACCTCTCCTCGCTATCACAGGGTTTGCCGTGACACAACCATCATCCCGATCTGACTGATCCCGATCCGACCCCTCCGCACCCTTTTTAGAAAAAAGTACAATGTACTTGCATTATTGACTTAACGTGTTACAATGCACCATCTGAATTATTTCACTATTTTCTTTTTACATGTTTCTTTGTTTTGCGAAGGAGATTAAATTAAGCCTCGAGCTTCTTTCTATATCGTTTTATAATATTGTATTATCTAATGTTATTATGTGAAATAAATATACTGTTTATAAAAAAAAAAATTCTGGATTAACAACAATTATTAGCAGGTATGACCACCATTAGCGTCTATGCGGGCAATACAACGCCGTCTCATAGAAGAAACAAGACTTCACAGAAACGCTTTGGGAATGTTATTACTCATGTATGATTGATATAATTCCTCATGTGAAAAGTTCATAAGCTGTTACCTATGTTTCGTCAAAATGTCTTTTTGGATTTGGAGTTTCGTTTTGCGGTTCGGATCGTTAGTAATTGTTTTTTTTATTGAAGTTATGGTAGGGAAAATATTTAGGAAACTTTACCAACTCGAGACAATTTTTGGAATAAGACGCTTGAAAACGCAAATTTAGGAATTTAAACATCGACATTTAATATGGGAAGAGTCTGAACACGACTATGTAAGCAAGTTAGGCATTTGGACACTGGATGTGCGCCAGTTAGGCATTTGCACACTGCTATGTGCGTGTGTGTACAATTAAGGCATTTGCAATTGCTATATGCGCAAGTTAGGCATTTGCACACTGCTATGTGCGTATATGCGCAATCATCATTTTGTTTAGATTTTCAAATTCAATTCTAAACCTCTTGTATAACTTTTAAATTGCTTTTAAAACTTTTAACCTTTTAAACGTACCTTTAAAAGAAAACATTATCTATGTGCGATAGGTAGGCATTTTCACGATGCTATATTAACATAAAAGGTGTCTGCACGCTGCTATGTGGGCAAGTGAGGCATTTTAACACTGCTATGTGCGCATGTAAAGTGTCTGCACACGGCAATGAGCGCATGTGAGGGCAATTTAGGCATTTATACACTGCTATGTGCGCATGGGAGATATTTTCAAAATGCTATGTGCGCCGTTTGGGCATTTGCAAAATGCTGTCTGTACCTGGGTGGTATCTGCACACTGCTATTCGTGCAAGTTAGGCATTTGCACACTGTTATTCGTGCAAGTTAGGCATTTACACACTGCTTTGTGCTCAAATAAGGCATTGGCACATCGCTATGTGTGCATGTGAGGGGTCTGCACACTGCCATTTGCGTTAGGCATTTGCACACTGCTATAGGCTATGTGCACATGGGACGTCTCTTGACACGACTATGAGCGCATGAGATGTGTCTGCACACGGCTATGAACACATGTTAGGGTTCTGCGCACAGTCATGTGTGCAAATATTTGCACATGGGAGGTTTCTGCACACGGCTATGAGCGCATGTGAGGGGTCTAAATGTTGTGTGTGCACGTTAGGCATTTGTCCAATGATATGTGTGCAAATGTGCACAAAAAATATGTGTATGATGGATAAGATCAAGAAAGTGTTTGAATTTTTGAGAAAAAAAAAGATTCTTGGAGGGGTTTCGATCCAGGGACCCTATAGTGGAGGATCCAGCACGCTAACCGCTTCGCTACCGAGGCTTGAGCGAAGTTTCGCCAAGTTAAGCTGTCTGTGAACCTAATCCCGGAGGGGGGTAAACACCCTTTTTCTAAAGGCAACCACGTTTTAGCACAGAAAACTGTCATAGCTTGATTAAAAATGGTTTGTTAACATATGAAACGAACTAGCTTTTCATGGTGCATCTTTTCAACACAAAATTGGGGCGAAAAAATAAAATAGGAAGCCTATAGGGCCCATCAAACATTTGCACGGTCGGGAAAGGCTTTGAAGGGGATTGGAATTTGTATAAAGCCCATCCTCGATGGTGATATATGCACACAATAATACGTAACATGTGCACAAAAATATGTGTATGATGGATAAGATCAAGAAAGTGTTTGAATTTTTGAGAAAAGAAAAACTTTTCTTTGGAGGGGTCTCGATCCCAGGCCCTTCAGGGAGTGGCGCCAGCACGCTAACCGCTTCGCCAGAGGCTGCTTGAGATAAGCTTTGCTAAGGTAAGCCGTGACTCTAACGCCGGAGGGGGCTAAACGCCCTTTTTTCAAAGCCAGCCACGTTTTAGCACATAAAACTGCCCAAAAAAATGGGTTGTTCTCATATAAAACGAATCAGCGTTTGACTGCGCATTTTTTCCACACAAAATTGGGGGGCAGAAAATTAAGATTGGAAGCTTACAAGGACCCTGAAACATTTTGCCGGTCGGGAAGGGCTTTGAAGGGGGATTAAAATTGGTATAAAGTCCATTTTCGATGGTGATATGTGCCGAAATGTGCCCATTGTTGAGAAAAAATATGTGTATGATGAATAAAATGAAGAAAGTGTTTGAATTTTTGAGAAAAGAAAAAAGTTTCTTTGGAAGGGTCTCGATCCCTTCAGGGTGTTGCGCCATTTCGCTAACCGCTTCGCCACCACGGCTTGAGAGAAGCTTCGCTAAGATAAGCAGTGACTCTAACGCCGGAGGGGAGTAACCGCCCTTTTTTTCAAAGCCAACAACGTTTTAGCACATAAAACTGCCAAATCTTGATACAAGCTCCCAATGTTATTTTTGTGTTGAAAAGATAGGCCATTAAACGCTGGTTCGTTTCATATGCGAACGACCCATTATTGATCAAGCTATGGCATTTTTATGTGCTAAAACGTGGTTGGCTTCAGGCACCCGTAGAGAGGACGGGTTGGAGACCCCACCGATATCAGTCTAATTAAAATCAGACCCTAATTTCGTTCGTTCGTTTTTTTTTTTTAAATCCGGTTTTTTAACCACTACATTTGGGTCTGAGAACGTCGCGCTTTGCCAGCCGTTCAGGTTAACTTTGACCTTACCTTGATAAACATGACCTGATAAACTAGTCTACAGCACTTAGGAATCCTAGAATGCACCTATTGTTCGCGAACAAAATCCCAGCGCAGGAGAGGGCAAAGATCTGATTGGTTAAAACAAAGGTCATTAAGGTTAGGTCAAAGTTAACCTGAACGGCTGGCAAAGCGCGACGTTCTCAGACCCAAATGTAGTGGTTAAAAAACCGGATTAAAAAAAAAAACGAACGAACGAAATTAGGGTCTGATTTTAATTAGACTGCACCGATATCTTTATTTGTTTCAAAAATTCAAACACTTTTTTGATCTTACAAATGTTTTTTTTTGTGCACCACTGACATATTTGGACATATATCACCAACGAGAATTGTCTTTATACAGATTTTAACCCCCTGCGAAGCCCTACCCTACCGGACAAAAGTTTTGAGGGGTCCATCAAGCTTCCAACGATAATTTATCGCCTCAATTTCGTGTTGAAATGATAGGCCATTAAACGCTGGTTCGTTTCATATGCGAACGACCCATTTCTGATCAAGCTATGGCATTTTTATGTGCTAAAACGTGGTTGGCTTCAGAAATATGGTGTTTACCCCCCTCAGGAGTCAGGGTAACGGTTTACTCTAGCGAACCTTCTCTCAAGTCGCGGTGGCGAAGCGGTTAGCGTGCTGGAGCCACACGTATAGAGGCCCGGGTTCGAGACCCCACCGAAACTTTTATTTTTTTATAGAAAAATTCAAACATTTTTTTAATCTTAAAAATGTTTTTTTGTGCACCACTGACATATTTGGATATATATCACCACCGAAAATTGCCTTTATACAGATTTTAACCCCCTGCGAAGCCCTATCCTACCGAACAAATTGTTTGAGGGGCCCTACAAGCTCCTAATGGTAATTTATCGCCTCAACTTTGATTTGAAAAGATAGGTCATTAAACGCTGGTTCGTTTCATATGCGAACGACCCATGTTTGATCAAGCTATGGCATTTTTATGTGCTAAAACGTGGTTGGCTTCAGAAATAGGGTGTTTACCCCCCTCAGGAGTCAGGGTCACGACTTACTATAGCGAACCTTCTCGAAAGTCGCGGTGGCGAAGCGAATAGCGTCATGGAGCCACCCGTAGTGAGGCCCGGGTTCGAGACCCCACCGAAACCTTTATTTTTTTTTTAAATTCAAACATTTTTGTGATCTTACAAATGGTTTTTTGTGCACCACTGACATATTTAAACATATATCACCATCGAAAGTGTAAATTTAATATGTTAAATTGTATTTTGATAATAGGAGTTATCTCCCTTTGCATTGCGTCAGTCACTGTCATGGCGGCATGTGCTTAACAGCTTGTTATTTTATGCGACGAATTTTACTCTGTATCTGTTCGATATAAGATGTCAGCGAAGGGTAAGCAGTCTAAACGGTTACAGGCCATTCAAGAAACCGAAAACAATGATGACAGTGACTCCACTGACAGTCTCGATGAATTGCTCGATCACACTTCATTGAATCCCGACATTCCCAGTACAAGTAGAGCGGGCCACAGTGAAGCCGATGTAAACAACGATTTGCAATCTCTCGAACAGACGCTTCATCAACTCCGATTAGAAAAACGGAAAATAAAACTTAGAAGAGAAATCGAAGCCGAAAGAGAGAGTATCCGCCAGCTACAAGAAGATACACCGGTTGCCACTGCACTTCCAACAAATGGATTTAGACCCACTTTAGGCTTAACGCCAGCAGTCGGCAATAATAATTCTTCCCAGTCTACTGAAATGCCATCAGGTATGTTGAATTCTGCTTCCAAACCTAAATCTAAAGTGAAATTGGTGCATGAATACCTTTGGGAGGACCCATTCATGCATAACAAGGAAGATTTACTTACAGTTAGCCAGACAGGATTCAAATTGAATAAAAGCCTCGAGAAAGAGTTTTACAAAATTACGGTGGAGCAATGGGGCTATGGCAATGCCTGCATTCTTCGAGAAATGATAACCCAAGGTGAGGTTCATTCTCAAGGAATTCAAGACTACCTGGATTATACAATGTGGATAAATAGGCTGTTCACCAGATATGTTAAAGGTAGTGTCCTACTTTTTGATCGCGAATACAGGGAGCTGCAACACAGAGATGGTTTTCGTTGGGGCACTCCCAAATCTCATCTCCAAGAATTTCAACTAATCCCTAAAGCTTTTAAAGAGGCACAGGCTTCATTTTCGTGGGTCGATTTTTCAAAGTCTCAGAAACAGGGACTTTTTTAGCTCAGCAATTTAGTACTGGTTATCACAACTCACCATTGAAATTTTAGCCTTCAAATCCATGTGCATCCATAATTATTAGCATTTGAAAGTTATAATGCCCTACTACACATTAGCGATACTATGCAATATATAGAAAAGTCATCTATAGAAATAGAAGGAGAAATGTCTAATTTAAGATATATTTGAAGGAATTATGCAATTTTCGTACATTTCTAGTGCTTCTGAAGGATACTTAAATATATTCAAGACCCAAATCAACCAAAAAAAAATGAAGACTGGTCCCCTTTAATCCTACCCAGCAACTTATCGGTAGTTCAGCACAAACCAACTCAAAATCGAAGTCTGCCCCTCAGACACGTTATAGAGGGCCTTATACTCCTGACGGTAAGGAAATTTGCCGTAAGTTTAACTCTGGTTCGTGCAATTTCCCACAATGTAAACTCGCCCATTTGTGTTCCACGTGCTTTCAAGACCATAGTTTACTTTTACATCCAAAAAACTAGTTAGTGAGCCAGAGGCAGCGTCCGTAGGCAACTCTGGACTCAATTATAATGCTTGGGAATCACTTTTATCTCCCGACGATTTGGATAGATCTTTCATTCTTAACGGTGTTAAATTTGGTTTTAAAATTATCGATCAGTCGTTGGACGCGGCTTTGACTCCAATTGAACTCGAAAATTACAAATCGTGCAAACAGTTCGGTAATTTAGTAGAAGACCAGTTACTTTCCGAAATTGCTAATGGTCATTACATGGTTACTGATGCAAAACCCTATATAGTTAGTGCGTTAGGGGCTATACCCAAGCCATCTTCTAATAAAATACGATTAATTCACGATGCCAGCCGCCCGACTGGAAATTCTTTAAATGATTTAGTAACCAGTGATTGCTCCTGTACTTACATGGACCTTCGGCATGCCGCTAAATATATTACACCCGGGGCTTATCTAGCAAAGGTTGATTTAAGTTCAGCATATAGATCTGTTAAAATTCACCCAGACAATTACAAGTTTACTGGACTTAAGTGGACATTCTCGGGTGATTTGCAGCCTACTTATCTGATAGATACTCGACTTCCTTTTGGATCTTCCAAAAGCCCTCAGATTTTCCAAACCCTTAGTTCTGCCGTCTGTCGAATAATGCGAGAAAAGTACAACTTTACAGTAATAGCATATCTTGACGATTTTCTGGTTATCGAAAGTTCCTATGAAACTTGTCTTACAGCAACACTCACACTTATAACCTTATTAAGAACTTTGGGCTTTGCCATCAATTATTCGAAATATGTGAGCCCAACTCGTTGTTTAATATACCTAGGCGTGCTGATCGACTCAGAAAAAATGATATTTGCGCTTCCTCGTGATAAGATGGTCGAATTTCAGAGCTTATTGACATACATTGCTGGCAAAAAGAGAGCCAATCGCAAAGAGTTAGAACGCTTTATAGGAAAACTTAATTGGGCTTCTCAAGTTGTGTGTGGTGGCAGAACTTTTTTGCGCCGCCTTATTACCTTAAAGGACAAACTCTCGGAAAGTCACCATAAGGCCTTACTCGACAGCGACTTTATGGCCGACGTACAATGGTGGATCAACTTTATGCAAAATTTTAACGGAACGTGTATTATTCAAGATTCTAAACCTATTAAATCGTTACAAACCGACGCGTGCAACGAAGGCTGTGGTGCGTATTTTAATGGGGATTACTATTATTTAAATTTCTCTTTAGACCTACCCATGTTTAGGTGTGAACATATAAATGTGAAAGAATATTTGGGTATATTCTTGGCAATATGTCGTTGGCGACACCTCTTTCGGAATAAGTGTGTAATTATCCACAGTGATAATAAAAGTGCCGTATCTTGGATTAATAAAGGGTCGTCTCGAAGTCCCCTTGTAATGTTTATGTGCAGAGTATTGTTTTGGATCACAGCTTCGTGGAATATGACCCTGATATGTCGATATCTTCCAGGTGTTTCCAACATAGTAGCCGATACTTGTTCACGGTTACACGATAAGACCAAGCTCAACGATTTATATATCCTTATTCCAACATTAAGCCCTTTCAGCATTCAAGAACTGTGTACCCATATGTCGTATTCCTTTGTACATTCCAGGTGGATTGCTCCCATTGCAGACTATCACTCAGGAACTTTTAAATAAGGCGTGGGCTCAAAGCACACAAAAAACCTATAGTACACATTTAAGGTGTTTCTTGGACTTTTGTAAGCGTTATAATATTACTCCAGTGCCGATCAACACTACTAGTCTTCAGTTATATGTGACATATTTAGTTCAAATCAAGAACTTTAAGTATGCTTCTGTACGCCAATATTTGAATATAATATCACTTTTGCACAAATTAAGTGGTCAGGAAGATCCCATTAAAGATAATTACTTATTGACATTATTATTAACAGGTGTCAAGAGACATATAGGTATTAATCAGACGCCTGTGGGTGCCATCACACCCGATATTTTGATTAAGATTAAGGGTATCTTGAACTTTGATTGTTTAGACGATCATTCCTTTTGGTGTGCCTGTTTAATAGCCTTTTTTGGCTTATTACGCCCTAGTAATTTTACAAACAGAACCCCTTTTGACAAAGACAGGGATTTGCGACGTGTGGACGTCATTTTTTGCTCTTGGGGTTGTTTACTCACCCTCCGTTATTCCAAAACCATTCAATTTCGACAACGACAAATGGAAATCTGTCTCCCAGCCACTGGGAATACATTATGCCCAGTATTAGCCTTGCAGGCGTTATTTGCTATGTCCCCGGATGTTGATCCTTTGGGACCTTTATTAGTTGTTAAAGGCAATGCCTCTTTAAGCTATAATTTCTTTAGTTCTCGATTATCTGCAGCAGTAACAGAGGCGGGTCTAACTGAGCATACTATCACTGGACATTCGTTCAGGCGTGGCGGCGCCACTTGGTTGCATAAATTAGGGGTATCTATAGATACTATCAAAAGTATTGGCTACTGGGCTAGCGATGCAGTTATGCGATACATTGAGCCAAATTTTGCTAGCAAATTGAAAACCATGCAAGACTTTGTAAAGTCTGTTGATCCTCATTAATTTTTAAGGCCTTTGCCATGACCACCCCTTTCACTTTACTTCTCCACAAATCTGGGGTTGGGGTATTTTTTAGTTTCATTATTCATAATACTACATGTATGTTTATTTCTTTGTTCATTTACTTTATTATGTCATGGCGAGTTTGGCCATTAAAACTTTGCCCAACAAAAATGTGTTATTTTTGTACTTTCTATCATTTAACACGACTAGTAGATCAAAGTGTAAATTTAATATGTTAAATTGTATTTTGATAATAGGAGTTATCTCCCTTTGCATTGCGTCAGTCACTGTCATGGCGGCATGTGCTTAACAGCTTGTTTTATGCGCCCACCCACCCACACCGCTTTTTCAATTTTTATGCTTTTCACCTCAGTAGTATTACTATTTGAATTGCTTTTTTGTCTTCACATTACTAGCAAAAACTTTTTATTTTTGTATAGGGGTATTTTTTAGTTTTCATTATTCATAATACTACATGTATGTTTATTTCTTTGTTCATTTACTTTATTATGTCATGGCGAGTTTGGCCATTAAAACTTTGCCCAACAAAAATGTGTTATTTTTGTACTTTCTATCATTTTGCCTTTTAATCGACTAGTAGATCAAAATTGCCTTTATATAGATTTTAACCCCCTACGAAGCCCTACCCTACCGGACAAAATGTTTAAGGGGCCCTACGAGCTCCTAATGTTAATTTATCGCCTCAATTTTGTGTTGAAAGGATAGGTCATTAAACGCTGGTTCGTTTCATATGCGAACGACCCATTTTTTATCAAGCTATGGCATTTTTATGTGCTAAAACAAGGTTGGCTTCAGAAATAGGGTGTTTACCCCCCTCAGGAGTCAGGGTCACGGCTTACTCTAGCGAACCTTCTCTCAAGTCTCTTTTGCGAAGCGGTTAGCGTGCTGGAGCAATCCGTATAGAGGCCCAGGTTCGGGACCCCACCGAAACCTTTATTTTTTAAAAAAAATTCAAACACTTTTGTGATCTAACAAATGGTTTTTTGTGCACCACTGACATATTTGGACATAAATAACCACCGAAAATTGCCTTTATACAGATTTTAACCCCCTACGAAGCCCTACCCTACCGGACAAAATGTTTGAGGGGCCCTACAAGCTCCTAATGTTAATTTATCGCCACAACTTTGTGTTGAAAAGTTAGATCATTAAACGCTGGTTCGTTTCATATGTGAACGACCCATTTTTTTTTTTATCAAGCTATGGCATTTTATGTGCTAAAACGTGGTTGGCTTCAGAAATAGGATGTTTACCCCCTCAGGAGTCAGGGTCACGACTTACTATAGCGAACTTTTTCTCAAGTCGCGGTGGCCAAGCGAATAGCGTGATGGAGCCACCCGTACAGAGGCCCGGGTTCGAGACCCCACCGAAACCTTTATTTTTTTTTTAAAATTCAAACATTTTTATGATCTTACAAATGGTTTTTTGTGCACCACTGACATATTTAAACATATGTCACCACCGAAAATTGCCTTTATACAGATTTTAACCCCCTGCGAAGCCCTATCCTATCGGACAAAATGTTTGAAGGGCTCTACAAGCTCCTAATGTTAATTTATCGCCTCAACTTTGATTTGAAAAGATAGGTCATTAAACGCTGGTTCGTTTCATATGCGAACGACCCATTTTGATCAAGCTATGGCATTTTTATGTGCTAAAACGTGGTTGGCTTCAGAAATAGGGTGTTTACCCCCCTCAAGAGTCAGGGTCACAGCTTACTCTAGCAAACCTGTCTCAAGTCGCGGTGGCGAAGCGGTTAGCGTGCTGGAGCCACATGTATAGAGGCCCGGGTTCGGGAACCCACTGAAACCTTTATTTTTTCAAAATTCAAACACTTTTGTGATTTTACAAATGTTTTTTTGTGCACCACTGACATATTTGAACATATATCACCACCGAAAATTGCCTTTATACAGATTTTAACCCCCTGCGAAGCCCTATCCTATCGGACAAATTGTTTGAGGGGCTCTACAAGCTCCTAATGTTAATTTATCGCCTCAACTTTGATTTGAAAAGATAGGTCATTAAACGCTGGTTCGTTTCATATGCGAACAACCCATGTTTGATCAAGCTATGGCATTTTTATGTGCTAAAACGTGGTTGGCTTCAGAAATAGGGTGTTTACCCCCCTCAGGAGTCAGGGTCACGACTTACTATAGCGAACCTTCTCTCAAGTCGCGGTGGCGAAGCGAACAGCGTGATGGAGCCACCCGTAGAGAGGCCCGGGTTCGAGACCCCACCGAAACCTTTATTTTTTTTTTTTAAATTCAAACATTTTTTTGATCTTACAAATGGTTTTTTGTGCATCACTGGCATATTTAAACATATATCACCATCGAAAATTGCCTTTATACAGATTTTAACCCCCTGCGAATCCCTATCCTATCGGACAAAATGTTTAAGGGGCTCTACAAGCTCCCAATGTTAATCTATCGCCTCAATTTTGTGTTGAAAAGATAGGTCATTAAACGCTGGTTCGTTTCATATGCGAGCGACCCATTTTTGATCAAGCTATGACATTTCTATGTGCTAAGACGTAGTTGGCTTCAGAAATAGGGCGTTTACCCCCCTCAGGAGTCAGGGTCACGGTTTACTCTAGCGAACCTTCTCTCAAGTCGCGGTGGCGAAAAGGTTAGCATGCTGGAGCCACCCTTAGAGAGGCCCCACCGAAACCTTTATTTTTTTTTAAATTCAAACACTTTTTTGTATCTTACAAATGGTTTTTTGCATCATCCCAATGTCATACCTTTCTCATTTACACGGGAAGATGGGTTTTTTGTGTACCACTGACATATTTGGACATAATATATTACCACCGAAAATTGCCTTTATACAGATTTTAACCCCCTTGCGAAGCCTTACCCTACCGGACAAAATGTTTGAGGGGCCCTACAAGCTCCCACTGTTAATTTATCGCCTCAATTTTGTGTTGAAAAGATTGGCCATTAAACGCTGGTTCGTTTCATATGCGAACGACCCATTTTTGATCAGGCTATGACAATTTATGTGCTAAAACGTGGTTGGCTTCAGAAATAGAGCGTTTTCCCCCGCCAGGAGTCAGGGTCACGGCTTTCTCTAGCGCACCTTTTCTCAAGTCGCGGTGGCGAAGCGGTTAGCGTGCTGGAGCCACCCGAAGAGAGGCCCGGGTTCGAGACCTCACCGAAACCTTTTTGTTTTTTTCAAAAATTGAAACACTTTTTTGATCTTACAATTGGTCTTTTGTGCACCACTGACATATTTGGACATATATCAGCCCCGAAAATTGCCTTTATACATATCTTAACCCCCTGCGAAGCCCTACCCTACCGGACAACATGTTTGAAGGGGTCTACAAGCTCCCAATGTTAATTTATCGTCTCATTTTTGTGTTGAAAAGATAGGCCATTAAACGCTGGTTCGTTTCATTTGCGAAAGAACCATTTTTGTTCAAGCTATGGCATTTTTTACCGGTATGATGGATAAGATCAATAAAGTGTTTAAATTTTTGAGAAAAGAAAAACGTTCTTTTGAGCGGTCTCGATCCCAGGCCATTCAGGGTGTGACGCCAGCACGCTTACCGCTTCGCCACCGCAGCTTGAGAGAAGCTTCAATATGGCAAGCCGTGACTCTAACGCCCCTTTGGTAAACGCCCTTTTTTCAAAGCCAACCACGATTTAGCACATAAAACTGCCAAATTTCGATCAAAAATGGGTTGTTCGCATATGAAACGAATCAGCATTTGATGGTGCATCTTTTCCACGCAAAATTGGGGGCAAAAAAAATAAAGATTGGAAGCTTACAGGGGCCCTGATCCCAGGCCCTCCAGGGTGTGACGCCAGCACGCTAACCGCTTCGCCACCGCGGCTTGAGAGAAGTTTCGCTAAGGTAAGCCGTGACTCTAACGCCAACCACGTTTTAGCACATAAAACAGCCTAATCTTGATCAAAAATGGGTTGTTCGCATATGATGGCGTATCTTTTCCACACAAAATTGGAAGAAAAAAAATTAAAATTGGATGCTTACAGGGGCCCTGAAACATTTTGCCGGTGTTGAAAAGATGCGCCATGAAACGCTGATTCGTTGCATATGCGAACAACCCATTTGTGATCAACTGCTTGTACATATCGATGTGAAGTTACTATGTTGCAAATTGCAAGTTCCTATCGTCAACGGTCTCGCTGCTGGAGCATTTTTATTCCAATCTCTAGTGCTGTATTAAATCTTTCGAAATAATACGAAATTTTTCTTTAATCATTTTTTTTTAATCAACTTTCAGTTTCCCTCTTCAAAACCGGGCCAAACTTCAAAGTCGATTTTCTCGAAAGTTTGAAAATGTTTTCCCTTTTCCGTTTTCACCTGAAATAGTCATTGAATATGATAAATTTACATTCTGTACAAAAATTATAGCTCTAGGATCAAAATTGGCAAAATTTGTCATTTTAGTTTGGGTTTCGGTTTTCATCTGATTTGAATGAAATTTGGAGTGATCAGTATAGGTTAATGGCCGAGTGACGTTCAATAACTTCACGAATTTCCATAGCTAGGACCGTATGGTATTATTCTACGACTATTTCAGGCAAAAACAGAAAAAGGAAAAATTTTCAAACTTTCGAGAAAATTGTCTTTGAAGTTTAGCTCGATTTACACTCACATGTTCTTGTCTTTCTGTCTCTCATCTGCTTTAACCCCTTCCCCTCTTCGCCATCTCCCTTTACTGTTTAAATCTGGCCTTTTTTCCGATCCAATTTATGTCATATAATCGTTAAATTTGATAAGTCAATTTTATGCATAAATAGATATTGTTTATATCAAAGTAGTTAATACCCAATTTAAGCTACCTGGGTGTTATGTTTAATTACTTTTTCCTAACAAACACATAAACAAACCACTGGCCTGTAGTTAAAGGGCACAAAGGGTGGAGGGGAGAATTTGTGCAATACCCCCTCCCAAAATATTGAAACTGCCAAAAAAAAAAAAAAAAAAAATCACACTGTAACTAATAGTAAGATAGCTTGCCAGGCAAGGTAATATACGTTCACTGGCAGCTTTGTTTAAAAAAGAACATTTGGCAGAAAACAGCAACCATCACGACCATGAAATATTCAACCTGTTTTAGGCCAACATTTCGTTCAGAACAGCTAAAAATCGAACGCGTTTTAAAGAACGAGGGCAATAATTCATATTAAATATTTTTCTATTCTTTTGATTTTAGATAGGGTTCATCCTTGGGTGATAATAAACACTTTCAGCAAGTTTCGTTAAAATTCGTAAAGAATTGTTGAGTGTTAACGAGCAATTTTATTGTGGACAGACGGACGGACCGACGGACATGGGTGACGGCAATATACCCCCCACATTTCATGTTGATTTATAAAAATCACTATATAATAATATATATAAAATCTTTAATTATCTACATTTTCTAAGCGGGCTCCCTCAGATCCTTAACAAAAAATCTTTAACCTTAAATTGGCTGGAAAATTTCAGGAAATCGCGTTCCTAGGCATCTCATTCTCTTAATTGTGTAAGCCAGATCACTCTGACCGTAAAGAAATAAACTGGAACTTAAAATTCGCTTGGAAATGTCAGGCAATTACGTTTCCAGGCGTCTTATTATCAAAATTGTTTGTGGTGGTCCAATAGCCCCTAGTCAAATTACCGTCAAATATATAAATGTCAGAAAATCGCGTTTCAGTGAGTCAAATTCTAAAAATGTTCTTAAAGGGATTTTAAAGAAGTTTTCTAAACTTTGTATTTGTATCTGGGATACTGATTCTCTCTGAATGATAACCATTTTGATAAAATATCTACGTACGGTCATTTTAATTCGAAAAGTACTGAAATTGCAATCTTTAATATACATAGTCGTTTTATCGAAGAATGTACGAAGACTCTTAGAAGCTACATTAGAATAGCAAGTCATGGAGACCCCACAAAAAATCCATTTATGTTGCGTGCTATCATTGATATGCTAGGATAGGATTTATGGCATATACGGTTATACGGCTGCATATTATAATAAAATAGTACAATGAAATACAAATAAGTAAAAAACGTTTTGGAAAATTAAAGAACACCAATACAATATTATAAACATAGTATTAGAGTAAATTAAGTATGAAACGAGATGAAACCTAAAATAACATCAATACAAGAATAAGTTGACTGCTTGTAGGACATACAAGTAGGAAATTATGTTGATCTTAACCTGATGGAGACATGTTTGTAACGACCTCTCTCCCAGTTTCAAAATGATGGACACCAAGTTTGATAGTTTAAAAGTTGTATAATATAGGTTGTTAGATAAACTGCAATTTCTGCACTTTTTGCGCTAAAATGACTTGACTTTGATGTATTTTAAAGACTTTTAGACTCAGAACCTGAAATTTTTAAACTCTTCTAATCTGAAATAATGTTTCCTCAAAACTTAAAATCCATAAATACAAAGTCAAAAACACGACTCGTTTAGTCAAACTATGACTTACATAGAAAACACATATACGGTATGGGTGTAATTCAAGCGATTGTGCGATTTTGGGGAAGTTCCAGTAAATCTGACATAAATTCAAGGCCTAAATCGATTCTTGATCAGACAGAAAAAAGAACATTAACACTATTTCAAAAAAAATAATTTTTATCATGTTCGATCCCATTTTTGGCATTGGCCACTTTGGATTTTCACCTATTCGCTTCGTGCCTTTAGAGGGAAGGTCTGTCTTTTCATGAACAAAAAGATTTTTCATAAGGTTTAATAATTTGCCCCACCTGCAGATATATTTCATTGTTATTGTACAGGGTAAGCGTGATAAGCTTTATTAATATACATATACAAATATACAATTTAACAATAAAATATGCAAGGTGTGCTGTCTATTCTAAGTAAATACTGTATACTTATGTATACAATATTCATATTTTAAATACCTTACACTAATGACAACAGTTATATAATATGAATTCCAATTCTGATATCATGTAGTTAAAACCAAACGAAATCGACTTTGACATCCAGTACCCTACGACACAGGTCCGAAATTTACAAATGTTGAAAGTATAAATTAAACCAAAAAAGCAGGGACAATCTAGTAAAGAAAACTCAAGAAGAGGCAGGCGGCAGGATGACCATATTATGATTATACCTGTCATGACATGTCGACTATATTTGAAATAATTAATAGGTTTATATTTTTATACAAAGTGCAATATATATTATACAAATCTACTATATAATATGATCGACCAACGCATATATTATTAGTCTGTTTCGGTCGTATCTATATAGAATTATTTACAATGGTTTCAAATACAAAAATAGAAGATACATAATGTATATAACCAAACAGGTATAGGGTACTGGGCCCAAAGTCTAGTCATCCGTATAAAATATAAATATAATCTTTAAGTGACATTTAGAAGTAGAATATGTAATTTTTAAATTGTGGTAATAAATTTACAGATGTAGCAAAGAAGAGTAGGCCTATATATAGTTATCATAAATAGAAGTCTTCAACTCGTTCGAACAAGGAATTAAATTATAATTAATATTGAATATAATATCTGCATTTCTATAATCTAAAGCGAAGTTTGAATTACGAAATAAAAGTTAAATAAAAAAAAAAGAGATTGAGTGATTGTAAAATGTATTGAGATTTATTGTTGTTTACAAATTGTATATGCGCTGAAAATGGAAATGCACACGAGGACGACGGGGGAAACACGTCGAAACGTTGCATAAAACTTTAACCAGTGATTGTTGTTCCATAAAACTGTGTCTATATATTGTGCTTACTATTGCTAAATGACATTTAAAGACTTTATTCAATATACAAATATGTTCAATTTCTTTGTTTAATTATGTATTGTAGTGTAATTAAAAATTTCTTAAATTCATAACAATAACAAGAAGGGGTGCCATATTCTTAATATAATTAAAGGTAATGTTCATACTTATACCGATTATATTGTATGTAATAAGTATGTTAAAACTAGAAGTTCGGTAACAGTCACAGATTATGTAGTGGCGCAATTTGACTGGAGGCCTTAATATATATAGTATCTAAATGTTGTCCCCACGAGTTGAAAGTTTTTATTTAATTTGTGGATTACACATCATAGGATTGTATAAAGACTTCCTAAAAATGTTTACATTTATGATTTGAGGATTTGCCCTTTTTCGGAACCGGATTCTCAATTAATGAACTTTGATCAAAGGGCGAGACTTAAGATATATGCCTATATCCGCAATATATAGCTGTACTAATTAAATATTTTTACGTCAGCTGATTCGGTTACTGTAAGTGACTCTATTAATATTTATTAAGGATCTAAATCATCCGTGTCGGAACCTATATATAGCTTACTTCAACTCACACCTTCATTACAAATCTTGTAGTGTAGTAATTGTCTGAAACTTTGAGAAGTTAAAAGTTTTATTTACCAAGAATTTAATTTATTTCAACTTACTTACGAGACGAAGCAAGTAAAACAGGTCAAGCGTGTTTTAAATTAATTTTACTTAAAAGTGGAATTAATTCAACCATTCTAAAAAAGGGAAAAAAATTTTCTTCAAGAAAGGGTGATTCAAAATGACCACCAATCAATTTAAGGACAAAGAAAGTTTAATGAAATATGTGCGTGACAATATTATAGGCAATGACCATGTGTTTAAAAGTCCTTATGGTCTACGTAAAGGTATGTACCCATTTTTATATACGTTATATAGTTCGTTAACAACAAAATCTAAATTTTCAGAATTATAACATAAGTTTACTATCCTATCATTTTTATTTTTGTCATTCTATAAAAGAATTTTTATCATCCGCATCATTTCAGTGCTATTCATTTTTCCATTTTTTGTTACTTAATTACGATGTGTGTTTTCCGTTCTCAGTTTTCCAAGAACGAAAATGATATTTTTATCATAATTCAATAAACAAAAATATAAAATAAATAAAACATTTGGTAAACTTACATCAAAATTTAATAAGATTACCTGACAAAATTTTTTTTAAAAAAGAATAGAAAAGATTTTAAATAGAGAACATTTTTTCAAAAGAATTGAATAAACGAACCACGAACAATAAATAACACTGTGTTTTAAATTAGATGGTGATAGGTAAAAAGGTTGCTTTCAGGGGTGGATTTAGGCGGGTGCGTGGCGGGCGTGCCCCCCCCCCCTAAAATTTGCAAAACATGGGTTGTCCGCACCATTTGACCACAAACACTTCGTTTGGCAAGATATCTATCTACATTGCATCCACTCTAGAAGAATATTTCAATAACTTTGATTATTTTAACCTCAAATAATTTTTCGACTCGCTCCGCTCGGCGAAATTTTATTCTGTAAGTATTTGAAAGTAAAAAATACAACTCGTCCTTTAGTCAGACTATGCTTTACATAGAAAATACATCTAGAAATATTAAAAATATTAAAACAGAACCTGAAACATGTTGTTACTCAGAGTTTCACGTAGAAAATACATCTAAATAAATTAACACTTGTACACATTTTAATGTTTAGTTAGAGGTATATTTAAAGGTGATTGGCCATTTTCGTGCAATTCTTTTGTAATTTTGTAACATTCTTTTAAAAGTCACAATGGTCGTAAACAAAGTGAAATGACAGAAGAGAAAATACATCCTACTTGACAAGAGTAAAACTTTTTTGATTAGTGTAAAAAACATAAATCTGTCATCTTTTGAGAAACAACATATATATATTTGTTTCAGTGTCGGTAAATTAGGACAAACGTTGCCTAAAACTTTAATCAGTGATTGTTGTTCCATAAAGCTGTGTCTATTTTTTGTGCTTACTATTGCTAAATGACATTTAAAGACATATATGTGTTTCAGTGTTGGCAAATTAGGACATGCATGCAAAAAAAATCTTAATCTAAGTAATCTTCATCTTGAACAGGATGAATTGAATTGAAGTAAACAGAATGTAATAAACATTGCTTCCACAAGAAATTATGTGAAGCAATCAATGGTTTTGACCATTTAAAGCCATTCCTGCAATTCTCAACCTGACTTCTGTAGTCCTTGCAATTTCGCTAAACGTTTTCAAACATCACCATCGCAAAAGCTTCTTAAGGCCTTTGCCTTATAGACAAAATGCATAGTTTAAGATTAGATTTCATTGGATAAGAATGTTTCAAATTGATACTATCAAAACGCATAAAAAGTTAAAAAAAAAAAATCTCATTAACGTTTTTCTGACTGAATAATAACATCATGGGGGAGTGAAGAGAGTCAGAGTTGGTTCTGTAGTTTCTTTTATTTTTTTCAGTGTTGTATTTAGATTACATAGCATCCGGACGGTAAGTTGCTTGTCTTTTCCTTCGACTACTATTTTATGGCACTCTAACTATTATAGTTGATTGCTTTATAACAACGCTATAAACAAATACACAGAAGAGGACGTTGTGAAAATGTTGAATTTTTTATAGGTATCATTTCTTCTTAATCAAGGTTCATATGCACCCCTAGATGAGTTGTTTAGCTTGTACAGATTTTTATTCTGGCTACTTTTATACGATAAACTAACTGTGTTTCTATATAAAGACCAACTTGTGACTACTTTTATACGATAAACTTACTGTGTTTCTATATATAGACCAACTTGTGACTACTTTTATAAGATACACTTACTGTGTTTCTATATATAGACCAACTTGTGACTACTTTTATAAGATACACTTACTGTGTTTCTATATATAGACCAACTTGTGACTACTTTTATAAGATACACTTACTGTGTTTCTATATATAGACCAACTTGTAGCTACTTTTATAAGATTCACTTACTGTGTTTCTATATATAGACCAACTTGTGACTACTTTTATACGATAAACTTACTGTCTGTCTATATGTAGACCAACTCGTAGCTACTTTTATACGATAAATTTACTGTGTTTCTATATATAGACCAACTTGTGACTACTTTTATACGATAAACTTACTGTCTGTCTATATGTAGACCAGCTTGTGACTACTTTTATACGATAAACTTACTGTCTGTCTATATGTAGACCAACTTGTAGCTACTTTTATACGATAAACTTACTGTGTTTCTATATATAGACCAACTTGTGACTACTTTTATACGATAAACTTACTGTCTGTCTATATGTAGACCAACTTGTGACTACTTTTATACGATAAACTTACTGTCTGTCTATATGTAGACCAACTTGTGACTACTTTTATACGATAAACTTACTGTGTTGCTATAATATGTAGACCAACTTGTGACTACTTTTATACGATAAACTTACTGTCTGTCTATATGTAGACCAACTTTCCACTGCTCCTTTCAATTTCAGTGGTTTGAAATTCATAGAAGATTACATTCAAAAGCAAGTATTACCAGAATATGCCAACACACACACAACCACCAGTGTAACGTCATTACAGACGTCTTTATTCAGACAGCAGGCGAGGTAACAATATTGATTGTATCCATTGGGCGTTAATTTAAAAAATAAAAATTTAATAACAAAAATTTATCAAAATTTAGCAATTTATATAACAAAACGTTGTTTTTTTTAGGGGCAACACAATATTCTATGTGATCCACTGAAAAAAATCAACGAAAAATACACTTACTTCAAAAGTATAAATCGGTTATATTCAAATTTTTAAGCGTTACGGTTTAAGCACAAGGTTTGGTGACTAAATATTTTATTTCCATATTTCAGAGATATTATAAGAACATGTTGTAATGCTAATGAGAGTGATAGTGTTATATTTGTTGGCAGTGGCTGTACCGGTGCTATTGATAAGATACTTCATTCTTTAGATTTATCCAGACCACCAGTAAGTTTGAGACTACTTTATATTATATAATCTTTATGTCACAATTTACACAATAAACTTAACTAATAGTTATAATGACATTTATTGTAAACATAGTATTGTTCAACCGTAACCAACAATTGCTTGTAAATTGAAAAAAGAGGTGGGTTACAATTTTCTGAAAAATGGAAAAAATAATAACAAATACAACCTAGATCCATAGTCTATGCATGTTTCTGAATCAGTACGTAACAGTTCTGAATTCATTTAAAAACTTTTTTTAAAAGGGTCTGTATTGATATTATCTTTAGACGCAGATAAGACTGACATGGATGTTAAGATTCGAGCTATCAACCTGTGACGACGTACAGTTAATTGAATTCGAGTATATTATACACAAAGTACAATATTTTCAAATTCTAAAATGCGGAATTATTTTTTAAATACAATGTGTCATATATCATTGGAAAGCGTAGATCGAGCACAGTAAGAATCAGAAATAATTCGTGTCGTATGGAAATTAGGTCACTGAACCGAGCTCTTTAAAGTTTTAAATTATAAATGTCAGACGAATATAAAACCGGAAGTAAACAATGGGCATCTAAAATGAGTATGCCACTGAATAGATCTCATCAAGGGCAACAGCTTTTGAGCAGGTCACAAGGTCACCCTAGGTCAAGGTCACGGGATATGAGTCTATTTTTATATTTTGTTAGCAATCGATTGAAGATTTCATAATCATCACATTTATACAAATCAGATGATGCCCCGATTCTGAATTTTGATTTCAAGAAAAATCGGACATTTCAAGATGAAGGTCTATATGAAACATCTTGGACAGATTTTATCATGACATATTTCTCAATGATTATTAGCATCACATTGCAGAAATAGTTTTTGGAATATCTTCATATTCTGGAAGATAAAAAATTTATTTGGTGAATGACGTCAAAACCGGAGGTTGAAAAAATCATTTAGTTCGCGATCAAAATGTCTGTGCATGTGTTTTCAGTTTGATCAGAATAAAATAGCAAAATTAAAAAAAAAATGGTTTCATAATTATGTTATTTCCGGTGATGTAAAAATGCGTCATTTTACATTCATCCACTAACGAGCACATATTTATCGTGGGAAATTCAGATTATGTGTGACATGAGCAGATTTGGCTGGGGATCATGACCAGAATTCGATAAATAAAAAAGTCATTATGAAAACAAAGCAGTGCGTTCGTACTTTGTTTTCTCGATTCTCGAAACGAAATGCTTTGTTTTCATACTGAAAATAGGTTTAAAGGTGGGTTTCATTATTATTTTCATTTATGAAAAAAAAAATACTTATACGCAATGAATAGAAAGTAGCAGGGGCGGATCCAGCATCAAAGTTTGGGGAGGGCCATGTGCAGGGGCTGATCCAGGATTCTCGAAAGGGGGGGGGGGGGGGGGGGTGTTTAAGCAAAGATTTGCCGAGCGCAGCGTGGCAAAAAAAATTTTGACCTTTTTTTTTGGCTTAAAAACATAGGATTTTCCCCCGCCCCCCCCCCCCCCCCTGGATCCGCGCCTGGAAAGTAGAGATGTAGATGTTGTAATGACTTGAACAAATTATAAAGCTTATATTTAACGCGGTAAAAAGAGAATTAGGCTATCGGCCGATCAGGAAAGCTCAATAAGTCCTCATTTGTTTTTATCTAGGCTTTACATACATTGATATTTATGATTGGTTAAAACTTTTAAATATATTTATAATGATATGATAAAAATATAAGGATAATAATTAGAAACTCATCTCAGACAGTTTTCACAGTTTGCTTTGCTAACTAAAATATAAAGAAACCAATCTTTAAGTATTCTCTCAA
The DNA here is from genome assembly GCA_029955415.1 of Lottia scabra. Classification (NCBI taxonomy): domain Eukaryota; kingdom Metazoa; phylum Mollusca; class Gastropoda; family Lottiidae; genus Lottia; species Lottia scabra. Next base: position 10,816,162 of record JARJEI010000005.1, on the reverse strand, counting down.
CTTAAAATTTAGATTTATATAACGTTAAAAAGCGACGGTTAATTTTTGTGATGATTTACTACCAAAGCTAGATGAAATTGTAAGGAAAGGGAATTAAAAGATCTCATGCCATTTCTATATAATATTGTGACCTTCCGTAACAGCTTTCGATTGACCCTTCATAAAATACCCTATACACTTTGAATAAGGTTCACAATTGGCTAATATTAAAAATTCTGGATTACATACAAGAAATTGACAATCTTTCAATCATCACTATTTTACTTGCTTCTCTATTAAATGGTTTTCATACTAGATAATATCATTATTATTGACACCATAGACCGAGTCAAAATCGGTCGAGTGTTTAGTCACGTTATCTAAATTAATATTTAAACTCAAATGTCTTAAAATTATTCATCTATCTTTATCTCACATATACGGCTACTGAATAATGAATTTGTTTTTCTTGGAGCAGGTTAGAAAGAACGAGTGGGAGAGTTGTGGAGCGTGTCAAATGTCAATGATTCCGGTCGAAATTGCCTACTGGCTATTAAAATTATTTATTTAGACCTATGATTTTGATATTGTTACATACTTCACTAATTGTGAGATAAAATGATCGCCGAAGTGGCAATAAAAGTGGCCACAAAGAAGTTTGTTAAATATTTAACAATATAGCGTATGTTGTTTATTACATTAACATTTTCATGACACGCATCACATACTTACATGTAATTATGTCCTGAATTGGTGTGTACTATTATTTTTTAAAGGGGTTATAAAGAGATCTCCGACAACAAAATTACATATTGTAACCGAGTCTTGCACTTATACATGTATGTCAATATCGCGAAACTGTTAATAGTTTTAGTCATAGGCGTACGGGCGTTAGTTGAGCGGGGGACGGGGGGTGGGGGGGGGGGGGTTGTAAAAACAATTTGCCCGACAACGAAATATATATGCCCGACAAGTCAACCCCCACCCCAACCCCTAATTCCAAAAACTGCTCGCCATCTGTCTGATCACATCATTTCCGAACGATTTTATTTTTTTAAATTTCCTTCATGGAAATCACTTGGGGACACTAGCACCCGCCCCCCCCCCCCCCTTGCACCCCAACCCGTACGCCTATGGTTTGAGTACATGGTAAAATAAAGTCTATCAGTGTTTTCAACACTCATAAAAAGTTTTGAAAATCTCTTTACAATCCCTTTGTTACTTAAAAAAAAATGTAGGCCTATGGTTCAATGGGTAAATAGGTTCATTTCGTTAAAATGATATTAAATGTAGTTAATATTAGATTTTATATATTCCGATGAATTAGATATTAAATGGGAAAATTGGCCTTGATTTTATTATGTTATTATAGCCTTCAAAAGTACTACATGTATTACAGAATGACTATCGGATTATCCCTTCAAAAATACCCCGAGCTAAATAAACATTTGAATTTAAGATCAGATCAAATTAGTTTATTGATATTTTCCAGATCGTGTTCATGTGTCCCTATGCACATCATTCGTTATTTTTACCCTGGGGTGAAGCTGGGGCTAAGGTACGTCTTATTTTATATACATGTATAATGTGATGTTTTTATTAGGGTCAATAGTCGCACATATTGCATGAGACATTTTGGATTTAGCCATGTAGTTGGAATACACACATCCATTGTAATTTTTTGTTATCACAAAATTTTACCTCACATTTACATATTATAGCCTGGAAAATGTCTAAATAACAGCATATTTTACATTCCTACCTACATTAATACCTATTTTGTTGGGGGTTATTTTCTGGACCACTCCATATAATATATAAGTCCTGTCATTTTATGGAAGAAAAGTTTAGACCCTAAATATTTATAGGCCTATATATATCTTCATATATCTTCATATAGGTTATCAGAATACCACATGATAAAAACGGACTGGTAGATAAAACATTCCTGGAAATTAATTTAAAGGTATGATTTCATAGATCCTTTTTGTCCTTTCAATTAATATATTTTATGCACGAAAAAAAGATTGGCGACTATAATTCCTATGACCAGTTGTACATTAATATGTAACCCACTTTCATTTTAATTGTAACAATAGAAACATATATTTTTTTTTCTTCAGAAACATGCTGGATCAGGTCGTCAGTTGATTGGTTGCTTCACAGCGGCATCTAATGTTACTGGAATAATCTCAGATATTGATAACATAACATTTCTATTACACAAATATGGCGCTCTGGCTTTCTGGGATTATGCTACTGCAGCACCCTATGTTCAAATTGATTGCAATCCTCAAGTTGACGAGTAAGTTGTGTTTTAATTCACTTTTAAATTTCATTGAAGAATTGACTGACATGATTGGTTAAACCATGAGAATAATTGGGTGCTAGTACTCCTAAACAATATACAATCTTGATGAACATGGAGCATAAACCAGGTCCGTCCGTCCACAATTGCTTGTAAACACTCCACAAAGCACAATTCTTGAAGACGTGTTTATCAGTGGTTATCTTTTAGTCAAATTCTATTTCAAACAAAGCTACCAGATGGCGCATGTTATCTTTCCCGGAAAGCCGTCTTTCTTTGTAGCCTTTTGGTATTATAATCATTTTAATTATTTCAATATTTTGAAGCTTATTTAACTTTTTAGAGGTTTCGGAATGAACGTTAACATTCTATGGTCGCTGCTATACTGTTTCATTTTTTAAAATTTTTAATGTTATTCAATTTGTTAAGCCAATATCATAATGTGATATTTTCTTTCCACTGTAGGTATTCAGATAAATATTTGTATAAAGATGCAGTATTTATATCACCACACAAATTCCTTGGTGGAGTATCAACCCCTGGTGTTCTTATAGCTAAACGAAAACTTTTCAAAAGTGAGAAACCAGTAATATGTGGTGGTGGAACTGTTGTCTATGTAAGTTATCCTGGATTTTTTTCAAAAACCTTGAAGCGGCATGTTCATCATAATTATGTTCAGACAATCATTCAATCAAACTGATTTTTTTTTAGCTGAGCTGATCAATAATATAGTCTACAGATCTACGTTTGAGCCTTCAATCCATTATCATCATTATCACAAGAGTTTTTAAAAGTGGAAAATTCACTCGTTGTTTTGTGAGACTACAACTTCTTTAGAAAACGCGTAATGAGAAATAATATTGAAATCTCTTGTATGAGGTATATTTGAAGGAAACTCTTGATTCTTGAACAGTTCTATGAAATTTCTAGTTTTGGGTATACATATAGCATGTATTTCAAAGAATTTTTTTTTATTTACGTGCAGTTCTAGTACTGCTATAGACTTATTTATAAATATTCAAAGCTTAAATTAACCCTCGAAAATGCCGACTGTTTCCCGTAAAAGTACAATTGTATTATTATTTTAGGTAACCCAGAGTAGTCGTGTATATCATACAGATCCTGAAGTTAGAGAAGAAGGTGGTACTCCTGCTATAGTTGAGTCTATTAGAGCTGGGCTCACATTTCAACTGAAGGAAGCCATTACATCACAATATATCATATCTCGAGAAAATGATTTATTCAGGTAAAAAAAATGTTATAAAACCCTTCCAAGTAATTATGATAAATGTTTTTTCAAGTTTCATACTTTGTTTATCAACTTTGTTTACTTTCCTTATTTAGTTATCTTTAAACTGTTGTTTAATTACAGAAAAGCCATGCCAGTGTTTAAAGCTTGTAAAAATTTGGTTATTCTGGGGAATACAGAAGCAGAAAGATTACCAGTATTCTCATTTCTTATATACCATCCACAAACTGGTCGATTTCTACACCATAATTTTATAAGTACTATATTGAATGATGTGTTTGGTATTCAAAATAGAGGAGGGTGTGCATGTGCCGGACCTTACGCTATAGTAAGTTACCTCAAATTTTACACAATATTCAATATACAGTATTCAATATACAACCCCAAATTTACACTTGTAGTCTATGAACTAGCTCATATTTTTGTCGATTAACCAGCTCATATTGTACAAATGTGGTCGATGTACTAGCTCAAATTTTACAAATGTAGACAATTTACTAGCTCAAATGTTACACATGTAGTCGACGAACTAGCCCCAATTTTACAAATGTAGACATACAACTAGCTAAAACTTTACAAATGCAGACAATTAACTAGCTACAATTTTACAAATATAGACAATTAAATAGCTCAAATTGAACACAAATCTATACTTCACTAGCTCATATTTTACATAAAAATATGGCAAATTTTACCGGTAATTGTTATCATGTTGGTTTTATCTGGATAAGTTCTTCTGTATGAATATGAAAACACAAATAAATCAATCGATCTCGTGTGTTAAATCATAAACATTCATTGATGATCAGTATGTAGGTAAAATATCTGTAGGTAAAATATCTATAGATTCTAGAGCATTGGTTCCCACTCGGCCACCGTAAGTAACAATAAGAGCCAACAGGAAATTCATAGGATATTATTAAGTAGTCACTATTACAGTTGTTGGTGATTGACGTATTTATTTATTGTCAAATATAAGATGTTATAATTATGTCAATTATAAGGGAAATAAACTAAAATAAGGTTAATAGTATATAACACTACCTAAAATTGTCTAAGAGGCTTTTCAGGTACCCCTTGCCCTTGTGGTGTTCGTTGGTACGCCTAAGGTACCCCTGGTTGGGAAACGAGGGTAAAGTGTCTAAGGGATCTCGTTTAGAAGATTTTGAGATTTAGACGCTCATAAGCACAAATTTCCTTGCGAATTTAAGGTTCAAGATTATTTAATGGGTCTGAGGTACTATGTTAAATTTGGAGAATTAGACTATACCTTTATTGCTACATAAAACGCTTATCGTAAATCTGGACACGCGATTCAGAGAAAATTAAGAGAATTTGATAACCTGAAATGCGATTTCCTGATGAATTTAAGGTTTATTTGTACAAGGACTGCAGGACTATAACACAGGAAAATCTTTAGAATTATATATGCCTGGAAACGCAAATTCCTGTCATTCCTTGCCGACTTCAAGGCTTAGGATTATTTTCTAATAGCAAAGACTCCCCAGTAAAATGAATTAATGTATTTAAAAAATACAAATTGACAATTTTTTTTAGGGGAGGAGGCAAGATCAAAGCCCGAAATCAGCTTCGGATGTCCGCGCAATAGTGAGCTAAGAGTGACTGCAATGACCACGACCGGAAGCACTTTTTTAATGTATAAGATGATATGATGATCGCAAGTAACAATAATGGATCGTGTTCAAAACGTTTGTACCCTTAACATGACTGATCTCACGATGCCATAAAGATCTGATAGCAGATAGGATCACCAGACCACGATTTGAATCCGGTTGCTTATCATGATAGATATTCAGTATCACTATTTTGCAGCACGATTGAAATCGAGGTCTTAATGTTTCTTAAAGGGACTATCTGACTATTTTCATGAACAAAAGAGATTTCTGAAATATGAAATTGATCTATGTAGTCTATTTACCTGACCATCCTGATTTTTTAAGGTTCATTACCAAAACGGAGTGTGCTTATTGATAAATACTAAAAACCAGATCAGAATAATTAGGAGACATTTTTCGGTTTATTAATCTTTACGCCGTACATCAAATATAAAAATAATTCTAATACGTTCAAAAATCAGCGGCACTCACAAATAATCTAAGGTACACATTTCTTTAGATTTTGGTCTATAACTTTTGAAAATTAAAACAAAAAGTTTTCTAACCTCAAAATATCATACATTCCCTTTAAGTTGAGAAATATCTGAACATTAATAATAAACATTACGCACACCAGCAGCTTGATAAAGAGGTAAGAACTCCAAAAACGAACGCGATATCAGAGTTTTATGAACGCGATATCAGAGTTTTATGAACGCGATATCAGAGTTTTGTGCGATAAAAATCAATAGTGCACATCTTCATAATGATATTGACACACATTCAAAAGATCAAATGAATCCATGGAGAGTTGTAGAAAACGAACGCGATATCAGAGTTTTATGAACACAATTACAGAGTTTTACCTGATATCTCGGAAGAAAATCATCGAATCATCACCAAATTCAATAGTGCACATCTTCATGATAATATTGACACACATACGAAATATCAAAAAGATCCATAAAGAATTGTAGTCTGTAGAGTGAGCACGAGCAAAAAAACGAACACGATATCAGAGTTTTACGGGATATCTCGGAAGAGATTCAACGAATCATCACCAAATTCAATAGTGCACATCTTCATAATGATATTGACACACAAACAAAATATCAAAAGGATCCATGAAGAATTGTAGTCTGTAGAGTGAGCACGAGCAAAAAAACGAACACGATATCAGAGTTTTACGGCATATCTTGGAAGAGATTCAACGAATCATCACCAAATTCAATAGTGCACATCTTCATAATGATATTGACACACATACAAAATATCAAAAGGATCCATGAAGAATTGTAGCCTGTAGAGTGAGCGCGAGCAAAAAAACGAACGCGATATCTGAGTTTTATGAACTCAATTTCAGAGTTTTATACGATATCTCGGAAGAAAATAATCGAATCATCACCAAATTCAATAGTGCACATCTTCATAATGATATTGACACACATACAAAATATCAAAAGGATCCATGAAGAATTGTAGCCTGTAGAGTGAGCACGAGCAAAAAAACGAAAGAGATATCAGAGTTCTACGCGATATCTCGGAAGAAAATCATCGAATCATCACCAAATTCAATAGTGCACATCTTCATAATGCTATAGACACACATACAAAATATCAAAAGGATCCATGAAGAATTGTAGCCTGTAGAGTGAGCACGTGTGGGCGTATAAAAATGTTTCAAATATGTGATTAAAAAACTGGCGTCACCTAGTGTAAAGCGATTCACCAGGCATAGACATATTAGTAACATTGTGGTAATGATATATAAAAATATAGTGATTTTAATTTGGAAACTATACATGAATGGTTTTCTTAGGCCTACATTATTGTAGAGTTCACTCGACCACAGTAAGTAACAATAAGAGCCAACATCAAAGTCATAGGATATTATTTTGTAGCCACACCACAGATGTTGGTGATTGACGTATGTATTTATTGTTAAATATAAGATGTTATAATTATGTCAATTCTAAGGGGTGAAATAAACTATAATGTAGATTGATTAATAGTATATAACACTACTTTTTAAAATTGTCTAAGAGGCTTCTTAGGTACCCCCATTCTGATCAACAGAGAAATTCTACCTATCGGAGATATTACTCTGACCTATTGACCAACCATGTTTTAAATAGTTCACGCGTAGAAATTTTTCTCTCGGAGACCAGAAATGAGACGAAACGACTTCATGTAAACAAACCAAATGTCCCAAGATGGATTCCACACCACTCAAATCAATTTATACAAACACATATGAAGAGAATGTATTTTATTTGATCCATACTAAGTGAAAAAGAATAAAAATTTAAGCAGACTAATGTTAATGAGTTCGAAACAACTCATAATGGTGCGAAATGTCTTTAATCGTCTTTCCGGTTTCTAGTCTCGTAACTCAAACACGCCTACGCTATTAAAAAGAGTTCTGTACTGCAACTTCTTCAGTAAATACACACTGTTGAAATTATAGACGTTTTAATATTAAATTTGATGCATACTTTATCGTTCAACGAATATCGTTGGCGTCATGGTCATGGCTGGTGATTAGGTTCGTGTCCATTCCGATCAACAGAGAAATTCTACCTATCGGAGATATTACTTTGACCTATTGACCAACCATGTTTTAAACAGTTCACGCGTAGACATTTTTCCAAACGGTCTCCGTGAAAGTTACGCTGGCGCTCTGCAACATATCACGGTAATGAACGGCGGCCATTTGACCGGACTACATCAATGTTATCACGTAATCTCGTGATTCTGGTAGTTCAAACATCAGAGACGGGTCATTCGAGGCTACAAGTATTTGTAAACAAATAACACGAAAACAAACAGATATGTATTTAAAATGATGATAAAATGCTTAAATGGTGAACAGATAGTCACTACGTATCATTAAATGCACGAGCAGGTGTCAGAAAATTCCTCCACAGATTCTATTGCTATGAACTATATCTATGTCGCGACGTTACAAGCAAGTGGTAAAGCGTCAAAGTAAAGGGTCTCGCGCATGAAAACACAACGAAAAACACCATTCATTACCGAGACAGATTATGGTTTACGGAAACTGCCGAGGATTGCCGATTGACATTTTTCTTTCGGAGATCATAAGTGAGACGAAACGACTTCATGTAAACAAACCGAAAGTTTCAAGATGGATTCCACACCACTCAAACCAATTTATACAAACACATATGAAAAGAATGTATTTTATTTGATCCATACTAAGTGAATAAAAATAAAAATTTAAGCAGACTAATGTTAATGAGGTCGAAACAACTCATATTGGTCCGAAATGTCTTTAATCGTCTTTCCGGTTTCTAGTCTCGTAACTCAAACACGCCCCCGCTATTAAAAATAGTTCTGTACTGCAACCTCTTCAGTAAATACACATTGTTGAAATTGGGAATATTTTTAACATTTAAGAACTTATTTATATCCTTTAGACGTTGTAATATTAAATTTGATGCATACTTTATCGTTCAACGAATATCGTTGGTGTCATGGCTGGTGATTAGGTTCGTGTCTTTATCTGCGACACATACGGAGCTAGGAAGTACCCCTTGTGGTGTTCGTTGGGAACTGAGGTTATATAACCAACATGTACCACTGAACTCTGCATCTTATTTATGAGTAAAACTTTTCCTATTTTTGTAACCAATATGTAGTTTAATATTTGTACTCGTTTAGGACTTATTTGATATGAATGAAGAAACAGCGCAAGATATAGCCAACATGTTTGCTACGGGCAAATCGACAAATTCAAATAAGACGACTAGTCCTGCGTCTTCACAAGAGATATTAAAGTAAGTTCTCTGGGTTTTTTTTTTTACATATTGCTTAGTTTGTTTTACATGTACACTATCTGTAATATTTAGGATAAATACCCATATTATTATGACTACCTCATGCTTAATTTTAAGATAAAATAATTTATACCAATTCTGAGTCGGGACTGGTATCATAGTCCCAGAAACGGGAATGATTAAGCTTAGCTTAATTCTCAATGTATGTACATATAGTATCTGTTTGTCTCCCTTTAAGACCAGGTTTTACAAGATTAAATCTGCCATATTTTCTCCAAGAAGAAGAAGTACAGTTTATTATTAAAGCAGTTACAATGGTGGCAGATGATGGGTGGAAATTATTACCCCAGGTAATAGAACAACTGTTTTCGTTTATTATTTGAACATTATTGATATTAAGATGATGGATAAAATCATAGGATTGATATCATAAGCATGATGAGTCCGATGCAAATTTCTCCGACCAGGATCAAATCTTATTTCTGTGCAATAACTTGCTAATATTGGACGGATATGGTTGGGGCAGAGTCTGAGCTAAGCCTAAATAAATTGAGGATTTTTCGCACCTTGCGCATGCAGCCTTCAATGACCAACGGCAGACTTAGAAAAAAATAACTTAGATGGACTCGCATATGGGTAATGATGATATGAAACTACAAAAATATTCTTTCCAAATATATATGCAGTCAGCAAGTTTCGACTATTTTGTGATCTGCAGGAATAGAAGGGAAGGGTGTGTTGTCCTACAGATATGACAAATTACATTTAGCGTATTGTTTTTGTTTTTTGATGTCATCAATATTATATTATGTTGAGATACTTTTTGCATTATTATGTTTTATCTCATGAACTGTGAACAAGAAAGCTACCGAAACTCTACCTTCCTACAGTATTCAGCATAACTATTTTAATATTCATTAAATCAAACATTTCGATATTTTCAGTATACCTTTATGCCAACGTCTGGTGATTGGAAACATGTTCATTTTAAGGTAAGTGTATAAAAAACATCCACCAGTATACAATTATAATATTGGAAATAAAAAAGTTTTGTACGTCCTAGTTGTACGTCTTAAACTAGTATAATAAAAACATGTTATTTATTAGCTGGAGATGGAATAAAATGGAGTTTTAAGTCCTACTGTTCTGCATCTGACTGGGTCATTGAAGATGTTATATGAGATATCAATTTCTATTGTAGGCAATAGATGAAAGAAAAAGCTTGCTTGATATAAGTTATAGTAGTAACCATATGGATTTTCATGAACCACAGATCAAAGGATCCGCTCCAAATTTCCAAGTATGTTAAAATTCATTTGATTAGCGCATAACTCATACTATCTCTAATTAGGATATGTGTTGGGTAAGGTTTTTTTTATTAGGTATGATATATTTTGAGTAAGTTTTTATACGCCCACACATGTGGGCGTGTATAGTCCTGTCTGTCTGTCTGTCTGTCTGTCTGTCTGTCTGTCCACAATAGTTGTGGACACGATAAAGAGCTGGTTTCTTGATGGATTTTGATGAAACTTGCTGTGAGTGTTCATAATCACCCAAGGATGAACCCTATTGAAAATCAGACTAATCGAACAAATATTTCATGGGTTATTTCCCTTGCTTTTAAAAATATGTTGTGGACACGATAGGGAGCTGGTTTCTTGATGGATTTTGATGAAACTTGGTATGAGTGTTTGTATTGACCTTAGGATAAACCCTATTGAAAATCAGAAACATCGAAAAATATTTGATGAGTTATTGCCCTTGTTCTTTAAAACGCGTTAATTTTTCAGCCTTTATCAAAGTTGTGGACACGATAGAGAGCTGGTTTTTTGATGGAGTTTGATTAAACTTGGTGTGAACGTTTGTAATCATCCATGGATAGACCCTTATGAAAATCAAACAGATCAAAACATATTTAACATAATAAGATTATTGCCCTTGATTATAGAGAAAATGTCATTCTCAGAATCTTTCATTTACTGACTTTTGTCAACCCCCCGGACAAATTGGCTGCCATTATAAAAGTGGGCGTATTACGATGTCCATCGCTATTTTTTTTATGTTTAGAGTAGGATTTTTTTAAAAATAAGAGTATAATTGTTATGTTTTGAGTAAGTTATTTTTTGTATACCTGGTTTCGACATCTGGTACATCATTTTTACAGGACGTTTTAATAGCAGCAAGAAAACTGTTTGATAAAGTGGGAAATGTAAGTATTTTGGTTAGTTAACTTTTAGTCCATGTATAAAGGTAACAATTATTTTGGGAAAATGTCACTTCCATTATTTTAGGAACATGTCATTTCCGGTATTGCATTGATAGCTTATTTACAAGCTATGCGGATTCGACACTTTTTGTATATTTATTGTATTGCAGACAAACAACAGCGTTCTTAATCTTGTGTTTGAACTAATATTACATCCACATTGCTTCACATATCTTGACTGATTTGTTTAGGTACTGTACACTGACAAAATTTTCGACAACTTGTTTCCAACCTGTATACACTGACAAAATTTTCGACAACATGGCTTTTCGGAAGCAGATTGTGACTGTGCTTACTCTTTTCGAAATACCTGATAGTACTTTTCTTTGAAGTCCACAAATATACAACTGGGCCTATCATAGGCGTACGAGCTGGGGGTGCAGGGGGGCAATACGTCTAATTTTGCAATGTGTTGGATGCGATTTTGATTAACGATATTGTGTTGCCTGTACGGGATTTTACTAATATTATCCTTTCACCAATTTCATTATTTTCCTATTTACAGGATAATCGAACAATGATCGATCAACGATTATGGTTTGATGAAACATCCACACCGTACAGATGGTTCTTATTACCAAGTGAAGCTCATAGTTTACTTTGTGGAGATGAAGCTTATGTTGACATTATCTCAATAGAAGATTTACCGTTTTGTCCCAAAGAGTTAAAAGACAGATTGGGATATAAAGAAAAGTGTAAGAAACCACATCGGTATAACAAAACCAAAAAACATTCCGAATTTAGTTGGAGGGATGCATTCTGTTGTTTTTCACACAAACATAAAGTGAAGCCGATTGATAATGAACAACCAAAAATTAAATTATGATCAAGACACCATCTTTAATTTATGACTTTCAGGACTTTAGGAAACTGTCATCGTTTTTGAAAGCACAGTTCGCAATCGATTTGTTATTTGATTTTATTTCATATTTTTTTCCTGTGATATCTGAAATTTTCATGTAATCATTTTCAATCTCATATTTATAATTTTCAACCCAATATTTTTCATTTACCTAATATTTTTCATTTTCAATCTAATGTTAATCGTTTTTAACCTTCAACATACATTCATTATACCAAACAATATTACCCCAGAAATATTAAATATATCTTATTTTATTTTATTATATGAATAAATTATATTTCTGATCACACGAAGGTGCCACAATTCTAAGCAAGGTTCCCAGTCTGCTATTTGGATACAATGAGGTTTTTTTTTCCTGTAATAAGAATGTGATATCTGACAGACAGGTCTGGTTTCAAGGTGAAAAGTGACATATTTCAAGATCTTTGAACAAAAACTTAACTTGACTATTTCGGCAGAGTTGTTCGCTATTGCCTCATCCGTTGTGTTTAATACGGGATAGGTTAGAGATGTTTCATGATCTCACCTGGATCAGAAAATAGGGTATCACCGCGTTTCCACTGAGAATTGTGAAGGAAAGCTAGCTCTAAGCTAGTCTACGAACACGTTGCGTTTACACTGAGTTTTCTGGTTTCTAGTGTCTTGTTCCCCTCCATAATTTGATTAATAAAATAGATTTTTTGAAGAATCAAAATCGATCACATGAAAATCACAGTAGGAAGTCCCTATTATCAACTCAAAAACCCGGAAATATCTGTCAGAATGCACGAAATTAACGCCATTTTCCATTTTTTTTCTCTAGGGCGAGGACCTTATGTTTTGGCTTTCGATTGCGGCGGTTGCTGGTTGGTCACAATTTTTTTTTTACAAATTCACGCCCTTCCATCTGACCTCCTGATAATGAGGAGGCACAAGACAAAACCATTGCGCTATATTCCCTATTTTGCCCTAGTTTGGAATTGAACAGGGGGCCATAGCTCTGGGAATTTAGTGAATTTGGGCCACGGCCTGAAAAAGGTTGGGAACCACTGATCTAGATCGACTTGGCTCTTAATAACAATTCACTAAATTTTGCGTGGATCATGATCATGTATTTTGAAAGCATGAAAAAACTGTTTGTAGGTGAAAAAAGCAAGGATCATGAAGGTTCTACTGTCAGGATCCATCTCGTTCAAGCACTTTCCATTTTTAATAAGGTCACTTCACACATGTTCTGGTTTGACAACAACCACTTTAATTAATGAAATCTGAAGCAAGAAGTGGCACCAAAACGCAATATTATCTTTATTACAAGTGTTGGTTAAGCTTTGCTCTGAGCATCTTTTGGAATGTTTTTTTTTGGGGGGTGAGGGTGAGAGGTGGATTTTGAAAATGTTCAACCAAGGCCCACCTCCCCCTCACCTTTAGAAACGCTCTGCGGCCCCTGTGTATAATCCTATGAATCCACGTAATTGCATATATTGATATATCTTTTAAATAATTCTTGTAGATTAATTCTTTAGATAATTATTGTATAATTATGACATCAGAATCCGTATACATACCAATAACTCAGGGTTAAAAAAAATTATGAGCTAATTAACCATTGATTTATCTAAGTTTTCGAGTGTTAAATTTGATTTAAATCAGTGTTTAGTTCATGCATACGGGCCCATGTAAGTCCACTAATGAATATCTCTTTCTTGATACCTCCCTCACACCGGGAAGGCGTCCTTACTTTTTCTCGAGTTTTCGTCACGTTTACCGGCAACTTGTCCATTTTCTGGTCGCCGTAAGATCGTAGATGGTCGCGGTCCGGTGTGAGGGGGGTATTAATAAAATTGTGAAATATACAATCTTATTAATTATTATTTCATTAAAGTACATAACTCTGTGATATAAACTGACAGGCAAAAGAAACTTATCACCGACTTCATTTGACCACACCTCAAAGACAAAGGCATATGTGAGATATATGATGACTGATTTATAAACACAAATCAATTTCGAAGAATTATAATGAAAATGCATTGTAATGTCGATATTCAATTCTCCACAATACACAAAGGAAGGGTCAAGGGGTCAAAATTAAAAATTACACAAACCAGAGTTCTTTGCAAAAGTGCATAAAGAGTTTATTCCATGACACAGTAGTCAGGCAAAACGTCATCAATAATGAGTGTGGCCACCCTGAGCAAACACACGCCTCCTTATTAACGTCGTTAGGCAGCGGATAACGTCAATAGGAATCCTGTTCCGTAAGTTGTATAGAGTCTGTTCAAGGTCCTTTTGGTTCACTGAAGGCTGTACATGTCTTCTGAGCTGACGATTAAGATGATCCTGAACATAGGGATTCGACTTTCATCTGTAAAGAACACTCTGGCCCTGTCACGTCAATGCAACCGACGTACAGATCGTGCCCAATGTGCGACGTAGACGGGTCGACGTCATTCCAAAGGAGGGTCGGTATGCTCGGTGTATCAACTGATCGAAATCTTCGAAGGACTGTTCGTCTGCTCATGGCATGATTGAGTGTTGTTGCTGCCGTCGGCGCCGCCGTCACCCATCTGTTTCGAAGATGAATCCACCGGATGTAGCGGTCGTCGGCCGGCGTTGTCACCCTCCGTTTTTCCGATTTTAGTCGGTCTTGGGTCTGTCCTGTCTGTTGGAACCGAATTATCAAATTTCTGATTTTTGATCTGGGAGCAGTTGAAGGTTCTGTCTATCTGTCGTTGAGAAGCCCCCATATTGGCCATACCGATCCCTGTTCTCGTTGCGCCCGTGTAATTCTTGGCATATTTTTGGTGGTTTTTCACTTACAGAATGTCTGTTCTGTCCAACTTCGGTATTTATGCCGAAATCGTGCACGTGCATTTGAACCAATGTCGCAAAAACGCATTTTGCACATTTTTGTGCAAGCACTATTTGGAAAGCTATACGCTCGATAATCTGCGTTGTGGTTATAATTACGTTGCATTTAGGTAAATATTTGCTGCTGAGGTTCAATTCTGTACCAGCTTTTGATACAACGATTTTTAAAGTGATAAGTTTCTTTTGCCTGTCAGTTTAGATATAATGTTGTTAATTGTTCATTTTTTTATTATTTATTAACATGTTAAAGCTTTATAATATTTGTTAAATTAAGTATTTTACTATAATAATAAACCAGGAATTATTTACAATTACAGATTTTCTTTTTTACTCTGAAAGTATCAGGAACTTCATTTTGGTTCGTTAAATTGACATCCCATTATTACAGGAACGAACGTCGTGGTGGTGTCGGTGGTGGCGTCGTCTTTGTAGCATGTTAAATCCAAGCACAATTTGGTATGAGGTCATGTTTATGTATATTGGCAAATGCATATTTTCAAAGCATAATTTACAAAGAGGTTCAAGATTCTAATATGGGTACGACTGAATCATCTGAGTATTGATACCTTGGTCACCGCTTTCATTTAGACTACAAATACCACTAGTTGAATTAAACGTAAAACCAACACACATATATGAATTTAAACACAGACTGGCACAATGAACCGAACTTCTACATTGATATGTGGTTAATAAAACTGTTGGTGTATAGGTTGGTAGTTTGATATAGAATGCAAAGTCTCCTGAAATAAATCATTAGTAAATTAGTTCATTTAAAGAGGTTTTCTAAACTTTGTATGTGTATAGGGGACACTGATAGCATCAATTTGCACCATTCCAATTTCCATTCCGACGTCTGTGGTTCTTGCAATTCCAATAAAACAAACGCGATTTATGACGTCACTACCAGTGATCTGCATAGATATCAATAGTAGCTTCCGGTAGATCACTGGTAGTGACGTCATAAAACGCGTTTGTTTTAGTGATGTTGCAAGAACCACAGACGTTGGAATGGAAATTGGAATGGCGCAAATTCATGCTTTCAGTGTCCCCAATACACATACAAAGTTTAGAAAACCTCTTTACAATCCCTTTAAGCAATGATCGATGGACCCACTGCAGTTACGGTGATATGAATACATTGGGCAAGGTGCCAAATTAAATGAGCTGCCGAAGGCAGTCATGATAGATTTGGAACCTTGACCAAAGTATTCATAAATATATGGCGCTATGAGCACGACTCTAATAGCTGATAAATTCATTGCTACAAATATATTGACCTAATATGTCATATTATGGTCCCATCCCTTGAAAAGTTTTCGTTACGTCACTCAACTGGTTCCTTCACATTTTGTTACTACGGAACAATCATTATCGAAGTCTCTTCCTTCATTTCCTATCGAATTTTGTTCGACACGATGGTTGAAATTGCTATTTTCAATCAACAGGCGTGTAAAGAGGTTTTCGAAAACAACTATTTTTATTGGGGACACATAGAGCATCAATTTGAACTATTCCAATAGATATTTCAATAAATAACAAAAAATAGTGAGAAAATCCAAATGCAACACATACCTATACAGATAGGATTACTAGTTGTATTGTAAGGATGCCAGAAACCATCAACACCACATTCTAGCATACCATCATCACCATCAATTTTCTCTGTACCATTCTGACACGTATAGGTGATATTATTAAACACTGTCAATTGAGTAGCACTTGGGTTGGTATAGAGAACTTTTGGAGGATATGAGCACGTTATTACTGAAAATTAACAACAGACGAAACCGAAAGAATTAATCATTTCTAATGCATCAAATACAAATCAAAAGATGGCCCGATTAAGAGTTAACTTAGACCGATTATTGTTTACTTTTCCTTAAGATTTGGCCATAGCTAGAAAGTATTCATAGGCGTACGGGCTGGGGTGCAGGGTGATGATAAGATAAGATAAGATAGATAAGATATTTATTGCATCATTACGTACCATAAAGGACAGCATACAATATACACATATTCACTAATGTTATAAAAACAAATATATACTACACATATTTTTATATAGACAGAAAGTAATAATAATAAAAATAAAAAAAAAAAAAAAAAACACAAACTTTATTTTCAGTTTTAAAGGAAAACAGAAAAACGATATACCGGTAATAGTTTAAATACTAAAAAACTGTAGTCAAGTATATAATTTTCATCAAAAAGCAAGTATAAACACATGATTTAAATTCACCTTGTCAAGTATAAATCGAAAAAAAAAACAAGATACAAAAATGTTACACGATAAATATTGAAATATCTATGGTTTCAACAACATATTAAAGGCATAAGTTTGCCATTATAGTAAACATTAGTATATGAAGATATAAGGATACAATAAAATACTTTGAAATTAATGTAATATATATAAAAGGAGTGAACATATTAATAAAAGCAGGTTTTGTAATTTTATAACAGATAAATTAAATATATAGACATTGTTTACTCATTATATTTTTCAAGCGTTTTTCGGAGATCAGTGGCCTTAACAAGAAAGGTACATATAGATTTTGCAATCTCGGGTGGGGGATCAAAAAGAGTTCGAAATGAATACTGAAGTTCATTAAAAACTTTGTGATCAGGCAGATGGCGAGAAGTTTTTGGAATTAGGGGTTGGGTGGGGGTCGACTTGTCGGGTATATATATTTCGTTGTCGGGCAAGTTAGCATTATTTTTCGGGCAAATTTTGATGTAAAACATTCAACTAATCATATTAGGAAATAATGTGATGTATTACATGTGCAGTGAATATATAGTTTTTATTGTTTCCCATTGAAACGTGTAAAGAAAAAAAAACGTTCCACTTACTTTCACATACCGGATAGTCACCATATATTCCGTGCTGTTTTAAGTCACCATCCCAACATACAGTCAAACCTCTTGAGCCCCCGATTTTCTTATATCCAGCAGGACACCAATATTCTTTTATATCACCATGGTTTTTCGCCCTACTCTGCTCCAAATGTGGCAGGGTCATCGAATCATCACAATATATGTCTAAAAATAGAATTTTCAAAACATTGAAAGTGTGAATACTCAGAGAAGCAACAAAGATAGAATATTTGCGTTTAAAGATAAACGTTAAACTTTCTTTTTCAGATACAAAATACAATTGTTATTGATTCAAGCAAAATTTAACTCAGGCCTGTGCAACCTTTCCGTAACGATCGGCCACATTTGGTGGATGCGAGTAGGACGTGGGCCACGTAACCAGGGGAGCAGATCCAAATTCAGAATCCACCACTTACCCTCACCCCACCACAAAAACTCCTCGGATTTCGGCAACTAGATTTTCAGATTTAGGAAATTATAAAAAAAATAATTATAAATATATTTTGATGAATAAAAAAAAAATTAACTGCCAAAAGGTGGCTGGCCATCGACGAATATATGCAATCGATTAAATTTGCTTCATGTGCCCATTAGTAACGACGCTCGTGTGAATGCTTGACCATTTGTGGGAGAGGGTGGGGGAGACACAGGGTCCCCTGTCCTGTAACCAGCCATCAATGAAGCACCAAATTTTAACAATGAGAAATATGCAATTTTTTGTTCAATAGGCCTATCGTGTTTCAATATGAAGTGCGAAACATAGGCTTGCGGCAAGTCTCGCAAGCGTATACGCCCACCAGCAGCTTGATAAAGAGGTAAATGTGAACACCAAAACAAACGCGATATCAGAGTTTTATGCGATAAAAATTATTGCATCGTCATTAAATTCAATAGTGCACATATTCATAGTGATATTGACACACATACAAAATATCTAAAGGATCCATGGAGAATTGTAGCCTGTAGAGTGAGCACGAGCAAAAACAACGAACGCAATATCTCGAAAGAAAATCATCGAATCATCACCAAATTCAATAGTGCACATCTTCATAATAATATTGACACACATACAAAATTTCAAAAGGATCCATGAAGAATCGTTGCCTGTAGAGTGAGCACGAGAAAAAAAACGAACGCGATATCAGAGTTTTACGCGATATCTCGGAAGAAAATCATCGAATCATCACCAAATTCAATAGTGCACATCTTCATAATAATATTGACACACATACAAAATATCAAAAGGATCCATGAAGAATCGTTGCCTGTAGAGTGAGCACGAGCAAAAAAACGAACGCGATATCTCGGAAGAAAATCATCGAATCATCACCAAATTCAATAGTGCACATCTTCATAATAATATTGACACACATACAAAATATCAAAAGGATCCATGAAGAATCGTTGCCTGTAGAGTGAGCACGAGCAAAAAAACGAACGCGATATCAGAGTTTTACGCGATATCTCGGAAGAAAATCATCGAATCATCACCAAATTCAATAGTGCACATCTTCATAATAATATTGACACACATACAAAATATCAAAAGGATCCATGAAGAATTGTTGCCTGTAGGGTGAGCACGAGCAAAAAAACAAACGCGATATCAGAGTTTTACGCGATATCTCGGAAGAAAATCATCAAATCGTCACCAAATTCAATAGTGCACATCTTCATAATAATATTGACACACATACAAAATATCAAAAGGATCCATGAAGAATTGTAGTCTGTAGAGTGAGCACGAGGTAAATGTGAACGGACGGACCGACGGACGGACGGACGGACGGACGGACGGACGGACGGACGGACGGACGGACCGGGGTAACCGCAATATACGCCCATACTATCGTGTGGGCGTATAAAAACAGACATGGGTTTCACATCGCACTTATTCAATCATATTTTCATGATAAATGAGATGTTTGCAATTATATGCATGTAATTTGAATAACTCTTTCCATGTTAGGTTGAATGGTAGACCAGCTACTATTAGACCATTTCCTACCTATCCTTCCATTGAGTTCTTATCTTGGCATATGTATAACTTGAATTCAAGAATCATACCGTTATGTGTAAAAACCCAAGGTATAATGCCGCCAACTCAAAGGCCTAGTGACCTAGCTAGATAAATGAAGGTTAAACCCCGTTAACGATTTGATTGGTTAGAATCAATTTGATGTCATACTTTGATAAGGTGCGGATATAACCCTAAATATATCTTTTAAGACATCTATTGGATATTACGGGTTTCGATATCAGAATAGGCAGCGACAATCTGCGGGCCACACCGACAGTGACAGATACAAATGAAGCATTTGCTCGAGGGTCACATTTCCTACAAATTTCACATGAGGCCGTATGCCGCACGAAGTCATCTCGCGGGCCGTAGGTTGCACAGACCTGATTTAACTCAAAGCACACTACATGATGTTTGCTCTTCCTCAATAGCCCATTAGCGCAACGTAAAACCAAAAATGTCATTCTCATTTCATAAAATAAAAGATAAAGTTACTGTTATAGATAAAGATAAACTTACATTAATTTATAGATAAGAGATGGACATATTGTTATAAAGATAAACTTACTGTTATAGATAGGAGATGGACATCTTGTTATAAAGATAAACTTACTGTTATCGATAGAATATAAACTTACTTGTATGGTTAGAAGATAAAATTACCGTACTGTTTTTGATAGCAGATACACTTACTGTTATAGATAGAAGATAAACTTACTCACAGATACAGATAGAAGATTGACATACGGTTAGAAAGATAAACGTACAGTTATAGATAAAGATAAACTTACATTAATTTATAGATAAGAGATGGACATATTGTTATAAAGATAAACTTACTGTTATAGATAGGAGATGGATATCTTGTTATAAAGATAAACTCACTGTTATCGATAGAATATAAACTTACTTGTATGGTTAGAAGATAAAATTACTGTTTTTGATAGCAGATACACTTACTGTTATAGATAGAAGATAAATTTACTCGCAGATACAGATAGAAGATTGACATACGGTTAGAAAGATAAACGTACAGTTATAGATAAAGATAAACTTACGGTTATAGATAGTAGATGAACTTACTCACTGTTACAGATAGAAGATTGGTATACTGTGATAAAGATAATCTTACTGTTATGGATCCATCCGGACAAACTTACTTTTAATAGATATGAGATAAACTTACTCACTGTTACAGAGATAGAACATTGACATTATCATGGATAAAAAATAAACTTACTGTTATACACAGGAGATTAGAAATAATGAACTATTATAGAGAATATAATTTGAGGGCACCTACATTCAAAGGTAAATGACGTTTTCATACATTCTGTTTGCCAGTTAGCCAAGGGACAACTTGGTTTGGGGGTACTATTCCCTCCACATTGGTCCACATAACTTAAACAATCACATCTTGAATCTAAAAGTGCCCCATTCGCGGCTGAAATTAATGAACACAGCAATCCAGTTATAATTAAGCCTGTGCAGTGAAATATCAAGTTGATTTCCCCTATGTTTTGGCGACAATTATGCTGTAATGAAAACTAGATACAACATGAGGTAAAAGAGTTTTAAAATGTTTGACCTAAGGGAAAACCACAGAAACCAGTCATATTTCAATTCAATACGTATTTGTCTAAGACCATCGTAAAATGTTTCAAGTTAAGATTAAATTTACGAAACAAACTTGTCGCATGCATCACATAACTTGGGGACAGTATATAACGTGTTGTTTCTCAAAACAAGTACTAAGTACTAAGCAATTGTCATTTCATCTAATCTGTAGAAACGATACGAAACGTTTTCAAATTTACACTTGTTATGTTACAAATATAAGATGCATCTTTTGTCATTTTATTTTTGTCATTTGGCTTTTGAAATATTGTAATGAACGAAATTATTGTAGATAAAGTAAACTATTTCTTTGGATGAATTTGACGAAAACACTTCATGGCTAATTCTTTCTTCTTCTTTGGTGTGGAAGAGTTGCCTGGAAAGCATGTCCTATAAATCATCTCGACGAAAACAGTCTTATGGACAAATTTGCACATAGCACTGAAACGGCACTTTTGCGTTCTTCTAGACCCCTCTTTGTTCCTACCTAACAGATCGATTCCAATCAGTAATAATACAAGATGTCTGCTCAGAAAATGTCATTCTGTGTTGACAATATTTTATTTCTACATTACATATAATTTTTAAAGGAAATAAGTAAGGATTCAGAAAGAAGACGAAGCTTATGCTAATCCAGCACCTGTGGAGTTTTGCAGGGTTCATTTTGGGCTACTGGTAGTATTATATACAAAACAGCTCGGTCAGCTGATAGATAAGCATGGTATTTCCAGACAATCGTATGCCGATGACACACAACTTTATCCTTCCTTCGTGACCTGTAGATTTTGCTAATATGCACTTATAGTTATACTTAGAAACATTAAATCATGGATGACACATAATATGCTGAAAGTTAATGATTCTAAAACAGGGTGTATGTTCATCGGACGTTAATCGCGTATCAAAGAACTAGAAGCAGATAATCCTGTTGTTCCATGATAGTGTCAAATATCTGGGTCTGATACTTGATTCCACACTTAGCATGGAGAATCACGTAAAAGACGTCTATAAGAAATGCTGTTAATTATCACCCCAAAAACATTGGAAAGCATCGACCAGTTAATTCCAGTCTGAGGAAACACTTGTTTGTTACTTGGTGTTAACTCGTATCAACTACTGAAATAGTCTCCTTTCCGAAACAGCTTCCTCCAATATAACCAAACTGCAATTAGCCAAAAATACTGTCGCCCGAATAGTAAAAAAACACGCCCATTCTGAATAAGAAGCTATATTGGTTTACAGTATCGAAGAGAAACAATTATAAAATATCCTCTTTGAATTATATCAATGAACCTCAAACACGGCTCCAGAATATCCGACTGATCAAATTGCTCATAAAGTAACTGAACGAAATCTGACTCTCGATAGTCTTTATACATTTTTAGAGTTTAGCGCTATACAAATATACGCATTATTTATTAGTTATCATTGTAGACTTTGAAACAATTTATATTTATAACAAATACCATCACTATAGACTTTGAAACAATTTATAACAAATACCATCACTGTAGACTTTGAAACAATTTATAACAAACACCATCACTGTAGACTTTGAAACAATTTATAACAAATACCATCACTGTAAACTTTGAAACAATTTATAACAAATACCATCACTGTAGACTTTGAAACAATTTATAACAAACACCATCACTGTAGACTTTGAAACAATTTATAACAAATACCATCACTGTAGACTTTGAAACAATTTATAACAAATACCATCACTGTAGACTTTGAAACAATTTATAACAAACACCATCACTGTAAACTTTGAAACAATTTATAACAAATACCATCACTGTAGACTTTGAAACAATTTATAACAAACACCATCACCATAGACTTTGAAACAAATTATATTTATAACAAACACATGGCATTTTAAGTAGTTTTTATCATTGCCATTTGAGTTTTTGATAATAACTACAGTCTTAATAAAAATTACACGTGTTAACATTTGTCATTGGACAATTTGCAATTGACATTATGTGCATTGAATTTAAATATGACTAGATTGCCCTCCCATAGAGATCTTAAGACAATTTAAGTTAGTATGGTCTGCCACTACTATATACTACATAAGAAGCAAATAATAGCATATTATACAATGTCATGTACAAGTGGAAAAGTGGAAAAGGAAAGGAAAGGATTTAGGTCTAATTATGGCATCATATTATGGCAAGGATTGTACCCCGTTATGAAGACTAATCATTTGAATACAACACAAAAGAAATATCAAATTTAAGAAATTTTGAGGTGCCATAACCAAGTACACTGTCAAGATCTCAGATATATATTTGGAAGAAATGATATTTCTTAAAATGTGGATAGATCTGATCTATCACCTTTAAGTAAATAAGACTGGGGAAATAGGTATACTTACCTGCACACAAATTAGAGCTTACACAAGTTTCATGACATAAACAGGATGTTCCATTTTCTTTATCAAAGATACAATCGAGATTATTTTTTCTTGTGAGACATTCCGCTGCAGATAGGTCATCAGTACATGTACTATAATCTGCTGAACAGAGTTTGACTGAAAAATAGTGTTAAAAGTAAGGACACCATTTAAAGCGATACTACGTCTTAGAATGAACAAAAAAATTAAATTTTCAAACTTGGTAAATTTTTTTTATCTTAGAAAATGTTTATTTACTAAATAATATATACATAGCATAATTATATACACATATACGATATAGTACGAACAGTGGCAGGTTATATTTACAATTTGTAAAAACCTTTTTTTTTTTTTTTTCAACAATGAATCTATATACAAATTTGCTATGTAAAATGTGAATTATGTACAAATAAAAGCAGGACCTGTCGTAATATATACATATCAAACTATTCAATAGGAATAGGCTATATTATTATATTCATCAGGGGACAAACCTAATGGCATAACTATGAAACAGATTACGTAAATAATCTGATAAATCCAGAAAACTATGTTTAAATACAATAATTGATAAATGTTTTATTCAATTTAAGGCATTTATCAATAATAACCTGTAATTGTATGGAAAATTACATAGTTTTATAGGGTGGGTTTAAAAAGCCAACCGCCTACCGCTGCCTATCGGCCAACCGGAAATAAAAAAATGTGCTAAAATGAGTATTGTTAAATTTAGATACACAATAAAACGTACAAGATCCCCTATTTATTTTTTAATGATCACAACGACGTACAATGTCGTTTGTTTCAGAGTTACTTCCCTTATCGTCGGCGTCATGGAACATCAAGGAGAAGGAATTTTTCTTCTACCTGTTACAATATTTTCAAAATTAATCCTTAATGTTGATTACAATAATTCTGGAAATGGTCCTCCTGTTGATCCGAGGGAATCATCAGTATTTGTAGTAGACAAAGATCTTTATCAAGACTGGAAGCACACTTCCAGTACTTGGAAAAATCAGGTTTTATTGTGTGCTCATTTTATATTTAAAAAAGACCTTTGCTATTTTGAGCCTGAATTGAATCAGCAAATATGAAGAAAAACATTAACGTCAACAAAAAATCCGCCAAATTGAATAGTTTCGTTTTGTAGTATAAAAATCAACGATCCCTAAACTTAACAATACTCATTTTAGCGCATTTTTTTATTTCCGGTTGGCCGGTAGGCAGCGGTAGGCGGTTGGCTTTTTAAACCCACCCAGTTTTATGGGTTTATTGGATTCTGTTTGTATACTTTGGACACCGTTGATGAATATATACTCTTATGGACCAAGTTTGAGAACTTAATTTTTTGTTCATTCTAATAAGACGTAAACCGCTTTAAATGACGAGGAATAACGAGTCTTTACAACATCCAAGACAGGCTTTCCACTTTACCTACACTGATAAGACAATCATACTTTGATTTCTTTCTTTCATTAAGACAAATTTTATATTTTAAAGCAGTATGTACCTTTAGCAACGATATATTTCACCGATCTAATTTTACAAGGAACGAGTTTTAGTAGTATATTTGTCAAGTTTCAAATCGAAAGCTCGATGCAAGGAGTTTCTTAATCATTCACCGTGAATAATTAAAACCCTCTAGAACCCACTGACCTTTTAAGAAATGTGAAAAATATAGGCTATACCATGCAGATTTGTACTACTTTTAGGCCCAATATACGAAATACTGAAACATTTTTAGAATGTTCACCCATTATAGTGGGTAGGCCTATCTGTTAGGGGTCATGTGTGACCCATTGGGTTAACAGTAAAGCAAAATCTTTGGCCTAAAGCTATATGTAAAATTACTAACATTTAAGGTAAAATGTTGAGGTTCTAAAATCAATTGCACAGATCAAACATCATTTCATGGAGGCTGACATCTTGGCTTGGTAGCTAAGGTTTATATATATAACGCACTCTATTATCACTTATTAGTATTAGAACAGGGTCATATATGGTACTTTGGGCCTTGATGGCATCAAATTAATGTTTTAAAGTTTTCGGTCATTTTGATGAATAATTAATTAGCGGGGTCTCATATGACCCCTGGGGCTCTAGAGGATAGAGAATATCGTGACATTGGAACAACGGTAAGATCATTAAGATCGTATACCGTTGCTAAAGGAACATGATAGAGTAAAAAGTGTAGCTAATGGTGAAGTATCATCGAATCAGCTGAAAGAAAATGAATCTTACCGATTTCCATTAAACATGAAATATGTTATTGACGTTGTGAATGGAAAAACTTACGATGATACAATGTCATCAAATGTCCGGCGATTTATGATCAAGAAAAACAATACCCCAATTCGATTCTGATTTGACCTACTTATTTCAAACTGATTAGGTCACTATCAAGAATTACGTAATGAGCTAGTCTACAACATAATTTAGAAACCGCCTCTTCTTTTCTATAAACCTCATTGAAAATGTTAACATACATATGGAGGAGTTCAAACAAAGTGCGCTTTCTGGATCTTTGTGTTCTCACAAAGTAACATTTATTTAACAAAGACTAACAGAACGCATTGTCAATGTCAATGTATAGTTTATTGTTAAAAATGGTTCTTTAAAGTAATAGTCCCAGCAAAGAAAATTATAAATCACATGGCAAAATCATTTTTTTCTTTCAATAATCTATTTCTGCAGTTATCAATGTTATAGATGTTTAAAGTGAGAGCAAGGACATACATTTAAGAAGATATTCTCAACAATGAGAATGAAATATCCATTTTTTAACAGAACCAAATTGTTTTTGGTGGGTTATGGAATTACCTAGTCCTATAGGTAAATATTTGACCGTCTTTAAATTTAGATTAAATTTGACAATACCATGCAGAAATAAACTAAATATGACTACAAACCAAAACGATGTTCACAATTAAAGAAATATATAAAAATAAAAAGTTCAAATCTTCATACATCAATAACTTTTCCTCCAAATTTTATTTAATCTAATAATAATAAATAATAAATTTAGAGCAATTAACAGGGGCATTGAAGGATAATGTGAAGGGCTGGGGCGAAACTGTGTTATAAAGAGCGAAGCGAGGAAGGCCCGGAGGTCTAGGGATTTGGGGGTGGGGATTACTTCTGAGGTATACCAGAACGCATTTCATGCTTATATTTTGGGAAGTTATATAATGTCGGGTAAGGACAGAACGAACTTTGCTGACAAAAAGGGCACATATTCGAATCTGACGACCTTGATTTTTAACTTCCGGTTATGGCAGTTAGTTGGTTGGTCTTAAT
The DNA here is from genome assembly GCA_029955415.1 of Lottia scabra. Classification (NCBI taxonomy): domain Eukaryota; kingdom Metazoa; phylum Mollusca; class Gastropoda; family Lottiidae; genus Lottia; species Lottia scabra. Next base: position 10,789,005 of record JARJEI010000005.1, on the reverse strand, counting down.
ACCACCCATAATGGAAAGATTACTTTTGCAATTCATTTAAGAAAATATAAAATTGAATACAAATGACCTAGGTTAATCTATGTGATATTTTATTCATCTTCATGTCTATATTTCAAATGACATTCTTTAATATATATCGGGTGTCCCAATAAAAACGTCCCCAAGTTTGACGGTAAGTATCTCAGCTGTTGGTGAACCGATCTCTTTCAAAATTCTCACAGATTTACTTCAACATGTCTGTGTCAGACCCTAAAAATATGAAAGTCATCGAATAAAAATTGTACAAGTACTGCCTCGAACAAAATAGCATGTCAAAAAATTCAATATCAGAGCAAACTACACATTTCAAACTGTGTCTATTGTGCTTTCACCACATCGACCACCGATATCATTCATTTTCCATCCTGAAATGCTTCCACCGATCTCATCTAAAGATATTTTCTCCCAAAAAGCAACCTTCCTGCCTTTCAGTTATTGTTCATCCAGTTTGTTCCACTGGTGATGGTAATGACTCCGGGCAGTATGGGATTCTCTTAAGAAACAGGTGTACTGCACTTGGGTTAGAGGAACACACTGATTAAACAAGAACTGAAATGCAGGATGGTCGCTTCTCGAGTGGTACCTTTAGATGTGATCTGAGAGAGTTTATCAGGATGGAAAATGTTGGATATTGGTGGTTGTGGTGAAGGCAAAATGGACACAAATTCAAATCTGTTATTAGCTCTGATATTGAATTTTTTGACATGCTATTTTGTTCGAGGCAGTACTCGTACAATTTTTGTTTGATGACTTTCATATTTTCAGGGTTTAGCAAGGACATGTTGAAGTAAATTTGTAAGAATTTTTAAAGAGATCTGCTCATCAGCAGCTGAGATACTTTTCGTCAAAGTTGGGGACGTTTTTTTTTGGGACACCCGATATATATGTAAATGGGTTGATTTCATTGCAATTAACTGACAAAGAAGGCCGACTTTAAGCAAGATTGTGTGTGTTCCCACTGGGTAATTACCGAATCATTACGGTTCGGGAAACCGTGATTATGATTATGAACACTCACACCAAGTTTCGACAAAATCAGTAAAGAATTGTGCCTTGTAGAGCGTTTACAAGAAAAAGGTCAATAATTCATAGTAAATACTTTTGCGACTTTGCTAATTTTCAATTTTCAATCCTTGGGTGACTATGAACACTCACATCAAGTTTCATTAAAATCCATCAAGAATTAATTGTGCAATCTAGAGCAAAATAAAAATGGAACTTGTTTTCAAGAACATTGGTATAATTCATAGTAAATGTTTCTTCCATTTTTCTAATTTTTCAATAGGGTTCATCCTTTGGTGATTAGGAACACTTTCAAGTTTCTTCAAAATCAGTCAAGGATTAATTATGCCTTGCAGAGTGTTTAACGGTCTACGAGCTAAAAATTGAAGTGTTTTCAAGAACGAGTGCAATAATATTCATAGCAACATATTTTTCGATTTTGCTGATTTGCATCCTTTAGTGATTATGAACACTCAAAATCCATCAAGAATTATGAAATTTAAAGCGTTTACAAAATACAGATAGTGGACCACAGCCATATATGCCCACTACAGCATGCTGATGGTAAAACGAAAAAGCCTTAAATCATATCAGAGGTAAACTAAATTTTCTCAAACCTTTCGATTTAGGTCCAATAACGTCCATTTTTAGTTTCATCAAAATTGGTTGAAAACTAAGGGTCGAAAATAGCTCAAACTCGAACTTGATCTTCGTTTTATGAATATGTAAACACAGAGCGTTTACAAACAAATGTTGACGGACAGACGGATGACACCAATATACGATCCAATTTTTTTTTTCATTTCGTTAAATTTTTCTTTTTTCTATTGAGTGTTATAAAGAGTCAATTTATTTTCAATAAACCTGACTTTATGAAAACAGTTCGATTTTCAGCATTGCTTTTCCCCAATAAATCTAATCTCTTTTTTTCAGATCATAATTCAAACATCAATATGTTATTTTAATAAGACAAGTCTTTTCACGATAGTTTTTGATTAAAAACGCAATACGTATTAAGAATGAAAAACTATCAAACAATATTTGTTTACAAGGATAACTACTTAGACTCTTGAGGATCATTCTTATCTATTTGCTGGTCTGTTGTTTAACCTTTTTAACTTGATCTTTACCTTATCCGTACCATATACAGCTTGGTAGGTTAGGCTTTCAAACACTGACAGAGATTAAAACCAAAAACCACGATGAATTCATTCAAATTTATTGTAAAACATCAAATTGGAGAGAAAAACAAATTTCACACAATAATAAATCTCGAACTTGGCCAATATTCTTCAGTGGACTTACCTGGTGTGATATCTAAACACCAGAATATGTCCCTATACATGTATATGTATTTCAAAAATTTCTATCAGCAGGAAAATTAATTATCTACAAAACTATTAGAAAATACTGAAAAACACTTAAAAACTAATAAGCGTTTTTCAATATTTACTTAATTTATGGGTTTATCGGAATATACAGGCACCCTGCTGTAAAGTTTTCACACAAGGTAAGTCTACTGATGAATATATTTAAAAATTGGTTTGATCTATGAAAAAAAAAATGATAACATTACATGTCGGCTGAATTTAATAGTCTAATAAATATTGTGTATTGTTCTGAAACACAGAGATTTTATGCAAACTTTAAAATAAAATTAATTTAAAAACTTACTGATTTGTAACCATATCAACACCGTAAATATTCCTTGTGGAGTCATAACTCAAAATATTAGTCCAGAATCAAACTAGAGTGGAAATTGGCACTGGTATCTACAGAGATCTGAACGATGAAACATACTATCAAACAAGCTTTCTTATTTATGACTGGTTCGTCAAATATCAATTAAAGGTTATCTAAAGGCATTAATTGGACAGAACAAAAATGAAATAACGGGTTTGTTTTCATTACTTAAAATAAGAAAAAAAAACATCTCCTCTTATCGATAAACTCATCAATAATTAAATTACATTATTTCTTTCAAAATGTTTTTATAAACCGTTTTTAAGACACTATGAATGTCTTCCACACAATGATTTGTAATTATAACTGTCGATCAATTTTCTTCTCTTAGTACAAAAACCAACAAACAAAATACCATGCTAAAGTTCTTGAGAATAAAACAACTGATTCCATTTTCTTGTCATTGACATTTAACGCACCAAGCAAGCTCAAAACCCCATGATACAATTCATTTAAAAGCTTATAAAGTCTCTGTTTTAATATTTAATAAGTCACAAAATCTTTTGTCATAATCCAATCTACATAATATGTAAGTTATTTTTATTGTATCTTTCATGATGGACTATATATAATACATTGAAGAATTTTTTCTTTTTTTTTTAAAAGTAGGTCTACCACGTACTTAGATCATAACACTATCGCCATAATCTCGACAGTCTCTTTATGTTGCATATTATATTAATCATCTAATATAAATATTAAAATAGAATCTATCTGAAACATGTTGTTACTCAGAGTTCTGTTCAATTTCAATATTTTTAATATCTCTATATCGCTCTACATTTAATGTATTGAGAACTATTTTAACAGTAAAAATATTTTGTTATTGTAAATCATATAAACAGTTAGTTTAACATTAAAAGGTCAGAACTGAAGAAACAAAAAATCGTCTGACTTCATTTTCTCCCAAAATATATAAAATTGAAGGCCAACTAATGTAGATATAGAGACAAATATTGATGAACAAAATGTGACTATTAGGTTGAGAATGAGTCGACTGATTGGAGCAATTATCATCAATAATGTCAACTATAATTCATTTTTGTTAATAGTTTAACTCTCATGGGATTAGCCTATAAAAATCTGAATAGGATTCTAAGCATTGTCGAAACATTAACTGTAAAAAAGGGTTAAAGTAAAAATCCTTTTGACTCTAGAGAATTAGAATAATAAAAGTATAACAAGAATTCTTATTGTCCAATACAGAGAAGTCGAATGAAAGAGGAAAAAAATTAAACATACTAGCCGTTCATGGCTTCATGGCTAAGAGCACTATCAGCTTTCTGAAGTCAACTATAATGAAATGGGGTGTTCCCACTTTCCCGACAGATTATTTGGATTAAATTTTTCTAATCCGGATTAGTTGGGTTAAACGGATTAGTCGGATTAAAGCCGATAAAATTCTACTAATGAGTTGATATTTTTTTATTTATTTGCATTTTATTAAATTATGTACATGTACCAATTACACAAGACAAGATGGCAGACAGCATCTCCAGTCCCCATCATTGTCTTGATGTTATTCTGAACACTGACTTTCAGGCGGTCAAGTTCATGCTCCAATTTTCGATACTGTTTATTTTTGGGGCGTTTCTGACTATCTGACTTCTGTCATTCCTTGCTCAGATTTTGTTATCAGGGTGATGCATCGGAAAATGTTAGGATGGTTGAAATGTGGACATTCATTCATTCTTGCATTAATAAGAATTAATTAGTAAATATAAGCAAAAAACCGCTACCTGTGTCCTGGTATACGACCATACACGCCATAGGGTAACAGTTAGGTATTGGTATTGCTTAGATAATACATCTAGTGACTAGTGTCATCATTGTACAATAATATGTGATTATTTAGGTTAGGGGTTGGTCTGATATCAGCTTTTTCAGATAACGGATTTTAATTCAAAATGTATTTTCACACCTATCAGAGTTAGTCAAATTCTTTGCAAACTGTCTGTATAGTGGATATATCTCCCGACAAGATGGTGCTACTTTCAAGTCTCAAAGAGATGTAAGAAATGTTATATTTCCGACTGATAAAAAGACAACTTGTTAAACAAAATATTACCACAGGATTCAACATCTAGTCAGATTGGTCCAAAAATATCTTTTCTAATATTTCAATATTGTTTTCTGTCAGTTATTAAATCTGCATTGATACAGAATTAAACTCCACAACACAACCATAGCCATTGTTTTGTAGAACAATATTTTGTTCAACTATTTACTTCCAATTTACCATGCTTGATTTTTCTAATAGAGATATATCTCAGAACTTTGTTCATTGCAACAAAACCTATTCGAATATGACTAATTAAGTTATGTTTTTGCACCAAAGAAGCTCCATTGATTTTCACTGTGAACTGAGATCAATACTATTTCACTCTGAAAATAGTTTTGCCTTTATAACAAAATGCAACATTTGTCATATTTGATTCTAATCTTTTTCAACAAAATACATCGAGTGCGAGAACACTTTTATGAAATCTTTTCTCTCTATATCTTTAATTTTAAAAAAAGGCCACTGCGTATATAAATGTAGAAGAAATACTCAAACCAAATTTTTTAGTAACAGCCAAAGTTCTTGTTTCATTTTTATTTTTTTGCTCAGTGCAATATGATTTAAATTTTGTAAATTTTAAGAATTTGCAGAGCGGCTAAATTCTGATTATCCAGCGGAACAATCCTATTGTAGACCCGGTGGACAAGACGTACACTAATTATTAGTACACTATTATTGATTAGATAAGCGACGCAATACCCATGTCAATTCGCCGATATAAAAATCAAATCAAATATAATATCAGGTCTTATCTTGTGAAATGCAAGTACATCGACATGTATATAAAGCAAATATTCATGTGATATGATCAAAATAATTTGATGATTTCATTTTCATTAATGGCATTAATAGGATGTGAAAAAGTATCTCAGTTCAAATTATAGCAGGAAGGACGATTGCGGCACTGAATTGTCTGATTATTGGTTATAGGTCCAAAATGATAAATAGTTACATTACAGAATTTTAATATCAATTAGATATTAGATGTTAAACGATTTTAATGTTGATGATTTTTTTATGGTTGGGATCATATTTCTCAATCTCTGATTCCTGAAGGAATAAAGAATTATAAAATATTTTTATATCGTTCTAGTTGGTTTCCGTTTCTAAGGTGATTGAAGTTTGTTTAGTTTTTATCAAATTGCATGTCATTTTATATACTTTAGCCTATAATGAATTTGAGTTCTACAGAAACTCCATAGTCTAAAAAGCCATCAAGTAGCCTATCAGTAGAGAAGAGAAGTAGTTTAATTAAATTTAGGTACAAGTTTCGTTTCGTTCGCGGTTAGTGTAAAATGCCCAACGCCCAAAAGCGCCCAAAAGCGCCCAACAGCAAAAAGACGTCTGGATAATCAAAACTACTGGTAGGGTAAAAAAATTGGAATTTTCGGTGAAGGTAACGAGAAACGAAAAAAAGGAGACTTTTTATATGATTTACTTTTTTATCGAATGTTCTCTAATAATAAATTATATCTGTGGGTCGTTTGTCTTTATTTTTTTCTAATGCCTAGATCTCTGTCGACTGTAATAAATTTCATTGAAATTGAAACACAATTATAAAGGTTTTATGTTTTAGCCTAAGTTATTTCCCTTGATTCTGCCTGCGCAACGTCAAGATGGCGGCAATAGCACATGTAGTCGTAGATTTGTTGACTAAAAATGAACTGACAAGCGAAGACAAATTTGCCTTACTCATTACGGATGTACCATATAACATGGCTGTGGGTCAACCCCCATTAAAACCTGCAAGGACAGAAAACGTCCTTGTAGACAAGGAAGTGGCCGGGGTTGATTGGCTTCACACTTCATGTGGAAGCTGGAGAGTGAAAAACCAAACTTTACGCCTATTTCGCCCTACAACAGCAAATGGATGGATAAATCGCCAACTCTCTCAGTTAGAGTTCAAAACAGGTGTGGATGGTGAGGGATATATAATGAAAACCAAATATTTTCACCACTCCAATTATGTAAAAGTCAAAAGAACCACAACAGAAATGGTCAAGATTTCAGGTGATCAAAAACAAGGTAGGTAGGCCTAGTCATTGTAGATCTATGTCTATATAAAAAGTAGGGCCTATATAGGCCTAACTATAAACCTATAGTATAAATACTATCTTGATTTAGGTTATCCCTAGAAGTAGTTAATTATTTTATTTTTCTCAGGTAAGCATGTAAATGTAAGCCTAGAATATATTTAATAAAATGTGTATTTAAAAATATCAATCTGTCTTATTGGACAATTCGACCATGTTCATATTTTCGGGTCGTTTTAAACTAAAGGGAGATAAGTAGATAACCAATGCGTGAAAATTCAAGTTCAATATCCGTAATTGTTATTCATATTTTTTCAGAAAACACAACATTCGCACTTATTCAATATTATTTTCCTGATGAGGTTACTAGCATCTCCCCAAAGAAAAAGAAAAGAAGAATTGAATATAGTAGTAGTTCAAGTAAGTCATTAAAAACAATACTGAATATGCTAATCATGTTAGCAGGCACGTAGCCAGACTTGATTGTTTGGGGGTGCAAGAGATGTTTTCCCCCTGTAGCTGTAGCTGCTAACTATAAAATTAGGCCTATGTCTTAAAAAAAAAAAAAAAATCTGAACTTTATTAAACCAATGCACCAGTTAGTTTTTATTTACAGTTTACCAGTTTATCTCTAATTTTAATGTGAACCGTGTAGGCTATATTACCAGTTAATGATTTATTTTATTGTTGTCAAATAAAAGAACATAGAGTTGAAAAACAAAGAGTTGAAAATTTTAAGTCCAGTTTCTCAATGTTGTAGTGCATGATCCGTGCCATAATAAAATGAAAATATTTTGGCCTTAGAAGCAAGAATTTTATAACTGGTCATTTGGGCTTTTTTGTGACATGCACATTGAAGCTACAAACTAAATATATCTTTCGGGCCTTATTCTCAATATATCTTAAATTAAAATGATTTTAGTGTTTCAGTAATCTGAGTGGTCAATCACTAAAATTGATATTAAATTTTGCTTTATCAGCCAATCAGATTACTTTACTTCTTGAAATCTTAAGTTAAGTTTTCGAGAATAAGCAGGTGATACTACCAGAACATGAACACTAGATGCAAATACAGTTTCAAATCTGCGTATTAGAATCGTTTTGGATAATTTGTTATAGATTTTTTTTCCTTTTTACAGATATTGAATGTTCATCTGGAATATCTGACAGAGAGCAGTTAAATAACAATTCAAAAACATGTTCAGTTATTGACAGTATAGGTGAATGGAACTTTTTTCTTTCTTTTTCTTTTAAATGAAACAAAAATTCTAAGGTAGTTCCCGCAGGGCTAGGCATTTATTGAAATTCTGACTATTGTTGATTACGATAATTGATAAAGAACTTCATAATCAATTTTATCAGTGTCCAAAAAGGATTTATAATTACTTAAAAACGAATTAAACTCCATTTCATTTCATTTCTTGGTTATGTTTTCATTTTTCAGAAACCACAGCTGAAGCAAGTACACATTTATCAGAAATTTATTTCCAAGGTGAAGAAGAAATTTACTTTGACAATTCAGTTATAAATGTAACAGAAATACATACAGACAGAGGAATAGGTAATGCATATTTTGAAAGTTGATATCCACAAAATCCACGAAATTCTGGTTTTTGTCGTGGCTCAGTGGGTTAGACACTTGCTTGCTAGCCTGAAGGTCCCGGGTTCAATCCCGACAAAAGTCGAGATTAACCTTCAGATTTTTCAGCCCGGTTTCCCCCTGTCAGTGATGCAGGTCGGACAAGTCAAAAGTGTCTAGACGTTCGGATGGGATAATAAACCGATGCCTGCGTACGTTAAAGATCCCTCGACAGTTGGAAATCGAAAAAGAGCAGGCTAATGCCGCTGTCCTGGCAAAATTTCCCTCATTGCACACTTCATGGCGTTGCCCGTCTTCCTTAGCCCATAAGGTGCAGAAGGGTAGGATGTAAAACTCCATTCATTCCATTTCATTTCTAGTTTTTGTCCTGGATTCACAACTGATTTTTTAGTTGTACCCACTAATTATCAAAACTTTGTCAGATTTATCTTCTTGGGTAAAAGACTATTGTTTAAATTTTACTTTCAGACGTCCACTCGTTGATAGTTACTTTTTAAAAATGTCTTTCAGAGTTTCCAAAGTTTGAGTTGAGTGGTCTTGCTACAATTTATAAAGGTAGCTGGGAAAATGCTGATGTTATCATTCATAAAGATTTGGTGAGAGATCACCCATTAAGCAGAAATATTTCAATAGTTGGATCCTTGACTTCAGAGAAGTTCCATAATGTCAGACTGCAAAAGGATTGTGCATTTCAGTAAGTTGCATGCTTCTTTATTTCATCAAAATGTTTGTTCGGTTACTTTTTTGTGTGCATATGATAACAGTCAGTTTGAGTTGATTTACATGTATGCGTGTATTGTTATTTTTTTGTTTAAAAGCTGTTATCACATTCACACTAATTTCACACAAACCATAATTCATATGAAAAATCTGCTTTGAATGTTGAAAAGCAGAGAATGGGATTAGGTGATTTGGTTACTGTTCCTTAGTTTCATTGGCTATCAAGGGTTTATGGGTTTAACATTTGATTGATATCCACCATCTCAGCTTTATTAACTTTTTTTAATCAGTTTCATTAAAACACTATGTCACACATTCTATTTGCATTTTTACTTTTACCTTTCAGATGTGATTGTGATGGTTTCAAATATAAAAACATATGTGCTCATGTGATAGCTGTTGCCTATAGAAAACAGATTCTTGAACAGTTCTTGGTCAATTTTGAGTTTCCAAAACTCAAACAGGGAATATCTAATTTTAACGAGTCAGCTGGGAAGAAACCAGGTTTTAAATCAAGAAAAAGGCAAACGAACCATGAGCGTGAAGTTGTTCAGACACAAGAAACAATTTCATATGAAGAAGAGAAATATTATGTGGTATTTATCAAGGATACTCAAGCAATGAAGTGCTATGGCTGCACTGGAAATTTAAGGGGAGTTGGTAAGGAAACAGCACCTCCACCTTTTGACATCACATTGCGCACGAAAACCTTTAGGCATTACAGAGAAAAGGCAACCAATAAGAATCCAGGTGTTCTTCATATAAAAAAACAAAAAGAAAATGTATATTTTCACCCCCAGTTGGCATGCTTGGATATTGGAAAAAGGGAATTTTTGAATAGATTAGTTATTGATGAGGACACTAAAGTACGGATTCAGACAAGCCACAAAAAACTTTTGTTTAGTGAATTTGGCTATAATTAAAAAGAATTTAACAATTCTTGTAAGAAAAGAAAACTTTATTGATACAAATTTGTTGTTTTTTTCACATCTCTATTTTTTTTGTATTAAAATGTAACTGACAAAAACTATGTTCATTAAAATATCTTTCATGTAAGAGTGATATGAAATTTAATGGGGTTTAATGTTCATTCCTAGACAATTCTAGGGAGTCTTTATTTTGTTCTTCTCTATCAACACTTGCGTGGCACAGGGGTCTTTACTGGAGATTGAGAAGGTGCCCCTGTCGTCTTGCCACAGACCTAGGATCGAACCCATGGCTGCGAACCAGAGATGACCAACAAGTAAGGATGCCACACTCTAAACTATCCAAACCTCCCTATCTTAAATAGGCCTGTTATTGAATAAGTCACCTGGACTCATCATTTCAAAGCCATCTTTCATGAATTTGTCGGTTTGAAGGAGTATTTGCCTCTTCTCATCAACAGTTTTGGAACAAAATTCAATTTCGTTAACAAGTAAATGTTGATAATCTGCAGAGAGCTGGTATGGGCCGCCACCAATCATAGCCTGGTGTAAGAAATGTCGTTCTTCTATAATCAAATCATGGTAAAGTCTCACTGCTTCAAACAAGGTGCATGATTTAGATATTGGTGGACCAGATGAATTCAGAATTTGATACTCCCTCTTTTTAGTTTTTATTTTTTTATTTAAGCATTCTAGTCCATTGTTGTAAAATAATTCCTTTCCCAGTCCTATTGCATCTCGGACATCGCTCAACATGCCTTCTTTCATATCATCCTGTACAAATGTTTTAAAATATTTACAGAACTCGAGTGGCCATTTCTTACATAATTCTGCCAATCTTGAATCAAATTCTTCACGTTTTGAATCTATAAGACCAGACTTTGTTTTGCCCCCAAAAATATCTTTCTTGATCTGCTTAAATATATCCCCATCTTTGATTTGCTCCCTTATATTGTGTTCAATATGCCTGGTACATGGTACTAAAACAGCACTCCTTAAAGGGTACAAAAAACCGCGTTGACCACGACCTCTATCACCGCCTACAAATCGGACTTTATCAATATTTGTGTCCATCTCTATTAAAGTGTGGGCAAAATTGAGATAGACCTCCCAACGTTCATCTTCAGTATGAAAAAGACACGGACCAGGCATAATCACATTTCTTTTAGTAACAGGGTTCATAAACTGAGGGAGATAATAACAGGTTGGTGTCATGAAAAAGTCACCTATATTAAATGTAGTATCTATACATAACACTCCACAGCTTGAATCATGTTGTGTGCAAGTACTTATTATTTCTTCTATTTGGGGAGATAATGCATAGGTAAACCGAACACCTCTACTGTTAAATTGTAAATTATGAATAGATTTTTTGCCGATCTCATTTGCTGTTGCATATAAAAGTATTTCATTATATTCATCATTTACTTTTGAAGCATTATTCAATTTTTTCCGAAAGTATTTTATTTGGTCTATACTTCTCGGTATTGTTCCAGGAACATTATGCTGTAACAAACTACCAGAAAGTTTAGAAGCGATGGTTCTGGGTCCAGCAGAAGATTTTACAGATTCTTTAATCATCATTTTACAGGAAGGAGCTGTTGGAATAAAAACACACCCTTTCCTTTTTTTGGGAGAAATATTCTTTACATCGTCCGGAAAATTATACTGTATGAGGCCATACGTGGTGTTCTCTGAAAAATAAGAATTTCAAGATTTTAGTATTAAGTAGGCCTAATGAATGTATATCCAGATATCCAACTTAATGGATGAAATAAACGTAGGCCTACTTGTAGCTCCGTGGCTGAATGTATTTCCAGCTATATGGACACTTCGGAAGAAAGGCCAAAAGATCCAATATAGTTTGCATGCTTATCAGACCCCCCCCCCCCCCCCCCCCCCCCCCCCCTGTTTCATAACTTGTTCATAATCACTTATTCCTATAAACATTGCACACACAACACATATACTTTTGAAATCGCTACTACGGGTATGTCTGTCGCGCAAACAGCTCCAGGAATAAAAAGGAAATTTTATGACCAAGTCGAACCATATCTCTTGACTTGTCGAAAATTCTTATTGATAATTCCCCTTTAATAGTTCATCATACTTTTTTGGACCTTAGCCTTAACAGAGTTAATTAACTATAACTGTAATGAAGGTTTAGTTAAACAGGGTTTATGCCGCTGATTGGGTAGATATGTACACGGGTCTCACTAGATGTATAAAATAACACTAAAAAAGATTTTCTATGACTAGCTTTGGGCCTAGACCCACCTACCTTGTTTTTGATCACCTAAAATCTTGACCATTTCTGTTGTGGTTCTTTTGACTTTTACATAATTGGAGTGGTGAAAATATTTGGTTTTCATTATATATCCCTCACCATCCACACCTGTTTTGAACTCTAACTGAGAGAGTTGGCGATTTATCCATCCATTTGCTGTTGTAGGGCGAAATAGGCGTAAAGTTTGGTTTTTTACTCTCCAGCTTCCACATGAAGTGTGAAGCCAATCAACCCCGGCCACTTCCTTGTCTACAAGGACGTTTTCTGTCCTTGCAGGTTTTAATGGGGGTTGACCCACAGCCATGTTATATGGTACATCCGTAATGAGTAAGGCAAATTTGTCTTCGCTTGTCAGTTCATTTTTAGTCAACAAATCTACGACTACATGTGCTATTGCCGCCATCTTGAAGTTGCGCAGGCAGAATCAAGGGAAATAACTTAGGCTAAAACATAAAACCTTTATAATTGTGTTTCAATTTCAATGAAATTTATTACAGTCGACAGAGATCTAGGCATTAGAAAAAAATAAAGACAAACGACCCACAGATATAATTTATTATTAGAGAACATTCGATAAAAAAGTAAATCATATAAAAAGTCTCCTTTTTTTCGTTTCTCGTTACCTTCACCGAAAATTCCAATTTTTTTACCCTACCAGTAGTTTTGATTTTCCAGACGTCTTTTTGCTGTTGGGCGCTTTTGGGCGCTTTTGGGCGTTGGGCATTTTACACTAACCGTTTCGTTCGACATTTTAAACGCAGGTTTGTACGCTATTTACTTTCAGTCAAGTTGACCTTTGATAGTCTAAAGCTAAGATTCCATTTACGCGTCATACGGATCCGTCATGCGGACATAAATTGCCCTTGCGGATCCGTCATGCGTCAAATACGATTCCATATGGGCGTAAAAAGTATGTGTTATTTTTCTTTTGACGCACGGACCTCTAGTCAGATGGATGCTTTGGCGGGAAAAAAGACAGGGGATCCCCACAAAATACGTCATATTTGGGAGATCACAACGCGGAAAGGCGTCAAATCGTTACACCCCGCGATTTTTTTTTTGACGCATGATGGAGACCATTTGACGGAGACCATTTGACGGATAAAGCTAAGATTCCATATATGCGTCATGCGAATGCGTCATGCGTTAAAAATCGAAATGGTTGATTTAAGAGGGTATGATTCCATATATGCGGAAGCGGTATCCGTCAAATTGTCTCCGTCATGCGTCAAAAAAAAAAAAAAATCGCCTGGTGTAGCGATTTTTGACGCATCAGATTGAATTGACGAGCGGAGATCTTCCAAATGTGACGTATTTTGTGGGGATTCCCCGTCTTTTCCCCCGCCAAAGCGTCCATTTGTCTAGAAGTTTGTGCGTCAAAAGAAAGATAACGCATAGGTTTAACGCACATATTGAATCATATTTGACGCATGACGGATCCGCAAGGGCCATGGATGTCCGCATGACGGATCCGCATGACGCGTATATGGAATCTTAGCTTAAAGCTAAGATTCCATATGCGTCATGCGTCAGCGTCATGCGTTAAAAATCGAAATGGTTGATTTAAGAGGGTATGATTTCATATATGCGGAAGCGGTATCCGTCAAATTGTCTCCGACATGCGAGACAATTTGACGGATACCGCTTCCGCATATATGGAATCATACCCTCTTAAATCAACCATTTCGATTTTTAACGCATGACGCATCCGCATGACGCATATATGGAATCTTAGCTTAAAACCAACAATTCTATTTTTAACGCGTCATGCGTCATCCGTCATGCGTTGTCCTTTTTATTGGAAAATTACGACCTTGGTCTTGATAGAAAGCTTATTCAATAAGGCAGAAACGTACACAGAGTTTTTTCGAAATTCCAATTAGTTTGGCCTCTGGAAAATGTTAGACGTTTTTACTTGTAAATTTTCATATTTCCATAGTAACCACCAAAATAATTTATTTTTTTTGGAAAATCGCTCTGTACGTTTCTCCACAATGTTATTGTCTACCTTTATGCCAAATTTGATGTAGATTGAGCCATTCATATTTTTTTAAACTTGTATCAAAGGTTTGAATTGTCCAATTTTCATGACATGTTTGAAAGGCTGTCAACACATTAAAACAAATCTGATTAACATGAAATCAACCTTAATCTATCGGGAAGAACCCAAATCATCAAAAATGCACAACAAGTCTCAAGAAATCATTATTTCATATACTTATTCCATTTTTTCACAACATGAAATAGCCCGAGTAACGCCCTTAAAAGAATTTATTTTTTTTGGAAAATCGCTCTGTACGTTTCTCCACAATGTTATTGTCTACCTTTATGCCAAATTTGATGTAGATTGAGCCATTCATATTTTTTTAAACTTGTATCAAAGGTTTGAATTGTCCAATTTTCATGACATGTTTGAACGGCTGTCAACACATTAAAACAAATCTGATTAACATGAAATCAACCTTAATCTATCGGGAAGAACCCAAATCATCAAAAATGCACAACAAGTCTCAAGAAATCATTATTTCATATACTTATTCCATTTTTTCACAACATGAAATAGCCCCAGTAACGCCCTTAAAAGAATGTTATCACCTATTAATAAAATTCAAGGGAGGTAATTTGATGTTTTTAAAAAAAAAATTCATCATTAAAATTTGGTTAAATATATAGTATAAAAACCAAACGAAAGGAGAAATTTAAAATAAACGTTTGGAAATACATTGGTAGCAGAAAATGCAAAATACACATGCTGAAGTTATAAATTATTATGTGAGGAAGTATTTCAATATGAAAGTTGTTTCAGAAGAGTAAACATATTATTTCCCACGAAATATGAGGGAAATATAAAAAAAATCGTCTTCTGAACTATTATGATCAGTGCTTTGCCTAGGCTACATGTGAAATGGGGTACCTAAAACACAGAAATATCGTCACTAAAAAGGGCATCTGTTGCACCGAAGAATAACTAAAATCGAATATGCGGATGTTGTATCTCGAATTGTTGGAATTTTTTTGCTTGTACGGATTTGTATTCAAAGTGACAGTAAATATACTTTTCCAACGCATTATTGATGAATTGTGTATCAATGGAAAGTTAAATTAGTTCTCATTTACACTTACTGAATTGTGTTCACTACCCTATAGTGTAGGTCTATAAGTATTTGAATTGCAAAATAGTCAAGTGTTAAAGGGATTGTAAAGAGGTTTTTTAAACTTTGTATGTGTACCTGGAACACTGATAGCATCAATTTTCGCCATTCCAATTTCCATTCCGACGTCTGTGGTTCTTTCCATTCCACTAAAACTAACGTGTTTTATGACGTCACTGACATTGATCTACCGGAAGCTACTATTGATATCTATGCAGTTTACTGTCAGTGACGTCATAGAACGCTAGCCATTGCTGGAACGGGGTCGACTTTGGGCTCGTTTCGTGTTATTTTCAGACAGGGAAGTGACTCCACTTGGTGCTGGCATCTGTTGATCTAGATCTATTTCTTCAGTTGGTAAAGATATTATTACTCCATACAATATAGTTTGGTAAAATTTGGCAACAACAATCTGGGTGATTGTTCTATTTAAACTTGCGTCAACGTAAAGCCTGGATTCTGAAACATTTTTGGCCATTAACCCCACACACCAATTTGATATATTTTCTGAATCCAATCAGCAAGGGCGAGAGAGGAAAAGCCTTTTTTCAACAGCAGAAATTAAACCCCATAGATATCTCTGGATTGATAACACTATACAATGTGATAAGACTCCCATGCAATACAGGACCGTTGTGTGGTATATGTTGTTGATTTTGGTTGACGATTGATTTTATGACTTCATTCATTTCGTTGTTGAGGTTGCAACGTTCTTTTTCAAATTATTTCAGCATTGTTTGTATAGAATTTTTATTTTTAAGTTTAAGTTATTTGCGCCACAATATTCAAGTGATATTTGTCTATTAATATAATACATGTGTTGTCGTGCCATTTTTAGTTTTATGAAGTATGAAAGATCGATTAACTTTTGTTTTTTTTATGATGCAGTTTTCTTTATGAGCTTCCTCCTATTGAGTATGAAATCTGAGAGTTTTCATAATGAAAAACTTTGCGATTTATTACACTTTGATTTCTTACTGATCTTTTGTTTTAAATTATGGAAAAAGACAACAATAGTCATTGGCAGACTTCTATAATGTAAACTCATTTCATTTCAAGTCAGTAATCTTCTCACCGTAATGTGGAAGACCTGGGTTAATATGGGATTGATGACTCAAACCGTATCCCGTACTTACGACTTCGTTAAGAATTATCATTGCAAACTACACCATAGCCGCCATGTAAGATCTTACAAACAAGCATATTTTATAGACTGCATATTTTATTTGAAATGAAGATTTCCATCCGATATTCTCCTGGTTGCACCTTCGATTCCTGAAAGGTTAATGAAATATTATTACACTTTATCTTAAAAATATTAAAAGAATAATCATGTAATTATGATGAAGTTAAAGGGATACGTTCACTATCCGTACAACCAATCACATCTTAACATCGAAAATGAGAATTTTTAAGCTAAATTAAGCAGAAATTTTAGCCCCAAAATCCATGTGTATCCATAGTTATTAATTGCGTTTGTATAGAAAAGATATAGGCTATGAAAATACAGAGATCAAATTATAATTATTGAAGTTGCATGGATTTGTGCAATTCTTGTACTTCTGAAGTATATCTACTTAAATTCAAGTCCCAAACCAATCCTGACAATTCTGCTTCAAGTAATGCTACAATATGGTTTCTGTAATAGGAACTATTTTCACTTATATATTTCATTAATTGGCAATACATTCATGGCTAACCTGAGTTGTCCGGAATCATTACTCCTTGAAACGAACCCCATCCGCTCGGATCTACTAACTCTCTCTTCTGAATAGCGTTCATAGGGACTATATCTTCATTTTGACAGTCCAAGTTTTTACACCTAGGATCAAGTTTATCTCCTAGATATTTTACCGTTATAGAACCATTCTTTTGTAAGGTTGACACCTGAAATGAAATACTGAAAACTTATAGCTGATAAATCAAGGAATTTAAAAGTAAAAAGTTGTTTTTCACCTCGATAATTTTCTGAAGCAATATAATATTCGGGGTATGGGTTTAGGTAAAATTTCAAAGTGCCAAAATGCATGTCCCATAATAAAGTGAACACTAATTTTTTTTACGTAAATTCTCTTGTAAGTTCTTTAGTAAATGATTGTGACTTTATGGGTGGAGATTTTTTATTTGGATCTTCCAAAATTAGGTAACAGACATATTTCTCTACATGCTGACATGCAGTTTGAAGTATTTCTCGCTGCTAACTACAAGGCAGACCTTCTCTTGCAATAAAATTTTTAAAATACGTGTATCATACTTTTATCGGACTTCCATAAAAGTGATTTACAACAATCGATGATGTTGATGAAAACCAATACGGTATTGTCTTGTTTGTGTATAGAATTAGGTTTGAAGACACCACTGGTAGTTGATGTTTCACCCTTAACAATGAAAAAAAGGAAAATATTGATAACCGAATTCCATTACAATTGACGATTTTTTACAAAGGATTACACGCACAAAGTTTTAAGTTCTATTTTAGTTTTGAACTTGATTTGGCTCGTATGACGGGAACGCCATGGAGTGTGGTTATTATTTTTCTCAGTGACGTACAATTGAGTTGAAAACCGGTAGGCATCTCGACCCACTGATCTGAACACCTTTTTAATGGAGAACTTGTCAGTAATGGAAGTCAAAATATCGAGTATAAATATTTTGTTTTTACTGAATGGATCAACATAACATAAACACAACGAAATGTGTTTTGTGCTCTATCTTAATTCACCAATAAACTTTTTTCTTACCCATTGATTTTGAATATGCCAGTCGCGCCATTTGGGTCTTTCTTGGTGGTTCCAATGTAATAACGATATTCAGGAATAAATTTATTAATGCCGTAAGCCTTTCGAAATGTTCCCCATTGGACTTAAAACAACAAAAGTTGAAGGTATCGATGTCATGTTACAATGTGAAATTTGTATGATTTGGCGTAGTTTATAATTATAATAGCATTCTTTTTGATTTTGTTGCCAGGACAGCTGCAGCTTATACTATTTTTTTTTCAATTTTCAATTGTCAATGCAAAACCAACGCAAAAGTATGTCTAAAATTTTTACTTTTGGTTTCTTTCCGTTGTGTTTTCTGATACTAGATAGGGAGCAGTCGGCTCCAGCGGGGGCCTGTTCAACTACGACTCGACGGTCCATACAACTTCAACCGCTAACGTTTTTGTTACAAACGAAAAAATGTGTTCGCTCTCGCCTCGGGCCGTAACTCAATCCGCCGCAGGTCTATGACTCCATGAACTTAATTTTAGTAGGCTACTGTTTATGAGTGAGACAGAGTTTATGACGTTTTCTACAGTGCCGGACTAGAACGTATTACTTTTACTTTGATCACTTATTTTAGTCAGAACTTGAGTTTTCAAGATGAATAACTTTCGACCTGCAAATTGCAAAGTGCGCCTGGCAAACATTACCTAAATGTATAAATGAATAATTTAAATAAATGAATACAGAACAATTTATGAGTATCTGAAAACATCATCTTCTAAAGAAAACGAAAACTTCATAATAACTGACCCGATTTGTCATTGTCTCCCAATGCCCCGACTAACAGGGTTGTCACAACCAACATAAAACATAGACAGCGTATCATACGCATGCTAATAACTAACAGCTTGATATTATACTATTGAGAGTACCAAGCAAAGATGTAATTGTTATCATATTGTCAATTCTTTTTTTTTTTTTTCGAAATTTACACAGGGCACACAGCCTAAACATGCTAGCTGCAACATTTCTGAAATATGTTCTGACGTCGTATCATGGCGACGTACTTTTTAAATATCAATTGGAACATTTTTGCAACAGTGCAAATTGCACATTGCAACATTAGCAAAAACAAGTTTTTCGACTCTGGAAGCTACATTTTTGGGCCGATTTTTCTCGGGTTTTCATTTTTGGAATCTGTGACAAAATTCCAAAGTCATATGAGTTAAAAAAATTCAAATTTCGAAAATTCGTAGCATACATTTTTTGGCCGATTTTCGAAATTTTGGGACCAATTTTTTGTTTTTTTCTGATTAATCTGAAATTTTAATAAAAGGTGCATGTCACTAATGTAAACAATTTGACGTATTGATAAATTTTGCGCCACTTCCGGTTAAAGGGGAAAATTGATTTTCACTTCCGGTTGAATAACTTCCGGTGATATTTCTGAAATTCAACGAAATTTTGTTGAGCGGTAGCCAAAGTAATTCTACAGCCGATTTAAAAATAAAATTCAACCCTTAGGTAGATCTTTGGCCGCCATTTTGATTTTCCTGAAACATTCCGATTTTTATTCAGCCAATTTGGCTGTATCGAATTTCAAAATTTTGGTGTCAAATGAAAGAACATAAAAATTAAAAGAGATCGCAAGAAGCCGATTTTTGAATTTCGATTTTGCTTTTTTGCAATTTCCGGTTTAATTTTTTCAGTTTTTGAAGGCTCATATCTCGTGTCTTTGACCTTTGATGACCTTGACATTAAGTAGGTCAAAGGTCATCGACCTTGGCTACATGATGATACTTTAATATTTGACCTCCGATATCAACTTCCGGTTTTATAGCTGTCCAAAAATAGCCAAATTCGCAACTTTGTACTGCTCCTACAGGTGACCTAATTAACCTAGAGAGTTCATTTTAGCATATTCTGAATGGGATTTAAGAGCTCTTTCGAACGATATATCACAATGTATTGTTATGCAAAATTAGTTTTCTTTAAATTTTGCAAATTTGAAAACCTTTTCCCGATTTTTTGAATTTTTTGACTTTAATATATGCATAGTTTATGATCTATTGCGTTTAGAGGCTTGAAAATTGAAACATAAGTGAACATACCCCATATAAATGTATCCATCAAAAAAAATTGACATGGGCGTGGCACATCCGGGTTAAATTTTAATTTTATTAACATTTTGTTGTCTGGAAAAAATCCATATAAACTACATTTAAAAAAAAAAATGCTTTTGCACACACCAACCTCATTACTTTAACTCAATTAAATCAAAATCTCAGCTATTTCGGCTGTATAGTTCAGAAAAGGGAACAAAAATTATTAATTTCAAAATTTCCGATTATAGATAAAAAAATCTGACGTGGGCGTGGCACATCCGGGTAAAATTTTGTTTTTGTCAAAATTTTGTTAAAACCAAAAAAGAGGTAAAGTTTAAATTTTTTTCAAAAAATGACCTTGCATACAGTTACAGCATTGCTTTATTCAGCTTATGTTAAAGGCTCATTGATTTCGGCTTTGTAGTTCAAAAAAAGGGAACAAGGTTAAAAAAGAAAAAAAAATCGTTTTTGACCTTGACCTTTTTAGGATCAAAGGTCATTGACTTTGGCTGTTCATTTATACTTTCATATTTTAAGTCTAGCGTCAACTTCCGGTGTTATTACTGTATGCATTTCCAAATTTTAAAGACTTGTTTCTCGGAAATTTGACCTTGAATGACCTTGACCTTCAGTAGGTTGAAGGTTATTGATAAAGGTTTTCAGCTGGTACGTTCAAATGTTAGGTCTGGTGACTACTTCCGGTTTCACAACCTTTTAAAAAAACTAAAATTTTAATAGTTGTCGACTTCCTTGGCACTTGGGATTTACGTTCAGGTTCAGGGCCCATTTTTTTTAAATTCCCCTTAACAATTTGCACATTTGCAAAGTCCCACTCTGTGCCACATGTGGCTCTAGTATATAATTGCGTTGCAAATCGGATTTGGTTGTCACGCGTTGTTTACTTTTTGATTATTTTATTTTTTAGAAGTCTTTCAACAAAAACTGAAAATGGTAAAGTATTTGTAGTTTGACCAAGCATTTTTATAATGGACTGGAATCGAAGAGGAAAATCTACAAAAAGAAGGAAATGCGCTATTGCTTATCTACAAAAATTGTTTCAAGAGCATATTTATAGACGGATTTACCGTCCTCGGATTTTCTTCCTGGTTAAGTTAAAAATATCAAAAACAAATTCTTAGAAATTTTTTTACGCATTCTCTACTTATTGGATCGGTCTGAAATTCACAGATTATAGCCAGACTGCCCGCACATAAAAAGTGTGCCATTACTTCCGGTTTGAGAATAAGAACGTTAAGGTGTCGACAAAATCCATAAAAATAATCCAAGACGAATAATATGAATCCGCGAAGAAGAAAACATTCTAACTTAAATTAATCAAATACTTGTTGAAAACAGAATTTCGAATTCAATGACCTTGAAAGGTTTAGTGTAGAATGTCTTTGACCTAAGCTATCCACTGGTCAGATGAATAAGTTAAACATGTTAATTGGTTTTATAACTATACGATAGTTTATGACGATGGGACGGATAAATCACAATATCTAAGTAACCGAGGGTGTCGTGTTTTTTTTTTCATATTAACAATGTCCTTTTGATTCTCTTTTTGAGATGTCAAACATATTTTATCATTATGGGATATTGATTTTATACAATTTAACTTGTGGATCGCATAATCATAACAAACTATTCTTTTTTTTTTTAAATATTTGACAAATACTACAAATTAAGCAGACAGGGTAATGGAAAACAAAAAACAAAGGGGCGGTATAGAACAAGAAAGAATAGCCACCCGATCCTGTAAAAATTAGCTTTTATATAAAGCTAATAATTGAATTTTTTAGCATTTTTATAAAAGGAAGAACAGTGAACGGTAGACGGTGCCTTTCTATAAAACCTAACGAAGGCTAATATATCAACCAATCAGACGTCAATCTTAGCAAAAACTATACCCAATCAAATAGCATACTGTATATTTCACTTCACGAGCAGAAGTCTACACACGCATGCGTACATATGTTGTTTTGTAACTTCCGTTAACCGAGGTCGAATAGACAAAAAAACAGCAAAATTTCTAGCGAAAAACTTAATTAAAAGGTATATGGGGCTCATACAGGATCCTGTCCTCAAGCACCTGTGGTATATTTAGCCTTTTTTTCTTTCCGATGTCAACCAAAAAACGACGGCCTTTTCGTAATATAATGCAGAATAAACCACCAATTTAAGCCAACTTCGGCGGGATAAGACTATCACAATTTTTGGACCTTGATCCCGAAACGATCTAGTGTCGTGGGATTCCTATAGCTAAAATTTAGTTCGCAAATCAACACACCTCACTAGTGGATCAGTGCCAGTGACAGTAGGCATCTATTTCTAGTCGACAATTCAACATATTCAAGTAATTTGCTGTCTAGTAAAGTGCCTAGACTATACTATTATATTAAAGAGAAGTTCCGGCTAAGCTTAAGCTCTAAATCCTCACAGAATCTCATTCCAGATATGCCCTCTCCCCTCCCCGGCGTTTTTTGAAATTACACTGGCGTTGCGAGTAATTTTTTGAGGGGGGTGGGGGGTAGGGTGTAATATTATGAAAATGCTCAAATACAATATATGTCAATCACATATATAGCAATTTTTTGGCCGGAGGAAGTGGGGGTTGGACATGAAAATATTAGGTGGAGGGGGCGAGCAGGGGTCACAGGATTGTCCAGAGGACTAAAAGCACCAGACATGCAAGAACTCGACGGTAAGAGAAAGGGAGCAGGGGTGGGAGGGAACGGAAAAGCCGGGCCAGTCAATGTTTTGTTGGTGGAGTGGGTCGACGCCTCTGCCCTTTCTGTCTGTCGCACAGCTTAGTGTCATATTTTGTTTATCACTTGCTGAAATGTCTGTTTTAATTATGTTGACATCTATGTATGTCAGTTTAGACAGATGTCAGAACACCCATCCACATTTGCAAGGCATTTTTACAGTTCAGCATACAGTTAAGCTTATGCATAAAGGCCTGCACCAGACATGAAAAGGCATGCACAACTATGGCGCTATGTTGTACCGTATAATATCCGATGCATAAAGGCCGTTAGTATATATCATTATGTATATGTTCTCGAATGAGCCTAACTTATGTATTTTATGAATATTTGGAGATTTTGCTCTTTCCCATATGTGTGCGATATGTCTTTCAATTTTTTTATTTATTACAATGCTCACTAAAAAGAATTGACAAAGTTCCAATTGCTATTTCAATATTCAATATTGTAATGTTTATATTTAAATGTGTACAGGTTATATAAATTAAATTGTGAATATTTTTCAGGTAGTTTTATTCCACTTGAAGAATTATTGACATGTTAGATGTTCCACTAAAGACAGTTTTTCAATAAAAGTTTGAAAAGTTCATAATAAAGGAGGTCTTTCAATATTAAAATCTAGTTACAAATTACCTGATGTGAAAAATATTTCGTTAATGTTTTGGATAATGAGAGTAATGATCTAAAGGAAAAGCTGTTTAATGTTATGTGTTTTATAATGTAGAAAAGTAAAAATTCTTGAACACACATACAAAAATTCACTACACTTGTGTAACACAGCAGCATCTTAGTTTTGTTCTTAAGAAACAACAGGACAATGTTGTGCAAGTGGGAAAGATTTATTAAAAACCAGTCCAAACAATCTGTATTTGAATTAACATAAAATATTGATATATCAGGATTGTACGGTGGTTCGTTTAGGACATGTTTTAATTTTTTTTATTTATGATTGACATATTTCCTATAAATTGAAATTGATTTATAAATTTTTATGTGTTTTGTTATGAAAATTCGGGAAATATGGAATTTTATTCTGGAATTTAGCGGGGTTGTCAACTTTGGCTCTTAATATTTATGTTGGTAAATAATTATGAGATTTTTTGAAAATTTTAAAGTTGTTTTTCTCCAAATATATGTGGGATGACCATGCAGATTTTATCTTGGATTTCGAAAAAAAAGTTCAGACAAAGCTCCTAAATATTTGATAAATTTTCGGGTAATTTTAATACAGCCACTTGGAAATGGGGACGTATATTTCCGTCGCCCCTGTCCGTCGGATCGTCTGTGAACAGTTCATGTCAGCACTATATAGTGACTGCAGTTTTTATCTGATTTCAATGAAACATGGTGTGATATTGATAAGGTCTTGGACAAGAACGAGTTGTTTTTTAGTTATTGCCCTTGACTTTGTAAACGTCTATATTTGTTCGTGAGCACAATAGAAGCTAATAACTTCTTTAGAAGTATCAAAGGAAAACTACCTCTTAGAATGGTCAAAAAATCTAAAATTATAACTTCGCCAATAAGAGTTAATATTCATCACTGCTGTCGTAAGTATAAAACATCCATAAAGCTCGGTTCCCAACAACGAACACCACAAAGGGTACCTGAGAAGCCTCTTTGTCAATTTTAAAAAGTAGTGTTATAGGCCTATAATATTAACCAATTTACCTTATTTTAGTTTATTTCACCTTATAATTGACATAATTATAACATCTTATATTTAACAATAAATACATACGTCAATCACCAACAACTGTAATAGTGGCTACAAATATCATATTACTTTCATGATGGCTCTTATTGTTACTTACCTGTGACCGAAGGAGTACCGGGAGATTGTGTTAAAAAATAAGCGTACGAAGGGTTCAAAAGGTTGGGAACCAAGGTTTTAATGCATAGATATTTAAATAGAATGCATATCAAATCATTTATAATTAGTGAAAGATTTTAATTACCGGTTTGTTATAAGATTTGGTCATTTTGGAATTGTACAAATGGAAATTTGTGTGGATTTTACATGTGAACTCTATACTAATATAGTCCTTAGTAGGCCATTTATGTATATTTTGTAAAACAAAATTTCAATATTGATAATTATCATTACACATAGTTACTAATAAGTCTATGCTTGGTGAAGCGCTTTACACTTGGTGACGCCAGTTTTTTAATTATATATTTGAAACCTTTTGATTATTAATATTCAGATATTTTTCAACTTAAAGGGAATGTTTGACTACTTTGAGGTTAGAAAACGTCTGTCTTAAATTATTGAAAGTTATTGACCAAAATCTAAAAAAAATGTATACATTATTTGTGAGTTGCCAATTTTTGAACGCCTAAAAAGATTTATGTAAACGTATTATAGAATTTATAGACTTTTATATTTGATGTACGGATTAAAGCTAAATAAACCCCAAGATGTCTCCTATTATACTTATTCTGGTTTTTAATATTTATCAATAAGCACTCTCGGTTTGGTAGTGAACCTTGAAAAATCAGGTTGGTCAGGTAGAGGCTACATAGATGAATTTCATATTTCAGAAATCTTTTTTGTTCATGAAAGTAGTCACGCATTCCCTTTAAGAAACATTAAGACCTAGATTTCAATTTTGCTTCAAATTGTGATAGTGGAAATCTATCCAATTTGCGATTGGTCAAATCGTGGTCTGGTGATCCTATCAGATCTTATGGCATCGTGAGATCAATCGTGTTAATAGTAGAAACGTTTAGAACTGTTCAACAAGATTCATTATTGTTACTTGCGATCATCGTATCATCTTATCATATATTATCAAAGCGCTACGGATTGCATCTTATCGTGCTTCCAGTCGTGGTCATTGGAGTCAATCTTGACCCATTGTTGCGCGGACGTCCAGATTGGACATCCGAAGCTGATTTCAGGCTTTGATTCTTGATGTTAATTTTAGTTTTTTATACGCCCACACATTAATGTGGGCGTATATTGTAGTCGCCCCTGTCTGTCTGTCTGTCTGTCTGTCAGACAAATAGAACAATATTTGATGGGTTATTGCCCTTGTTTTTGAAAATACTTTGTGAACACGATAGAGAGCTGGTTCTTCGATGGATTTTGATGAAACTTGGTGTGAGTGTTTGTCATGACCTTGGGATTAACCCTATTGAAAATCAGAAACATCGGAAAATATGTTATCAGTTATTGCCCCTTGTTCTTTAAAATGTGTTAATTTTTTAGCTCGTAACGCTCTCAAAGTTGTGAACACAATAGAGAGCTGGTTTCTCGATGGAATTTGATAAAAATTATTGTGTGTGTTTATAATCGCCCAAGGATGAAGCCTATTGAAAATCGGACAAATAAAAAAATATTTGATGGGTTATTGCCCTTGTTTTTGAAAATACTTTGCGAACACGTCGGAGAGCTGGTCTCTTGATGGATTTTGATGAAACTTGGTGTGAGAGTTTATAATCATCCAAGGATGAAACCTTTTGAAAATCAGACAAATCAAAAAATATTTGATGGGTTATTGCCCTTGTTTTTGAAAATACTTTGTGAACACGATAGAGAGCTGGTTTCTTGATGGATTTTGATGAAACTTGGTTTGAGTGTTTGTCATGACCTTGGGATTAACCCTATTGAAAATCAGAAACATCGGTAAATATTTTATGAGTTATTGTCCCTGTTCTTTAAAATGTGTTAATTTTATAGCCCGTAACGCTCTCAAAGTTGTGAACACAATAGAGAGCTGGTTTCTCGATGGAATTTGATAAAAATTATTGTGTGTGTTTAAAATCGTCCAAGGATGAAGCCTATTAAAAATCGGACAAATCAAAAAATATTTGATGGGTTATTGCCCTTGTTTTTGAAAATACTTTGTGAACACGATAGAGAGCTGGTTTTTTGATGGATTTTGATGAAAACTTGAGTATTCATAATCACCAAAGGATGAACCCTATTGAAAATTAGAAGAATTGAAAAATATTTTATGGGTTATTGCCCTTGTTAACTTGTAGTTGTAAACACTCAAAAATCGTTCAATTTTGTAAACATTCTTGATGGCACGGTTTTCGACATATGTTTCATTTACTGATAGTTCTTGTCAACCTCCCGGACGACTTGGCTGCCATTACAAAAGTGGGCGTATTACGATGGGGCATCGCTATTTTTAAATACATTAATGCATTTTACTTGGGATCTTTGCTATTAGGAAAATAATCCTGAGGCTTAAAGTCTAAAAGGAATGTCAGGAATTTGCGTTTCATATACATATATATTTATATAAATTTCCTGTGTTATAGTCCCACAGTCCATATACAAATATGTTTGAAAAGTTAAATAATTAAGTCATCCCACAAATTTGGTAGATAGTGTACTTTATCCCTATTCAGTTTTGGCTTATACGTCTTGATTTCTATAGCTTCCCTTATAACTCGGTCTGACTTGACATGCATGACTTTCATGTTGGCTCTTTTTGTTACTTACGGTATCCGCAGCGGTACAAGGAGATTGCGTTAAAAAAAAATAGGGGTTCGAAGGGTACAAAAGGTTGTAAGAAATAGTATTATTTTAAAGTTTTTTTTTTAATATGAGAAAATTTGTATTAAACATTATAAATTAGACAGCTGCCTATGGGCGTACATCTCTATATAGATTAAGAAATTGATATATTACTTTTGTTGGATTCAATCAAAACTGACCTTTTTCTTTTGCAACGTCTATTCCCCCTTATCTGCTTTCATACTTTTATGGATTCTCAAAATAACGTTTGTCAGAAGTTTGTCTCGCATTAAAAAAAATAACAACATGAACATGAATATTTAAATAAACGGAAAAATGGAGAAAATGATATATACATGTTTGATAACTTAATTGTACTTAAGGTTTATGTGTGGACTTACGGGCAACCATAGCTAACGAAGGCTTCGTGCAAGGATACCCAGCTCAATAAACGCTTTATTTAATTTCATTTGATTTGAACATAGGCCTACATATTTATCCTGATGATTGTATGTATTATCTAATTAATTATGTTGAAATATAAACTATTACCACAAATTTCGTTTTGTTTTATATCCTTAATGCTAAAGTGGAAATGTAACAATGACATTTGGTAGGTCTATTGGAGCTATAGAGTCTAGAGTTTACATCATATGGAATGGATTTCGGTTGATCACAATTCTAACCAAAACCAGAGCAAATGTATTCATAATTATCGGCATCAATTAAACGACTTTAATGAGACAACACATTAAAGAAACAGAACGCAATTTTGAGGTAAATTTGAAGGGAGTTCTAGTACTATTAACCTCCCAAAATGACCACTGTTCCCATAGGAGCCCCCCCCCCCCCCCCATATCCGTTTCTGCCCAAAAAAAGCTCGCCCGGTCATTTTGGGGGGGTCCGTGAGGGGTCCGCTGGAGATCCTCAAGAGGTCCACAAGCGGTCATTAGCCTAATTTTCATTTCCGCGCGAGTTTTGAACATGTTAAAAAAACTGGGGTGGTCGAAGGCTCCGCGAGAGGTCCCCATGAGCGTGGCACCAAGTCCGCTTCAAATCCGGTCCTGACGTCACGCGGACCTTGGACCGCTCCGGATGTCTTCCGGTCTTTGCTCGGATCTCGCTCGGATCTCGCCCGTTTATAAGAAACCGGGCGATCTCGCGCGAACCTCGCCCTGACGTGGCCAGGAAGTCACCCGGATGTGTCACGGAAACAACTGAGCGGGAGAGCGTCCAACGAGCTCCGGGCATATAAAAGGCCGGTTTCGGCGCTGCGAGTCATTTCTATTCCGGGTGACTTCCTGGCCAAAGACGGGCAACCTACGGGAGAACTATTCATATGTTTTCAACAAACGGAAGCGTCCGCGACACTCCGGGCCAACAGATGACCGGGCCAGAGACGTTGCTAATAAACGGATACGTTTGAAAATTGAAGGTCTATCACTAGTCAAAAAGTCTTAATAAATCAAAAAAAGTATATACTACACATGAATGGAAAATTAACGATAGGGAAATTAAAGTCGTCACGTTTGTCATAAAGTCGAAAAGGACGCAGAAAGTCTTAGAATCAGTAGTGTTGTTTTTTTCCAACTCTTCTGGTTAGATTTAAAGTCTACGAAATGTGTCGAAAGGCGCAATTTGTATCCATTAGAATATCTATTTCCTTGCCAAATTGTTGGGCATATAACGCCCTGGTTGTATATGAGAATAGCGAAATAAGGCATAGAAGATTGAAAATCTTGTTGTCATAAAATATTTCAACAAGTACATGTAAAGTTCTACAATATGAGAACCGTTGTGTACAGATATTAAAGAGATCGTATAATTTAATAAATTGGGTGTAGGCCTTTAAATATTTTACCTTGCCACCTAACCCATCTTTCTGCTTCTATTATTAAAGTAATAAAACCGAATCAGAATCAAAATATTTTGGCTAAACGCATATTCAACTTGTATTGTATTTTGTATGTATACAATCCAGACAGTACGTTGCATGTACCTACATAAACAGTTAAGGAATAACAGTGTTTTAATTTTAAGAAATGTCAGAATCTACCAACCCAAAAGAATATTTTTTTTCATTAATTATGCTCACGCAATGCCAATCAACATTACTAGATGATAACACTTACTGTCTGAAATGAATATGAGATTTAGTGTGTAAAGAAACGTTAAGCCATACCTACTTTTTTTAACATAAGAACTATATTGTTAAGTTTCTTTCTTTCTTGTATGCCTTACGAATGATCAGTAGAATTTATCTCCACCGTTAGGGCATTAAACAACTAGCACGTTCTTTCGATTCCACAAGCAAATAGTGTAATAATATTGTATCTTTAAATGTAAATTCTCTCTTCATGAATTTCATGTTTTTTCCTGCCTTTTTGTGATATGTAGACAGAAATTATATTTATTATATCATTTGTATTTTATTTTATGTCCAAGCTTTGAGAATATAGGTTTTAATATACATGTAGTTTAATGACGTAATGGTAAATGTTCTGAAACACCCAAATCGACTATATTCCGTCCATTGCTTATAGAAAGATACAGAATTTAAGACTACCAACTTCCAACGAACTAAATTCTCAATCTTCTATTTGTATAATAAAAATACGTACAAGCAAAACAATACCATTAATCAAAATTGCATCCACAAACATGTCAAAATCGAGAGCAATAGTTATATATCAGTTGATAATATCATAATATTAACACGTTATTTCCCCAATGGACTAAATTCTCTGATCTTTGCTTGTAGAATGTAAAGATATTATTCCCCTTATGGATTTTATTCTCTATCCTTCAACCAAACTTGCGAAACGTAGCAACGAAGAGCATAAATAAAAAAAAATGTACAGGATAATAATTTATTTCTTGAAAATATTACCGTAACAACAAATAAAGTTTGCGATATTTAATTTGGTAAAGCAAGTCGTTTAAGTGTGCTGTAGCTATCGTTGCTATATTCAGAAGTCAGTGATTTTGCATCAAAATCGTCATGAGTTCGAACCAATTTCTCTTTAACACCACTCTTAGCTTCATGTGGAATCAATCTTTCAACTGCCCGTGATCGCATCGGGGTTTCTGGTTGAATACCGTATGATCTATCCACATTGTCACGTCGAGGTCGTACACCTTCATCATGATGACTTTCAGGTACTTCACCATGAACTTGAGATGTTGAAATTATATCATCGTGGTCTTCAGATTCGCTACTGGTGTCAAACTGAGAGTCTCTGTCTTGTTTTCTGGTGTCTATCTTGCTTTGAAATTTGTCATCTGCCGGTGTAACTTTCGGTGACACGAAATTATCTGTGTTTTCCGTAACCGCTTCATAATATGTATTCGTCAGAATGTTGCTCATTTGAAGTTTTCTAGGATTAGTTTGTAGCTGTTTAGTTGATCTTTTGGTATCATCATCTTTAATTTCTATTTCTGGTGGAACTTGTAACTTTACAGACCTTTTTTCAACTACCTCAGAGGATCTTGATTCCCTTTGCATAATTGACTTTCGGACATTACTTTCTGTATCTCTGCCATTTGATTGACCCAGATTTGACATTTTATAATTATTTTCCTGAATTTGTGGATATTGGAAAGGGAAGGGCATAAGAAATGGTTGTGGTTGTGATTGAGACATTACAGGATAGTTTGGTGGATATTGGATTATTGGAATAATATTGGGAGCAGCTGACATTGGAGGTTGTTGGAAATTGTGATTACAAAGGTGACTTCTTCCATGGGAGCAATGATTGATTTGCTGACAGCAGCCATGAGAATCTTGCGGTTGACATGATGTCCAATTTTCTTCGGATGATTTTACGTCTTTTTGTCTAATTTGAGAGACGACCCTTTCGGCTGGTGCTGGGACAACAACAATTTCTCTTATAGCACTTGTAGCAGCATTAACCTCTTCAGCTTTAGTTGCGGATTTAATGGTATTGGTGTCATCTGTACTACCTACTATCTTTTCATCTTCAACTTTATCTGGTACTGTTTCAATTATTTCTTCTTTCACTATTCTTTGTCCCTGAAAGATTTATCATAATATCAACTCAAGTGTCTACTTTCAGTCGTAATCTCGCTCGTGCCTCTGAAATGAAATTATTTTTATAATTTTGAATAATTTTGTTATTATGAAAGTTTGCATTCACATTATCCTGCCATCTGATGAACTGTTTCATATTGTTCTCAGTGGCGTTTCTATGCCCCCCCCCCCCCACCAGAATTTAGGCTGTTAATGGTATGTGCTGGTAGCCCCCCCCCCCCCCTGACAATTATTTGGCCACTGATTGTTCTGTCTCCTGGACCACCTCCTTTCTGGAACAGTTTTAGACAAAATATATACATAATATGTACTATTTGAACATTCTTCAAGTACACTGGAATAACCTAGACACAGATGGGAATGAAGAAAATGAACTGCTGTAGGTTGACAATCGAGATTACCTACCAATAAAACAATGTAGCCAGAAACTGCACCACACAATGGTGCTGTCAGTAGAGCTGACACTAAACTCATAAATAAAAACACCCCTTTCTGAAATATAGAAAAATTACACTTTCTATAAAATCCGACAACGGTAGACGACGTCTTCCAGAAATAAAACATACTTATTGACTAAAACGTCACGACAATAAAATATTACTGTTGCAGTATTTTGACTTCAGGTGTGATGGCTGATATATGACTTACTAACCAAGTTTAGTATGTCAGGGGCGGATCCAGGTTTTAGAGAAAGGGTGGTTGGGGGAGTCCCTGAAATAGAACATGCTTCAAATTTTTAGAGAGTTCGCACAAAAATAAGGGGGGGGGGGGGGTGCTCGAGTCGGGGGAGCCCCCTGTCCCCCTTGGATCCGCTCTGTATATATTGTTCTATGACAGTAGAAATAATATATTGAGAAAATAAGACATGACTTTCATGTTGCCTCTTTTTGTTACTTACGGTATCCGCAGCGGTACAAGGAGATTGCGTTAAAAAAAAATAAGGGTTCGAAGGGTACAAAAGGTTGTAAGAGATAGTATTCTTTTAAAGTTTTTTTTTTTTAATATGAGAAAATTTGTATTAAACATTATAAATTAGACAGCCAGGCAAGCTATCTCTATATAGATTTAGAAATTTATATATTACTTTTGTTGGATTCAATCAAAGCTGACCTTTTTCTTTTGCAACGTCTATTCCCCCTTATCTGCTTTCATACTTTTATAGATTCTCAAAATAACGTTTGTCAGAAGTTTGTCTCGCATTAAAAAAAATAACAACATGAACATGAATATTTAAATAAACGGAAAAATGGAGAAAATGATATACACATGTTTGATAACTTAAAGCTTGTACTTAAGGTTTATGTGTGGACTTACGGGCAACCATAGCTAACGAAGGCTTCGTGCAAGGATACCCAGCTCAATAAACGCTTTATTTAATTTCATTTGATTTGAACATAGGCCTACATATTTATCCTGATGATTGTATGTATTATCTAATGTTGAAATATAAACTATTACCACAAATTTCGTTTTGTTTTATATCCTTAATGCCAAAGTGGAAATGTAACAATGACGTTTGGTAGGTCTATTGGAGCTATAGAGTCTAGAATTTACATCATATGGAATGGATTTCGGTTGATCACAATTCTAACCAAAACGAGAGCAAATGTATTCATAATTATCGGCATCAATTAAACGACTTTAATGAGACAACACATTAAAGAAACAGAACGCAATTTTGAGGTAAATTTGAAGGGAGTTCTAGTACTATCAACCTCCCAAAATGACCACTGTTCCCATAGGAGTCGCACACGTATCCGTTTCTGCCCAAAAAAGCTCGCCCGGTCATTTTGGGGGGTCCGTGAGAAGTCCGCTGGAGATCCTCAAGAGGTCCACAAGCGGTCATTAGACTAATTTTCATTTCCGCGCGAGTTTTGAACATGTTAAAAAAACTGGGGTGGTCGAAGGCTCCGCGAGAGGTCCCCATGAGCGTGGCACCAAGTCCGCTTCAAATCCGGTCCTGACGTCACGCGGACCTTGGACCGCACCGGATGTCTTCCGGTCTTTGCCCGGATCTCGCTCGGATCTCGCCCGTTTATAAGAAACCGGGCGATCTCGCGCGAACCTCGCCCTAACGTGGCCAGTAAGTCACCCGGATGTATCACGAAAACAACTGAGCGGGAGAGCGTCCAACGAGCTCCGGGCATATAAAAGGCCGGTTTTGGCGCTGCGAGTCATTGCTATTCCGGGTGACTTCCTGGCCAAAGACGGGCAACCTACGGGAGAACTATACACGTTTTCAACAAACGGAAGCGTCCGCGACACTCAGGGGCCAACAGATGACCGGGCCAGAGACGTTGCTAATAAACGGATACGTTTGAAAATTGAAGGTCTATCACTAGCCAAAAAGTCTTAATAAATCAAAAAAAGTATATACTACACATGAATGGAAAATTAACGATAGGGAAATTAAAGTCGTCACGTTTGTCATAAAGTCGAAAAGGACGCAGAAAGTCTTGGAATCAGTAGTGTTGTTTTTTTCCAACTCTTCTGGTTAGATTTAAAGTCTACGAAATGTGTCGAAAGGCACAATTTGTATCCATTAGAATATCTATTTCCTTGCCAAATTGTTGGGCATATAACGCCCTGGTTGTATATAAGAATAGCGAAATAAGGCATAGAAGATTGAAAATCTTGTTGTCATCAAATATTTCAACAAGCGCATGTAAAGTTCTACGATATGAGAACCGTTGTGTACAGATATTAAAGAGATCGTATAATTTAATAAATTGGGTGTAGGCCTTTAAATATTTTACCTTGCCACCTAACCCATCTTTCTGCTTCTATTATTAAAGTAATAAAACCGAATCAGAATCAAAATATTTTGGCTAAACGCATATTCAACTTGTATTGTATTTTGTATGTATACAATCCAGACAGTACGTTACATGTATACCTACATAAACAGTTAAGGAATAACAGTGTTTTAATTTTAAGAAATGTCAGAATCTACCAACCCAAAAGAATATTTTTTTCATTAATTATGCTCACGCAATGCCAATCAACATTACTAGATGATAACACTTACTGTCTGAAATGAATATGAGATTTAGTGTGTAAAGAAACGTTAAGACATACCTACTTTTTTTAACATAAGAACTATATTGTTAAGTTTCTTTCTTTCTTTTATGCCTTACGAATGAAGAATTTATCTCCAACGTTAGGGCATTAAACAACTAGCACGTTCTTTCGATTCCACAAGCAAATAGTGTAATAATATTGTGTCTTTAAATGTAAATTCTCTCTTCCTGCACATGAATTTTATGTTTTTTTCCTGCCTTTTTGTGATATGTAGACAGAAATTATATTTATTATATCATTTGTATTTTATTTTATGTCCAAGCTTTGAGAATACAAGTTTTAATATACATGTAGTTCAATGACGTAATGGTAATTGTTCTGAAACACCCAAATCGACTATATTCCGTCCATTGCTTATAGAATGATACAGAATTGAAGACTACCAACTTCCAATGAACTAAATTCTCAATCTTCTATTTGTATAATAAAAATCCGTACAAGCAAAACAATACCATTAATCAAAATTGCATCCACAAACATGTCAAAATCGAGAGCAATAGTTATATATCAGTTGATAATATCATAATATTAACACGTTATTTCCCCAATGGACTAAATTCTCTGATCTTTGCTTGTAGAATGTAAAGATATTATTCCCCTTATGGATTTCATTCTCTATCCTTCAACCAAACTTGCGAAACGTAGCAACGAAGAGCATAAATAAAAAAAAATATACAGGATAATAATTTATTTCTTGAAAATATTACCGTAACAACAAATAAAGTTTGCAATATTTAATTTGGTAAAGCAAGTCGTTTAAGTGTGTTGTAGCTATCGTTGCTATATTCAGAAGTCAGTGATTTTGCATCAAAATCGTCATGAGTTCGAACCAATTTCTCTTTAACACCACTCTTAGCTTCATGTGGAATCAATCTTTCAACTGCCCGTGATCGCATCGGGGTTTCTGGTTGAATACCGTATGATCTACCCACATTGTCACGTCGAGGTTGTACACCTTCATCATGATGACTTTCAGGTACTTCACCATGAACTTGAGATGTTGAAATTATATCATCGTGGTCTTCAGAATCGCTACTGGCGTCAAACTGAGAGTTTCTGTCTTGTTTTCTGGTGTCTATCTTGCTTTGAAATTTGTCATCTGCCGGTGTAACTTTCGGTGACACGAAATTATCTGTGTTTTCCGTAACCGCTTCATAATATGTATTCGTCAGAATGTTGCTCATTTGAAGTTTTCTAGGATTAGTTTGTAGCTGTTTAGTTGATCTTTTGGTATCATCATCTTTAATTTCTATTTCTGGTGGAACTTGTAACTTTACAGACCTTTTTTTAACTACTTCAGAGGATCTTGATTCCCTTTGCATAATTGACTTTCGGACATTACTTTCTGTATCTCTGCCATTTGATTGACCCAGATTTGACATTTTATAATTATTTTCCTGAATTTGTGGATATTGGAAAGGGAAGGGCATAAGAAATGGTTGTGGTTGTGATTGAGACATTACAGGATAGTTTGGTGGATATTGGATTATTGGAATAATATTGGGAGCAGCTGACATTGGAGGTTGTTGGAAATTGTGATTACAAACGTGACTTCTTCCATGGGAGCAATGATTGATTTGCTGACAGCAGCCATGAAAATCTTGCGGTTGACATGATGTCCAATTTTCTTCGGATGATTTTACGTCTTTTTGTCTAATTTGAGAGACGACCCTTTCGGCTGGTGCTGGGACAACAACAATTTCTCTTATAGCACTTGTAGCAGCATTAACCTCTTCAGCTTTAGTTGCGGATTTAATGGTATTGGTGTCATCTGTACTACCTACTATCTTTTCATCTTCAACTTTATCTGGTACTGTTTCAATTATTTCTTCTTTCACTATTCTTTGTCCCTGAAAGATTTATCATAATATCAACTCAAGTGTCTACTTTCAGCAGTTGTTTTTTTTTTTTTTTTTATCAGATGTGGCTTCTACTTTGTGTTAAATCTGAACGACTTAATGCTTCCATGTTAGTCTCAATGGCCAACACCCACAAAGAAATCCGATTTCAAACTATCCTTAGATGTTTAACATATCTAGCGAGACAACCATAAGTAGCCTACCTTTGAAGATTTGGTATCCGAGCAACAACAACAAATACCGACAGATAAACAAGCAAAAAATATCTGCACTACGGAGAGGAATGTAATAGATACTGGTATTAATAATTCTGTATAGTCGTAATCTCGCTCGTGCCTCTGAATTGAAATTATTTTTATAATTTTGAATAATATTATTATTATGAAAGTTTGCATTCACTTTATCCTGCCATCGGATGAACTGTTTCATATTGTTCTCAGTGGCGTTTTTATGCTCCCCCCCCCCCCACCAATTTAGGCTGTTAATGGTATGTGCTGGTAGACCCCCCCCCCCCCCCTGACAATTATTTGGCCACTGATTGTTCTGTCTTCTGGACCACCTCCTTTCTGGAACAGTTTTAGACATAATATATACATAATATGTACTATTTGAACATTCTTCAAGTACACTGGAATAACCTAGACACAGATGGGAATGAAGAAAATGAACTGCTGTAGGTTGACAATCGAGATTACCTACCAGTAAAACAATGTAGCCAGAAACTGCACCACACAATGGTGCTATCAGTAGAGCTGACACTAAACTCATAAATAAAAACACCCCTTTCTGAAATATAGAACAATTGCACTTTCTATAAAATCCGACAACGGTAGACGACGTCTTCCAGAAATAAAACATACTTATTGACTATAACGTCACGACAATAAAATATTACTGTTGCAGTATTTTAACTTCAGGTGTGATGGCTGATATGACTAACTAACCAAGTTTAGTATGTCAGGGGCGGATCCAGGATTTCGAGAAAGGGTGGTTGGGGGAAGTCTCTGAAATAGAACATGCTTCAAATTTTACAGAGTTCGCCCAAAAATAGAGGGGGGGGGGGGGCTACCCCCCTTGGATCCGCCATGTATATATTGTTCTATGACAGATGAAATAATATGTTGAAAAAATAAGCCTACTGTAAATTTCAGAGCTTTAATGATTCTTCTTCCTCTTCCAATACAACCAGCTATTGATCCACTCACCATAAACTTAAAATACAACAATACATTGAATCTTTTTTTATTGAAGGAATAAATTTATAGAGTATTATTATTCAAGTCTTAACGCTTTTAAACACTCAATTTTTTTTAATTTGACGTGAAGTCAATCGATTTTTCCGAGTAAAATAGTTATTACCATAATTATGTAAAATTTGTATATTGGGGCAATGGTCATGTGGCACGTCATTTTGATGGTTTCAAAATTATGACAAAATCTTTAAGAAACCATTGTGTCATTGTCGTGCCGAATGTAATCATTAATCATTTCTTCTAGAGACTTTTTCCTTTAATAATGTATAATATAATATATACTGAGCAATGTTTACATGAAGGTAATACTAAATAATAAATCAAAATAAGAAGAATATTAACAGAACACACCTGTCAACATTCTGCATTTGATATCTTATGTCAATATTAATATGATAAGATAATGACACTTAAATTGAACTGGTTGACGTTAGATCAATATTACATTAATGTTTGGAAAAAAAGCATATTGCATTTGAAATGAATGATTTATAACTTTCATTAATTACAATTGTTTCAAGTTTCAGTGATTCGTATAGCGGAAAGTGTTAAAAATATGAAACGAAAAAACACTAAGATATTAGTGGTCGTATAGCGGGAAGGGTTGAAAATATGAAACGAAAAAACACTAAGATATTAGTGGTTTTTCTTTATCAAAACTAATTCATTTGGATAACTTCTTGGCAATTTACGCTAGCATTATTCCCTTAAGGTTCTAAAATAGTGGACTACAATTAGATCGCAATGTTTCATAACATGACAATTTTTTAGAAAATGGCGGAAATAAAGACTCTCACAAAAGTTACAACGAAATCCAACATTCATTACAGAAAGTGCCAAGGGTTGTCGAATGGCAGAGCGCAAGCGGTCACAAACAGTCTTCATGAAAGTAACGTTAATGCTCTAAACCATATTCTTTACGTAAACTGTAGATTGTCGAATGAATGGAACTTTCACCGAGACCGTTTTGTTTGGAATACTTACCCACACCCCACACCATGTTGATACGTCAATCGCTGTTAATGTTCGGTGTAAATTCCATTTGTCCTCGTTTGGCCAAGGTACAAGATCTTTCTGGTAATGTAATAGAACATCTACAATACCCAATATGATCAACAACAAACCGTTAAAAACCTGTATACCACCAATAATTCCAAAGCCAAAATACGGAAATCTATCCCAATTTTCTTTTGATAAAATTTTCTTTATCTTCATTATGTCTTTTCTTTTAAATACATTTCAGTATATCCACCTATATCCTATAAAATATTTTTTAAACATATTGTAGAAACATAATTACAGTTATGTGTATCCTTTTTCAGTTATGAAAATGTTGTAATGCACGGATTTGGTTAAAGTTACAGTCTGTTTGATGAGGTGTAAATGGTTGCACTCGTTGGCGTAGAATAAAATCTAATCACTGCAAAAACAAGACGTCAACTTTACAAAGTCATATTTCCACATATATCGCAATTACAAAATACATATTTCTAAAGGCAACCTTTAATTACAACGACGGGTGGTGCAGGGAGACACGATTGAAGCCATAGCAATGTCTGGGTGTATGAAAAGTGATTTGCAAGCCTGGAGGTCGTTCACCGCTCATTGTAATGCCTCTTTCACCGTAGATAAATATGCAGTTTGTTCAAAATGCATCATTTTGTTGTATGTTTGGTCTACATAAAATGGGAACGGAATTTTAAAATCTTACTTACTTACTTAAGATGTTTCTTTGTGAAAGTATATTTACTGTATAAGATATATTCGATCTGATAATACGTTTATTAAACTCTTTATTTACATTTTAAACCAGGAAAGTTAGATAAGAACAAAGTAAATTTGGTATTTGAATAGCCTACGTCGACATTTCTAGATTGACAATATTGTGAGGTAAGTAAAAGGTGTCCCCAATCGGCAATCCTCGTCAGTTTCCGTAAACCATAATCTGTCTCGGAAATAAATGGTGTTTTTCGTTGTGTTTTCATGCGCGAGACTCTTTACCTTGACACTTTACCCTTTGCTAACTTCGCGACATAAATATAGTTCATAGCTATAGAATATTTGGAGGAATATTTTCTGACACCTGCTCGTTCATTTGATGCTACATCGTGACTATCTGTTCACTATTTACTTATTTTATTATCATCTTGAATAATATATATCTGTTTGTTTTCATTTTCTTAGTTTACAAATACTTGTAGCCTCGAATGACCAGTCTGATGTTTGAACTACCAGAATCACGAGATTACGTGGGAGTACTGATTTAGTTCGGTCAAATCGCCGCCGTTCATTACCGTGATATGTTGCAGAGCGTAACTTTCACAGAGACCGTTTTAGGTGTCCCCACATGAATAAGACGAATGTATTAGTATGAATTTTGGATTCGTGTTCAAGATATGCATCCATTACCATTGCTACTTTCAGTTCTGACCATTTTGAATGTTAACAAGAAGATAGACTTATTCCTTTGCAACTGATGGGGCATCAGACTAGAAAACAATACAATATGGGCATTTACATTTCGATTTGTACATTACTAACGACACTTACATTACAACCATAGATCACAGTAGATAACTAAGGAACAACTGTTTTTATGGATAAAGACTTCTATTTATTATTTCAATACTTTACATTACACATTAATACCTGAAACGTTTGCATACATAGGTTTACCTACCTGAAACGTTCACAAGCATACGCAGAACCTGAAACGTTCACATACATACCTGCATGTGTATGAAACTTTGTCTTAATATAATATTAAATAGATTAGTAGATAATTATGATTGAATAGGAACAAGACCAGTGGTCCAAGGGGGATAATTTCGTATGGTTTTGGTCTGTAGTCTACTTCTCATATTATAACCCTTCACTCAAATTTCTGCTCACATTTCAGACGACAGAACAATAAACCGAGGCTCCGTTACATACTACACTTCAAAGACAGTTGAAAATAGTGGGCTTCAATAGCCCATGTGTAGTAGGAGGTAAAACTCCATTTTAATTACATGTAATCATATAATGTACGCCTAACATACAGACGATATATATCATTTTATCAAGCCCAATGTTCTCCTGAACATCCAGTCCTGCATTTCCTTATTGTGAGTCATATTTCTATTGAAAGTCTAACTCGAGAGAAAACAGTAATACTGTTATATTCTTTCAATAGAAATATTTTCAGAGAAAGTGAATTTCTTTCAGCTTGTGTTGCAGATAAGATGATGTCTCCAATTGCAATACAGAAAAGTAAGCACAACCCAGCATGAGCAATGTCCTTGTAGAATTCTTGCCTTTGGATACATTTTTAGAATTTCTCACTAATTTAGATAGAAATCAGAAGAGTCCAGATCAAGTTTTACCAT
This sequence comes from Lottia scabra, assembly GCA_029955415.1. Classification (NCBI taxonomy): domain Eukaryota; kingdom Metazoa; phylum Mollusca; class Gastropoda; family Lottiidae; genus Lottia; species Lottia scabra. Next base: position 10,747,774 of record JARJEI010000005.1, on the reverse strand, counting down.
TTATTAAAGCTCCCGCAAGATTGAATTTCCGGTAGAAAAAATGATATTGAAAGACAGGTACAATATGAAAGAAATTGCGACGAGATTATGAATTAAACATGAGCAGGAATTCTAAAGGCTCCTCAACCAATGTCCTTAACTAAATGCGGTGAAGGCACAATGAACACAAATTCAAATATGTAATTTGCTCTGATATTGAATTTTTTGACATGCTATTTTGTTCGAGGCAGTACTTGTACAATTTTTGTTTGATGACTTTCATATTTTTAGTCCGACAAGGACATGTTGAAGTAAATCTTTGAGAATTTTGAAAAAAATTGACTCATCAGCATGTTAGATACCTTGCGTCAAAGTTGGGGACGTTTTTTTGGGGGGACACCCGATATAGTCCTTGCCCTGTCCGTCCGCCTGTTTACAATAGTGGACACGATAAAGAGCTGGGTTTGTTTTTTTTTGCTGCATTTAACGAAATTTGGTTTGAGTATTAATAATCACCCAAGAAGAACCCTATTGAAAATCAGAGAAATCAAGAAACCCTTGATGAGTTATTTTGACCTCTTTCAGGTGATGAACACTTGGGAAGAATCAATTCTTGATGGAATTAGACAAACCTTGATGAAGTTTATCATGATCCCAATTCAAAATGAAAAAAAAATTGAAAAATATTTATTGAAGTAATGTCTGAATTCAAACTATCTTGACTATTCATTTTGGTTGTTTGAAAAGAAGTCTGAGTAGCTAAGTTTGATGATAACAGTCTGTTAGAAATCATAAAAATATTTGATAAGATGTGAAAAAGGTAATAAATTCTAAGAGTTATTTATTGAATTATTATCATGACCTCTTTTATGACAGGCAAGAGCGTGGATTTAGGGGAGGAGGGAAGAGTCCTTTGAACTCAGAAAGGGGGAGTGTGGGTACGAAAGGATGTCGTCCCCCCCCCCCCCCACCTCCATAATTTGATTAGTAAAAAAGAATTTTTGAAGAATCAAAATTGATCAGATGAAAAACAGAGTAGGAAGTCCCTTTTGCGAACTCAAATAGCCTACCGAAATATCTTTCAGAATGTACCAAATTGATGCCATTTTTCTTTTGTTTTTCTAGAGCGAGGACCTTCTGTTTGGAGTTACGGTTGTGTCGCTTCGCGACGTACTTGGACTCTAAAAAACATCCTGGTTCGTCCCCCCTCCCACCCCCCAAATCCATGACAGGGCTGTGATCAAAACGTGCTCAACAGGCTCCATCTACAAGGGGAAGAAAGGGGGGAGTGAGTTTAGGCAATGTCCTTCCAAAAAATGGTGAACAATATAAAGTGAGGTATGAATTGAATTACAATCCGAACTGCAAAAAAGAAACTCGAATCCACACCAATATTTTGGCCCTTAGGCCTACATTGGTAGCAGCTAATGAACTTATCAATATGAGGTAGTCTATCAATAAAAGAGGAAATATTTCATACATAAAAGTGGTACAAGGTATTTAGAAGAGTAAGCATGAAGCCACGCATTTGTTATTACTGCTCTTAATGACACTCGATCAATTTGTAAAAGGGAGGTCAATCTAAAAAAAAAACATGAAATTTACACATTAAGGGAGAGAACTCTTGGTCCTAATTTATTAAACAGTAACTAAAAGTAGGTCAAAATTAATCGTAGAAACCGTGTTTGGGCAGCCATAGTATAATGGATTCTCTGTATGGACTATAAGGTTTCAAATTTTCAATATATTGAACCAAAATCGTAAATGATCATGATTTTCTCCTTGCTATTGTCGATTATATCGACACCATGACTTCTTCTGAAGATGATAAATACTGTTCCAATACTTCTCAGAAGCTACTTAATGTCAGTAGAACTAAAATAGAAACAATCATTAAATTTAGTGAGTATCCGCGAGGGGTGAGATGCTTCATGAAAAACTAATAAATTAATGGTCTTTTCTGTGTCGCATATGTGTACATGTATTTACATATCTGAGTGTCATATAAAGGCATGAACTATTCGACAAGCATAAAGATGTTCCGCTAAAGAAAACGTGATCAAATAATTCGTTTTGACACAGCATTGTATCTTCTATGGCAAAAAGCTTGATCCTCGAAATCCTCAACGACTGAAATGGTAATCTAATATCCGTATACATGCAAAAAAAATTCCGCTAATTTAAAACAGTTTTTGACAGTTTGCGATCAACTCGTTGACTTCCATGCTTACAATATACATCTTCGAATTCAAGGGTCTGACTTGCATGCTCCATTATTTTCTTGATTGCTGTAATTCCTTCACGTCACCAAAAGTTACAGAAGCTGCAATTAAGAAAGAAAAGGCACCCTTACAAGACTAGAAAAGGGTAAGGGTCACTTTTGGTATTCAGTTGATCTCCATGGTATTTACAATTCATTTAATCTTCAAAAGAAAAGTACCAAACATTTTTAAGCAGTGGAAGACATTAAGAAGAGATGCTAGAGCTTGTTCTCTTTATAAGGACTTTCTTGCAAGGGGTCGAATATTAACGGTGAAATTACTGAAACAGGGTTACTTGACACACAAACTTAAAATTTCTTTTAGAAAATGTTATGGTCGTTATGGAGAACTCCTTGTTAAATACGACAAATCTGTTACTGGCATTTTGGCAGTTTTGTTTAGTCAGGCATGAATTGATCTCGTTGCACCTCATGATTTTGAGCTTTAAAGTAGTGGCGGGTGTCGTTTGCGAAACAGACCATGCTTACTCTTTTCGAAACACCTGATGGTACTTCTCGTATGGGAAGTCCAATACTATATAATTATTGCACTCGATTTTGTCATGCTCTGGACGAGATTTTTGATTAACGGAATTGTTTTGCTTGTACGGATTTTTATTATTAATCACACAGTCAAAAATACCCGAAAAAAGTTAGACAATACAATATACTCAATTCGCAGTTTGAATGCGATTGCAGCAGAAGCATTAAGTCCAACAGAAGAAAAACCCGAAGCATCAATTTCACCCGATAGCAACTCTTCTTATAGAAAACATTGTTACAGATTGTGTCACCAATTTTAAAACCAACCAGTCTCCATATCGCTCTAAGCGGTGTTGTAAAGGGAGAAACAGCTGGTAGTTACTCCTTTGCCATTTGTCCATCGTATGTTCATCAACCACACTGGCTTGAATCAAATATACAAAATTGTGTGGCTTATTAAGCAGAAACAGAGGCTTTTTTCAAGCAGTAGAAGATCCAGTATATACTTTCCCTGAATGGACTATGTTTCACCCATGCTCTTGCACTCATTTGACGCAACCGACAGCAGACATGTTACATGTTATAAGAGCATTCTCCGAAAGTTTTTGTAATCCGAAACATCTCAAAGGATGAGATGAAAGAAAAAATTTCGCCAGCAGTTGATCAGACATACAAGATAACTTTTGCATTCGATTTAAAAATCATCTCAGGCTGGGCTCATGCTATCGACCATCGGTTCTTACATGAATAAATTGACATTCCTGGTCCACTACCGAATATAATGAACTCAACATTCATGCTTGAAGTCCATCTCTTTAAGAAGACACCTCACCAGGTTAGGAAGTACACTGTATATTCCTACTGGCAGATTGGTTTAAGTACATATATTACAGGTACGTATTTCGAAGAACAGGGACCAAACTTATTAGATATTGAGTGGGTTTATAATGAACTAATTCCCCAAGTTTGTCAAAATCCATCAAGAGCAGTGACTATTAGAGTGCTTAATTGCCTTATTTTTGAAAGGGTTCTTATTTGGGTATCGTTTTGTCAAAATCTAGAATTCTGCATGAGAAATGTGACGCCAATATGCACTTCACAGTTCATGCTTGCGCGTTAAAGGTGTTTATTTACACCATAAAAAAAACCTGAAGAGTAATACAAAAAATAAAATCGTAAGAGTAGGAACACGTCTTAAATCTTCTCTATTGACAAATCAACATTGAGAATAGCCATAAAACAATAAACTATATTTGAAATGTAACATTCTTGTCTTAGTTTTCACGCTATCTATAATAAACTAAATCATAAACCACCCTTTAAAGGCAATATTCAGTATATTTATCCAAGGCGTGTTGCTCCTCATCGACATACAGGCGGTGGTGGGTTGGTTGTTCGGTAAGTGACAAGCTAAAGGGATTATAAAGAGGCTTTCTATAAAAAAAAAGAGAAAAAGAAATGGGGTTTCGCAGACACTGATAACATCAATTTGCACCATTCTAATTGTCTATCAAACATCTGAAGTTCCAGCTTACAAACCTTAAATTGTCCAAGGGTTGACAAAAAAATCTGAAGTTATCCTGTGACATTTTGAAACGCTGTTAGGGACATGTTACTCATACGTTTTTGTATAATATGGACTCGGCTCTTTTGTATAATATGGACCTAGCTGATTTCGGCTATTTTTATGAGCTCATTGATAGTGTTAATGTTTTACATTTTCCTTAAAATACAATGTAAACTCATATGTATGTGATCGAATCTTACTCTTAACAATCCCTTTATAAACGGTTACTTTAACCCAATAAATTTTCTCTTAACTGTCCATATAGGCAATTAAATATCCACCAACCAAGGACATACGCTACACAATGTGTTACAGATAACACTATATCATATAGCATTCTTGACTAATTAAAACTGTGCCATTAATTGATAATCAAGGACGATCGTGACTTAAAATAATCATCTAGTTCTATTTTTAAACGCTGTAGGCTACATTTGGAATAATTGGAAGTAAGGACTTATTAACACCGCCATTAACATTTGGGAACTTCGGTTTTAAAAATCATTATAATTTTTCAAAGGAAAGTACGAAGTGTGTGGTTCTCCTGTATATATTTTCCAGACATAAATGTAACGGATAAGTTGAGAAATGTTGAAAAAGTGAGAGTGGTGACAGGTATTAAGCAGTCCGATTAAATTGTGAAAACTAGAACTTCAGGATGAACTATAGGTCAACGTGGAAAAAGCCATCCATATACAAAATAAAAGAAGTGGCAGAGTTATCTACCCCTGTCTTGTCAGCAAACTACCACCAGTTCCTGTATTTAAACAAACAACTCCGGATCCTGGAGCGATCAGAAACAACATACATAAACAATATAACAATAGAGCAGAAAATAATGTATCGTCGATATATGGAGAAACTTTATCGTTCAAAGTTAAATTTCGCTCGGATGTGGGGAAACAAAGACATGGAAAGAAACCTTCGAGGCCAGAAGCTTAGTTACCTCAACAATGGAGGCGTTAATATGGAAGCCGAGGCTACTTTTCTTAACCTTCTACAAAGAAGAGCTCTGTCAGCCCAGATTCGGCAAAGGAAACGTTCAGTGCCTGAATCAAGTCAAACATCCACAGAAGAACTTGAGTCCTTCATGGACAACATAACGATAGAACAAAGAATCCAAAGCCGAAAGATTGGGCCGATGACACCTAAGTCTGGTCGGCTCGATAGAAGAAATACCACCAGTGCACGTCCAGATCTAGTGCGACCAGTGACTGCTGTAGGAGTAAATGTTGATAAGGAATTCAATGTTTTGCCAGGCGTTTCAGGAAGTGACACTGACGCAAAAATTCAAAACTTTATAAAAATTGTGGTAAATGGACTGGAAAGTGACGAAAACTCAGATAATGAGACAGGTGTAATTGATGTAGAAGTGCCAAAGCTACAGCTTAGACCTAAAACATGTTCGGGTAAGATTCAACGACGCCATACAACTACAACTATGGATGCTGGATACTTGATGCCATCACCACCAAAAGAACCAAGAAAGAAACGTCGCTCTATTTTTGTTGAAAATTCTCGTCAAAAGGAATTGGACAAACAGATTGAAAAGCTCAGGTCGAGGGATTTTAAGAGGGAGGTAAAATCATTCTGTGAATCACTGCAGCCTTTTATTTCTCAAGATAGTGACCATTTGGATTATTACTCCCATAAAGTTTTGGATAGTATTGAGTCATCACAGAGGAACAAATGGACAGCGGGGTTAACTACGACTCATGGTGAACGATGTATCGATGATGTTGAGAGTTCAACTTTCCGTCATCTTTAATGACATTCTGGTCTCCATCTGCTTGTGTTAAAACAACCCAGTAAATTCTATTGATGTAAGAAAACTGTCTGGCTATAGTCAGGAACAAATTAAGCTACAGTGTCATGGGGGATATTAAGCTCAATTATAAATAAACTCTTGAGTTGAAAAACTTTCTGTGGTTTGAGTCGTGGGCTTTTCTGTCATTGGGAAAGGTTGATGTTTAAAGTTCACGCCATCTATAATGATATATATGTCTCAGATGTTTTCGGGTCTTCAATATTGCTTGTGTTTGTTTAAACTATTGTGTTAAGAAAACTGTCTGGCAAATTGAGAACAAATTATCGCATGGGCCCACAATTGTAACAGCACTTTTCAGAAATTTAAGTTATGACTTTTATTCGTTCTTGCCTCAAAATACATGTCACTATATCAATTCAAATGTTTTCTTAGCCTCCTATGTGTATCCCGAGTATCAGGAGGTTGCCGCCGTCATTCAGTTCCTCTTTCCAGGCCCGTAGGAACAGGGGGGCAGGGGGGGCATCTGCCCCCCCCCCCCCCCAATAATTTTGACATTAATGACTGAAGCAATTATAACAAATTTTTTTTTCAAGATAAAACAAGAAGTTACTGATATGTTGTTAGGGCCAGTAAAAGCAATATTGCTTTATATATGCAGGAGCAACATTGAATTCAGTACCAACACCCTTCAGAAGGAGTTTTTGCAAAATTTGCCCCCCCCCCCCCCCCCCCCCCCCCCAATATGAAATTGCTTCCTACGGGCCTGCTTTCTCATTATACAAACCACGGACTGGAAAACGTGTCGTATGTTTTGGAATCTGTGTCAAGATTTCGTTTATTTACCAATAAAATACAATTGACATATTATCTCGATTCCGGACAATTTCGGAACATTTTACATAGCATCATCTTTTTTATTGCAATGTGCAACAGATAGTAATAAATGAAAAAAATAAAGTAAAATATAACAATTGAAGGGATATATTTCTTTGTTTGTTACCAGAAATACAGATACCCGGTTTGCCTGTATGGAGATAAAGATTGTTTAGGAAGTGACAACAATAGGTATAATAGTCTCACTCTTTCACTTACTAACACCATCGTCACATTGGCCGATGTATTTTTAATCAATTATAGACAAACTGAACGTCGGGTTTTTCTCCCGAAATAAAATATACCGATCGATAACTCCATTGGTTCCCAGTCTTTTGGACTCTTCATTCCCCTATTTTTCTAAAACAATCTCCTGGTACCCCTCGCCAACTCTAAGTAACATTAAGAGCCAACATGAAACTATGAAAGTCAAAGATATATTATTTTTTCGGTTGATAGTGTTTGATATAATCCATTCCATACTTTTTAAAAGAGACTTCTCAGATACCCCTTGTGGTGATTGCTTGCACACCAACAGGTACTAGTACCCCTGCTGGTTGGGAATAGGGTTTGTACCCGGGATTCCCGTTCCCGGGAATGGGAACATAGATTTTTTCACGTTTATTTCACCATTGACAGTGGTAAATTCTGTCACCTGGGGGGATACATATCACCAAAATTTCATCAGGGCCCTAATCCGCCCCTGACGGCAGTGATGGTGGTGATACCTGAGACATCTGTTGAAATTTCTTTGGAAAAAGAACTTATAAAAACTATCGACGAGGAACTCAAGTAATGTCAGAAAGAGAATACATGTAATTTATACATAATGCTCTGAAGTCAATCAATCCGTAATCAGTCGCAGCGGAATAAGGTTTTCTGTTGCAGGCAATAATTGCTCTTGTGCGCGTTGGTCTTTCTAAAACATTGGTTAGATTCGTCGGTAACATAATCCACTTCCACCGCCACTAATCAATACTAAAAACCTATTTGCATATTTAAAAATTTGTTCTTAAATATTGCGAATTATATGAAAACAAAATTTGATATGAAACTACATAGAAAGCTTTAGCTATTATGTCCTATATTTTTGTAACGGTTGCTAGTTTGACTAGCTCTTATATGTTGAAATTGATTCCCGGGATTCCCTAGTTGGGAACCGAGACGATCACTAGTGATCTGTATAAACTAATAAAGCATTTAATTACTTAAGGTCTAGAAACGTTATTTCCCATCTAGCATGGGTTGTAGAGTCCAAGTACGTCGAAAAGCGCCGCAACCGCAAGCCAAAACATACAAACCCAAATGGAAAATGGCGTCAATTTCGTGCATTCTGACAGATCATTTCCGGGTTTTGAGTTGATAACAGGGACTTCCTACTATGATGATATGTGATCGATTTTGATTCTACAATCTATTTTACTGATAAAATTATGGGGGGGGGGGGGGGGTGGGGGATACCAAGACCTTTTCGTCCCCCCTCCCCTCCCCCCCCCCCCCCTTCTGAGTTTAAGGGAGGACATATACGTCCTTGCATGTAAACATACTGCCAATAAATTAATAGCACTTAATACACTTTTCATAGGAGGAAGTGTATTTATCCTGCCTGGAATCATAACTGTCACTGTTGTTGAATGATACTATGTCATTATTAGGTTAATGATATTCAACTTTCAAGGGAAGTAATTCTATATTTTTAAAAATCATAAAAGTCTTTATTACGGGAGAGAACTCTGTCAAAATTTGGTTAAATTGAAAGAATGCCAATGCATTGCGGGAGAGAAGTTGGCAAATTAATTCTTAAAAAACGAAAACATTGACAGTTATAGCATATCCAACAAGCCAATATTCTTGTCACAAACGAAATTTAAGAAATTAATTCACGACAAATTAGATTCATTGGAACAAACTATTGTGCGAAATAAATTCTACAAGTGTCTTTAAATTTTGAATAATATTTCTGGTATAACAGATACTTTGTCTTACACTCATAATGTAGTTTATATCACGCTCTGATTATATTTTCTACATATTCCAGCTAGACATACGTCGATCCTTATTTCTATAATCTTGTTCTTGTTCCTTGGTATCTTTCTCATAAACCCTAACATAACGAGTAGTTTCGCCATCATGTAGCTCAGTCTGTACACTATTAAAGATACTATTAGTCATCTGAGATAGTGTGTCTTCTAATAGTGGTAACTCTTTATCCTGGACAACTGGTGGCTCTTCTGGTGGAGATTCGTGAACAGCAACTCTATCTGAAATTGATAACGAATTACTTACATCCCACATGCAGAGACAACCATTATTATTGGCAGGTGTCGCGCGGAGACAATGCTTACTCTTTACGAAACACCTGATGGCACTGAGTCAACTAAGATACATTTATTACTCTCAATTTTGCCGTGATTTGGATGTGATTTTCATTAACGGAATTAATTTGCTTTGGTTTTTATTGCAATATAAGTGTTCCGGAGAAGTTTTTGATCTTGACAATCCTTATTAAGACAGGCCCATAGCTATTTCAAGATTTTTGGGAAGGGGGTAATAGTATTGAATTTGTTCAAAGAGTCTCGGAAACTTTTACTTGCTAGATCGATTAGGAGCAAGTGTAGTGGGTGATCTTGGAAAAGGACAGAACGATAATACATTAATTAGCGCCTGGATGGTACATTTTATATCGTGACCGTGACTGTTTGTAATTTACCAGTCTCCCTTGGCTAATAACATGCTTGTTACTTGACCAATATGAAATCTCTTAGCTTATCAATAAGACAATCATGCACTTCATAATTATAGTATTGCATGTTGCTTATCATTCTGAAATTTGTTAAGTTTCAGTCATGTAAACCCAAAATATTCCCAAATATACATACCTCTTAACTCTATTACACTATTATAGAATTTATGTAATTTCATTCTTTGACGTATAATAGAATCTCGTTCTTGTTTTAAAAGTTTCTGTCTCGTGTAAAGGTGTTTATTGGATGGTGGTAAGAAATCGTCACGTTTACCAGGAAACGCTTTCAATAAACCACTTTTAGTTCGTTCATATTTCACAAAGGATTCCTTGTTTAAATCTTCCAAATCTTTTTTAGCTCGTGCCTTTTTACGTTTCTTCAATATCATAGCGAGACTCTCTCTTTCGGCCTTGTGCTTTCGGTTTGCTTCGAGACACATTTCGTCGTTTTCAGACCTTTTATCTTCTAGCTCGTTTAAATCACACACAGAAACTGTACTTTTTAGTTTAGGGAGGTGGGCTGGGTAATTAACGGTAGATATCATTTCCGGGGCATTCACATTTCCGGTGCGTCTAGTCTTTTGACTTACAGGAGAATCGTCGTGTATGTTAGGTAGATTCAGGGATTCGTTTGATGTACATGATTTGGATTCTTCTGGTGTTGAGACTGACGTCTGAAAAAAAAAGATGTTATGAACTGCTTGGAATGTATCATTCTACAATTGTAGCGTGATGCAGGGGGAAATTATGAAAGGACAGTAGCATCAGCCTATCTACAAGAAACATGGCGTTTACGGTTATTTCGAAAAGATTTTTAAATGAATCCGCCCGACCTGTTAAGCATACAGGGATACTATGACCGAAGTCCTATTAAGCGGAAAAGCGTTAGTTAATATTAAGTCTAATCTTACCCTTTTAACTTGATTGTCTTCGAATAAATCTGTTTCGACAATGTCCTTAGTCAATGGCTGTTTAGATTTATCTTTTCTCACTTGAACAACCTTTGCCTTTACACGGGATTTTGATTGGTACCCATTCACATCCGGTTTGACTACTTCCTCAAGTACCTCATCACAATCTTTGGTGGTGTCTCCGTTTCTAAATGTTTCAAACGCTCCTGAACGAACAGCTGTAGAAATGGTGTTGGCTGGTAACATATCCGACTCTGTTTTTGATTTGGTGTACATGTTTATCTTGGTAGCGTCAATCGGGTTACCGTCATTTTTCCCTGGATCGAAACCTTTTGATTCTTCCATGTTTGTAAGAGACTTCTCTCTGCACTGATCTATGGGCTGTTCTTCATGGGCATCAGAAATCATTTCCAGTTGTGGTCGTTTAGCCAATGGGTTGTTCACAATTCGAGATTTCCTTGTCGCAGTATGCCCTTCTGAATGCTTATTAAGAACATTCTCTTGACAAGGTATAAGGTTCTTAGTTTTTATGTCTACAACTGATAATCGTGCTTGTTTTTTCTTTTGTGCATTTTCTCTAAACTTAAACACTACATAACGACACATGTCCTTAACTCTCTCCCATCGCATCTTACTCTGAAATTCTAATTCACGTCTTTTGTGAACTTGTCTTTGAATGCGGCGTTTGTCTTTCTGTACTTTGCACATAAATTGATACACAAGCGACTGTTCCTGTCTCAAACCAGCCATAGCATATTGATGATCTCTAAAACTAAGGTTGATATCACGCCAACAACGATCGTTCTCCATTTTATTTCTTGATCGTGTCTTATCTGCGAGTTCAGTATGCTCCAAGCGTTTCAGTTCCGGTAGATCATCTCCATTCATCATGGTATAGGGTTTGTATAAAAACCTTTTATTCATTGCCACTTCTATTTTAGGGGGCTTACGAAAATCCTTTTCTTTTGGTTTATTTAAAATTGGTGGAAATTTTGGAACAGCCGACGTTCCCATTTGAAGACCTGTTTGTTTTTGATGCATCGTCATTTTGATTGTTTTTCACAGTAATTATTTTATTTAATGCAAATTTTTATCACATAACCTGCAAATGAATTATAAAATATGCTTTCCGTTTACATAGTCTAGTTTCTCCTGTAACGAATTAAATATCCCTGTTTAACCAGTAGAAAGATAATCACATTGAAATAATTATAACAACCTTTTTCTATATCCATTTACACACATTAACTATATAAGCTAATCAAGTTTATTTCACTTAACGTTTTATGATATCTATAACACACCAACTAAAAAATGTGGTATATACTATTTATTGTATAAAAAAATTATTGTTTTAATCGGGTGCTGAGATAATCTTTACACTTTCAGTTCAATTTTTCATGAGGTGAAAAATCTCCAATGCCTATTAAGATTAAATCACATTGTAAACTTTCTCTGTTATATCGACGACTTCAAATGACAGAGTACCATTCCAAAGTTCCAAACAAATACACCGTATAATGACTTTAAAATCAAGTTACCTATTTGAAATCCAACGCACATTAATGCCGACTGACTGACCCACATTAAACATTTTTTATGGCAAAACACTAGGTCAATTTTACGAAAGAAAACATTTTACGACCTGTACTAAAAAGGAAATAAACTATTTTACCCCCTATGAGAGTTAAGCTAATGTGCGAACACGATAATGCTATTGTGTTTCACCTATATACAATAAGTGATCAATAGTAGGTTTGTGTCAATGTATTACTTTGAATGAAAAGCGACAAATTGTGATCAGACTTTATACTATTATCTATATATATTTATATATTCATACTATGATCTGGTTTTTATCAATAATTAGAAATAAAGAAATGTCCCTTCCCAGTCTGGTTCAAGGGTAAACAAGTGGTAATGTAGAAAGACTGGCATATAATCTATAGCACGAATAACGTATTGTATTAAATGATTTTTTAACCTTTGTATGTGCATCAAGACCTCTAGATGTCCCGTATAGCAAAGTTTCTCCAAACCAATCAAATAGTTGCAATGAAAACGTTTGAATCAAATGTAAAAAACAAGATGGAACTCGGTCACATCCACCAGCAAGCAATGGCTGGTGAATGTATACAGTTTCGTTTCTATGATTTTCAAGGGGGTTCATAATATTCATATCACTAAAGCATTCAAGAGCACAATGGTAGGTAGTTCTACCTAAAACGTGCTCGGAAATTCCACACCCAGATAATTCCCGCCCGGACAATTCCCGCCGACCAATTCCTATCAGGACATTTCGCACCAGGATGATTTGCATCAGGACAACTTCTACCCGAGACATTTCACACCCTGGTACTTTACACCCAGGACGATTACCATCCAGGAAAACTGACACCCGGAAATTTCACATCCGGGCAATGTCCTGATAGGAATTGGCCGGGCGGGAATTGCCCGGACGGGAATTATCTGGGTGTGAAACGCCCTACTACCGGATTTGTCGCACCTATGGCCCGTCAACGTACAGTTTATAAATTTTCAAGTATAACAATTGGTAAGGAATACAGCATAGGGTAGAATGATATAAATTACTTTTTTTTTATCTACCTAGAAATTAGGCCAGATAAAAAAAAATTGGTGATCGTCCTTTCAATTTCCGAAATCAGGGGAGGGGGGAGGTTTCTTTTTTTTATTTTTTATTTTTTTATAGGACCCTAAAACACTTAAGCCCACATGATACGATGGGTGTTGTAGTTCCTACTATGGTCGCTAGATGGACATCCTGGTGGTATTTCCTATCATATTACAGTTATTCCGCGTTAAATGTCCGCGAAAAATTGAATTTTTGCTATACCTACGCTATTGAGCGGATTATTTACGTTTTTTTTTTTAAAATAAAAAAAAAAAAAAAAAATCAGGGACGGGGCCGTTTTCGGGCACGGGCGGGGACGATCACCAATTGTTTTTTTTTTATGTGGCCTTCGTAACCAGTCTATTATCTCTTGTGTATAAATATTGTTGATGGATAATAGTAAAAATAATATTTCCACCCGTTCGTCCATCAACATACAGTTTACACTTTTTCAAACAAAATAATTTGTGGTAATGAGCACAGCATAGAATGGCATGAATTGCCTTTTTATCTACTTATAGAATAACCAGTCTTTGCATATGACTTATAATCCCTGATTGTGCATACGTTATATCAATCTAATTCAAATTAAACTACATTTCGTTTCGGTTATTTTTTGATTGTCAACTCCATGTAATCTAACGTGACCTGCAGATGACCTTCTTATACAAGTCGTTAGATTACATGGAGTTGACAATCAAAAAATAACCGAAACGAAATGTAATTTAATTTTAATTAGATTGACGTTATATAATATTGTTGGTGGATAATAGTAATAATAATACATGTATTCCCAACCGTTGTTACGTCCAAACTATAGTTTACATATTATAATCAAGTAGAATAAAATTATGAAAACAACATTAATGAGAACTAAGGAATCCAAAACGAAACTTACCTGATACGACCGTTCCTCTCTACTCCTAAATTAAAAGTGACAATAAAAAATAGCAACATTCTCTTTTGCATTGTTTACGCGGACGTTAGAGTAAACAATGACGCGACGTCATAGTTCTCAAATATGAAAATTTTAAATAATTGAAATATTTTGAAAATGTGTTTGTTTTATTAGGTAAAATGCAAGTTTTATACCAAAATAATAAATTACCTACTTATTGGAGATTTTAAAATATTATTAGTTACTATGAATTATAACAATGTGTCTAAAACATAGATATCATATAATATTATATAAGATAATATTATATCATAATATATTATAAGATATCTATGGTCTAAAAGGTAAAAGTAATACACCATTTTTCTAAAAATTGGAATCGATGTTTTAAATTGTCTCTTGCAGTTGTGGTGTCTTTAATGATATTTTAGCGAAAATATTGTTGTCTTACCTCTTACAGTTGTGTTTTGTTGTCTCATCTCAACTATTACAGTTTTCCGTAACATACCCGCTCAACGGCAGGTTTTATCTGACTAGCCGTAACATAATTCAATAATTTATTGTCCAGGTTGTTCCGTTGAAAATTACATTTTTTCACTTAAAAGGGATTGTTACAGCATTTCCGATGGCCGATTTAGGAATAGAATATTTCTAAATAGCCTCCAGAAGTACTAGAACTGCACGAAAAATCATATAATTCCTTCAATTAGGCACCATATCACTACTTTAACATTAATCCAACTTCACAAAAAAAAAGAACATTAGTAAAACGAAACTAAAGGTTTCTGAAGTCTTGAAACTGCTTCCTGTCAAACCGCCAGATAAGTTTATGTATTTTGTATTATGGTTCTGATCGTATAAACTTGGTTATTTATTTTTTTCCAGATTTTACAATAAAACTATAGTTTATGTTCTCCAAATAGATCCAAATTATAAATAAAAAGAAAATCGATACGGGACAAAAGATTAAAATATTTTATGGCCAAACTGGTCAGAAACCTTGTTTCTTTTTACTAGTGTTTTTTTTGTGCAGTTGGGCACGATGCTGTGAGTTGGGCAATGCGGCAAAACGAACCCACCCCTGAAATCTTCCTTTACTTTCAGCGGCAAGCGTTTTGATGTTCGAAGCCGTATTCTTAATAGGAACAGGGGGCTGTAAAAGGAAAATAAATTCAGCGCTCAACCCCCCTGACCCCAAGTTTTCATTTGCTTCCACTATACAGCCCTGCGTATATATTCATAATGTATACTGAACAGATAAAGAAACGTCGAAAAAACACAAAGTAAATAGCGAAAATACTACTTAACTATAAGAACGCAACTGGTATTGTCAGTGGAATTTTATACACTGGACGTTTAAAGTCTAAAAGTTATATTATTTACGTAGAAAATAACAATTTTGATCATGCACGACTTTGCCCAAAAGATCTAATAATGCGACGCTTCTTTATCTGTTCAGTTTATATCTAAAATATTTTTTAACACCCAAGTAAACGGTGGTCAGGTCCCCCTTGCGCATGCGACCTCAGGGAAAAAGAAAACAAAAACGAAGCTATTTTTTCAAATTTTCTTGCCTAGACTAATGTGGGGCTCGGGGCTTTTTTCTGCACATGCCTCTAGAAGGGCATCATCCCAATGTCATACCTTAGTTAAAGAGAATAACTTGACCACGGGAAGATGCTAGAAGGGTTAATTTTCAAAATTGTTAAAATAGAAGTGGCTTGGTAAACGCTGGTGACCGAGACCTTTCATGTTTGACTAAAGTCATTTCTCCAGCTATACCGCCGAGAGAGTAAAATCTGTTAGCTTTTATAAAATAGTTATTTCATTCCAGACCTCACAAATATTTCAAAACACCATATTCTATCCAAAATTACTTTTTATTTAAGTCAAACTTCACATTCAAGACATTTACATATACAATCATACAAACAATATTACTCATACAAAATGGAAATTTAATTTCTTCTTTCAAGTTAAACACTAAAGGGACATAATCAATATCGACATTCACAACTGATAAAACTTTTACAGTGACGTATTTCTCTTTTCACAGTACATCTTCTAAAATTGATACGGATTGCAGAAATTAAGTTTTATCACTTCTGAAGGCAAATATCATGATACATTTATCCTTATTTTTATATCACACGTACAGACATTCAAAACTAAATCAACAACTCAAACATGTAGGTCTACCCTTTTCCTAAGGGATCCTAAACTAATATAATTTTCCATTTACACTTTAAGTGTTTGAGTAAAAAAATTGTTGTAAAATAAAGACAAATTGTTGAAATTTAAAGCACTGTCTTAACTATGACACCTCAGAATACACAACATTCTAAATTATTTCAACTGGAATTGTTGAAAATAATGCCGTTATTATTTACAAAATGAACCCAACGTATAGGCCTATGCTTGTTATTTTTTGTCCTCAATGCTCCCACTGGAGGTATTGTCTCTTTCTATTTCAATATTAACTGTTTTATCTTTGGGATTTTCTTCTGGTTTTACTTTAGCTCTGATAACCAAGACTCCTTCCTCACTAATTGATGACGTCATAGTTTCAGCATCTACATTCTGAAAAATAAAACTTGAACATTTAGATCTAATAAAATTTTGTGTACAGAAAAATTTTACCGAAAATGAGACTTAAGTGCCGAATACCTTACTTAAAATAATTTGATCTCAACCTACCTCTGGAACAGTAAATTCTCTAGTAAATTCTCTGGATACAAAGCCATGTTCATCTTGTTTACTTTCATGTTTACCAGAAATAGTTAGTTTATTGTTGGACAGTTTCACGTGGATATTTTCAGGTTCGAAATGGTGAACATCAATATTCACTTCAAATTCTTTCTTATTTACCCATACCTAAAATATATACATTTTGATTATATCGAGAATATTCCATATCACTCGTATAAAGATATAAAGATATATTGATTGAACCATCAGAAGTCACTTTTTTTTTCAACTCAAGAGAACATAGGTGTTTGCTATTGTCTATATCCCTTTAATCATAGCAAGTTATAGTTAACCTGTTAGCGCTATCGTGCTCTGCTTACAATTTACATAAACCAAAACTGTATTATGTAACAACATGTAGATTACTTACCCTTGCTGCACCTGGTCTAGATAATCCCATTTGACTAGTCCAAGGAAACATACCCCTCTCCATTTCATCCACAAATCTTCCAATATCTCTGTCGAAATTTCTGAATGGACTCCTCAAGTGCCATTGATTCCATGGTGTTAAATCGCTTCGGCATCTCTTGGTTATCTGCAATGGACTGCGACAATTATTCAACACCGGTCTTGCATTACCTCGCAATGAGTTTATAAACCCAAGAGTAGTGTTGCAATTTCTAGGTACAATAGCTCGATACATCTTCTAGTCTAGTTGTAAGAAACGATGAAAATCCCCGAAAGATTAAATACGTTAGACGTTGATTAATAATTTTCTGAGTATGCTTCTGAAGCTTTCTGATGAAACTTGCTCCTTTTATACTCCAATGAAGTAATTGCGCAGTCGCATTTATTGAAAACAAAAAAACTAGAGCTTGCGAGAGTTTTCCCGAATTTTCTGCAAGTTTCTGTGTCAGTCTGGATAATGGATTTATTTACAAAGGGCTGGATAATCAAGATATCCGTTGATTTTGTAACAATAAGACCGGATAACAAGGACTATACGAATGACTGGATGCTCAAAGCTTGTCTATAATTCGGGGGAGACGCTCTTTTTATCAAGTTTTTATATTTGTCTGAATGCATTTTCCTACTTAAGTTTTGATCCAGTGTTTTGATACATTTAGTGAAAAACAAATTATGTTTTTACCAACTAAGCCTATTCTAAGAACCTCTGAAAAATTAATGTAGATAGATGATAACAAATTGCAGCATAGTAAATAACTGGTCCATCAAAATTTCCCGCGAAATATATCTTGTTTTTAGTGTTGTTCAGCAAAATTAGTCAAGGAACTCAATAAATCCTAATTAAACTAAGTAATTATAGCTGACTAGGTCACATATTTGAGTATTTGGCATGGAACAAAATAATAATAACGGCAATACCCTGGCGTAAGTTGACATTGAATGATTAAGGATTTTAAGCTAAGTTCAAGTCAATGGGTTCGTTTCGCCGCATTGTCCAACTTGCCGCATCGTGCCCATCTGCACTAAAACGATTTTATAACGACACTAAAAGTTTTTGATGAAATCTGGAATGGCCATGAAATATTTTAATCTGTTGTCCTGCATCGATTTTTTTCTTTTTATTTATAATTTGGACCTGTTTA
Source organism: Lottia scabra (assembly GCA_029955415.1). Taxonomy (NCBI): domain Eukaryota; kingdom Metazoa; phylum Mollusca; class Gastropoda; family Lottiidae; genus Lottia; species Lottia scabra. The sequence continues at coordinate 10,729,362 of JARJEI010000005.1, read as the reverse complement.
TGGAAATCGAAACTATAGTTATATGGTAAAATCTACTATAAAATCAGAACCATAATACAAAATACATTAACTTACCTATTGGTTTCCCAGGAAGTAGTTTCAAGACTTCAGAAACCTTTAGTTTTGGTTTACAAGTCGTTTTTGTGCAGTTGGGCACAATGTGGCAAGTTGGGCAATGTGACAAAACGAACCCATCGCTGTTGTAGACTGTAGTAGAGGTACTGATGATAGCCAATTTGAAATGGAAATTATCACTTATCATGACAATACAGACATGCCTATAAGTCTTCTTTTGAATATATATAATATGCACTCTTTTACTTCCAATAAAATAAAGGGCAACTCTTCCACTCTGACTGATAACTCAATCATTTTCAATGAGGCTCAATATATATAAAGCATGTAAATTTAATCTATTGTTTTATTTTTTCAGTAAAATAGACGTGAATTCAAATAAAAAACGTGAAGGATACCTAGAATGGTCTGATTATTTTATGGCTGTAGCTTTTCTTTCTGCTCAAAGAAGTAAAGATCCTAGAACACAGGTAATAGAGCAGAATTATTCTTTAAATGTAGCTTTAGGGTAGGCTCATAAATATCCAGCCCAACACTGATTGACTTAAGGTCACACATTCTTGTGATTGACTGTAACAGAAAAAAACAAATTTTATTTAGTGAGAATTTTAACTTGTACTGTTCTTGCTCTTTCTATTTACATGTAAAGAAATCTGAAAATTTGTTATTATAATAATCTTTTACATTAGCAGTGAATCAGTTTAACCTGTATGAAAACTATTGTTTAATTTATTTATTGTTTTCTGTTTATCAGGTTGGAGCATGTATTGTTAATAGTGATAAGAAAATAGTTGGCATTGGTTATAATGGTATGCCAAATGGATGTCATGATGATGATATGCCATGGGGAAAAATTTCAGATGATATTTTAGAAACAAAAAAACTTTTTGGTAAATATTTGGAATTCAGTATTGTCTTGAATGGACTAATAAAAAAACACACCATATTGTGTTACACGAGACAGAACTTGAATAGTAACATCACCTTACTCTTTCTCAATATCCATTTGTCAAGAGATGACACTGTAACACACAGGGCCTAGTTTAATTGTCTGGAAATTTCTCCATGAGAGCCCTAACAATATATCACTTACAGAATGAAAACAAAGTTGAATAAGATAGTCACAATCATTTTGCCATTATCTGGGAAAAAAATGGATCACTCAACATGAAGTGAAGGAATATGACTTTACCTATGTTTGGGTTGAATATCTATTCAAATTTATTTATTACTTATATATTTTTCAGTGTGCCATGCAGAATTAAATGCCGTATTAAACAAGAATTCAGCTGATGTTAAAGACTGTACAATGTATGTAGCATTATTTCCGTGTAATGAATGTGCTAAAGTAGTCATTCAGTCTGGTATTAAGGAAGTTGTTTATTATTCAGATAAAAACAAGGACTCAGTAGAATTTATAGCATCTAAAATTATGTTGGATAAAGCTGGAATTACTTACAGGTGGGTCATCAAATTCAAGTTTATTCAAGGGTTTTTAAAAAATACATATTATCTACATATTTACTTGCATGACTTGTTGTTTGAACTACAAAGAAAGTTTAATGTGATGCTGGACCACTTATTCTTCTTTTAAAAAAAACGTGGAAAAAATGATAATTTCCATTTTTATACGCCCACATGAAATGTGGAGCGTATATTGTCGTCACCCATGTCCGTCCGTCCACAATTGCTTGTTAACACTCTACAGGTCACAATTCTTTACGGATTTTAACGAAACTTGCTGAAATTGTTTATAATCACCCAAGGATGAACCCTATTGAAAATCAAAAGAATTGCAAAATATTTGATATGAATTATTGCCCTTGTTCTTTAAAACGCGTTCGATTTTGAGCTTGTTAACACTCTACAGGTCACAATTCTTTATGGATTTTGACGAAACTTGCTGAAATTGTTTATTATCACACAAGGATGAACCCTATTGAAAATCGAAAAGATCGAAAAATATTTGATATGAATTATTGCCCTTGTTCTTTGAAACGCGTTCGATTTTTAGCTTTTTAACACTCTACAAATCACAAATCTTTACGGATTTTGATGAAACTTGCTGAAATTGTTTATCATCACTCAAGGATGAACCCAATCGAAAATCAAAAGAATCGAAAAAATATTTGATATGAATTATTGCCCTTGTTCTTTAAAACGCTTTCGATTTTTAGCTCGTTAACACTCTACAAGTCACAATTCTTTACTGATTTTGATGAAACTTGCTGAAATTGTTTATTATCACCCAAGGATGAACCCTATCGAAAATCAAAAGAATCAAAAAATATTTAACATGAATTATTGCCCTTGTTCTTAAAAACGCGTTTGATTTTTAGCTCGTTAACACTCTACAAGTCACAATTCTTTACTGATTTTGATGAAACTTGCTGAAATTCTTTATTATCACTCAAGGATGAACCCTATTAAAATCAAAAGAATCGAAAAATATTTAACATGAATTATTGCCCTTGTTCTTCAAAACGCATTTGATTCTTAGCTTGTTAACACTGTACAAGTCACAATTCTTTACAGATTTTGATGAAACTTACTGAAATTGCTTATTATCACCCAAGGATGAACCCTATTGAAAATCAAAAGAATCGAAAAATATTTAATATGAATTATTGCCCTTGTTCTGTAAAACGCGTTCAATTTTTAGCTTGTTAACACTCATGTTCCTTTAGCAACAGCTATCATTTCATTACATTACATTAATCCGTTGCTATCATGATAAGGTTTTCTCGTCATTAACTTTGATTGGTCGAACGATTATTGTCGACCAGTTATATTCATTGTAACAAATTATTGCAGGAAAACTTTTGAATGACCAGACGTCAAATTTCTTGTAGCAAATTTACCTTGTGATAATCGAGTCTCAACGGTCATAAATTGAATGTGACGTATAGTATTTTTTAAACGAGGTTATTAGTTGATAATGACGAGAAAACCCCATCAATCCAGCAACGGTAGATAATGCAAATGTCTAACGTTGCTGAAGGAACATGGTTAACACTATGCAAGTCACAATTCTTTACAGAATTTGACGAAACTTACTGAAATTGTTTATTATCACCCAAGGATGAACCCTATTGAAAATCAAAAGAATCAAAAAATATTTAATATAAATTATTGCCCTTGTTCTTTAAAACACGTTGATTTTTAGTTTGTAAATACTCCAGAAGGCATAATTCTTTTTCTATTAGATTTTAATGAAACCTATTGAAATAGTTTAATATCACACGATAAACCCTATCAAAAAAAATATTTGATATGACTTATTGCCCTTCTTGTTCAAAATAGGTTTTAGTTTTTAGCTCATAAACAGAGACGGATTTTGACTGAACTTGATGAATGCTTAACCCTTGATGAAATCGAGAAAAAAATGTTTGGACAACACTTAATTTAAGTTCTGAATGAAATGTAGGCCTATGACTACAGGTTGAATATTTGATGGTTGCTATTTTCTGCCAAATGTTCTTTTTCAAACAAAGCTGCCAGTGGGCGTATATTACCTTGCCTGGCAAGCTATCTTTGTTTAAGGCAAAAAAGAGGTAAATAGGTAGTGCTGTGTGCTGAATCACAACATAACTTGTAACAGTTGGAGTAGGCATATGTTACTTTACCTGGCATGCTGTCTAATAGTTTGTAATAAATTATTTGTTCTGTATTTCAGACAATACAAGCCACCCTGTGATAAAATAGTAATAGATTTCACTAAGATAGATAGTAAATCAGTTAATGCTAGTCCTGTTGATGAATTAAAGGGACTTAAACTAAATGATTCCTCTACAACTTGAATTGTTTTAATCGGCTTGTATGATACTTGTTATTGTGAGGACACATCAATTTGCACTGTGACAATTTCTGTCTGTAATTCTTGCAATTCCATTTAAACAGAGATTTTTTTTATGATGAGACTATTGGAAAAGCTGCTATAATATCTCAGAGCTTAGTTTTAGTGGCATTGCCAGAAGCACAGACCAGTAACTAGTATAATGGTTCTTTATTGTCATCAATCCATGAAATAATCAGTGATACTTGATTGATATTAGCAGTAATAGATTACTTGATTTAATTAGTGGTACTGGATCGTCTTGATTGATATTAGGGGTACTTGATTGATATTAGGATCGATGTTAGTGGTACTTGATTGATATTAATGGTACTTGATTGGTATCAATGAATGAAAATCATTTGTACTTGATTAGTATCAGTGATATCAATCTATGATATTTAAAGTTTCTATTGGAACTTAAGTAATACCAAAAAAGGTTAAGAAAATATCTTTGAATGTTTTTATTCAACAAGTAATACTATGATTCCTCTATTTTATTGTTAAAAAATTATTTTAAAAAATAAAATATTTGGTTGCTCAAAAGTATTTATTTTGTAAGATTTAAAATAAATTGTTGAACTGTAATTTTGTTTTGATGAAACAAAAAATACCAAATTTCCTTTGATTCCTTCAGACACATTTTAGAGTGTATACGAGCAATTGATGTTGATAGAAGCACTTACTGTATAGAGATTAAAGGGGCGATAACTCCTCAAAACTGATGTAAGAGGTCTAACTCTTGAAAAAGCCTTAAATTTAATCAGAAGTGAACTAAACTTTCTCAAACCTATCGATTTAGGTCCAATAACATCCATTTTAAGTTTCATCAAAATCGGTTGAAAACAAACATATTCAGTTGATTCCATTTAAAAAATCTAGTTTTTAGAGCATTTACAACAGACTGACGGACAAGGGTGCTGACAATATACGTCCACATAGAGAGATGTCGGCATATAAAAAAGGCAATGATCAATTCACATGATTTTATTTTATATAATACATCTTCAGCACAATTAAAGCAATGTATATGAAACAATGTTCACAATAATAAGGGATATGAGCTTTTCAAAGATTTCTAATACATATTTATTCATCTAATTTATCTCTTGATGAAATTGCAAATTAAATACGTAGCATGATTTTATGGTTATTCTACTTTGACATGTATATACACAAAATAGCACATCTGATGCAATATACATAAGGCATGGTTTGAATGAAAAGAAAAGTATTTTCAAATTGACAATAAATATCAATGAATTTGTGAAAGGTGAATTGATATATACACAGGTAAAACTAATGTTCATGCAATTAGAATAAATATGAATATAAATATGCTCAACTAACACTTTTTTGTTTCGCGATTCCTGCTAAAATGACAATAATGCTTACAATGTCTTGTGAACACAAACATATCTACATCTTACTGCAAACAACACAATTTATTGGTAAAACTTTCATAATTTCAAAACATAACTTCTTAAATTCAAGCATGATTTTAAATGAACTATGACAGGTTCTCCACTGTAATTATTTGGTGTTTAGAAGACACCTTCCATTTAAAATAAAAAATGGCCATAGTAGCTAACATAAAGAACAATACTTTACAACATGCAAACTGCAATTTGATATTCATGATAACCATAGTTTTAATGTTTCATCTGAAGCTCTGATAAGGTTGCCAGTTTTGACGAACACCTTGTACATAATTCTGTGGCAAACCATTAGCTACAGATGTAGCCTGAGAAGGTGTTCCTGGATTAGTAACAACTAGTGATACCGGTACAGCTTGAGGAGCCTGGGGTTGGGGACTAAGCGATTGGGGTGGTTGAGGGGCTCCAGTAAGAATGGTACCAGCAGGTATCAACTGTGGAGGCTGTGAAGAAGTGATCTGAGCATGAGCCAGTGTGGATCCTAGATGACTTAGTTCGATGGTTGTATGTTGAAGTTGTTGTAACTGGGCTGGTTGAACATGTACCATTGCTGGACCTTGTACACCTTGGGCTATACGAGCAGCTAGTGCGTGATAGTCACCACCTGTTGCCGGTCTGTATTCTTGCAGCGTCTGCGTCAACTCACTCATAGCCTGAGTCAATAGATCAGCAGCTTGTAAATCATGGACTTGAGGAACTTGTGTGACAGTAACCTCTTGATAAGCTTCTAATTGTTGTTGAGTTGGATCAACAAGCTGTACAGTTGTGGTGGTTATTTGATCTTCTTTACTGCAAGACTTTCTCCTGTCATTTGATGGAGGAACTAATTCTGGATGTTTCTTTCGTTGATGTTGCATTAATTTAGCTTTACTAGCATATTGTTTATGGCAAAAGACACACTGTTGAGGAAGAGTTGTGATGCTTCCAACAGTTTGAGAATAAGTTGGATTGGGTACTCCAGATATGTCTAAATTGATAGACTTCTTACGACTGCTTGCTGGTAGATCCAGGCCTGGGTGATTCTTGATGATATGGGACTTTCTTTTGGAGCTAGATTTGTAGACTTTATCGCAATACTGACAGTAATAATCTTTCTGAGTTTTCAGGATTGGTAAATTTAGTTCAGGTACCAAGTCAGGAGTGATGTCTGGATGTCTCTTAGCCAGATGATTAACAAGCATACCTCGTCGTTTGAAACCAAGTAAACATGTATGACACTTGTAGATGAACCTTTGGTAATCTGTAGGAAGTACTTTTGGCACAAATTTCTTTAAATTCTTGTCCCTGTCATCTGATGATGTGATTTTAATTTCCTTTTGTTCAATGTGCATCCTTTTGATATGCTCTTTAAGTTTATCTTTCCTTTTAAATTGGCGTCCACAGTTTTCACACATAAATTCACGATGTGTAGAATGCTTCAACATATGTAGCTTCAGTTTATCAGGTCTAGCAAAGACTTTATCACAATGTATACAAGGATATTCATGTTCAGAGTGTAAGTGCCTCATATGTTTACGAATCTGATTGAAATCTGGGAACTGTTTTTGACACACCTGGCATGTGTAAATACCATTGACAGCATGAGTAGCACAGTGTTCTTTTAGACCATGTGTTTGATCAAAACCTTCTTGACACATGGGGCATGAATAATACTTCTTATCACTATGAATTTTCATATGACAAGCCATAGCTGAATTGTTCATTAGACGTTTATGACAGACATTACATTCTAAAGGTTTAGATTCTTCTGAACCATGACAGAGCATGTGCTTATTAAGGCGCTCCTGAGTACCAAAAGCCTTCCAACAACTGGTGCATTTATGTGGTCGCAATGCGTTCAAGGATTTCTTCTTGGTTGTGCCATGTTCTGTGGCATGGGCAATCAAATCATTCTTATCATCAAATGTAGCATGGCACATTGGACAGGCTAGGATGGTATTTAAGGCCACTACTCCATTATCTGAAGATGGTTGACCATTTTCAGTAGTGATACTAGCAGCAACACTAGATAACTTCTGTATCTCCTCCAAACCCACATCTTCAGCAGCATGAGTTAATGTATGAAGATTGAGTAGACTAGAATTATCAAAAGTTAAATCACAGTGCATGCACACCCATTCATTCCCTCCAGTTTCTTTGCCTTTCCTTTTATACATAGACTGTATTGTTCTTCTAATCTTCTCAGAATCTGGTCTTTTCTGATATTTCTTTAAGGTCCTAGAAATATAAGAGAGAATAATGAAGCATTGATTTTAGAAGATTTACGTCACTTAGACACAGAGATTCAATTAAAGCTTTGGATCAAGGTGGATAATTTGACTAAATGGGCTGCTTGACATTGGCAACTACAAAGCATTTTCCCATTCCTTCTAGACTCTGGTATCAGCTAATAACCAAATCTGCAACACTTATCAATTGCTTTACAGAGGATATTCTATAGCTCAGTCAGATAGAAACTTCAAAATGTATACTTTTCAAAATAAGAATTTTTTCTCAAAATCAAATTTTTAAATTATTTAAGCATTCTGGGTTATAAGAGGGTACAGTGAAAATAAAATACTTAATGCCAAAGAAAGCTGATAAAATATTTACTTAATCTTATCTCTAGTTACTAGAGTTATGAACGTTACTTACTTATTAAGATAAATACTGGTTGATTTTTTCTTCCACTGATAACCTGAAGATTCTCCACCTTCTCCATTCTTCATTTGTTTTCCTTTATTTCGAAACCATCTAGCTGCTAAACTTTTCTTACGTAAACCTTTAACTTCAGCTGATTCTATAAAATCTTCATCTTCATGTTTAGGTGAACCAGCTTCTTCATGTACCACTAAGTGACGCTGTAAGGCTGGGGCTGACCGAAATTTCTTATTACATTCATAACATGGAAATTTATACTCTTGTTCATCCATAGCTGCAACAGAATTAAGAGTACAAGTAATTTTATTGTACCATATGAGATAGTTATTCAAATTTGTTTCAAAAATAAGAATATACTTATGTGGATATATGAAATAAGCTTGCAAGTCAATATTTGTTTCTACATACCTTCTTTATCTCTTTCTGTTATTTCATGTATAGGTATACCTATTCTAGTACCATAATGAGCTGAATACCAAACCTACAAAATATCAAAGTGCCATTTATTCTAGAAATAAGAACAAGTTAAGAGGTAGCTTTTGCAGTTTTACCATGTATCGAATGTTCAAGTTATGGTTTTAATGATATCCATAATAAAATTTTCAGGTTATTACATTATTTTTCCCTCAATAGAGCTTTCTTTTAAATGACGACTCAAATGATCACAACTTGTATTTTAGTGTTGAATTGTATCTTAAACTTATCTTTACCTTAAGTTCTTGTCTAGCTTCTATATTTTTCATGACAGTAAAATAAATATCTTGTCCATATTGATAGGCAACAACATTCTGTTCAGCAAAGTTTCTAGCTGGTCTTACAAACATCATCCAATTACATTTATTTTCATCTGATGTTTCAAAATATCCTATTGTACCATCATTCTTTTCTAACTGTAAATAAATATTTAACTCATAATCAAGTTTTGTTTTTCTAGTTTTGTGTTCTACTAGCAGATGCAATACACTTAATATATATTTTTTCGCCTAATTCAAATGTCTGATTTCTTAAGTACTACAAATGAAACAAATTAAAACATACCATAAGAAGAAATCTTGTATTGGTTAAATCATCTTGAGAGCCCACCATATCAGCCACAAATGGTCCAAATTGGGTCATCTTACTAACAGGTTTCTTAGCAAATACACCTATTTCTGAAAACATACAGACAACACATATTATAACACTATATTTATTGATAGACACACTTCTAATTTCTCTTTATATCACTCTTTTTATCATTTTGTGGTGTATGGTCTGATTTAAAGAATTTTTCTAAAAAAACAGTAACACTTCAGGCCTTTTCAATGAATAAGGGACAAATGCATTTAATGAAAAAAATTGAAGGATTAAATAGAGTTTAGCTAGCAGAGCCTTTTAGTGGAAGAGGCTGCCATTTGAGAAGGCCTTACTTAGATCATTAATGAATTTGATAGACAATAAAACTATAAGTTGATGATATATTAGATAGTGAACACCTACCTGGTCCAACCTCACTATTAAATCTATATATCTGTAACATCTGTGGTAGACTAGACCAAGCTCTAGATAATACTATTTTATCAGATACAACTATAGCTCTATGTACTGGACATTGTGGACTATAACTGGTCATACATTCTTCACACCCTACAATATATTAAATCTTACTGTATCAAACTGTTGACATTAACCCTTTCAACCCTTAAAGCTGGTATACTGGCTCAATCTTGTCAAGTGACATCATACAATGTAAACGTAATATTAAGAAACTTAAGAAATATTGCTGGGAATTTAGAGTATATGACGTTTTAGCCAAAATAACGTCAGGGTTCAAAGGGTTAAGTAGCTGACAGACAACAAGTGACAGAACTTATCCTTTGATCTTAAACAGACAGACTGGTGTCTTTGCAAACATCTTAATTTTGTACCAATAACCTTCAAAAGAATTTTTAACTTACATAATTCATCAGTATTGTATGGTCTAGGTACATATACACGTTTTCTCCAAGCTTGAGATGAAGTGGATTGTTCTTCATCTAATAGAGCTATTCTGGTAGATTTACGTACATTTATATTGTTTGGCATCTATAATTAAACATTTTAATAATCAAAGAATCATAACACTGACCCAGAACAATTTCATCATAGTGAAACCAAATTCTCCTTCCACAATAACAATTTTAAAAAGTTTATATATTTCCAGTTGTATAATGATTAGATTGTAGCAGTTGATTGTAAATTTGAGAAATATGTAATTCTAACCGCAATATTATCTATATATATATTCAAGTTAAACTATTACCCTGATTCCACTTGATTGTGGATCATTTTCTTTATTTCCATCTTCATCAAAATCATCATCATCATCATCCGACTCATAGGATGGATCTAAAGCTGAATCACTTCCTGTTACCATATTACCACTTACATGCGATGGACCAGCTACAAATTAAATTTTCAAATCTGAATTAAGTGAGCAAAAGAAAAGGTTTAGGATGATTATAGAGATACTGTCTGGAAAATATTTGTTGTGCCAGCTGCAAGAGCTCAAATAAAGACTAAAAAATGTTAATGACCATCTGAGAGAAACAAGAGTCATAAGTTACCTGCCACAGTACGTATTTGTTGAAATGAATCAGATTTTAATAGTTATAAAAAGCTGGTAAAGCAAACTATTTACCCCTTTTAAAGATATTTTTGCTCAAATAAAATTAAAGTAATCCATACCAATTTCATCAGGAATAGCTGAACTATCTACAGTCCTCTCCATGGCAGAGTCTAAATTAGCCTCTGATGTGGTAGACATGGATATATCATGAGTAGAAGATAATTGACTATCTAATGTAGAATCCATGACAGCCATCTGATTAGAGGAACCTAGACCAGTACTAGACATAGTAGAATGAATACCTCCCTGACCTAAATCTGATGATGCTACTAAATATGATCTTGGCACTAAAAGAAAAAAAAACAATTTACATTATACGTACTGGGTTAAAAAATCGTTGAAATATATTCAAACCTAATAATTTGATGTTAGCAGTAATTATATTAAAACCTACTAGATATGATGTCTGTTGTAAATATATTGAAACTTACTATATATGATGTTTGTAAGAAATATATTGAAACTTACTAGATATTATGTTTGTAGTAAATATATTGAAACCCAATAGATATGATGTTTGTAGTAAATATATTTAAACCTACTAGATATGATGTTTGTAGAAACCTTATAGATATGTTTATAGTTAATATATTGAAACTTACTAGATATGATATTTGTAGTAAATATATTGAAACCTACTAGATATGATGTTTGTAGTAAATATAATGAAACCTAATAGATATGATGTTTGTAGTAAATATATTGAAACCTACTAGATATGATGTTTGTTACAGGTGTTATAGAACATACTAAGAAGCACTGGCCTCACGTAGTAAATATATTGAAACTTACTAGATATGATGTTTGAAGTAAATATATATATTGTAGTAATTACAATAATAACAAAATATTTTTACTGTTAAAATAGTGCTCAATACATTAAATGTAGAGCGATATAGAAATATTAAAAATATTAAAAAATTAACCTCAAAATTGTTAACTTTTTGGACATAACTTTAAATTTGAATACCGGCAAATATTATCCTTACAGCAAACCAAATGACAGACCCGTTTATATTCACAAACAGTCAAACCATCCACCAAATATCATAAAAAATCTTCCAGCATCTATCAGTAGACGAATATCGGATATATCATATGATGAAGAAATTTTTAAACAATCTGCTCCCCGCTATGAGGATGCTTTAAAATCAAGTGGATACTCTGACAATTTATCATATACCAACAGACCTAAACCACAGCCTACCAAACGAAATAGAAAACGCAATATAACCTGGTTCAACCCCCCATTCAGTAAAAATGTTTCTACAAATATTGGTCACAAATTCTTAAATCTTCTATCAAAGCATTTTCCTAAAACTTCAAAACTTCATAAAATTTTCAATAAAAACACAGTAAAGGTCAGTTATAGTTGCATGCCGAACCTAGAAACAATAATAAAATCTCATAACAATAATTTATTTGAAACTGACAGCAAACATATATTTAAACCATGTAACTGCAGGAACAAAGAGTTATGTCCTCTAAACGGTGAATGCCAAACAAAAAATGTAATCTACAAGGCCGATGTCACAAACACTGACACAAATGAACATAAAACTTATTTGGGACTGACCGAAAACACATTTAAACAGAGATTTTACAACCATATGCAGTCGTTTAAAAACCATAAATATGAACATAGCACTGAACTCTCAAAATACATTTGGCAACTTAAACAGAAAAATAATAATTACAAAATATCCTGGTCGATTGATAGCAGAGCCAATGCCTACACAAATAAAACCAAACGATGTAACTTGTGTCTTACTGAAAAGCTTTCCATTATAAATGCTCCTAAGCACACGTCTTTGAACAAACGTTCCGAACTTGTCTCGAAGTGTAGACACGAGAATAAATTCTACTTGTCTAACTTCAGTAGGGACGCAGGATGAAATAAACCAGTTGTCTGAAGAACGCACAGCGTGAAACTCTGAGTAACAACATGTTTCAAGTTCTATTTTAATATTTTTAATATTTCTATTGTAGTAATTATATATATTGAAACCTAATAGATATGACGTTTATTCAGAACAATATCATTTATCAAATCATTCAGGACAATATCATCTAACAAATCATTCAGAAGAATATCATATATCAAATCATTCAGAACCTTATCATTTATCAGTAAATATATATATTGTAGTAAGTATATATATTGAAACCTAATAGATATGATGTTTGTAGTAAGTATATATATTGAAACTTACTAGATATGATGTTTGTAGTAAATATATTTAAACTTAATAGATATGATGTTTGTAGTAAATATATTGAAACTTAATAGATATGATGTTTGTAGTAAATATAATGAAACCTAATAGATATGATGTTTGTAATAAATATATTGAAACTTAATAGATATGATGTTTGTAGTAAATATAATGAAACCTAATAGATATGATGTTTGTAGTAAATATATTGAAACTTAATAGATATGATGTTTGTAGAAAATATAATAAAACCTAATAGATATGATGTTTGTAATAAATATATTTAAACCTACTAGATATGATGTTTGTAGTAAATATAATGAAACCTAATAGATATGATGTTTGTAGCAAATATATTGAAATTTACTAGATATGATGTTTGTAATAAATATATTTAAACCTACTAGATATGATGTTTATAGTAAATATATTTAAACCAAATAGATATGATGTTTGTAATAAATATATTTAAACCTACTAGATATGATGTTTGTAGTAAATATAATGAAACCTAATAGATATGATGTTTGTAGTAAATATATTTAAACCTAATAGATATATTTGTAGTAAATATAATGAAACCTAATACTTATGTTTGTTTGTAGTAAATATATTGAAACCTAAAAGATGTGATGTTTGTAGTATAAATGATTAAACCTAAGAAATATATAAATGATATTACCTGGGGTAGAATGTAAAGGATTAAAATCTTGTAAATCTTCTTGAGTTGTGTCTGGTTCACCATTAAAAGCTTCTAACTCATGTCGCTGAAAAACCAAAATAAATCTATCATAATCATGATGTTCTCTATTAATGAAAACAAGTACAGTATATTGTGTTTCTTAACATTTAACACCTATTATTTAATTTATTGACTAAAAAAAGTGTTAACTAGTTATTAGTATATATTTACCTTTCTAGCCATCATATTGACATGATTATGTACAACAGAACTGATTGATGATACAGTGTGGTCAGAATCTAGATCTCTATTAGGATCATGATCTAAAGTGGACATCATTGGTGTACCATCAGTTGTACTCACTTCATCACCATGATTAGCACCACCAGCATATTGTGGCATTGATGTGACTTGTACAGTTACATAATGTGTACCATCTACACTGTTTGATGTTTGCTGAAAAAGAAATCTCAGTATTCAGATGTTCAAATCCACAAAACAAATTGATGTCTATTTCTATATGTCTTAATATAAATAGTATAAACTAAAAGTGATATAATTATTAAGCTACCCTATAAAACAATTCGAATGTGGAGATTAAAATTAGCAATATAGGCTACCTACCACTGGCTGAAGAGTTATAGAACTTGGTCCAGCTTCATTGCCTTCAGCACGTAAACTTAAAGTAGACTGACTAACAGAACAATCAGCAGGGGAAACAACTCTCTGCACTGCCACAAGTCTGTTCCCAGGATCTAATATCATCTGGTAACCCTAAAATAAGAGCATTTTGTTATGTTTGTTTTTTTACTTTCATACCTCTATAATCAAATAGTTTCTGTGAATTTAAATTCACAGATTGATAAATTTCTATGATGTCTGCATTTCTCTTAAACAAAGCCAAGAAATAAGAGTAAATTTGTGTTCCATTTTTTTAATGTTATTTGTAATCTATGTTTGAACACAATCAAATGAAAATCTCCCTTGAACATACAATATTATGAGATGGAGATTTTAAAAATCTTACTGCTGGTAGAGTACTGCTATCAACTGCAGATGGCTGCATTAACTGTCCACTATCAGCTTGAACACCAGAATATGAGGATATTCCTTCACTACCAGATGGTAATTCACGATATTCCTGTACTGGTGACACACGACCATAAGTTGAGTGAACAGCTTGGTATAAATCTGACTGAGAACCACCCATATTATAAGCGCCAGTAAAATAACTGGAAGGTCTGAGATCATGATATTGTTGTTCATATTGAGATGGAGCTATAGCTTGTATAACACCATCATTGTATCCATTCTCTTGTATATCTTGACTTGTAGTTGCTGCTACAAATTGACTCTGATCTGGTTGATTCCAAACATTATTATCATCTCCAACATTTTGATTATCCATTTTGCTTGGTTTCTTGGGGTAGGCCTACTGAGACCCTGAAATTGAAAATTAAAAAAATAACTGAAAATAGTTTTAACCGTTAAATCCTACTATTCTTCACTGATTGGGCTAATGAAGACAGGAAATTGAATGAATGATCTTCTTTTTGGGATAATGGTAACTTGAAGAATAGCTTGATTACTCCATCCCATTCAAATTATTCAGAACATAATCATATATCAAATCATTCAAAACATTATCATTTATCAAATCATTCAGGACAATATCATTTATCAAATCATTCAGAACAATATCATTTATCGAATCATTCAGAACAATATCATTTATCAAATCATTCTCAGAACAATATCATTTATCAAATTATTCTTAACAATATCTGACACTTATCAAAACATTCAAATTCAGAACAATATCATTTATCAAATAAATGAACTGAACACAATTATATCCCTCAGACCCTCACAATATTTTAACCATGGTAGGGTAGCTTACTTACTCCTCCTCTTGTTTCATGGTGGAAAGACACAAGTTATTTTATCCAGTTATTTACTCTTCAACCAATTTTACATGAATACCTATGTATTATAAATTATGTTACGTTGAGTGTTTTAGCCCAAATTTTACTATATTTATGTATACCTTATTGTAACATTTAATTTAGATACAAAATAGTGAGACAAAAATAATTCTATAAGCAATTATAGGTCATGCTTCTCTATATTTCATCTCATAGTTTAAAATGAAAAGAATTTTATGTCTGCCGTCTGCATTGATAAGAGCTGGCGTTTTCAACTTTTTTTTTTCTGTTACCACTTTCAATATCTTTAATCATTGCAAGATCCCCACTTCCCCCTCTATTACTTTACTATTCTTCTTCAGTAATTTTCTCTTAGGCTTGATTAACTTGCAATAATTTTTATGTCGGAATATAGTCAATCTGAGTAAATGACTATAATTAGGCTTATATAAATGTTAAAAAATTGTATGCTACATTTTATTACCCCTTAAATTAAAATTATTAACAGCTATGGTTGAATTTTTAGTATTCACATAACTACAATTTTATTATATATGCCTTGCTCTTAGGGAAGCATCCCTTGACTAAGTTATAAAGACTACAATGTCAAATACAATGCCAAGTAATGTAGCCTATTAAGTAGGCCTTTTAAGTTTTTAAGGGATAGATCCCAAAATATACTGCCACTGGACTGGTTTTAGAAGTGAAAGTAACCTAATATGAGCACCCTAATAAGCTAAGAGAATATCTTTTTTCAAAGCTAGTCACCAAAACTGAAATCTTATTTAGTGTTGTCAGCCTTATCATAAAGCCATGATAGGATAGGCTAAGCGGACTTTCTCTAGGCCTGTATGTTATTGTTCAGTAAGAAATAGGGCTGGTCTTGTTTTACAATTAATTTACTTTATTTAGACTCAAAGTGAATTAGATATATAAGGAATACCCTTGGATCAACAATCGCTTCGTCGAATCAAGTCTATTTTTTCACAGGGACATGGGAAGTGTGAATTAGACTAACTGTCAAGCTCATACATTGTCCAATGAATTGAGCTAATCAGCAAAGCTCTTATCAACAATGTTTGCAGAAAGCAGGTCAGAATGGCGGCGAATAAATTATGAAAATGACTGTCGAGGGCTGGAGTTTTTTTTATTAATTCTTGGCAAAACAACAAGTCATTATTCTGAGGATAAAAAGCTTCTGATCCATCACTTTCATAAAATTCAATACCCGCGACCCCTCTTAGAAAATGAACACAGATCGGACGGACCCATTTTGAAGGTAAATAATGAATTTTGGAAGGTACCAAGAGGACAAAGCACTGAGGGTTGTCGTCGAGACAAGCCGTCTCAATGTCGCTGTCAAAACTGGAATTTTCATGGAGAACTTATGTCAAATATGGTATCAATAGATACTCTATCGCTCAAATAATGCTTTTATGCTAAATCTAGTGATTTTAGCCAAAAGAGAAGAATGTAATCTAGAAATAAAATTTTGCAAAAATGACGGGAAAATGACCTACCTCCCGAAAATGAAATCTCGTTTCCTCTCGCCAAGATCCACGTGATGTAGACTTGAGGCGAGATCGTGCCAGTCATATTGTAGTCTAGGTTAACCAGACTTATGCTAAAACATTCGGTACAATCTTCGTAAGTTTCTGAGAGTTGAACATATATCCCATAAGCTTAACTACATTCAGCTCAACCTTCGTCATTGTTCGAAACTATTATAACGATTTTGTCATAGCCGAAGGGGCCCACGACTAAACAGGGGGGCAGACCGACTTGCCTGAGTGTTAATGATATTTTGGCCGATTTGGGGGATTTTTTGCCCGAAAGCATAATATTAGCCCGCGAAAAAGACGGCACTCCCTGAAGAATGAATGTAATTGGGTGAACTATGATTTATTCAATCGGCTCAACCTTCGTTATTTTGTTCGAGACTATATAATGACTCGGCCCTGATAGGCTGCCATTTTGCACGGTTAATGAGTAGGAAAAGACAAGTCTTGTCGCCATACTGAATAAATTATAGCAGAGAGCGTTATCAACTTTCGTGGTAAAAGCAAGTAACCAATCAAAATCAATCATCAAACAAGAGTTATCTTTTCCTGCCCAAATACCGACCAAGATGGCTGTTATCAGAATGGGCCGAGTCATTATATAGTCTCGAACAATGACGAAGATTGAGCCGAATGCCATATAACTTCGCATACTATACAGCGATCGCCTTATTGAATAAATTATAGTTCAGTCAATCACAAACATTCTTCAGAGAGTGTCATCTTCTTTCACGGTAAAAACAGCCAATCAAAATCAATGTTCGAACAAGAGTTGTCTTTTCTTGTCCATTTACCGGGCAAAATGTCCGTCCATCATTGCAGAGCATAGAGTTATAGAGTTATATAACTCTATATGTTGCATTACATAGTCTCGAACAAAATGACGAAGGTTGAGCCGAATGGGTAGGCTGCCATCTTGCCCGGTAAATGGGCAAAGGAAGATGACTCTTGTTCGGAGATTAATTTTGAATGAATTATAGTTCAACCAATGACAATTATTCTTCAGAATGAATCATCTTTCGAGGAAAAAAACAGCCAATCAAAATCAACCCTGAAACAAGAGTTGTCTTTTCCTGCCCAAATACCGGGCAAGATGTCCGCTATAATGGTCGAGTCATTATAATATAGTCTCGAACATAGTTTCGAACAATGACGAAGGTTGAGCCGAATGGGTTGCCATCTGGTCCGGTAGATGGGCAAGGGAAGATGACTCTTGTTCGGAGATTAATTTTGATTGGCTGTTTTTACCTCGAAAGAAGACGACACTTCCAGAAGTTGATACGAGTGGTTTAAACTGTGAGAGGTATATTTTCTGAAACGATGTTTTATAATTTATTTTACTTTTGTCTGTTTTTAGAAGTACATACTCTAAAAGTGTTCCTAAAACAATTTTACAATATTTCAAACTTATTTTTTTAATTTTTTTTTTTGTATACTTCAAGTTTGAAGGAAAAATGTTTCGTTTCGTTATAAAATTAGAATGTTTAATTTTAAGATAGCCATATTTTGTTTAGACATGGCGACCAATTAATCGAATTTCTGTTAGAAATTTCATTCATTATACATTACTGCAAATTACTGCTCCTCTCTTCATCAAGATTTCATATTAGATATGGCAGCGGATTTCCATAAACCTAATTTGTATAAATGGAAACGTCACGCAAATCCAAGAGTGATCCATAGTTCACAGGTTCTTACTTTATCAATTTAAATTTTGTAAATAATACTAATAAAGTAATAAGTAATATAGGATAGACTATGGGAAAAAAGTAGAACTCTCTTACCTAAAAGTTACACTGCACTGTCACAAGACTACTCTCTTATCACTATGACTGCTGTATCAAATTTTTTCTCTCACAAATTTTCAGCTAATGATTGTCAATTGCATGGCTGGGTCTAATTATTGAAATAATCGATTATCGACGCTACAAATTAATTATTTATTTCGATCAAATTTCATAATCGATTAAAATTTATTGTCAAATTTATCTGCTACACGCTTTATTATCAGAGAAGTCACAACCCATTTTATCATAATAACCATACAAAATTCGGGACATTACTTCAGTTTCATTTGTCTTTGATACCTGATATTGATAAATAACAAACATTCAGGTACAAAAACGTACACAAACATGAAGATTAGAATATTTCCCACTTAAAATATTTCGTTTATTGATAAACCTGGTAACCTGCCTTCGATAATCGATCTCAATTTTGGTAAGCGATACCCAGCCCTAATTGCATGTCATTTGTCTAAGTAAGCTTATGTCGTATGACCATGGATTGGAAATACAGGTTAATATTTAAGATTGGATTTTTTTTTTCATTTTGAATTAAACTAGGCCTAGACATTTCATATAAATTTTTTAAGTTGCATCAGATACATCTTTTAACAAGAAACATATTAAAGAAAATTTCAGGTTAATCAGTTCTACAGCCCTCAGACTCAATGCAATATAATTCTTATCAAAAAATTACCCTCGAGTGAAACTAGCTGATCACACCAGAAATTCTATACCATTTTCAGTTTCAGGTGAATTTGACTCACATATTTGACTAAAAATTTTCCACTTTAACATCGTATTTCCAAGATTTTTTTTTAACCCAAAATCTAATTTAAGACTCCCAGAACTATTTTGAGTTTAATATTTTAATCCATCCAAAAAAAAAAAAGGCAAAAAGCGATTCAGGAAACAATTTGGCAACAGATAGTCTAATGCTGCTTTCCTGGATTGTTTGTCCAATCAGATGTGGAAAAGTTTTTACATCTTTTTTATGAATGTCAAGAGCACTCTAACTTGTGAAATTTGATTGTAGCTGCAATATCAGTTATTCTTTACTAAATTAGAATCAGATTTAACGGTACTTTGATTTCAATGCAATGATAGCCTAGATGTTGTTATTGCATCAGCATCAGGAACATTTTTTAGAATGAATATACTTACACATCACTTAATTTTTCATAGAAGATTAGTCACATGATCCTTCACACTTTTTGTTTTCTTTCAGAGAGTTCACAATGATAATGACATTCAAAATTGGCTTAAGGTATGTTCACTCTTTTGACATGTTAAACGGATCGTCATTATCAGTTATGTTTTTTATATCTAGCAAAACTCTGTGTTTATTTTTACTTTTATTCTCTAGAATGTCAAAGCTCTAATCTTTTTCATGAAAAAAGTTGCTCTTTCAAATTCAACAATTTAAAAAAATTTCTGGATGCGCATCAAAGACATAAAAAAAAATTAGTAATAAATTGATTTCATAATAACATCAATGATAATGTGCATAGAGGAATGTCAGACATTTACAAAGATGCCAATATCAAGGAGTTTATCAATTATATTTGAATATTATATAACAGAAAGTAGAAGAAGCCTCCAATACAGCAGCAGAGTTAACATTTGGCGTAAACAATCAAACTGGTCGTAGTCGAGGTAAACGTACAGCTTTACATGCTAAAGATGAAGTAAAATATGAAGATGAAGCTTGTACTGAAGGTAATTTCTGTTTATAAATTCAAGATGAGTATTTTTTAAAAATGCATTATCACCATAGAAACCAAAGTTTTGATCTAAATCAGCTGGTTCATACATATGCCAAAGTTTTCAGTCTGAAAGTGAATCCAGGTGTACAAGTGTCGGGATAATTATATTAAAGCGCTACAAACTCTTAGAATGATCAAAAAATAAAAATTCGCGAACTTGGACAGTAAGAGTTTAGATTCATTAGGCAACTTATCTGATGGCATAAACATACAACAGATTACCTGTATAATCTGATAAATACATTGATTAATATATAAGTATTGGCCAAGTTTGAGAACTTTATTATTTTGTTCATTTTAAGAGGTTGTATTGCTTTAAAAATAGCAAGAGTTTATTTCTCTTTAGTTACATGCTAAATGAAGTAGGCTATTGCCTGATAAGATTTTGATATGGAGATCAATAGAAATACATTTGTACTTGTATTTTATTAGCTGAAGAATTGTTAAACCAGTGGATGAATGAAAAGGTTTTGATTAATGATGAAATTGATGATGAATATGTATCAGATGTCTGGAAACAAAAGGCTATTGAAAATAATGTTAGACATGAATGGGATAATCTACTGGATGATTCTGAGGAAGAATTTCCAATATCTTCAAGGCATACCAAAAATGAAAAATCTCCAGGTAGGAATGTTGGATTGCTTCATATTTTTTGTTCATAAGCTTATTGTGGCCATTTCTGAGACCGATGTTTAACACTTGTATCAACTTTGGAACTATACTAGCGTGCAAGATAACCTCGTATACGATACAGAGATTGCCATATTGAATAGAATAAAGTTTAGCCTATCAATATCATTCTTCAGATTATTTTAAACCTATTTCAGATCCCTATGCTCATTTATATGATGATAACGAAGATGATGCAGTGGCATCAATTTTACAGAATATGATGAAAAAAGAATTTGTTAAAGACAATTTTAAGAAAGATTTAGGTTTTGAAGAAAATAGACCTGATCCTAGAATGAAAATGGAATTGCGACATAAACAGGTATGGTGTTATTGTTATTATTAGTAAATTTTTAGCCACCCTATTGTATAATGCATAACCTGTGTTTGATAGTGTAAAAAAGTGTGCATTATACATGGAAATAAATGGTATAAACATTAAAACACGTTTCTCATGATTAGTTATGAATTGTATCAACCTTAACTCATTAATTTCTTGGATATATTTTAGATATTTAAAAATCTATAAAGTATATCGGTGCATAGACCGGAACATCCTGTCCCTCAATTAGTGAATTTGAGGGACAGGAGACCAAGCTTGATTATATCTTGAAATCGCGCAACCAATTTGGTTGCATTGAAATATTCTTCTTCCTGATAGTTTTTTCTCTAAAAACTGGCAAATTTCTTGTGGGTTATGATGTCAGCTTGATAACAACTATTTTTTCGACAAAATAAAACAATAATTGTTGTCTCTAATTTCAGTTAAAATAGACTATTTGAGTCAAATTGTCGGTCTACTAAATGGCTCTCTGTCTGAATATTTTAACTGAGATTAGGGCCTAGAGACAACAATTATTGTTTTATTTTGTCGGAAAAATGGTTGTTATCAAGCTGACATCATAACATAAAAGAAATTTGCCAGTTTTTAGAGAAAAAACTTTCAGGAAGAAGAATATTTCAACGCAACCAAATTGGTTGCGCGATTTCAAGATATAATCAAGCTTGGTCTCCTGTCCCTCAAATTCACTAATTGAGGGACAGGATGTTCCGGTCTAATCGGTGCATACCTTAAACAACTGTATTATATCTTTAAGTATAATGTTGCTCGAATAATTTTCTAGGTGAAAGAAAATAGAGAGAAGAGAGAAAAAGAAATAGAAAGAGCTAAAAGAGAAAAACAATCACAGAAAGATGCTCATCTACAGGCTAAGAAAATAGTATTACAGGTGTGCTATCTATCTTGGTATAGACCTTATTGACGCCTTGCTTTAACTGCTTAGAAAACAAGGTTCTTAACGCAAATGACGTCAACCAATTCATAAAATACGACATCAAATGAATGAAACTATGGTCTTAAAACTGCCTTTTCGGCCCCTTTCTCAGAAATATGTGAAGAAACACTTCATCTGAAAGTTTTTTAAATAGCTTGATTAATTCTGATTTTAACAATGTAAAATTTGATTAGGTTTGAGACACTGATTTTGTTTGCTTGTGTCATGAGTCACTGTTTTTGTATTCTAGAAGTTTGTTGATGAATTGGTTTGATAGGATTATACTGGAATACATCAAATAATTTCATTTCATTACATACGTGCAAACAAATTGATTACAGTCCTGTCATTGCATTTGCAAACTTATATGATACAACAAAAATGTCTAACTGCCTGTTATAGTAGTGCATTATAAAAATTGTATATGACTACTAAAGCTTTATTTTGATTGTAGGAAGAAAAGGATAAAGAAATGAAGATTAAGAAAGAAGAACAACAAATACAAAAAGAAATGGTAAGAATAAGAAAACAATTACAAGAAGAAAGAAGAATGAAAGAAGAAGAAAATTTGAGGTTTGTTGGTTATTTTGATTTTGGTTATTTAAATTCCCGAAGGTTTCTTGGAATGATGTTCAGTATGTTTCTTTTTAATATTAACCTGTCAAAGTTAGAAAGAAAGATTGATTATGCAAATTATTATTATTAAAAATACAATTGACTATTTGTTGTGACATTTGTCATGTTCACAAGTGTCATTTCTTATAGACATGAAGAAGCAGCCTTACAAAAAGAAATGAAAACGCAAAGTGAGATTGAAAAACTGAGAGAAAAGGAAGAAAAAAAGATCTTGAAGTATCAGAAATCTATTGAAGAAAGGAAAATATTTGTCATGCAGAAAATGTCTGAAATTCAAACAAAGCAGGCGTCTAATAATTTGAGAGTAAGTGATGATATAACTTTATGTTTTCTCATTGTTTAAAATGAAAGTCACTTGTTGTTGTTTGTAGCTAGTTGAGAAAAACATGAGAAGAAACACAATGAAATGCATAAATTATGATTACAATTACAGAGCAGGGAAATTTATACCCCATGACTGTATTGTATAGTATTTTATATCACGGCTGAGGTACTGGCTAGGGACAGATTTGCTAAGCTGCTGATACACAAACAAAGACTTAAAGACCTTATTCCATTTCCTTTAAGTTATCATGAAACAGTGCAAGCTAGTCCAAGATATGAAAATCAGAATAGTTTTGATGGGCAATTGCTTTGTAACACTATGATCTAGTATAATTTGTTATGTACTAGTTAAATGGAAGAGCGCCATTATTAATAAAAGGTTTGTGCAATTAGTGATTATGTATGATTTGTTGTATTATTTCAGTTATTACATCAACATTTTACAGCTTGGTATGAGGTTATATTACAACGTAGATTAGTTATAGGTAAATGTCGAGCTATGTTTGATTGGAAATTATTATTACGAGCTTGGAATGCCTGGAAATCATACACTAGATCAAAGAAATTAGATGCAGAAACTAGACAACATGAAAAAAACTTACTAGAAACTCATAGGTTTGTATATTTTTTTAGTTTACACTAACAGATATTTTTTGTTTGGTTTAGAACTATTTATTTACTTCTTTACTATTTTACTTCAAAATAAAACTGCACATATTGAAGTTTTCCCCAATTTTAAACAAGTAGTGTTTTGCTGATATGATTTAAATATGCCTGTGCAAAAAAAAAAAAGGACATATAATTTCAATTTTTTTGTAGAAAGAACCAAGTAGCAAGTAGACACTATCATACCGGTCTGCTTCAGAAACATTTTACAGCCTGGATAATCTGGATTCAACAAGAACAAGATAAACGCCAACTGGAAGAGGCTCAAAATGTTACGAAACTTAAGATGATGGCTTTATTAGAAAAGGCAGCATCAGGCCAACTATGGAAAAATGGAGAGAATGATAAATCAACGAACGAAGTTCACCCAGCATGTAGAGGTGGATCTCAATCTGCAAGAAATATGGCTGATAATAATAAAATAGTATGTATTTCATTAGATTCAATGACAAATGCACAAAGACATGAAATTAGAAAGTTGCATCTTACTCGCTGTTGCTCAAATCAGCAAATTCAGTTGAAGATTTAATCAAACCTAAATGTTTTACCTGTAAAATTGCGTTTTGTTTTAATTTCAGGATGAATTTTTTGCTCAAAATAATCAAAATAGATCAACAATATCTAGTCATAATGGACCCTTAGCTTCTAAAAGTGAATCTTCAATAAGTAAAAGTAAAAACACTCCTCCTAGGATACCTACTCAAGCATGGCAAGTGAATAGAAAACATTTAAATCTGACAGCTGATGAAATAGCTAGCCTAGGTGGAGGGGATATGGATTCTAACAGTCATGTCTCAGATAAAAATGTTCGTAAGAGATTTGGTACACAACCATGGATGAACACTCATTTTATTGTGAACAATTTCGAAAACCGATATACAGCTCAGCAGAAAATTCTCTCTGAACAACAACATCAGTTGAAGGAACAAAAACGCTTAATTGAAGATCTACAATATCAACAAAAACATCAGAATTTGAAGGCACAATTAGAGAGTGGTGAGAGCAGAAGTCAGAAAACAAATCAAGTGGAGGTAACTGTGAGAAGTGAGAGTGGTGATACCCCTAATGTACAAACAGCCAGAACAGATCATACTATTCAATCTACAGCTCCAAGGTATGTGTTGGTTGCTTAAAATAACCTTTAAAGAAAATGAAAGGCATGGTGGGGAAAGCAATACTTCTCAATTTCTTGATGACATGAATTGTTCGAGCATGTTAAAATACTCTTATGTACTTCACCTTTCTTTATCTGGTACTGACTGACTCTCCACTATAACAAAATTTAGCCATGGAAAATAACTGTAAACCTGTTCATCTAAAAATTGGACTTATATCTGACTAATAATTTGAATACCAAATTTCATTTAAGTAGGAAAAAGTTGTATTCTCTCACCAATATACTTGTGCATAAGAAGATGTATATCAAATTAGATCAAAGCTGTAGCCTACTATGGTCACAAACCACTTTACTGTTGATCCTGTTTAATATAAAGAAGAATAATCAAGTTGAAAATATAATTTTTATTTGTAGGTCAATATCAACAGCTAGAAGTGATATATCATCATCAACTGTCCATTCTAACATATCAAAAACAACAAATATATCATCGTCAAGTAAACATTCACAGATCATGAAAAGCAAGTATTTATTTCTATATTCTGACCATGATGAGATCATGCAGTGTAACATTCATTTTTGATTATCAGAGGCCTGATTACATTACTCATTGAATGAAATAATATAGTATAGGTAAGCTTGATTGACAATCATGGAATCAACAGATAGCCTATAAAACACGTTAAAACAGAGTTTAAACTGCATTCCATATTTTCCGATATAGTAGTAAATGTAGACAGAATTCGAAATTGGCGGAGAAGGAAATAGATAGGTAAATGTTGACCATAAGATTTTCATAGTTTGCATCTTTTAAAGATATGGATGAAAGAGCTGCGGAAAGAGCTAGATTAAAAAGAGAAAGAGAAGAAAAGAAGAGACTACAAGAGGAGGAAGCATTAGTAAGATTTATTATTTTTGTCAGTATGAAAACCTTGACGTCAAATTAAGGGGACAGAATTGACAGGGGAAACAGTGAATCATTGATAAATTAAAGTAGGGGAGCCAAAAAATTGTCAGCTGCAATTCTGTGGCACTATGCCCTTGTAAAACACATGTTTTTGTTCATAAAGTAATTATGTTAATACTAGGCTAGACTGGCTGCTGAAGAAACAGAAAGAAAGAAAGCTGAAGAAGAAGAAAAGAGAGCTAAAATAGAAGCTTATAGAGAAAAGAAAAGACTGGAGAAACAGGTCTATACAGTTTAATATTACTGTGTTATTTGATGGATTATAGCATCATTCTTGCTAGTTAAGTTAAACCAGCTGTAAATAGTTTGATATTTTGGTAAAGTTTTTTACAAACGAGCCCGCAACAAGGCCTTTGTATACTGAGATATATGTCCATGACATCCCTCTACCTGCATCACTGACATAAGGGAAATGATCTTAAGTTGCTGTTCTGACCTATACTGAGCTCTCGTTAGTAAGCAAGCGTTTAATTAACTCAACCTACCCCAATTATCTAACTAAACTTTAATATATTTTGACAACTTTGTAGAAAGAAGAAGAGAGACAGATAGAATTAGAGAAATTAAAAGAACAGAATAAATTAGCTGATGATCATTATCTTAGATCTATCAAGAAATATAGAGGATTACTACCTTTTAAGAAAAATGTTCAGTTATCTAAAGATAATGTAGAAAAAGCTAGTCACCATTATTCTAATGTTATATTAAGGTAGGTGTGTGCTGTTGATTTAGTTGCATTTCCCGGTTAATCTAATAAAAAAAAACTCTTAGACATAGAAATTTGTTCAAAATTGGTAAAATCACAGTTCCTCAAAAAAAGATCTTATTTGGTTGTGATATTTTTCTGGTTTTCTCTCTAACTTAGGTGGCCATCTTGTTCCAATAATTTTGTCTTTGAAAACTTAAAGGGGACCAGTCTTCATTTTTATTGGTTGATTTGGGTCTTGAATATACTTAAGTATCCTTCAGAAGCACAAGAAATGTACGAAAATTGCATATTTCCTTCAAATATATCTTAAATTAGACATTTCTCCTTCTATTTCCATAGATGACTTTTCTATATATTGCATAGTATCGCTAATGTGTAGTAGGGCATTATAACTTTCAAATGCTAATAATTATGGATGCACATGGATTTGAAGGCTCAAATTTCAATGGCGAGTTGTGATAAACAGTACTAAATTGCTGAGCTAAAAAAGTCCCGGTTTCTGAGACTTGGAAAAATCGACCCACGAAAATGAAGCCTGTGCCTCTTTAAGATATTTTGATTTAAAAATTTAGGAAATGTTACATTATCCACAAATATCAAATTAGCAAAGCTTCAAGATAAACAAAAAAATGCATTTAATACTCTCAAATGCCTTAACCCCTATGTTAGAATTTTAAGTGGACTAATTGGTGAAATATAAAATGTATCGAACTATTATATTATTTGGTGTAGGAAAGTGGTATCATCTTGGTATGAACATGTTAAACTAGTAATGGAAGAGAAGTATGCTATGGCTGACCAGATGAGAAACTTTCTACTAATAAAACATAGTTTTATACATTGGACAATGGTAAGTTTTGTCTTCAACCACCTCTCATCATTGAAGATTTGTATTGGTCATAAGATGGATATTTAGGTATAATCTACATGTTTATATCTGTCAGAAAGCACTTCCCAAGGGTATTTCTGAAGAAAACAATATTTTTGACTGAGTTATGCCAATGAAAGCAGTGTTACAACTTAGCCCAGAGAGAAGTATTGACTTTTGGAAGTAAAGTGTACGCCTCTCAAAGTTCTCATAGAAATTTATTTTGTAAACATACCATTGGTGGAGTTTTTAAAAACGGACTTGTTTCAAATCAATGCTATTTTGATAATTACAGTATAAACATAGAATGAGGATATTGGAAGAGAAAGCTGATAATTATAGAAATAAAAAGATAAAATCTGCTATTATAACAGTATGGTTAGATTATACTACTGATGAGAAAATGGCTTATTGGCAGAAAGAAAGACAAGCTAAAGAACACTATTTATGGTAAGAGTTATTTAGAAAACACACCAAAATAATATTTTATGCCATTTAAACTCAGTTAGAATGCTTATTGATTTGAAAGGGCTAACATTGTCATAGTATTAAGGTCATTTTTCAATGTAAATCTATTGTATAGGTACTTACAGAAGAAAACATTATTAGCTTGGAGAAGTTTACCAGAGAAATTAGAATTAGATAGAAAGAAAGAAAAACGTAGAGAAGAAATGAGAAAGAAAGTACAATCAATGTTACCTGATTTTGAAAGTTCTGTAAGAAATAGTGTGAACTTAAACTGATAAAGAATATGACAACAAGAAAAAGGCTCAATTTATAATAGTATTGAGAGAAAGTATGGTAAAGAATATTTGTTGCAAGTCCGAGAAACTCTGACTAATGGACTTTCAAATTCATATTTATTAGTTAAATGTAAGAATTGTTAGATTTGCGGATTCCTGTATGTTCATCTGAACTATCTATTCCCACCATAAAATAATCCAGGTACTGTATATATTATTATATAATAATTATTCCATCCAAGTGCTGATTGTAAATTATTTTTTATCTATTTATAGGGTCATTTTCTACATAGATCTTTTGTGTTATTTATATTTTTCTGTTAAATAAAAGTTAACAATTCCATACCAGAAAAACTTGTCATGATAATTAAACACCCACAACTGATAAACAAGTTTGTCATTTTTTTCTTTTAGAAACAAAAACCACCATAACAATGCAATAACATCATGTAATATTCTAAAAATTTAAACTGACTGCTCTTCATTTATACCATTCACTAAAACTAACACGTTTTATGACATCACTGACAGTGATCTACCTTCTGGTACTATTGGTATTTATGCAGATCAGTCAGTGATGTCATTAAACGTGTTAGTTTAAGTCCTTTTAAGTCTCGGAAACTGAATTTTTTTAGCCGAGTTGAGCAGTAATATTGTTCATACCTCATCCTCAAATCCATGTGTATTCATAATTGTGACTCATATTTTTGTCAGACTATGCCTATAATATGCCGTGCAGTTCTAGTACTTCAGAAGACTTGAATATATATCCAGGACCCAAATATGCTGTACAATCCTTTTTCCCTCATTGAACACTGATTAGTGTTGCCAGAAAAAAGCATTATGTCTATGAAATTCTTTGAAAAGGTAAAATTTGTTCTTTAGCTGACAGCTCTCAGTTGCCACATGTTACATTGTTTGTCAAGCTTTGATTATCCACATAAGATTATCTTTAATCTCCTCAAATATCTGAATAGGTGATCAATATAATAAAGATAAATAGACACATTATATAATAATATGGTTTAATAATCCCAGACTTGTAACATGTAATACTTATCATTATAAAATAATACAATAATAAACTAATAATGACACTGTAATATCATTAAATAATAAATACGGTAATAATAATGTGGGAATCATGCATTGCACAGATCGAAGGAAAAGTAGATTATAAATACACATTTTAGAGATACATAAGGATGATATGAGGCTATAATCATGATATACTGCACCACAACGTGCACTTTCTGAAAAAATAAACATCCCTAAAGAATAGGATAGCAGCTGGTGGTTTTAGATCTAACTTTCATGGAAACAACAAGAATCTATGAACATCGCATCCCTTTCCAAAGCCTAAACCATATCCTATGGCACAAGAACCCTATGTTAACTGCAAAACTAAAATACCCATATAATTTAACAAACAATCTAACAGATAAAATGTTATTTTCAAAAGAATTTTCTGAATAAAACCTATAATCTAGTCATAAAACACTTTTGTAACAATTTTAAATATACCTCAGTAAACAAAATATGGTCACTGAATCTAAATACACAAATAAAGTAGTAAAATTAAAAGGAATTCTCCTTTCCCATTTTTTTGTAGAAATTCTCATGTCCAGCTAAAAATACAGTTCGATAGGCTTGTTTGTATTCTTTCCTTTCAAAAGGTAAGCTTATATATAAGCGATTCCCATATTTTCAAGTTCTTTAGCGAAATAATGAAAGATGTTTGATATTTTTACCACTGTACATCCCACTATAAACAAGTTACAGTA
Source organism: Lottia scabra (assembly GCA_029955415.1). NCBI lineage: Eukaryota > Metazoa > Mollusca > Gastropoda > Lottiidae > Lottia > Lottia scabra. The sequence goes on along the minus strand of JARJEI010000005.1, from coordinate 10,699,037 downwards.
CAAAAAATAAGCATTCATCCAAATACATTTTCATACAATTCATTCTTGCACTTTGATCACAGTAATGCCAATATTCCAATTTACACTTTTTCAACAGCCACAGCTTCCATTTCTATATCAAACCCTTCACCTTCTATTTGTGGCTGATATAAGGTGGCATGGGCCATGATCACAAAAAATGATGCTCCTGAAAAATGCAGAAGATTTCCAGGGATTAAGAAAGGCTTTTAAGAATAATTAACAAGATTTTAATTATTTGTTTTTAGCATTATTATCCTTCTTGTAAAAACCTTTTTCTTGATAAAACATTCAAAATCTTTGTGATACTTGAAAATTGTGCAAACCAATACCATTGCCTTCTAACCATTTATCATACATAGAATTATTTGAGGATATCTTTAATAAATGCAATACCTATTGAGATACTCTGCAGGAGTTCCATCCTTAAATATACTTACCTATAATCCAGAAGACAGCAGAACCTGCACCAGCTAGCCAGAATAATGGAAAAGAACACAGACCTACAGCTGTATATTGTTGGGCAAGACCTAATTCACGACCTGTACAATATAAAAGAGAATTAATCAACATTTGTAATAAAAAAAGACTCATCACCATTTATAGAACAAGGTTGTAATTCAAAGCAAAAAGTGTGACTTCTATATCATTTATTAACCACTTTATACAAAATTTGACATGGTAAAAAAGGCTCTAAAAATATAATTAATCGATCACATTTCAATATTAAGTTATATTATATCAAATGACAATTGCATATCAATTCATCAAGTTAATTTTCTTGAGTTTGTAAATAGAATCAAAATATCTACCTACCCATGATTGAGATTTTCTTATCGGCATTCTTCAGACTAATAATATAACATGCTCCTAAACATACAGCTATTGCTATCAATAACATAGGTGATGTTAATCTGGATTGAAAAAAATTATGATTTTAATATATATACTAAAAATGTCTAAAACCTTTCATTTAATCATCTTGCTGAATTGAATTTTTTCTCTCATGTCTCACATGTCATACTTAGAATGCTTTTGGGTCCATGAAAATATAAGTTTTGAAAGTTTTCAATATGAAATTTGTAGATCAACTTACATGCAGAATAACAATAAACCAAGGAAGACAAATAAATAATTTCCTTGAAAATATTCGATATTTTTGATGATTCTTTGAGGTACAGGGGCAATAGATTTAGGAACTTTGAATCGATCTGTCTTTATAAACTCTGGCCATGATTTTAAACCCTCTCTTGTCTTCTGAAACCATTCTCTAGCAGACACACTTGATAACTTTAAGGACATGATTCTGAAGAAAAAGTAAGAGATATATTAGTCCAGCCCAGCATATCAAAGAAAAGATGGAAGAATGTGAAAATTTTCTCAAAACTACCAGTACCGTACAATAGGTAGCAGTAATAAAATGTTTATTGCAAATACTAAAAAAAAAAACAGGCCTATTTATTTACTTTTATTTTATAGAAATAAATAAAAATTCTAAAAATAGAATAGGCCAAGTATTCTTAAAACTTTTAATCTATCTCCGCTGGAATTCAATCTACAAGATTATTTGTATAAGTATAATTATAACAAACAAATTTTTTATACCTTTTCTTAATCGACGAGTTTTCAACAATCGGTACCTCAATGTTTCCTTCCAAATCTCTCAGTTTTGACGTATCATCCATGACAACTTCGGTTCTCCATTTATTGACAACGTGGTATTGACGTCATATCAACACAAAAATTGATGACATCACTTTTGTAAACAACAAATACAATGACGTACTACCCCATCATGAAATTCTCATTGGTGCGACTAGGTAGCGCAAAATAAAAAGACTGACTAAACACTAAATTAATATAAATTGGGAAAAACTGGTAAAACTTAAAAAAGGGAAGGTCTAAATATTTCTGAAATATGACAATTACTTATATATATGTATCTACTTGATCAATCTGGTTTTTGTTTTAAAAGGGCCAATTGAACAGATGTAAAATTTCCTCCCTTGAATTTTTACAAATTGGCTTATTATGTAAAATTTAACCAGCAACGGCATGTATTTAGACAATAAAAAAGAATAAAGATTTATTTAATAAATATTTGAATAAAAGTCCATCTGAACCACAAAACCATCCCCAAAATTCAAAACAGTACAATTCATTCATAACACTAACAGCAAGCTGGTCAAACGGTCTCCGTGAAAGTTACGCTAGCGCTCAAACGGTCTCCGTGAAAGTTACGCTGGCGCTCTGCAACATATCACGGTAATGAACGGCGGCCATTTGACCGAACTACATCAATGTTATCACGTAATCTCGTGATTCTGGTAGTTCAAACATCAGAGACGGGTCATTCGAGGCTACAAGTATTTGTAAACAAATAACACGAAAACAAATAGATATGTATTTAAAATGATGATAAAATGCGTAAATGGTGAACAGATAGTCACTACGTAGCATTAAATCCACGAGCAGGTGTCAGAAAATTCCTCCACAGATTCTATTGCTATGAACTATATCTATGTCGCGACGTTACAAACAAGTAGTAAAGCGTCAAAGTAAAGAGTCTCGCGCATGAAAACACAACGAAAAACACCATTCATTACCGAGACAGATTATGGTTTACGGAAACTGCCGAGGATTGCCGATTGGCTAGCGCTCTGTAACAGATTATGGTTTACGGAAACTGCCGAGGATTGCCGATTGCAAGCTAGTTAGCACTCAACAAATTATATGAATAATAAAACCTAAGCACGAACGTACGATCCCAACAATAAAACAAATCTCGAAATCCATAATATATTTTATGGATCATCACAAGTTACTGCACAATTAATGGTACAACATAGCAGCTTTGAGGTATATTTATCAATAAATGAGTAAATATTTTCTAATGAAAAGTGGTCTCATGTGTCTTAAAGAGTAATACTGGCGCCATATAAATCACGAAATTCATCATTACAAGAGATACTCTGTCAAATTTTTGTTAAAGTGATAAGATATGTTCACTATAACTGATCTTAGTAAGACTATAACTTATATAGAAACCACAGCGTGAAACTCTGAGTAACAACATCAAGTTCTATTTTAATATTTTTAATATTTCTATATCGCTCTACATTTAATGTATTGAGCACTATTTTAACAGTAAAAATATTTTGTTATTATTGAAACCATATAATTATACAGCAAATGAAAGATAAATGTTTAGGTAGGGAAATAATTGAAGGGATTATGCAATTTTTGTGACCCTCGAAAATGATGTACATTCCCCTTCAAATGTAAAATGTAGGTCAATGCATCAATGCCTAGGTCACCATTTAGTTTTTATACCAGCATAGGCGTATGGGGCGTTAGTTGACCAAGTCGACCCCCACCCAACCCTAATTAAAAAAACTTCTCGCCATCTGCCTGATCACATCATTTCCGAACGATTTTATTTTTTTAAATTTCTTTCATGAAAACCCCCAGACCGTACGCCTAGTTATGTATACCAGTGATATATATCCTTACAAGTAAAATTTATCGGCAGGACGGCATATTTCACCCATCATAACTTAGTCTAATGACGTCATACTACCCATATTTTGTCGACATCACTTTTATCAACAACAAAGTTAGTGACGTTTTACACACTTCATTTAATAACAAAAGCAGGTAGCCTACAGAAATATACTGCAGGTACAAAGTTTTGATCTTCTAAAAAACAGTTCATGGCTTATGAAGGATTAGTTACGTAATACCATAGGAAGATCAATTTGGCACATGGAAAAGTAAGAAAAACACGAAATTAAATGACTTTGGCAATGTCATTTGGCTTTTTGACAGAAGTCAGCTTCACAGCTGATCTCATATTATTATTTAGCTTTGCTGACCTATTTTAATGTTTATTTCGCATTTGTAATGTTTATTTTTGGATATTTGATGTCTGTCTGCTTCATGGTTTGATATTGACATAAAATAAATTGATTTAGATTCAAACAGAACGCCATTGGTTAAACTTGTAAGTTAGTTTGCAAACTAAACAAAAGAGGAAAGTTAATTATTGAAAACTGAGGTAGTTGCAGAAAGATATAGAACACTGTACAATATGTAATTTGATATGACTGTTTATCAGTGAAAGTGTGTTAGAGAAGAGAACCTCAGAAAAGTCTATTAAATGCCAAGATGTGTTTGGCTTTTAGTCAAAAGAAATTTGAGTTTATTTATCTTATCATTTGGTATCATTTATTTATTTTCCATAATTTATCAGCTTATGTTAATTTCTTTTTAACAGGATGGTTGAGTGTTTTGCTTGACAGATTTTAACTATGATAACAGACAATAAAATCAATAACCCAATTCAATAACAAAATAGGTCATAAATTGATTTCAATAATAATCCTATGAAAATAGGTTTGACCTGGTCAATATGTCATGTGAAACTTGAGCATGAATGTTCAATGGTGAAAGGATAATTGATGTCAAGAAAGAAAATATTAAAATGACTAAGGTTTTATCAGACTTTGTTAAGATAGCTATTGTCATTTATTTTATCTGTTGGGGTCATATCTAATTTTATATGTAATTCTAATATCTATCAGTCAGCAGGTAGATTAGGAGTGAGTCAGATAATTTTTAAGAAACCGTTAAATTTTGAAGAAGTAACAGAGGTTGCATGTTTCATTGTAATTACCGGTATCAGTAATTGATATTCTTTTTTCTTTTTTACAGATACACATATATATAGTCATGTAATTTTCTCTCTTTACCAGTTTTCAGCTGTCAATATCATTTCTCAGAATTAAATTCCTGTAACACAAGATTCATGATTATACTAAAATTAAAATAAAAATTATCTCATGTTTTAACCTTGATGATATTGTATTTTAGAACTATGGAAGTTTGTGATCAGTCTGGTGAAATCAGTGACTCTGGTGAAATAGGATGTAAAACTCTGGTGGAAGCCATTAATGATAAATTCTGTGATGATACTCTAGATGATTGTTGTACAATCTATGTTCCTAAAAGAGGCCCTGCTAGAATTTCAGGTAAGTTTGGGTTGGTAAAAAAATTTGTGTGGAAATTTGCATTTTTTATACCAATTTCTCTCATTTTCAAGGTGTAACCTAACACACTGGGCTTAGATAACATGATAATTACAATGGTAAACAATGTGCCAAGATTAACTGTGTCAAAATTGTAAAATGAATAAATTAAGATGTTGTGTCTTGCTATTTAAGCTCGACAGAGGCAGAGATACCAACAACTTTGAAGACCTGATCATAACAGTAGTGTTTCTGTAGTCTGCTTAACAGCTTCCTTTGCCTATATTTTGGTTGCTCTGCTATGCAAATACAGGGTGTGCTCAATTTAGGATAAGTCCTTACACACATTATACAAATAAATTGATTTGTTATTATTTTCAGAATCTGGTGATTTGCTCTCAGTACCTAAAATTCTCAGTTTAACTGATAGTCATATTGCAGCTGCTGGTAATGTTGAAGAAATTGAACGAATGTGTCATGATGTGTGTGAATTGGACCTGACTAAAAATGCCTTAACAAATTGGGAAGAGGTGAGCTCAAAACTCTAACTTTTAACTCGTTGGTGGCACACAGTGGGTAACAACTTTCTTCTTGATTTTGATTTTAAAAAGAGATATGGTTAGCTGAAGTGTTAACTCTATTCTATTTAATGGTTATTATGTAAATATTAGGACAACTATATAAAGAAATAATTTTGAGAGTTCTTGCTTTATCTTGTTCATGGCTTGTCATTTCAGATTTTAAAGATACTAGAAAGGATTCCTGGTTTAAACTTTTTGAATCTGACTTCCAATGATTTACAATCAGATCTACAATTAGGCAGTGATGACTTGTGTTTCCCTACAGTCAACCATCTTGTTGTTAATAATACTGGTGTAACATGGTCTACTGTAGACTCTCTTCTCCAGCTGTTTCCAGAGTATGTTACTAAGTCATTCTTTTTTACTCTGGATCAGACCCACATTAATCTCAGAAAAAAGATTTGTTTGGCTAAGCTATTAAGTTATAGTGTGTGCAGCTCATTGTCAAATTTTGAACCTTCGATCAATGTGTGTCCATAGATTTATATGCATTTAAAAGTTTAAAACGAATTTGAAATATACTTTCATATATAGAGTTATACAATATAGAAAAAACATTATCTATAAATGGAAATATTTGGTTTTGTTTAATTTTCTTTGTTATTTCAGATTAACAGAACTGCATTTAAGTTTGAATAACTACACAGATATAGATTTTTCATTAGAAGAACCCTACTCAGCACTCAAAACTTTACACTTTAACGGAAATAATGTACATTCCTATCATGAAATCTGTAAAATCGGATATAATTTCCCTAATATGGAAAGATTTGTGATGACAGAGAATAATATAAGTTCCATACAGCCTGAAGACGTTCTGCCTGACGCCTTTCCTTCTCTACAATGTCTCAATCTCAATAAAACACCACTACAAGATTGGCAGGAACTGGACAAATTAAGAAAATTCCCAAAGTTAAAAGATGTTCGATTGTTAAAGATTCCTTGCTTTGAGGTAAAAAATGTTTTCATTAGTTGCTCAAGTTACTGGCAAATAAGTGACTAGTAGGTTCATTGGGTGAATAATTATTTTGGATATATTTTGAAAAAATACTTTGATTTGTGAAAATCGTAAGATATTAGTTGATATTGTCATAAAAGACTATTTAACAGTAAAAAATTATATTATGGTTTCAGACATTAGACGATAATTTAAGACGTCATCTACAGATAGCTAGATTACCTAATTTAACACATTTAAATGGAAGTAGAATTGGTGACGCTGAGAGAGAAGATGCTGAACGAGCTTTTATAAGACATTATATGGATAAAGATGATAAAAATAAACCTCAACGGTAAGAAACACATTATCATATTTTACAGATTAAACTTGTGTGATATTTTGTATGATTCCATGTGTTTTGGATTGTTTGCTACTCCAAAAATGAAAATTAGCTTCTTTTATTATAACAATTAATTGTCCCAAAAAAAGTTTGAGGAGAAGTATCTGAGCCGTTTGCAAACTGATCTCTTTCAAAATTCTCTATACTTCAAGACGTAGTTGTCCATCCCTGAAAATATTGAAAAAATAGCATGATTTATTATATAAATATAAAGTATTTTTATTATTGTAGATATTATGAATTAGAAAGAGTGTATGGAAAACTAGATCCTTTAGTGGAACTCGACCTTAAACCAAAAACGCATTTTTCTGTCACAGTTCAATTTGAAGGTGAAGAAAAGAAAATAAAAGTGGACACAAACAAAACAGTGGCACAATTAAAAAAATCGTTGGTAGAATTTGTGGGTGTTCCTCCATCAAAATTCAGACTATTTTTTGTAGCGGAGGAATTTTATAATACTGATAGTGGATATGGTACTGAAGAAATGAAATATGGTACAAGACAGTTGTATCGATATAATATTAAAAATGGAGACTATTTTCTTGTTGTTTTAAAATAAAGTGTTATTGACTATTATGTTATTGTTACCAGCTGTTTGTATCACACAAGCTATAGTGTTATCTTGTGTTCTTTTTATTACAAACAAATATTTTTACTCTGCAGAAATAGATAGTTTATTTCATTTTTATACGCCCTCATCTCTCTATGAGGACGTATATTGTAGTCACCCCTGTCCGTCCGTCCGTCCGTCCGTCCGTCGGTCCGTCGGTCCGTCCGTCCGTCGGTCCGTCCGTCCGTCCGTCAACATTTGCTCGTAAACACTCTAAAAACTAGAGTTTTTGACGGAATCAAATGAAATTTGATATGTGTATACATATTCATCAAACGAAGATCAAGTTCGAATTTGAGCTATTTTCGATCATTAGAAGCAGAGTTATTGCCCTTGCCCCAAATCTGTCGGTGCGACCATCAACATTTGCTCGTAAACGCTCTCTAAACTAGAGTTTTTGACGGAATCAAATGAAATTTGATATGTGTATATATATTCAGAAAACGAAGATCAAGTTCGAATTTGAGCTATTTTCGATCGTTACAAGCAGAGTTATTGCCCTTGCCCCAAATCTTAAATATGCTATTACTCTCTTAGCTTTCAACCGATTTTGATGAAACTTAAAATGGATGTTATTGGACCTAAATCGAAAGGTTTGAGAATATTTTATTTTATCCCGATTAAATTTTTCGTTAGGCGTATATGGCCGTGGTCCACTATCTTATACTGTGGGATACTTCTTAATAAACTAACCAAACAAATGCACTGTTCAATGATATTTTTGTTATGTTAATGTTTTAAATCCTATGTAAGTTTTAGGACTAGCTTTTCTGAGAGAACCTTACACAATATTAAATTAGAGCTAAAAATCAAAGAGAAATATGCCCCGTTATCTAAGTAGGACTGTTAATATAACCTATATTTGAAATTTTAGTGCTAATAAGTGACAAATTCTTATTCACTATTGTACAATCCTTGTATAGTTTCTTTTTATGAAAATATGAATTTTGATGAGCTTGTCAAAATTATATCACAAGAATATTGAATGTCTGCTTTTGTCTGATATTGGCGTTTACCTTATTTATTATAAATCAAGATACCAGAATGTGTTGAAATTCTATGTATTTATTGTTACTGAATGGAAGTGTATACAATCACTTGTATTATATTCTATTATCTGGGACAAGGGATGTTGATCATTGTATGTATTGTTGGTCTAGTTCCCTAAAACATTGAACGCATGTTATTATGCTCGACATACATTATAGATGTTTCTTTGCATGTGCAATAGTTTTGTTGGATTTGATATTTATATAAGCTTACACCGTTTTCTGTGAAGAGCTTTTGCGCCTGTTTGGTAACTTTACAAGAGATTTATTCTAAATTTGAACAAGAATTTCCGCTAGTTTAAGAGGGTGTTGGTGTTTAAAAATAGGATGCTAATTATGTTTGCACATCTAGAGTTTCCTTATGTGATTTTTACTTATCCTTGATTTTTCATGGACTGTTTTCTTAAATATGAAAATGTTTTTAGTGAAGAAGGCAAATAGTGTTGTAAATATACCAAAGGTAGATTTTTCAGAAAGCTCTTCCTCTTTTAGAATATTGATTGAGGACGACAGAACTCTCTTCAGAATGCTTAAAATTGTTTTGAGGTAGTTATGTTTTTATCCTAGTAAATTTTAAAAGAATTTTGTATATTATAATTTATTTGTATATGTAATTTCTAATTTAAAGTCTAGGATATGTGATTTTTGAGACTGCTGCATTATGCAAAATAACATTGGAATGAAAATATTTGCAAAGTCTTTAAATGGCATTTAGCAATTGTAGGCACGATGTATAGAGTCAGCTTCAGTGATTGTTGTTCAATAAAGCTGACTCTATACAATATTTGCAAAGTCACTTAAATACACAGAATATGTTTTATATTACACATGATTATACATTTATTTCCATTTTAGAATATTATTAGAGGTATGCCTAACAGTCCTCTGAAATAGGAATTATTTATGTACCCTCAGTATATTATTGGCATTGTAACAAATAGCACATTATATTGTATGTACTGCAACTATGTTGTAAACTCCAGATTGAATAGGATGGCAAGAATGGACAGGAAAGAGATACAAAATGTCCTCAAATATAAATATACAAGAAAGTGAAAGTGAAAGTGTGGCTATCTTTATTTTGTTCTTAGATGTTCTTTAGCATTCATAACTGAGCACTAGACTGTTCTTCTGTTGTCAAGAACTTAGTTGCAAATACAACTAAAAAGTCTAGGGTGCGAGTAGTGTTGTTTTTAGATTACAGTTTTAAGATGTAAATTAATTTGATATGATTGATTGTTTAGGTTAATGACCGTTAATGTAAGAAATTTTAGAAATGTGTGATAGATTTAAAGGTTTGTAGATTCAGACTGTATAAATAAATAATATATTTAATCAACAATACTAGTTGTCAACTCTCCAAATAGGTATGTCAAGCTCACTGACAAAATCTTCCAGAATGTTACAGGTGTTCTAGTAGTATAACATATGACTATATTTCGCATCATGTTTTTCTATTTATCTCTGAAGAGGGATCATTGATATATTGCCTATCTTAATCATCAAGGTGCAAAATACTACTTTGTGAATTTTTTGTCATCGTCAATTAATTATCAGTGATTTTCAATTACATGTATTTAAGCCTTATCAAGAAATAATATTTAAGAAATTGCCAATATGAAAATTTGGATCAAAACATAGGCTGTCAGTAAATTATGAGAAAATGACGATCCATTATTGAACTGCTGTGTCAAAACAGTATGAATCAGATGCAAGATGCATTGTGCCCAAAACCGTATCACAGAAAGCACACACAAGAATTCAATTTCAATGATATTTATTATTTACAATAGTAACTAAACAACATACGGTTTATATTGATTTAAATAGTAATTAGTTCTCTTAATCAATGTTACTCTCTGGCCACATTGAGTTCAAAATCACATTTTGCCTCTTATTTTTTCATGAATTAAAATATTAACCTCAAAATACATATGAGAGTCTAAGATTGTCTGGGTTGATGAAAATGACAACTGTTAAAAACTGACATTTCAGTCTAAAATGTGGGTCATTTTCAGGAGGGAAGTGTACTTTTTTTATATTGAAAATTTTCAAATCTTATATTTTCATGGACCCAAAGATGTTATAAGACGCATGGCATCCACTTGAGAACAATATTTTGAATATTTGTGACATGAGAGAAAAAAGTCAATTCAGACCTCAGTGTGGCCAGAGAGTAGCGTTATCTAATTTCAAATTCAAAGTACGGTATTAATAATAATCAAATAGAAGGGTAATTTCAAACCATTTCATCTGTAAGAATGTATCTAATATTAGACTTACAAGGTGATAAGTCTGATAGAGAACATTTCAGAATTTAAAATAACTCAGTACAAATATGATTTATTTTGTAAGAAGCTACAACTTAATCCTGTCAGACAGACAAATATTTCAAGATTATATTCAATATCTGCCTTCAGTACCCTTGTACCATACATATATAAACCATTTAAAATGAAACCTTGTAATAAGAGCACAGATATGTTGAAAACAACTATGTACATCTGAATGAATATTAAATATATGGCTCCAAATCTAAAAACAAAGAAAAAAGGTTTATACAATAATATTTAGACAGCCAATTTACAATTATAATACATTTCTTAAAACATAAATTACTGGTTTTTTTTTTACATATATTATACAGTTTGTAGAGTTTGTGATATAAAATTTGTATTTCAATTTTCTATTTGGCCATTTTTTTTTTATTTTTACTCACAGATAGTTTCTTAAATTTTTACCTTTTAAGCTTCCTACTAGTAACCAATTAGTAAATCTAAAATCAAAGTCTTAAGAAACATTAATTCTGTCATCATAAAATTTGTAAAAGAAAAACTGACATAAAAAGGCAACATACAGGCATGTACAATTAAAGTCAAAATTTATTCTGTGCTATCATATTTTAGTTGTTGTGTGCATGCATATATTTTATTATCACCTTTTATATAACCGGTAGAATTAATTCACACAATTCTTAGTTGTATATGAATCATTTTGGACCCACAAATACACCATGCACATGCACTATGCGAACAAAATAATAATACTATGTATAAACATAAATTGATATCAGGTGATTCACTGACTTTAATCTTAGTAAGTTTTCTTGATCAATTGAATTTGATCAATTATCGGTAATATTAAGTGAATACTAACTTAATAAAAACTCTTAGATTGACTTTTGAGTTATTAAAAACATATTTTTTCTAAATTTTAGATACCGTATCTTAAAGGGATTGTAAAGTTATTTTCTAAACTTTGTTTGTATACCAGGGACACCGATGGCATTATTTTGCGCCTTTTCAATTTCCATTCCGACGTCTGTGATTCTTGCAAGTCCACTAAAACTAACGTGTAATTTAACGTGTACCAGAAGCTACTATTGATGTCTATGCAGATAACTGTCAGTGATGTCATAAATAGGCGTGGAATCGCAAGAACCACAGATGTCGGAATGGAATGAAATGGCGTAAATACACATACAAAGTCCCATCTTTAGACTGTACGTCGGCAGCTGCAAATTTCTGATTAAATATTGTTCATATTTTTATCAACACAGTCATCTTAGACTTAATAACAGTGACATAATGTTATCACATTTTATCACATATTTGGCAAAAAAATCTCTGCCATTATTAATATCACAATCATTGTTTGTAACTTTCTGATAATACATTAGTCATTTTGATTTCAAGACTTTGGTACAAGTTCCCTGTCTTATTTTTGTTTTTTATTTCAAAACTGTGTTGTTATTTAACATTATTCCAAAACCCTTCTGTCATATAATTGTTTGAAATAAAAAATGGAAGATCAAAGATACAAACAACTATAATGACATGAGAACCAAGCCTTTACCAAAAGAATGAAGTATATATGGAAACATGCTTAAATTTAAATACATGATAGAATCTGAACACATGAATTGATTCAAGTGGTCAGCTAACAGCTAATTAACCTGAAATGAATAAAGGAACTTTTCTGTCAAGTCAAACAGTCTTATAAGGCTTTTACAACATTTAATATATTGTACCGGTACCATAGTTTAGTAATTTACCAGTATTGACATAATTTCTAAGCCATAAAAACCACAAATATTATAAAGAATATAATCAGAACTCCAAATATTTTTATCATTAACCACCGATTTGAAGTCACTGACTGAAAATACTTTAAAATCTCGCTATGTGCAGCTTCAATGTTCATTTGAGTGTCCTCAATATTAGCATCAATTCTGCCCACCATTTCTTCCTGTTCTTGAACCATGTGAGCTAACTGGGTGAAAATGGAACCCAACTCCACAATAGTTGATTCAATATTTTGCATTGTGTCTGCTCGACTTTGGATATAAGCATCTTGCTGATCCACAAGTTGTAATTGGTTCTGGTATTGTGTCTTGTCCACTCCATCCATATTTATTGCAAAGTCTGCACCACCATTTTGTCGATTTTCTTCTTCATACAAGAGAGATTTAGTTTGTCCCCCTGGACCCATACTTGAAGGTGGTAAACTTGTAGCTCCAGCCTGTGAGAACTGATCTCTCCTTTCCTTTTGATGTTTCAAGTTTTCAGTGCGAACTTCTAACACACCTTTAAAGTCATTGGACATCGAAGCCAGTTTGGACTGCAGTGCCACCACGACAGAATTGGAATGTGTTTGTGCATGTTTGCCATTTTGAGCTCGTTGTGAACGAGACAGTTCTTGGAGTTGAGCAATTTGTTTATTCAAACTATTAATGTCTTGTTTTATAATGTAAGTTAGTTCTTGAATTTCAACAGGTTTATCATCAAATAATGATTTACGCTTGGCTAAAAGAGTCAATTTCTCCAATTTAGCAAAGGTATTGGCCAAATCTCTGCCTATTCGCTTAGCAATCACATTGAATTCACTTCTTGCACGTAAGTCTCTTCTTTGTTTCGGCATAGCCAAACCATTTCCTTGCCGTGACTGTAGGAGTTTGACAGCTGACAGGAATTCATTTGAACGGTCTCTGCATGTCATATCTAGATCTATATCAGTTTGATTTCTGCGACTAGACTTTGGAGATGGACTACTCTGAATTGTACGCGTTGTTTTATTTGGTGGTGAATTGATGTTATCTGAAGACGGAGTCTGTCCTGTCTGTCTGCGCCGAGCTATCATTGAAATAATCCACTAATATTCACACTCTGGAATCTTTAACTCATGTAAATGAATGTTTAAAACCTTATGATATTGCATCTACCATACTATCTTTGTGTCCTCACTACGTTTCTCAGAGAATGCCGGTGCCCGTCACGTCACAATACGTAACACGGTTAAAAAGACACAAACACAGTCAGTCACCAAAAACAAGATGTTGACTTATTTCACAATATCTGAATATCTTCTTTAAATTTCACATTAAAGATTCAACTTCTTTAAAGTAACACCCTAGAAATCAATACCAAGTTCCAACAATATCTGAGTAATTAAGATCAAACATGTAAATGAAAAATAATTATTTTTTGACAGGCAAAATTCCAACACAATTTCTATTTTCTCGTCCACGAAGCAGATTGATGTCAGTTCCGGTTTCAATACCGGAACTTTATCTGGTTATCTTTCCTAAAAAGTTTTCAATCAAAGAAACCAAAAAAGGTTGACAAAATGGCTGCGCCCATTGGAAGTCAAAAACCAAAATTATAATAAATTTTTTAACAAGAAAATTTGATTTATCAGAATGAAGATCTGGTGTCAAACATTCTTGAAACACTATATCCTGAATGGTCAATTATTTAAAACGACAAATCTCAATCTAAGTAGGAGGTATTAAAGGGGAATGTTCAGCATTTTTGAGGAGGGTCGATTTTGGCCTTGAATATTATAGTTATACAATTACTCTCTGGCCTCGATGAGCTCAGAATCGCGTTTTGCCCATTATTTTTTAATAAATTGATATTTTAATCCAAAATTAGTTCTGAGAGTCTTAGATTGTCTTTGGGTTGATGAAAATGACAACTTTAAAAAAAATATTTATTTGGAAACATGATTTTACAGAGGGGAAATTTCAGTCAAAAATGTATTGTCTAGTGACCTAATTCGACGAATACCTATTTCGACGAATGAATTTTCGGCAGCTACTGCTCAGTAAATATATCACCAATGCATTCAATTTCTGGTTTAATATTTCAAGCAAACAGTCCCCTCACTCACCAGTATAATGGATTCAAACCATACTGGACAATAGAGTTTATAGGATTATTTTTCTAAAACATATCCAAAATAGCGGCTTTTCACTATTCCCAAATTGGAGCGATTTTGATTTTGTGATAAAATGTAATCAAATGAAAATATCCTTGAAAGTTGTATGTGGGAAGTCACCTGCACGTCTGCTACACCAAATCATGTGACTGTCACATGATTGCAAGGGTTTGTCTATGATTTGTGGGCTGTCAAGGTCATGCCACTTCTTATTTTTTATTTCAACAGAATCGCTCTATATTTCATAAAAAAACAGTAAAATTACTAGTGTGGATATTTTAATTTCTGATACATATACATCTCCTTTTTTCTCCAATTTTTTTCACTTGATGAATAGATAAGGATTTTATCTTGGTGTGTATGAATTTTTAAAGGCCAGATATAAACGTATCCCTATTTTTAGACCACCTGTTGAAATAGGTGACCCAGTTTTCATGTCGCGAAATATCATGCCCCATTTTGTACAAAATTTTTACACAGAAATATTTGAGATCAATCCTTCATATTTGGATATAATATGGGTTATTGATTGAATTTTATTATTGAACAAAAAAATCACTGGTAAAAAGTATGTATGGACGGGGAAACGACGGCAAAGCTTACACTCGTCAAAACAGGTAACCCGAGGATAGGTCATTTTCACATGAAATTTCTAGGAGGAAAGTGTATTTATTGAAAATTTTCAAACCATATATTTTCATGGACCCAAAGGCATTCTAAGACACATGACATGCAATTGATAATCATATTTTGAATATTTGTGACATGAGAGAAAAAATTCAATTCAGACCTTAATGTGGCCAGAGAGTAATGACTTTTGGTTTCAGTTGACATGAGGATTTATCAACCTGAAGGGTGTAATATTTACCGAGGCCAACAGTCGAGGTGAATATTGCATCCCTGAGGTTGATAAATCCTGTGTCAACTGAAACCAAAAGTCATGAATTGTTTTATTAAATGGCAATCGGTGTATTCGCTTTATCATCAAATTTAGCAACGGATGTCGAATCACTTCATCTTCTAGTGACGCCATATGCATATTCAGATATTAACGTTTTCTGATTGGCAGAGGGGTGGCACGTGCTATAAATGGCTTATTCGTAACCAGAAGATGCTCGCCTTATAAAAGTGGTTAGATTATATGGAGTCGTCTATCAAAAATAACCGAATCAAAATGTAATCTAATTTTAATTAGATTGCATGGCACCTGACCAAAACCCCAATCGAAATGGCTCCTATTCTTTCAACGTGGACTCACCATGCTTTGAGACTCAGATTACTCAAAACTTTCAATATCACAAACTCCAACCACTGTTGCCAGTATAGTGTGGACGATACCATTGATATCAATAATATGGTGTTTATTCTAGAAGAGGGTTTTGACCAACAACATTGTTGAGATGTGGCATAATTCTGGAAATTCTGTAAATTCAGAGGAAGAAGTACATTACCTTTGTCATTATTATTATAATGTGTAATTTTGTTTGAAACATCAATCCAATGTATGATTTGTATATGACAGGTTGGTTTTTGTGAGAAATAATTCAACCAATAAAGATCAAAGTGTCAGCAGTGGGGATAAGAAGGTAATATGCTTTTCTCATTTCATCTAAAACTACATCATCTCAGCTTAATGGATGTTTGAAGATAAGCAATATCATGCAGTGTTCAATGATGGAAATTTTGTCAGTTGTTACAGCTCTCCAACTTTGCTTTTAAAGCTAAAACCTGGCTTCTCATACTTGTTTGGTCACTAACCCCCAAATTTATTTTTCAAAGTGTCACCCCATCACAAGACAACAACAAAATTGAATTATGTGCTTCAGTTTGCCATCAGCTAAAATTCTAAGCTAAGAAAAGCTTTTCTTCAACACCAGAAGTTGCTGTCTGGCCTGGAAACCTCTGGTTAACCCTTGGGGTTAATTAACCCCACTTTGATAACCCAACCCCTTTAACCACTTTACCTTAAATTTGTCTACCTTGCCTTTAAGTTTACTCATGTTATAATGTGTAGGTGAGGAAAGATTTATCTGAATATCCGACAGAGAGAATACGTAATTTTAGTATTATAGCTCATGTAGATCATGGTAAAAGCACACTTGCTGACAGGCTTCTTGAAATCACAGGTATTTAAGAATCCAATTTTACATATGATTTTTTTTCTCTTCTTTGATTTTGTTGTGTGTGGAAAAGGATGTGCATTTGAAATTCATAAAATCTTATCAAAGAAATTGAACAAACACAGATTTTTTTCATTTTCATATGTTTCTTGTTATGGTGTTTAGAGATATAATACTGATATATATATCAATTTGCGCCATTCCAATTTTCATTCCGATATCTGTGGTTCTTGCAATTCCACTAAAACGAATGCGTTTTATGACGTCACTGACAGTGATCTACTCTTGATATCTATGCAGATCACTGTCAGTGATGTCATAATACATGTTAGTTTTATAGATAATTACTTGTAGTTTTATAGATAATAACTTGTAGTTTTATAGATAATTACTTGTAGTTTTATAGATAATAACTTGTAGTTTTATAGATAATAACTTGTAGTTTTATAGATAATAACTTGTAGTTTTATAGATAATTACTTGTAGTTTTATAGATATTTACTTGTAGTTTTATAGATAATAACTTGTAGTTTTATAGATAATAACTTGTAGTTTTAGATAATAACTTGTAGTTTTATAGATAATAACTTGTAGTTTTAGATAATAACTTGTAGTTTTAGATAATAACTTGTAGTTTTATAGATAATTACTTGTAGTTTTATAGATAATAACTTGTAGTTTTATGGATTAATAAACTTTATGTTTTTATCTGATTGAGTCAAATGACACCAATTTAGTCCACAATTATATTCTAAGAGATATTGTTTCTTTAATAGGTTATATTATATTTTTGATGATCTTCTGTTGTAAAGGTAATTTTATTATTCCAGGTACTATACCTAAAGATGGAAAAAATAAACAGGTTTTGGATAAATTACAAGTAGAAAGAGAAAGAGGAATCACAGTTAAAGCACAAACTGCTTCCCTGTTATATAATTATAAAGGAGAAGAATATTTATTAAATCTTGTTGATACACCGGTACGTTAATTGTTAGATATTTAATGGGGTTGGACTAAACAAGTTTAAAGGGATATGTTCACTAACCATTAGTCTCAGAACCTGGAATTTTTTAGCTAATCTTATCCGTAATAATGTTCCGAACTCTACCTCAAAATTTAAACTTTCAAATCCCTGTGTATTAATAAATATCAGTGTTTGTAAGTCAAAAATACAACATGTCGTTTAGTAAGAATATGACTTATATAGAAAACACATATACAGAAAATGAAAAGATAACTGTTAACTGTTAACTGTATGGGTATTTCCAGTAAATCTGAAGACTATTTAGTCAAGGTCCAAATCGATCCTTGAAAATGCTGAACTTTCCCCTTTAAAGCCACATAAGCCCAGTCTTGGACATTGAGAAAAGTCTTCTCATCGGTTTTTGAAAAAAAAAATTGTTTGATTCCCTTTCGTGGTTCCAATTCTACAGCCATTTGAAAGAATTTTTTTCGTTTACGTTCCAAACGTCAATAACTCACAAGCTCCGCCCACTACTAGCACGCTCTACTGGAGATTGGTGTATGACGTCATTTAACTAACACGCCCCCCGCTTGACCTCATTAGCATTTAATTTAATGGAAATCATTTTATTAGATCCCGATTTTAAATCCAGCGGCATCGAAGCCATCTGAGTACCCAAAGCCGTGAATTTGAGTTTTTTGACTTAATTAAACATCAGAGATTAGACTAGAATGCCTTTTGTACCGAAATCCCGTTTTTTTCATTTTGTAAACAAACGAATCCCGCAATGTGGCTTTAAGTGAAACTGACTTACAACTGGAATTAAGAAGAAAAGATCAATTCTTAGAGACATATCATTGATGGAGAGGGTAGCTAGGATAGTTAAAAACATGATTTGTCTTCTTAAAAGGATTTTTATGATAATATATAGTGCAGGGTTTTATAACTGTCCTACACTATGATATGTATATTGATATGGAATAATGTCTGAAAAGACTTAAAATAACTATCCATTTCTCTTTGTGGCATATCAAATGATAAAGATAAATGTTATTTTGTAGGGTCATGTAGATTTTAATTATGAAGTAGCTAGATCACTGTCAGCTTGTCAAGGTGTAATATTATTAGTTGATGCTAATCAGGTTTGTGTGTTATTTCTGATTTCATATCATTGTCTTTTGCAATGAAACTTGAGACTGTCCTGATATTTAGTGTTACATTCTTGTTTTCTTCTCTCAAAAATAAAAAGTAATTTCATATGGACATTGAAAAACGGTAGGTCTCGTGTAAAAATTATGTTTCGAAAAAATGAAAAAGCGGTAGAATTTGATCTCCCACCGTTAGATTGGGAGATGGAATGCAAAAGCGTTAGAAATCCAACATTATCGGGAGATGTATGAATGAGACAGTGACAATCTCACCTCATTTGTATCTGTCCACTTGAACGAGGTGACAAATGACACGTCTGGTCCCTGGTTTGTCCATTGGTAATAGTGTTTTCTATTAACTCTGTAAATTTCTAATAAATGTTTTCTGATTACAGGGTGTACAAGCACAAACAGTAGCCAATTTTTATCTAGCATTCGAGAAAGATTTGACTATTATACCAGTGTTAAATAAAATAGATTTACCTGGTGCTCAACCTGATGTAGTCATTCAACAAATTAAATCTTTATTTGATATAGAAGCTCAAAATATATTTAGGGTAGGTTATTTTATATAATTCAGTGTTTTTGTTGACAGAAATTTAGTTACTCAGATTAATGTTTTATCAGAAGACCAAAGGCTTTCTTTTCAGAAAAAGAAACAAAGTTATCAATGAAATTGAATATTGCTTTTATCCTTTTCTGGCAACACCACACAATGTGTAGAGATATTTTGCTTATACAGCAATATAAGTCTATTCTGTTTCCATTAGCCTTACTTTATTGTCCCATTCTTATATAAGATAAGATATTTTTCGCAAGCCAACTATATCTTTTATTTATATTTAAGATATCTGCTAAAAATGGAACTGGTGTAGAAGACTTATTAAAATCAGTTATAGAACAAATACCACCGTATGTATATCTCTTTATAAGATTTTTTATATGCATATATATAATGTATCTCAATTTCTTCATGTATGATTCATAAATTTGTAACCTAACAGGGCCCAAGTCAGAAGGAGTGTGCACTATATATACATTGAAATATATCTTGAGTATTTTGAATCTTTTACTGATGTAGCACATAATCACAAATACCACATATTCATATTTATGATATTTCAGTATACATGAATGCATATTTCAGTGTATTTCAATGCACCACTCCTTTTTGATATTTCAGTATACTAATGATGAACCACTCCTTTCTGATATTTCAGAATACTAATGATGAACCACTCCTTTCTGATATTTCAGAATACTAATGATGAACCACTCATTTCTGATATTTCAGTGTACTAAATGATAATCCACTCATTTCTGATATTTCAGTACCTGTATACTAAATGATGAACCACTCCTTTCTGATATTTCAATATACTAATTGATGCATCACTCGTTTCTGATATTTCAGCATACTAATAAATTTTTCACATATTTCTGATATTTCAGACCGGGTGGAAGTAGAGAAAATGTTATGCGTGCTCTTATGATAGATTCTGCATATAATCAATTTCGGGGTGTTATAGCTCTTATGTCTGTGATAGATGGCTCCTTGAAGAGAGGTAAACTTATTCTCATGTTTATTTTGGGACAGAGGAAGTCAAATTCCATGAAACTGTGCAACTGTAAGATTCTACATGTTTGATACATAATACACATACCGATATCTTGGACATTATTACTGCACTGTCCTGTTACCTTCTGTTGGTGGCTTGTCTGGAAATAAACATTGTACTTCTGTTTGAGAGAGTTAGAGTGAGTAAAGATAAGGGTACATTATTGTTTCCCTTACAGGCCTATGTTTGCTGTACATGATACATGATCTGTGCTACTTTGTCATATACTTTATAAACTTTAAGTTCCACTTCACATATTATACAGGTGATAAAATAACTTCAATACACAGTACCAAGGTGTATGATGTACAGGATATTGGTTATATGCATCCAGATGAGGTTCCTACTGATGCTTTGTGAGTTCTTTTATTATTTCATATCTTTTTATTTAAATGTAACTTATTTTAATACTGATGATGCAATAGAGCATTGTTATGAAATTTATTTTAAAATTGATTTTTAAGCTTGTTAAATAAAGACCATTATTTGTAGATATGCTGGACAAGTAGGATATGTACAATGTAGTATTAGAAATTCAAAAGAAGCACAATTAGGAGATACATATTTTACACCTGGTACTAAAGTAGAGCCATTACCAGGCTTTAAATCTTCTAAACCTATGGTAAGTATGAGATATGGTCAATTCTAAGATCTAAGACAAACATGAAGATCAGATTGATAATTTTAAAAAAGCCTCCAACATTTTGAATAGGACAATAAACTAAGGTTCTGTTTGCTTCAGAAAGTATATATGAAAAATAAACAGTTTAAAATCAAAACAAGTTGGCTAATGTTGCTACTCTGGCAAAATTTGCTTCATTACTTCATGATATTGCCATCACCAATGCAATAACCCATTCAGATGCTTAGAAATATGTATAACTTCCTAGCATTTTGCATTATCTATTTTCAATTTTCAATAATGTTGATTGTAGGTATTTGGTGGTATATATCCTTCAGATCAATCAGAATTTCTAAGTTTAAAATTAGCCGTAGAGAAATTAACATTAAATGATCCTAGTGTAGCTGTTCATAATGATAACAGGTAAAACAATCTCTTTATTTTTATAATGATATCAAAAGAGAATTGTCTTTTTAAACCAAAGAATCATGTTGAAGAAATAATGACATTAAAGAAATTATAAAGAGGTTTTCTAAACTTTGTATGTGTATCGGGAACACTGATGGCATCAATTTGTGCCATTACAACTTCCATTCCGATGTCTGTGGTTCTTGCAATTCTACTTAAACTAATCAGTTTTATGACGTCACCTCCACTGATCTACCGGTAGCTTCTATTAATATCTATGCAGATTAGTTGGGGGTGACGTCTTTAGTTTAAATGGAATTGCAAGAACCACAGACGTTGGAATGGAAAATGCAATGCAAATTGATGCTATCAGTGTCCTCGATACACATAAAAAGTTTAGAAAACCTCTTTACAATCCCTTTAATGTGCTAACCATGTTATTATTTCAGTCCTGTGTTAGGACAAGGATTTAGAATAGGATATCTAGGTTTATTACATATGGATGTATTTAGTCAACGTTTAGAACAAGAATACAATGCTTCTGTTATAGCTACTATACCTAATGTACCTTATAAAGGTTAGTAGTAAACTCTTAATTTTATAAACCAGATGAATAAATATTTCTTTACTGCTTGATAAGAGTCCAGTTTCAGCTATCTATTGCATTTTCCTAAAAAATATCTGACATGCATTTCCCTGTCATGTGATAGAAAACAGAACTGTTGAAACTTGACCATGTCGTGCTTACTTCTGAAATGTGAAACTGAAAAGTTGAAATTGAGTTTTTAATCAGCAAAAAGATCTCTGAACTCCTGAACTGAACTAAATGCTGATACGTAATCTTCATATTAAGATCTGTTATGTTATCTATTTTCTAGTCAAAGTTCAAGGTGTTAAAAGTATAAAGAAATATGGCTCAGAAGTTGTCACTATATTAAACCCTACTCATGTAAGTATATTTAACAAGTAAAATTCATCATTTGTGATATACATGTAGTCGCATGTCCTTTGTGAATTAATCATATGGTAGATACTCATCATCTCCGTCCTAAAGGCTGTTTTCCACAGGACAATTTCCTTCGTGCAAAGCGATTTTTTTCACACCCACGCCTGTGTAGGTTCTACTTTTTCATGTTAACATTTTATCCAATCAAATGCAAAAACTCTGTCATGACGTCAAAGATCGTGGAAAAAACATAAGATCTTTCGTGGTTGTGGATATTGAAGACCGCCATGCGCTTTATTTTGCGACAACAATAAAAAAACGCTTTACGCTAAAGAAATCGTCCCATGAAAAACAGCCTTAATGGTCAAGGTTTTACCCCCTGAAATAATTTGTAAAATACAGTTGGGTCTGATAGTTAAGATCATACTGTGCTTATTTCTTAGTATTACTTTGATTTTATACAAGAATCTTTGTATTTTCTCCTTGGATGATAAAATATTTTTGTGAACATTATTAAAATCAAAAAGTAACAGTATTGCTATATTTTTCCTGTGATTTATTATTTTACAGTAGTTAAAGGTTAGGGTTAAATAAATGTAATTTATGGTATTTTCTAGTTACCTCTTGAAAGTAATATAGTAGAGATGATGGAACCAATGGTAGAAGGTAAATTATTATTTCCTGATGATTATCTTGGTCAAATTATGGACTTAGTGATGGTTAGTATCATTATATTTTTATGTTCACACAGGGGTGTATTAGGTTGAGAGGGTGGGGGTATGCCGG
Organism: Lottia scabra; assembly: GCA_029955415.1. Taxonomy (NCBI): domain Eukaryota; kingdom Metazoa; phylum Mollusca; class Gastropoda; family Lottiidae; genus Lottia; species Lottia scabra. Next base: position 10,675,580 of record JARJEI010000005.1, on the reverse strand, counting down.
CCCACGAACCAAAAATTGTCACTTGAAAATTGGAACAATTTCATGCCCATGGCTCCCTTGTGTTTGAAATTGTGTTTACTATGTTGACAGAATTAAACATACTATAAACTAGTTATAACACAGTTTAGCGACTCCTACAAAGAAAATATCTGATGTTATTAATATGATTTCTATTTATAGCAAAGTAGAGGTGAAATACTAGATCAGAAGTATATAGATAATAAACGTTTATTAGCTAAAGTTAGATTACCATTGAATGAAATATTGGTTGATTTTTTTGATATCATGAAATCTATCACATCAGGTTATGGAAGGTACGTATGTAGTAAAGGGGAATAGTTGTATTTTTTATTTGGGTAATTTTGGTCTTTTACATATTATGTAACTAGTCTTCAGAAGTACAAAAATGCGTGAAAATCGCATAATCTTTTCAGATTTACTTAAAATTATACATTCATTTTCTATTTCTATGAATGTTATTTCTATATATATATCTGGTAGTTTCACTTAAAGGGACAGTCTGGATTTTTTTTAGGTCAAAAATTTTTTTTGCTTAAATTTTTGGACACTTTACACCAAAATCTGTAACTATGTGCCCTTTAATGTATCTGAAAGTTTTAACTAAAAAAAATCCAGTCGTTAATTTTTAAACGCTAAAAACATGCTAAAATTTTTAAAAACCTTACGTAAGGTTTTTAAGTGTGTTATGTTTTTTGAACGCTGATAGGAAACTACTGAACGGATTTGAGTAAAATAAATGCCGAATTGTAGAGAAATGTCCCTCTTGTGTTTCAGCTAGAAATATTGAGCCATTTAAAGGGCAAACACCAAAACTAGGTCAAATTTCTTAATTAACAATAAGTACTCCCTGTTTGTAATTAACCCATTAAAAACAAATTCAGTTTGATCAAGAAGATGCATAGATATAATGATCATACTTTAGAAATACTTTCAGGTAGCATTTGCGCTGTTTTTGATAATGCAAACTTTTTTGAAAAAAGCAGAATGGCCCTTTAAATAAAGGCAAATTTTTCACTTTGAAACAAAATGTCGACAGTGAGTTGTAAACAATTCTAATGATTTGCTTAGCTAAAAAGTTCCAGTTTCTGCGACAAAGGTTCAATAAGTTAAACAGGGTTTTTCATTGAATTGTGTGCTTATTTTTTTATTTTAGTTTTGATTATGAAGATGCAGGCTATGAAGTGTCTAACTTAGTAAAGGTAAGTTCTTGTCACGGCCAAACTATGCTAATTTTAATTAGTGAACACTGTCATTTTTTAAATTACCTATTTAGTTGGAAGAGATGCTGATAGAATTAGCTGATTGAGAAATTTGATTCTGTGAATATATATGTTTATCACATGAGAAATACCTCTCAAAGTGTTCAAAACAGCAAAGAAAGATTGTGGACAAAATGTTAGTTGGTCATCTGACTGTTAGACTTGTAAACAAGTGATGTTTATGATTATTCTCTCTTTTATTATTTTAGTTAGAGTTTTTATTGAACTCGAAACCTGTAGAAGAATTGTCATTAATATGTCATCGTACTAAAGCTAGAACTATAGCTGTCAGAGTTTGTGAGAAATTAAGAGATGCTATTCCACCTCAGTTATTTTTAATATCAGTTCAAGGTGCAGTTGGTGGTAAAATTATATGTAGAGAAGATATTAAACCATATAGAAAAGATGTTTTAGCTAAATGTGTGAGTATTTATATTAAATCTGAATATGTGGGAATTTAACATCAATATCACAAACTGCAAACATTTTGTGACATTATCATACACTTAGTGTTAGTGGAAATGCTGGAAACACAGATGTCTGGTAAAAATTTTAGTGGTTCAATCAAAGAATACCAGTCAAATAATAAAAAGTCAAAACGGTGAAACCTTTTTAAGGGACAAAAGAGTCCCAGATCTGCTATAAAGGTAACACATGTTGCTATAAGTATCCTTGATACACTTGAACATTAAAAAACCTCTTTACAGTGTGCGTAATGATCTTGATGCTATTCATTTTTTTTTCAGTATGGTGGTGATCAGACTAGGAAAAATAAACTATTAAGGAATCAAGCTGAAGGAAAGAAACAAATGAGAAAAATAGGACGTATTGATGTTCCTAAAGACGCTTTTGTTAAAATATTACGAAGATAACATTAAAAGAATGATAAGAATGAACTGATGTTCTATATTTATTATCCAGTTGAAATCTTGTATCAAAAGGCAGCTAATTTTCAAGTTAAATATCTCCTGAGAACAGCATGTCCTGTAATATCATTGAAGGTCTAAGAGTAGGAATTCTTGAGAAGGAGTAAAGTTATATGGATTAGTTGTATTTATATCTTGATCAAAACATTCAGGTTGTGTGACATAAAATTTCTCTATAAAGTGCTTTTTGATTCTAGGTAAAAAAGAACTAGACAGGCCAAGGGCCAAATGCATTTTATGAAAAAATAGAAGAGCCAAATAGAACTTAGCGGGAGGGGTCACTCTTAAGGGGCCATTCTCAAGGTCGTCGCAACATATTTTCAGTATACCCAAGCAGTAATGATTGAAAAAAAATCAACTGCCATTTTTTACTAGGACAAAGGCACCTCATTTTTTTTTATCTTGCAGACAAAACTGCAGTTCACTTTTGCTCGAGTATATCCATCCTGATTTGAAATATCAGTCTTCGAAATTAATGATGGATCCAATTACAGATAGCCTACTGGACACTAATTGACTATTAGTCTTTTAATTGTCTTGAATATATCATTATTCAATATACTCAATTAGAGATGATGTTGAAAAATAAAATAGAAGAGACCTATAAAAGGAATACTACCTCTTAGAATGATCAAAAAAGCAAAATTCTTTGACTTAGTTTATATTTACTAGACAACTTATCTGGTGTCATAACTATACTACAGATTACCTGTGTAATCTGATAAATCAAGAAAACTACCTTATATGTTATAATTACTACAAGATATACAAAATATTAAGCGTTTTTCAATTATTACCTGTAATTTTATAGAAAATTACTTAATTTATGGGTGTTTTTTTAATTTTGTTTGTATATTGTTGGCACCTTTGATGAATATATACCCTTATTGACCAAATTTGAGAAGTTAAAGTTTTTGTTCATTTTAAGAGGTGGTATAGCTTTAATATTCTTGACCAATCCGTTGAAAATACTTTGTTGTTTTTCATCATTTTCTCACATCCAACTTTGATTATAATAACACTTCTTCTGTCACATATAATCACCTATCATGACAGTTCCATTTAATCAACATCCACATTCAATTTGTTACCTCGGCCAATACTTTCTGTGTGATATTTTGTTTCTATCACCATATAACACCTCTTCAAGATGTTCTACTGTCATTAATTTACGGCTGCCCCTTAATCCACCCCTGTCTCCTAATTAGAACTGACTCCAAGTATTACAGATTAACTGACAATCAGCATCGCCTATTAATCCCTTTAACACCTCGACTATCAGAACAAATCATAAAAATCAAATTCCTGTCCTAAACTGATCATTTTTTGAAAATGGATTCAAGAATGCGGACCAAAATGAAAGGTAGGATTTTTTTTTTAAGTATTGTATGCCATTTCGTAGAAAACAGGAGTTATTTCCCTTTTCATAATATTTTATTTGACTGACTAATAATAGTCATGATGACGAGGATCCAAAATATTAGATATATATTACTTAAAGTGATGAATCGAATGATAGAAAAAAAATTTAATCGTTATTCAATAATAACAGTTTTTTGGGTATATTTGATTCTGTTTGATACTTTTTACACCGTTGATGAAGTATACTCTTATTGAACAATTTTGAGAACTTATTTTGTTCATTTTAAAGGTGGTATCGCTTTAAGTTAAATAATCTATTAAGCTGGCAACATTGTCAACCTCCAGTACCTAAATATGGTTCAGAACCCCCCAAATCGCTGTAATTTATTATTCTTATCTGGAAATACCTGGCATGTCACCAACGTAGGGACATAATATTTTAAGCTGTCTTTAAGTTTTAATAAGGTTATTGTTAGTACTTCTATAATTTACTGCATTGTGTCATTTTTGAGGAAATTGTTCAATTATTAGGATTTTGGAATTTTGCGTTTAAATCAAGAAATATAATAAATAAAGGTATGATATGTTAAAATATAAGATAATTCACAATCGTCAAGTATATTATTAATGTAGCTTAATTAATCCAGTAATCCAGTAAAGTAATATATATCGGGTGTCGCAATAAAAACGTCCCCAAGTTTGACGGTAAGTATCTCAGCTGTTGGTGAATCGATCTCTGTCAAAATTCTCACAGACTTACTTCAACATGTCTGTGTCAGACCCTGAAAATATGAAAGTCATCGAATACAAATTGTACAAGAACTGCCTCGAACAAAATAGCATGTAAAAAAAATTCAATATCAGAGCAAACTACTCCGGGCAGTATGGGATTCTCTTAAGAAACAGGTTTACTGCACTTGGGTTAGAGGGACACACTGGAACTGAAATGCAGGATGGTCACTTCTCAAGTGGTACCTTTAGATGAGATCCTTGAGAGTTTATCAGGATGGAAAATGTTGGATGTTGGTGGTTGTGGTGAAGGCAAAATGGACACAAATTTAAATATGTTATTTGCCCTGATATTTAATTTTTTTTGACATGCTATTTTGTTCGAGGCAGTTCTCGTACAATTTTTGTTCGATGACTTTCATATTTTCAGGGTTTAGCAAGGACATGTTGAAGTACATTTGTAAGAATTTTGAAAGAGATCGGCTCATCAGCAGCTGACATACTTTTCGTCAAAGTTGGGGACTTTTATTTTTGCGACACCCGATATATACATAATTATATTGAAATGAAGGTTTGACTCTATTGGGGGGTTAATCAGGGTTCGCAACCGGTACCAGTACCGGTACCGGTACCGCCGGTACTGACACCTCAGTACCGTTACCGGTACCGGGTTCGAGTACCGGCGGTACCGGTACTGGAATTTGTCAAAAAACGGAGGTTTATATGAACAAATTCCTCACATTGCACGTGCATTATTTCAGTCGCTTGACATATTCTCACCCTAACCTAACAATTTATGGTCATGGGCATGACTCATGGGACCATATGTGCTTCTCCGAAAATTGTCTCTTATGACCATATAAGGTATATTTAAACGCTTGACTTTTTCCGGGAAAACGAGTCTCCCTGCTTATTGAACGAATACGCGCAATCATTTCAATCGTTCATCTCAGTTCTTCATCACAGTCTACACCGAATAACTGTAATGGTCCAGCCAACCAGCGTTGAGGCCGAAAGAGCCTTCTCGGCTTGTGCTCTGCTGGTCACAAAACTGAGATCAAGAATGGGTGACAACTTAAAGGGGACCAGTCTTCATTTTTATTGGTTGATTTGGGTCTTGAATATATTTTAGTATCCTTCAGAAGCACTAGAAATGCACGAAAATTGCTTATTTCCTTCAAAAATACCTGAAATTAGACATTTCTCCTTCTATTTCTATAGATGACTTTTCTATATATTGCATAGTATCGCTAATGTGTAGTAGGGCATTATAACTTTCAAATGCTAATAATTATGGATGCACATGGATTTGAAGGCTCAAATTTCAATGGTGAGTTGTGATAACCAGTACTAAATTGTTGAGCTAAAAAATCCCCGATTCTGAGACTTATCCAAATCGACCCGCGAAAATGAAGCCTGTGCCTCTTTAATGGACGCACTGACATCTGAAAGCCTTTTACCATAAACGTCACGAAGAGCGAGCTAAGCCGGTAGCGCCAAACCCCAAAAGAGAAGGAACACCAAATGACTGCGAAATAGTTGAGATCGAATAAAGACTATCAGAATTGTTGACTCTCAGTTGCCATCCAACTGTTGGTGTTGTGTATAGGTGTTAGATGTATATCTCAGTTTTTTAGTTCCTAATAAAGTAATATCTGATAGAAGTAGCAATAAAGGGAATATAGGGTTATACAGCAGTGAGCAGTTATATAGTCCGGTTTGTCATATACATGATTTAGTCTCAAATTCATTGTACCATTGTAGTACCGGTACCGGTACCGCCGGTACTTGCCTGGTACCGGTATCGGTACCGGTCACCTGGTACCGCCGGTACTCTTGCGAACCCTGGGGTTAATGGTTTTTGTGCTTGAATTAATATTGAAATACAGTATGAGGAATTCAACTAAATGTTTAAGTGTTTTCAGTTCGTTTTAAAATTTGCCATGTTTTTGGTTGCTTTATTACACAGAATTTTAACAAACTTCCAGATTTAGCAAAAATAACAAGACAGTTGAATTCGTGAACTATTTCCAGTTGAAGGTTGTCTCTTTATTTTTTAAAACCTTTAAATCGCAAACACCGTTTGGCTATAATGTTAAAACCAGGAATTGTCAGGCAAGATAACATACGCCCACTGACAGCTGTAGGAAATGATAATATTTTCATTAACTTTAATACAAATTTTGTTTTATCAAAAGAAAAAGTCAGGACAGTAACTAAAAAACCATTCATAGAATTCATATGATCAGTTTCATAAAATCGGGTTAAAACTGCACCTATTGTGCTCACGAACAAATTTTGACACGTTTTGACCAAGGGGCAATAACTCAAAGCGTTTGTCCGATTTATTGTCAAACTTGACCGAGATCTCATTAGTATACATTTCTACCAACTTTCATTGAGATCAGTTAATAATTGAAGCCTCTATCGTAGATTCAAGTCAAATTTGACGCGTTTTGACCAAGTCAAGGGCAATAACTCAAAAACTGATTTTCGATTATTACCAAAATCAAACCTGACCTAGATATCATTGATATATATATGCTTACCAAGTTTCATCCAGATCAGACGATAATTATAACCTCTGGCTCTATAGTGGATACAAAAAATGTGAACGAACGGACGGACAGGTGCGATTACCCGTAAGGAAGTGACCATGTCCCCTGAGTCCGTGGAAGTCATCGAAAATGTAATTTCGAAGCATGATGAATTCACAGCATTTTTCTTTTTAATACAAACTTAAATTGTTGCACTAGGTATATAGAGTCGTTACACACAGTGGACGCATATTCAATCAGATAAAAATATAAAACATTTTTTTTCACACCCCTAGCTCAGTTTGTTGTGTCCCCTGGAAAATGTCCAAATGTCCCCAGTCTGGGACATGTGCCCCCAAGTTGAAAACAGGATTTAGATAAATAGAAAATAGGAATGGCTCTAAGTTTTCACATTGTCTTACTCCGATATTACATGAAAAAAAATTCAGACACCATCAATTCCGTCTCGTCTTTCCAATATGTCATATTTTATTAAGATTTTCGTGGGAAAGTTGAGGTAGAAAATCCCCATAAACCTTATTTCAATACTGTATTTGATTATCAGTTCATTGTTTTTTCAGCCACTCGAGCTATTGTTATTGTTCCTACAAGCACACGTCCTGTAACCAGATCCAGTACTAAACGGAAATTAGAGACTATCAAGGTGAGAGACCAGTTTAAAAAAATATATTCTCTTAATCTAGGTTTATTCAACGTTCATTTAGTGGGTAAAGGATCTCAATGTGCGTAATAAACTGTTTATGTATTTCTTGCGCACTGGTACACACCATCATTATCCTCGAACACCCCCACCCCCAGTAGCGGAACTTCCGACGGGAAAAAAACAAACTATAAGGAGAAAATGTTTTTTGAAGTTTGGCCAGTAGTCAATAATGTCAGTCCCCACACAAATAAACATTAAATCCTTCTGGAAATGTTAGGAAATCACGTTTCGGGGTGTGAAATTATCATAATTTTCTAGAAAAGGTCGTTACAAACTTCATTTTGAATTCCAGGAACAACTCATTGAGTCAATAATTAAACCAAAACGACGGCGACTGTCCAAAATTCCAATAAGAGCAGCTGCAAGGGAATCAAATAAACAAAAACAGACACTTAAACGACAGAGACTCTCCAAAATCCCTGTTAGAACAACTCCATGGGAGCCCAGTAAACCAAAAAAGACACCAAAACGACGGCGACTGTCCAAAATCCCAATAAGAGCAACTCGATTGGAACCAAGTAAACTAAACAATGCACCAAAACGACAAAGGCTGTCCAAGATACCAGTTAAAGCAACTTTTTCGGAATCCATTAAATCAAATAATATTCAAAAACATCAATTGTCCAAGATACCTGTTAAAACAATTCTAAGGAAAGCATCCTCAAGAGCGCTACGGAGTAAACTTTGTAGTCATTGTAAGATGTCTCTGTCTTATCGTCGTTCCCCTACGCGTAGTTTTCGTCATCGACAATCTAGTGTCAAAACAGTCACTAGCGATCGTCACCGAGTACATCATTCTGATACTACAGAGAGTCTAAATATACAGAGCCGAACGGACTCCAGTATTACACATCTAAAATTGATTACCAACGACCAAACTGGTATATCTGAACATCCGCCATTTATTAAACAAGAATTGAAGGAAGTCAGCCTTTTCGATTTACCCGTTTTTACGCCCATTCCTGATACCCTGTCTCCCATACCGCCAGTGAAGTCACTTAGTACAAGTATAAAATCATCACCAACATCTGAAGTTCCGATACCAGGACTACATGGCCAATCACCACCAGCTTCAGAAATTACACTTAGCCATCAGATCAAACAAACAACAGCAAAGGGAACCACACCAGCATACGAAATCAAGCAATGCACATCAGTAAATGAACAATGCCCAATCAACAGGTCACTAACATCCAACGCAGAGGAATGTTGTCCGCCACTTAGCCCATTGTTAAATCTGTCTCTGATACAGTCACTGCAGTCACCCATTTCAAATGTCGAATCCACTCTATCGCAACCTGTCGACAAACCACTTCAGAATTGTGTACTGTCCAGCCCAGGGTTACCTTTACCAATATACGCCTCCAGTCCACTGAAAACAAATTTTGTAAATGTAGCCAAGACATCCTTCAGTTCACCTCTCGATGGACATAGATCTTTGTATTATGGCTCACCCCCAATTGTAGATCCATCGACTCCGAGCCTCTTGGTATTAGAATCTTCTGTATCTAGCACTGAACCGCTAGCAATATCATTCGGCCAACTATCGTTACCAAATGGTTTCAACTCACCTATGATCATCGATCCACCAACGCCAGATTACTGCATCAACTCTTCCAGCAGCTTTGTCGATCCTGGCCCATTATCCTTGTCTGGATGCGCACCTCTACTTACACCACCATTAAAGGATCTACCACAGCTAGAAAACCTGACCCACATGTCTGATGTTAATATCCACCCATCACCATATCCACATATCAAAATTCCGATGACTCACAACGTAAGTTCCATGTCCGGAATAGAACCCCTCATCGAATCGTTCTCCGAGTATCCTACTCCAGACCAAGGTTTCGTCGACCCAGAAAAAGATCCAATAACCAACCATCCTCTCATCTCTGGTCCAATGAAGATGCAATCCGATCGTGTTCGTTGTACCAATATCTCTAAAGCCAGAAGGAGTTTACAGTTCACCTCCACAGATCCATGTCTTGCCGGGACGAATGTTAGCATTGATAATCCGAAACAGATTCCACCTATCCCTTCTTGCCCAATCAGTACTAATAACGAAAATGATGGTGCGTATGCTCAGGACAATTCAATTCTGGACTGGTTGAACACTGCATCACCACCGAAGCAATGGATGCATGAAGAATTGTTGAGGAGTGAAGAACAACGAAATGATCAACAGGAACAGTATTCTTCCCCACGAGTTAGCACCCCTCTATCCCTCTCAAGAATGGACGCAAACCTTCCTAATCTGGGGTGGTATTATTCCTCGCCCAATGAAGATGAAGTGAAACATTTCGCGGATGAAGATTCCGACACAACATCAATCAGCATTCTCTCACCGATTGTGACAAGAAACAAGATGACCAATCGCATTACTACTTTAAATACTCAACGTCATACCAACGTCAGTTTCTCGGTGCCCAATATCATACCTTACCAAACCAACCCTTTGTCGTCTATAACCAACTCTTTACCTACATTCATAGGAAATACGATATACCCAGCACAGCAAGTCCAGAACGATGTTTCTCCATTACACGCAATACAACGGACAGCCAATTATAAACAATTCACAGAAGCTTCAGCAAAACTTCTACCCATTCAGACACCGTTTCATGTAACTTTAGCACCTACTCCCATCCAACGACAACCGAATAATGGAATTCTACAGTTCAACACACATTCTACTCAACAGACCTGTTTCTATTCACCAACACCCCAGTTCCAGTTTCCCTTACCAGTTCCCCAAGTTCAGACTTTTTCACAACAGACACTAATGTCCAGCACTCCAACCTACTTCCATCCACAAGCTTGTACCCCTTTACCTAGTTTTTACCGGCCATTTCCAAGTACACCGATTGTCCAAACACCATCGCCATTGTACGATACACTGCCCACGCCCGAGCAAATCTACACGAAGACACTTTCACATCAGAGTAAGCTCTCCACAACAACACCAAATCATCAATTCTTACCTGATAGTAAAAAAACAATTTCCGCAACGGAAACCATCACATCAAACATCAACGCTAATCGAGCATCCCAATCCAGTTCCCATAGCCAGGGGCAGTACAAGGAATTATACCATAAAATTGGACCATCTTCATCTCCATTCAGTCAAGTCACTCAACAAAAGCCACCTCCTACCATCTCCCGACCTGAACCATGTTCTACACCACTACCACGACAAGACCCTTACAATAATACTACTGTCACTGTGGTCAAGCAATCGGCAAAAGATCTAGAAATCTTGAGGCAGCTAAAGTATTTCGATATCGACACTCCCAAATTGCTTCGGCTGAAAGCAGCGCATATGGCTAGACGGTATATCACTTCTCAATATGTTCAACATGCTCTGGATGGGATTCCAGATGACGTTATTGATGAACCTGTTCCATTTCCATTCATCATCGACACTGCCATCCTACGAGATGCATTGTCAACCAGCTGTGCTTCTCCTCAACATTTTGCCAGATTTCTCTTTGACCAGATTTTCACAGTTGCAGAATTTCGAGACCATAATATAGGCGGTGTTGGTAGTCGGTGTGCCTTAAACAAATCCAAGATGGCATCTATCAAAGTGGCTGTATCCACCATCTTTCCTATGGAGAATAACGAATGGCAGCGTTGTGAGATAAGTATTAACAACCATATCAAGAGCCTAGAAAAGAAGATGAAACGACTGACTTGGCTGAAGTTTGAAAAATATCAATCCTGACTCTCTCAAACTGATATAGTTACTGCTGAATTTTCATTTTGAAATTGATTAGATAAGCTTTATGGTCAATCGTTAATACGTGTATCTTAACGATTAGGTATAATAATAATATGCACCTCTATATACTATAGCTGTTCTGAAAAAAAAAACATTCAAAGTAGCTTCATTGTTTCATGTATAATTAGTCGCCAATATCCTTTGACACTTTTATTTAAAGTTTTAGTGCATATTTTATGTTTATATTTATTGGAAGTATTTAGCACTTTTTTGATTGTTTTTATTCACTGCATTGCACTGCACTGCACTGCATTGCATTGCATTGATGCAAGTTTTAACTCAAGAGATGTATTCGTGGAAGTAGTCAAGCCTACTTGAAATATGTTAATTACTAAATCCCCCGATTTTTTTTTAGTGCTTATTTGATGTCTGTTTTTATTCATACTATGTAGTGCTTTCTTTGTAATGATTTCCTGGACACTTTAGGCCTTATTTCTTGTAGTGAACAAAATTGGCCTGTTATCATCTAATAGTAACCATCAAATATCTAAATATTGTCGTTAAACAGCATGTTTTTGAACTAGTGTGTATATATTTATGTACATTGTATTTAAATTGACTTAATGTTGTATTTTCGTTGTGTGTATGTTATTTAATATGATGTCTTTTAAAACCATAATATTTTGTTCTTTTTTTATATCCCTTGGGTTGGGTCTTCTGTTCTGATTAGTCTCTTCGGCAATGACACATAATGACTTCAGCTTATAGGGCATAGTTGTAGTTACCTCATCATCATAGCATATATAGCTTCTGACGGAAAATTGGAAATGTGAAAATAGTATAAAGGCAGACTTTATTTATATCCTTGATATAGAAATAAAACAAATGTATAGATTTTATTTGAGCGTTTTCATATGATAACCAGTGGCGTGTTGGCCGGGGGGCCTGGGTGGCCTGGGGGGCCATTTGAAGCATGTTATATTTCAGAGTCCCCCCCCCCCCCACATTTCTATAAATCCTGGATCCGCCCCCGTTATTGATATCCGTCGGTAAAGTTGAGCCGACATAAACATACAAAAATATAGCGTCAAATAGCCTTCCTGCATTGTTTCAAATAGCTAAAGCCTTGAAGTTTCCAAGGGTCTTGGTGTGAGTGTTTGTAATCACACAAGGATTAAGCCTATAAGAGCAAATGAACAATATTTACTATGAATTATTGCCCTCGTTCTTGAATTGTTTGTGGACCCGATAGAGAGCTGATTTCTTGATGGATTTTGATGAAACTTGATGTGAGTGTTTGTAATCGCCCAAGGATAAAGCTTATTAAATTGTGATAAATGAAGGGAGTGGGCCGAAATGTTACATTTCACTGCTTACAGTTATTCAAGGGAGACAACTATGAGGGTCTCTCATAGGTCCGCGCTCGCTACAAGCGTTCACTATGACAAATGGTAAAATTGCTTTTGTACTTCAAAATTAGGTCTTTCCGGTCTTCCTACGGACTGAATTAATTATTTCGGATCTTTGTATTTACTTCTGGGGTCCAAAGCCTAATTTCAATTTTAGAACAATGTTGAATTAACCCGCGTTTACTACAGTTAAAACGAAAACTTTAAGGACAATGAAGACAATAGTGTGAATGTTTGTAATCACCCAAGGATGAAGCCTATTAAGTTAATCCACTTAAAAAAAAATTATGTTAACAAAACCCGTGTGATATAAAAAATGTCACTCTCAGAATCTTTCATTTACTGATAACATTTACTTATTAAACCTAAAAAAATTGTGTTTTGCGTTTCAGTATCGAATATTTTTATCGGGGCTGCAAGTGCTTGAAATATATCTAGATCGCACCTACAACAGTCTTAATTTTCAAAATTTTCCATGAAAGGAACAACGTATTACCTCGTTCCTCGTCTTCGTCTCGGTGTTCCACGGTCGAAGGGCTCCAGAGGTTTTACATGTGCATCAGTGCATTCATGCATTGTGATCCATACCTGAACAGAATACCTTAGGGTGTGGGTGGGGACCATGAGTTGCAGGGAGCGCCAAAAAGGGTTTGTGCCCCCCAGCCAATTTGGAGCCACCACGCCACTGATGATAACCCATCCCTCCCCCACCCTCAACAAATCTCTTGCTACGCCACTGCCTCAAGTACAGGATTTGTTAATACCAACAAAGGCGTTGATTTTTCCAAATTTTGTTAGGGACGAACCAGGATGCCAAGGTCTCAAGTTCGCACAGGCCTGGGTCCTTCTAGAGAAAAAATAGAAAATGGCTCAGATTTAATGCATTCTGAATCATATTTCAGGGTAAGGACGTTGAAGTCGAGATTTCTCACTCTGATTATCATTTAATTCTTTCAGTAAACTTCCTTATGAACCAAATTATGTTGGGGACAAAGACCCCTTCGCCCCCCCCCCCCTTTCCTAAACTCACGCTCTAGAGTACCATGTTTTATTCTTAAGGAATTGTAAAGAGGTTTTCTGAATCATATGTATTGTGGAAACTATAGTATCAATTCGCAGTGTTCCAATGTTCAATCTAATGTAGCCTACATATATATATGTGGTTTCAGTAATTCCACTTCCATTACGAATCACACAGTTTGAGTGGAATTGCAGGAACCACTGACGTCCTATTAAAATTGAATTGGTGCAAATTGATCCCATCAGTGACTCTGTTACAGTTAAAAAATTGAGAAAATCTTTTTTACAATTCTTCACATTAAATCAATTTGATCAAACATGTTAAAATTCAATTTTCAATTGTCGTACACTTTTATTTCTAAACATTTAACATAAAAAAAAAATCATAAATTTTGGCTCCACGTATTATTTCTTGTAAAAAGTAGACAGAGACACAATCACCACACATAATCCCACTATTACTATATACGGCCAGCTGAAATACATCAAAATAATTCGAATAATATTTCATTTTTGCTTTTGCTGCCTTAACCGCATATAATGGTGGTGAGTAGCAGCTTTGTTGGCATTTCAAAAATATTTAAACCTGAAGGAGAAACTCTATGATGCGAACAATCTCACATTGTTTCTGTGAAGTCAGTTTTCGAAATTTACAGATCCCTGTTTGGGAAATACAAATACAAACATTTGTTGAAATATGTGAGAAAGCCAAATTGTATTCTTCCTGTTGTAGCATGGATAGAATAGCAATGTTTAGGATTGTTAAGATTTTCATGAAGTTATTACTATGGAGGTATAACGTTGCCAAAATTGTAGATTGTGTTGCAACGTTTACACTAACATTGTCGTAATTACAAAATGTATTTGTCAATGCTGCAAAGTGCAATTATTGTCTATATGTAAAAGTGCAAAATGTATAAGTAGACTCAAAAATCCAATGAAATGCCACACGAATGCAGCTAACAATTTACTCTTTGCATTTTGCATAAGACACTTTGTATTTTACATTCTGCATTAGTCACATTTCATTAGGCACTTTTAATTAATGCAAATTGACTAATGCAGAATGTAAAATGCAAAATGCAAAGAGTAAATTATTAGCTGCATGCGTGTGGCATTTCCTTGGATTTTGGGGTATACCTTTTGCATTTTTACACATCGACAATTGTAGTCCTACTTTGCAGTATTGACAAATGCATTTCGTAATAACGATTTGTATTTTAACATAATTTAAATGTGAAACGACTATCTAAGGTAAAAAACAATGTGACATACAATTCTTCCAGTTTAACTTCAGTGTAGGAAACATCGTGGACAAATATACTCTGAGCATAAATTGAACAACAATTTCTGTAAGTCTGGTTACCACAGCAGAAATAATCATTTCTAAACCATAATTTTAATCTTCTAGGACAGAGAAAACCTGATTGTAGTCTCCCTGTAGAATCATTGTATTGGGGACAGTATTCACCCATACCATCTAAAATAAAATAAGAGTTTTACGACCTTAATGTTCTAGTATGCGAAATATGGGTCAATGAGGGCCAAACAATAAGTCCAACAAGGGCAACATTCTAACTCGTAGAACCAAAATAAGCCAAAGATTCCAACTGTTTTCCTGGTGAAATATGTCTAATACATAGTGCTGTGCCTTTTTTCTTGAAATGTAAAAAAACTGCGTTAATGGCACCAGAAATGGCTGCAATTCAGATGGTTAACCAAACATTGCAGTCTCTCTTTAAAAAAGACAAGATTTATTCAACCTAGGATAGTGGACCTCCTCAAGACTCTCAGAACTTTGCCTGTCATTGAAACTGGAAACCTTTTCCAAAATTCGTGAAAGATATGTTTTTTTTAGCGCAAATTTCGTGACCCTTTTTTCAACAGGGTAAACAACTGGTACATATTTATCTTAAAGCAATACTTTAATATACTTACCCTTAGGTATTAACTTCATCATGATATGTTTAAGTTCATCTATCCTATTTATTCCCATATAACATACTACAATACCTAACGTTTTCTCCGTTCAATAAGAGACATACACCGGACATCATTATTTTCATTATCAACAAACACTGACTTCTATGCTTATAATCTCAATAGTAGAAATTAGCTAAAAATATCCTTTCAAAGATAGCTTGGTGTTATTTTCAGCCAGAGATATCTTGACTTAAATAACCACTTTTAGAATGCTAATGCCAATGATTGATTGGATAAAAATGACTAACCGTCAATTGATTAATACGACGCGTTAAATGAATACGCCTTATATATCACAATTTTGTGATATTGATTAAAAAATAGATCCAGCAAATGTTTTGATATTGGACAACAAAAGATCATCCGTAATTTTGATGTACGACAAATTCCGGTTATTGATTGATACAGTACATTCATCTGGTATATATTAGAAATCCAATCAATGTTAAAACGACGGTAATAATCAGGGAAATGGGTTTATCGATAATAGTAAATGCCTTCTTTTTTTTTAATACCCAGGGCTTACGTTTACGTCTATTTCCGATACAAGGGATTTTTTATAACTATTCTTTATCTATTTGTAGGATATACCATGAAACTATTATCAATTTTCAAGTTCAAATAATACTATGATGGTAAGTGCTGTTGTGACGATATATAAGTTCCACTATAATAACTGTTTCAAAGAACATTTGTTATGTAATAATTGTTCCATTTGGAACTTTTATTATAAAAAACTAGCCCTAACCCTAACCCAAATATTATATGATAAAAATTCCAGAGATCATTTATTATAATAATATTTATTATGAGGAACAAATATACAGTGACACTGTCGTAACATACGCGAAAAAAAACAACAAAACAATATTCCAGCTCTGTGCGAGATACTCCATACTGCCGTGTGCTTTGAAACCCGGGTGATCACAAAATAATTCTCATTAAAGATTAATTTGTTTTTTATATTTGTATGTGCTTATGATAGAACTCAATTTCACCTGTCAAAATCACTTGCAAGAAATAAAATTAACAATGTCATGTCTTCTGGAAAGTGAACTCCTCGTGGTCGTGGGGCCAACACAGCCTAAAATTTCATCTTTTTGGTAAATACATGTATAATATCATTTACATTAATTTATTGCCATCCCTAGAGATTTCCTGAAATCACTGAATCACTGGCAGTAATTTAATAAAATCTATGTCCCTGAAGACAACATAAAAGATATTATTTACAATCATATGATTAATTTACAGTTATAAAAAATATACTCCTGTTGCTTAACAGTATTTTAGTTTAACAAATCATTGATTTATTGGAAAATTGATTACACTTTCGCTTAGCATTTCTGAGGTATCAGAAAAATTTCACGACCAGCTACGAACGGCCTATCGCGATGTTCGAAACTGATCGCACGAAAGCCGTTACGTCGCATTATACGTCCGTTCTCTAAGAAAAGATGACTTTTTGCTATATAAATTTGAATGTTACTGATATCAGACCTAAAGAAAAAAAAACTTTATTCAAAATCAAATTGGACTGTATAAACAAAAGTAGCGGTTTCCATGTTAGATACGCCCACTTAATATATCCCATATATCAAAGAGCTCTAGCTCAGAAAATGCCTTGCTAATATAATTCTGAAAGCAAAAAGCAAAAGCTACATCGAGTTCACACGCCCTCAGTACAATGATAGAGATACAAATAGATTTACATAATAAACTTTTAATCATTATAAAAAAAATAACATGATATATAAATTAATCTTTAATTTTCAATATACTTCGTTTCTCTAAGTCTTCCATTTCTTTCAAGATAAAGGCTACGTTATATCGTAGTTTATGGAATTGTGATACTGGTACCTGAAATTAAAACCAACAGTTTATGTTTATCAATTTAATAATGGAGTTTTTTCTCTGTAACCTACAGGTCTAAGGTACTATCATGGGGTAGATTAACATCCTTATACCCAGAAATCATAAAAATTCATCTTGAGACTCATGACAGCCATTTGGAAATTGTGTTACTCGCAAGGTTCTATACATTTGGAAATGAACTGCTTTTCTTAAACTTTTTAAATTTTACTGTCATGGTTTCCATCAAATTTACTAACAGACTACTTTACCCCTGACGAATTTCATTCAAAGACTAGCAATACTATTTTACAGCTGATATTAAAATTCATAAAATAAGAAGTAAGAAGGCTGTAACTATTCCAATAAAAACATCAACTTGCCTCAAATGATTGTATTGTTCCATCACTAAGTGTCATTTCCATCTGAATTGAAGGTTCTAAAACTCTGTTTAATACACTAAATACAATAGAAAAAATATTAAACAATAAAAGCCTGTGATCATTTGATCAACAATAATCAAAAAATCCTCTGCTTTCAAATTAATAAATTTTGGCCATTATATAACACCTTATATCTTGAATGGTTGAGGAGGTTTTAATCAGTTGTCCTCTAGTTCTGGATGAGGAAAACACCGTAAAATGAAACACCTCTCTTTGCCCCTCAGTCAAGATTTTGGAAATGAAAAATATAATTAATTCACTAAATTATTAATTACCTGGTTGATATTGCAACATCTACTCTCCATTTTAAATTGTCTAATCTATTCAATCTTGGTCGCTGCTCGTTCGAAAAGTTATCTATTTTTGGTCGCCTAGAAAAAACCATTTAAATACTTTGTAGCCTTGTTACCTCTATAATATTTATACTGTGCACTGTGCATGAAGAAAATGAAACATCATGGTCATGTTCTTATAGTGAAAACATTTTACATTACAGTCGTAATTTGTGTTTGACCTATTCTTAACATTCTTACACAAAAAACAGGGTCCATACAGATTAAATTTTCAAGCAAGTTTTCCCTGACATGTCCCTCACTTTCCAGACAGCATTTGGTCATTTTCCATGACCAATTTCATGGATGGCACAGGTAACTTAGACTATTCTAAGTATTCTTGATCACAATTTTTTTTTTACTAACTCAAAAAGATGAATAAAATAGATGAAATATAATTTTTCCAGATCATTGAGACAATATCCAGGATTATCGTGATTTTTCCTGATACTTCATGTCTGAAAAATCTTTTTAAAATTCTTTGATTTTCCAGTAAGTCACTAAGTGTGCTACTAATCTACTTTTACAGAACATAGAATAAGAGAAAAATGTGACTATAACTTACCTAGCCCCATAAACTACACTAGCTAAATCATTGTGAAAAATCTCAGGTATTCTGAAAAATATACAATTTCAAAAATAATTATGAATATTGCATTAATACTAAGTACATAAAAAAAAAATCAAATGGACTGTATGTTGTGTTTATGTTTAAAATCATACACAAATGTCAACAAATACCTAAAGTTGCTCAACTAAGTTGAATGTGAAAAAAAAAACTATGTTTATGTCAATCACCCTCAATATTTGCTTGAGATTTTTCTTTCAGTCACACATTTTCTTAACAATGTTTTGGGCTACTAGAACTAGTAGGCTACTGTACTTCATATCAAGTATGATAAAAGATTATGGAAGTGTGACATAAGTTAATTACTTACTGTAATTCATGTAAATCTTCAACAAACATCTACAATAAAAAGTACACTATAATATAATATTTGTCATTTTGTTTAGATGAAATTCATCCTTACATTATATAAAACTTTTTAAGCTGAGATTGCATGAATCAGTAATAAAAATAGATTTTCTTTAGTAAGTACTATCAGTGTGTTATAAGGGATCAAATAAAGTATGATTTACCTCTTGTTTGAGTGAAGCATGTTTTAAAGCTGATTTTAATAAAGTTATAAAACCTGTATATATTATAACTATTGTTTCTTCTGACAAACTTTCACTTTCTAATCTTTTAATATCATCATATTCTATTTCATTACCTTCTAATGATGCTACCAATACTATAATTAAAAACATCTGTTACATAAAATACATATTAGACACAGTTTAACAATAGTAAATTATTATGCATGTAGGATATAAATTTTATAATTTGCACTGCATTTGACCTATTGGGTCAAGTCTTCACTTTTAATCTTAGTTATTTCTCAGCAATGCTATTCATTGTCTCTTGAATTCTAAGCAAGCAGTCATTTGTATGCTGACATAGAATCCGTCAGATCCCAGCACAGGTTTTGAAAGTAACTTTACATTTTCAACTGAATCAAAAGATCAGCCTATAATACAAAACTTGAAATATAATGTTTCATCTCCAAACTGAAATATTTTATATATGCACTAAAAATGAAATATGTGAAAATGCTAATTACACTTTAAAAGTTTTCTGAATAAGTCTTGTTCTATTTTGCTGATGGGATTGATCATAGATTTGATTTCTGTTGGAATTCTCACACCAAAGAAAGGAGTTCTGTCTGGTGCTACACTTTTACCAGAACCTCTCACTTGAATGATTGACATAGTGAAGTAGTTGGTGTATTTTTATCAATATGAGTCTGTAAGGTCAATTTAACAAACAAATACTGAACAGTAGGCTATTGAACAATAATAAATTGGCCTAATCCTAATAAAATAATAAATAATTTATCAATTAAATGCACTGTCAATGTTGAGTGAGAACTATCAAACCACACAATAAGGATGCACATATAAGAGAAAACTGAAAATTGTGCTTAATCAAGTCAATAACCAGATAGTTGATTTATTGTTTGAGATGTCACATAATTCTGATCATCATTTGGAACGTAATTAACGACTTTTCTCAAAAATATCATCACGAGACACAGCCCACTTTTTAAACCGGAAGTTTACATATTACAAAATGATGTACCGCAGCAAACAGATTTTTTGTAAACAAGAAATCCAAGATGGCGGACTCTGTAAAAGCGAAAAGGTTTTCGTAATCGGTTTATATTAGTTTTCTCTTCGTCTTCCTGTCCTTTAAAATTGATTCAACACTTACAACAAAAGTCGGTAGCGCGTATAATATAATTTTTTTTATAGTTGATAGATATGACATGAGTAATCCTTAAATCTTAATATCTTTATCCTAAATTTTGGACTATGACAAGGGAGATAAATCTTGAAAGACTTCATATTCTCAGACCACATAGGAGCCCTGTTACTATTTACAAGAATGTCAATACAAGAATGCCTTGTAAGGTTGCCCCTTTTCAGAGTCTGTATTTTATGTGAAGTGAAGCCTTCTTATTATTACTTTAAAGAGGCACAGGCTTCATTTTCGTGGGTCGATTTTTCCAAGTCTCAGAAACGGGGACTTTTTTAGCTCAGCAATTTAGTACTGGTTATCACAACTCACCATTGAAATTTGAGTCTTCAACTCCATGTGCATCCATAATTATTAGCATTTGAAAGTTGTAATGCCCTACTACACATTAGCGATACTATTCAATATATAGAAAAGTCATCTATAGAAATAGAAGGAGAAATGTCTAATTTAAGATATATTTGAAGGAAATATGCAATTTTCGTACATTTCTAGTACTTCTGAAGGATACTTAAGTATATTCAAGACCCAAATCAACCAATGAAAATGAAGACTGGTCCCCTTTAACAGAATATTATTGTCATCTCCAATTTATAACTTATTTTTTTCAGCTTACCTCTAACAGGTAGTTCTGGAAGTGTTATGAAGACAATGATATTATTTTCTATAGCTATGTGTGTTTTACCAATAACAACATATTTTATGTCTAAAGCTGTGATATTTGAAGGTGGGAATTTCTAAATTTAAAATTTCAATATTGGTTTTGCCAACTCAAACATTTTAAAATGTGAACTGAATAGAATTGATATGAAATCCTTTTCTATATATGTAAATTAAGTCCAGGATGTAGCAATAGTTTCTACTGTATATTTTCTAATTTTTAGGAATATGGCATGCAAAATATATTTTTATTTTTTGCTAGATGAAATCAGACTTGCAAAGAACACACTTTGACTACTATAAACATTCAGTTGATTTAAGGCTTGCAAGCTCTTTTATTAGTCTCCAAATATATTTTGATGTTCCTATGATAGTTCTTTCTTTGATTTTTAGGAATATTGGGACTGCCTCATCAAAGTAGTTATTTTTATGCAGCAATATCTTCAATAGTTGTGGTGCATATAATATTAGGACTGTTTATATATGTAGCTTTCACTGAAGACAGTAAACCTATAGCAGAGTTTAATAAGAGAGACTAGAACAAAACATCATGTATTATAAGGAACAAATTATATGCAACTTGTTTGATTGTAAATGTAAATATCACTTCAACAATAATTTAAAGGTTAATATTAGCTCATATCTTTGAAATGCTTGGATATGTTATCTTCAGCAGGACCCATGATTCAGAACCTGGGTTTAACGTGATTGTATGAGCAAAGTAAATGAAATCAATGAACAAGAGCAGTGCTTAAATTTGAAAATATACTTCAAGACTCTAGTCATATCTTTATTTAAGTATTATCTCCTTCTGCAGATACAGGTTTTGATATTTATTTAAAGGGATTGTATAGAGATTTTCTGTATACAGAGTTTATGTTTAACTTTTTGTTTTGAGAGTTGTCAGAAATGAAACATAGCATGAACTGACTGGCTTTCCATGAAATTATTGTATTTTCTTGATTTGCTTTCATATACATGTAGTTTAAATACACCCTTTTACTCATATAGATCATGTTATATAAAATATTCAGATACATTCCTTTACTGAATTTTAGTAGATTCTCACTAAATGTGTTTTGGAATCAGAAATTAGTATGAAAATGTGGAAAGCTCCTGTAATTCTAATTGATCAATACTAACTGAAATAAGATCAAACCAAAGGTTCCGACTATTATTACTATTCTGTTTTATTATTCTATTCCCCCATAAGGTGTGCTTTGGATTACTAATACCAAAGCCCCTGCAATATAACTAAGTTCTACAAAATGAAGTGAAAAATGTAACAGTAAAAAAGTGTGTATACGTGGTTGATTGAGATATTGTACATTTTTTATTAATTTAAATATATTTGATTTTAATCCACAACATAAGTGTTTTTAATACCGTATATTATATCTTTACAAATCATTACACAATGAAAATGTTCAATGCTTTTGACAGATAAGTCATGCTCATAAATTAATTGAGATGCGTTGCTTGAGATAAAACTTCTAGCTAGACTACTCCGTCGCCATGCATTTTAATAAAGCTTTTACTCCGTTATCCTCGTGAAGCTTAACGACTTTACAAAGTTTTCCTGGATAAGGTGGTGAACTGAAAATTCCAAAATCTAGAAGTCATTTTTTTTCAAAATCCGACCGGTTTGTATCAGAACCAGCTCCCACATACAAGCGTTGCTGTTTGCATATCTCGGTATTATCTCTGCTTACTAACAACAAGTTAGTAGAAATTATTAAGTTGTATAAATATAGAAGTTAATAGTATCGACAACTTCTCTCAACATGACATTTGATCAGCAGAGGACACAGATTTTAATTCCAGCACACTACTAGCTTGACTGCTCTGATCTTTCACCGAACTGCTACTCTCTGTATCAAAATCGCCACCAGAACCCGAAACACCACTGATTCCAGGGCGACGTCTGAACAATCTTTCTTTCATATGATTAAACTGTTTCTGTTGATGTCTGATAAATTCTTTATAAATAAGGTATAACACTCCCAAGATAAGGCCGGATATTATGATCACACTGAAGACAATGAGAATATAATTGATCGCTGTATAATGTATTCTAGACACCATTATTCCCTTTTTATGTCGAAGAAATCAAAAGATAAAGCCAAGCCAAAGAATTAAATTTCCCTTCTGTAAAAAAAATTATTTTCGAAACTACTTATTACAAAATTTAATAAAATAAAACATGATATTGCACTCTTGTCATAGCATTTATGGAAATAACCGCAAAGACTAACGTTTGGATTGGTTTACAGGCTATATCACCACTCGCATTTGAAAGCATATTAAGTTTGGTAACATTGAACTATTTATTAAAAATCTCACTTTCGACGGATTAGATAATGGTTTTGCATAAGTCAGCAGCTCCAAACAACAGAAAGGTGTATGGAAATATTTAATCCTTAAGTCAAGTCAAGTGGACAAATCTTCTGATGCCGTAGATAAAAATTCCCTAATCCACTGATTCGATTTTTGAAACCATCAACAGGTAACACAGTTAATTGTGTCTTCTCTGGAACATATTCTATTTAGGTTATAGCCAACGTCGTCATCAAACACAGTTCATTCCAATATACTATGTTAATCATTTCAAATCACACATTGTTTGACAATCTCCGCTAAATACTGTCTACAGCCAAAGTCTTGATGATAGATAGATCTTTAACTTGGAATAATTCTGACCGCATGCGCCATCATTTCCGAAACGTTACCAGTCTTTATTTCATGATTCAATAAATCCAATATTGACCCCATGCAGTATTAGAGATAAGAATGTTTTATTATCAAGATTATTTTCAGCTGCTGATAAAACTAACGGAAACACTTTAGATAGAGTAAGTCATAAGATAAGAGACAATGAGTGGATTATAATTTACCATTGATAATTAATATTGTGTATGTCATGTCATTGAGACTTACCAGTCGTTGGTACTTCGACATAAATCCACACACATGCACCAGATTCTGGTAAAAAACAAAAATCGTATATATAGTTAAAAGAGTACATAAAAACGTCCCCAAATTTGACGCAAAGTATCTCAGTTGCTGATAAGCCACTCTCTTTCAAAATTCACACAGATTTACTTCAACATGTCCGTGTCAGACCTTAAAAATGCAAAAGTCATCGAATAAAAATTGTACAAGAACTGCCTCGAACAAAATAGCATGTCAAAAAATTCAATATCAGAGCAAATTGCATATTTGAATTTGTGTTCATTGTGCCTTCACCAATATCAACCACCAATATCAAACATTTTCAATCCTGATAAACTCTCAAGGATCTCATCTAAAGGTACCACCAGAGAAGCGACTATCCTGCATTTCAGTTCCTGTTTAATCAGTGTGTCCCTCTTACACAAGTGCAGTACCAGTGACGTGGTGGCTCCAAATTGGCTGGGGGGCACAAACCCTTTTTGGCGCTCCCTGCAACTCATGGCCCCCGCCCACACCCTAAGGTATTCTGTTCAGGTATGGATCACAATGCATGAATGCACTGATGCACATGTAAAACCTCTGGATCCCTTCGACCGTGGAACACCGTGTCGAAGAGGGGGAACGAGGTAATACGGGGTTCTTTTCATGGAAAATTTGGAAAATAAGACTGTTGTAGGTGCGATCTAGATATATTTCAGGCACTTGCAGCCCCGATAAAAATATTCGATACTGAAACGCAAAACACAATTTTTTAGGTTTAATAAGTAAATGTTATCAGTAAATGAAAGATTCTGAGAGTGACATTTTTTATATTACACGGATTTTGTTAACATAATTTTTTTTTCAAGTGGATTAACTTAATAGGCTTATCCTTGGGTGATTACAAACATTCACACTATTGTCTTCATTGTCCTTAAAGTTTTCGTTTTAACTGTAGTAAACGAGGGTTAATTCAACATTGTTCTAAAATTGAAATTAGGCTTTGGACCCCTAGAAGTAAATTCAAAGATCCAAAATAATTAATTCAGTCAGTAGGAAGATCGGAAAGACCTAATTTTGAAGTACAAAAGCAATTTTACCATTTGTCATAGTGAACGCTTATAGCGAGCGCGGACCTATGAGAGACCCTCATAGTTGTCTCCCTTGAATAATTGTAAGCAGTAACCTTTCGGCTCACTCCCTTCATTTATCACAATTTAGGCTTTATCCTTGGGTGATTAAAGAACACTCACACCAAGTTTCATCAAAATCCATCAAGAAATCAGCTCTCTATCGGGTCCACAAACAATTCAAGGGGGTAGGACTCTGAAATATAACATGCTTCAAATGGAACGGCACTGTGAGGGCCAAAGGCGCGAGCGGCAATTTTATAGAGTGTTCTGACATTATTCGGTCAAAAATAAGGGGGAGGGCCCGAGTGGTACTGGGACTAAAAGAACTAGAGCTGTGAACAGCACTGAGCGTGGCCCGTGATACTTTGCCTGATAGCTATAAGACTTTTTGAACTTCAAACCCCTAAAGTCTGGTATCCAAAATGGTCCCTGATAAATGGTCAAAATGGTCCTTCCAAAAAGTTAAAATGGTCTCAAAATAATATTTTTATTTATGATGTTACAAATTAACAAAACATAAAGCGCTACATAATATATTTTGTATAATCTTTTTGAGAACTGGAACTTCAAATTATATTGTAAGTCTTAGAATGTCTTGGACTTTTATTTTTTTGGCTATTTTAACCAATGAATTGGTTGAAATCAAAGAGGAAATTCAGAGGCCATTTTGACCAATATTGGGTCCATGGCTACTGGCCATTTTGACCAAATTTAACTTTATGGCCATTTTGACTTTGGCAAGATTAAACCTTTACTTTTTATTGCAACGGATTAGCGCAGACGCTGATGGCCCCTCGTTTGGTCAAAATGGTCCCTGATAAATGGTCAAAATGGTCCTCAAAAAAGGTTAAAATGGTCTTTCCAAAAAGTCAAAATGGTTTCAAAATAATATTTTTATTACATAATACATAATGTATTTTTTGTATAATCTTTTTGAGAACTGGAACTGGAACTTCAAATTAATATTTTAAGTCTTAGAATGTCTTTGCTTTGATGAAAATATAAATATGAACACAATTTATGTCTTCAAAATTTGTTGTTACAGAGTACAATTTTCAGTCAAAATTAGTGACCTTTTTTAGGGTTAAAATAGCTTCCAATTATTCCTTTGATTATGATCATATAAGCTACAATTTATAAAAAAAATCAGGGACCATTTTGACCAAAGAATTGGTTGAAATCAAAGAATAAATACAGAGTCCATTTTGACCAAAATAGGGGCCATGGTGACCAGTCCATTTTGACCAAAATAGGGGCCATGGTGAATTCAAACTGTGTAAACATCAATAGTTTCCTCCAACGCTGAGTTGAAACACTGTCTTGGCGCCGTGGGTAAGAATTCCTCTCTAAGTAAGAACAAATCTGATGCCATGTAAAGTGTTTTCGAGAGAAGGCCTGATTGTAGATTTATCCGCATAACTATTAAAACCATAACTATTGTTCGTAGTTTGCAATTCATCTTTGACCTATAATAAGCTTAGCAGACGATAAAAACGGGTTATAGTCAATTGGGCCCCTATCCAAAACGGCCCCACGTTTGGTCAAAATGGTCCTTGATAAATGGTCAAAATGGTCCTTCCAAAAAGTCAAAATGGTCTCAGAATAATATTTTTATTTATGATAAAATTAACAAAACCTCAAGCGCTACATAATATATTTTTTTGTATAATCTTTTTGAGAACTGGAACCGGAACTTCAAATTAATATTGTAAGTCTTAGAATGTCTTTGCTTTGATGAAAATATAAATAGGAACACAATTTATGTCTTCAAAATTTGTTGTTACAGAGTACAATTTCCAGTCAAAATTAGTGACCTTTTTTAGGCTAAAATAGCTTTCAATTATTCCTTTGATTATCATAATATAAGCTACAATTTATAAAAAAAAATCAGGGACCATTTTGACTTTTGAATTGGTTGAAATAAAAAAGGAAATTTAGAGGCCATTTTGACCAAAAGAGGGGCCATGGTGACTGGCTATTTTGACTAGGGGCCAATTTGGATATGGCCCCAATTGACTCTGGCAAGATTAAACACCTACTTTTTATTGCAACGAATTAGCGAAGACGCGTTGCCAGTTACTTAATGTATTGCTGTCTGCTAGATAGTCCAGGCCCCCTATTCTCGAAACGATCCTAGCGCTAGGATGTCCTAGAAACAATGTTAGAAGATAGGAAATTAGGACGTCCTAGCGCTAGGATCGTTTCGAGAATAGGGGGCCTGCACTACAGATTATGTAATCTGACTAATTTGTTTATGACATATAATAAGCTTAGCAGACGACAAAAACAAAATGGGTTTTGGTTGTTACATAAGATACTCTCCTATAAAAGCACTGGTCAAGGTCACAAGAAGAGAGCATATATTTCAATTATCAATTCAAATAATAATGATTATAATAAAAATATAGTTCAATTTACATTACATAGTTTAAACATAATGTCACAAAAAAGGTCATTTTGACCAAAGAATTGGTTGAAATCAAAGAATAAATAGAGTCCATTTTGACCAAAATAGGGGCCATGGTGACCGGTCCATTTTTTGACCAAAATAGGGGCCATTTTGACTAGGGGCAATTTTGTATAGGGGATATACCCCCTTCCCCAACATTCGAACTGTGTAAATGTCAATATTTTCCTTTAATGCTGAGTTGAAATACTGTCTTTTGTTCCAATGTATTGGAGCAGTCAGTAGCCAGTAGAATTGATGTATGTAAGTCAATTAAGTGCCGTGGGTAAGAATCACCCTCAAAATAAGAAAAAATCTCATATTATATCAAGTATAGCAAACACTCGAAAAACATGTTAATTTTTATAAAGTTAAAACAATGTGTAATGAGATTAATTTATCTTTGACCTATAATAATCTTAGTAGACGATAAAAAACAGTTTGAGCACTTACTTTTTATTGCAACGGATTAGCTCAGACGCGTAAACAGCTAAATTGCTGTCTGCTAGAGTCCAGCCCTAGAGTTAAAAGATTATGTGGTTTGACTAATTTGTCATATATAACCTATAACCTTTAGAACCTTAGCAGACGACAAAAAGAAAATTAGTGTGTATCTTGCAGAAAGAGTTCTTTCAAAGGTAGAGAAAAAATTCGAACAGGTTAATGTATCAAAAATTCACTGCTCTAAATGATTGTATGTAAAATTAATATAAGTGAAAATTTTGCAAAAAAAATGAATAATTTTTTTTTATTTTTTAGAGTGTTAAAAGATTACATAATCAGATTAATCTGTTTATGACCTAAAATACTTCACACCTCCATGTGAAAAGTTCATGTCAATAGTTTTATTACTATATTATATAACCTGCTATAACCCTTGTCAATCATTTTAATCCTCTCTATTTCTATTTTTCTCAGATTAGGGGTATTCTATGCCTATTTTCACTTTAATGGATTTTGTATTAAACTACTCATGTCATATATCGTTGAAAAGAGAAAATTTTTTACATACTGAATATACACACCATATTGCTATTAGATAATTGCATTGTAAGTTAGAACCCTCAGAAGAAAAAAACGCAATATTTTGAAAACATATTTTAATGGGTTATTGTCATATATCATTTAAAAGATAATCAAATCGGCATTACAAAACTGGAAAATTTAATTCTCTGCGTTGATTAGAGAATGTGATATAGATGTCCAAAGTTGACAAAAATGTCAATTTTTAAATGTCCATAAAACCAGAAGTTAATATTTTTCAATTAATATCAGCATACCTATGGATAGCTTAGGTCAAGGACATCCTTCATTGAAATTTTCAAGGTCATCAAAGGTCAAGGTCACATAATATGGCCTTCTGAATTTTCAAAAAATTCAAACGAACATAAAAAAATTTCAAATTCGAAATTCAAAATTCTGTTCCAACAAACTGTAGACAAGGTTACAAGGTTTTGATAGACACCAAAATCATAAAAATCGGATAACAAATAGAGGACTTATTAATTTTTTGCTGAAATGTGTCAGTCTGTGCCGGCAGTTTATGCATCACTTCCGGTTTGGATTTTTTATGCTAAGTGCATTCTAATTATGACTGACAGACAATATATATAGTTTTTGTCAATATCTGAAATTTATACCGGAAGTGGGGTTGCTAGGCGTGATTTTGAAAAACAGGACGTTCTCACGTCAAAACCGGAAGTGATAGAAAAATTTTGATTGATTAATTTTATTTCTATGGACATTCTGTATACGTCCTATGAATTTCAGGCCCATCGGATAATTAGCGGCTGAGTTAGAAATTTTGAGATTTTTTGACAATTTTGGTATCAATTTTTTTTTACAAAAATATTTAAAAATTTAAATTTTTGTAATCGCACTTGATACTTCTTGTTACAATGAATATATTAGAGAAAATTTCAGCCAAATCGGTTCATAAATAAACCTTACAGACTAGGTGCAAAATAATTGCATATTATGCAATAGCCCTTTTCCAGTTTAGCAAAAACTGAGTTTTAGATATTCATTTTTGATACCAGGTCATTTAATAATGTTTGGGTTTGGTGGATACAATTTTGCTACACCATTTTCGATTTTCTCTAGAAAGTTTCCCAAAAAAAAAAAAAAAAAAAAAAAAAAAAAAAAAAAAATAATCATAACGAAAACAAAGCGTGACAAATCGAAAGATTTGCCACGCAATAAGCTCGAAAATAATTATTATTTCTTAACGACCAACTTTTTTTCGAAGGGCTTTTGGCGCCCCCTTGCAACGTCGGCGCCCCCTGGTTTCTATTTGCTGGGGGCACGTGCCCCCCAGGTCCCCCACCCGCCCCCGGCCACCACGCCACTGTGCAGTACACCTGTTTCTTAAAAGAATCCCAAATCATTACCATCACCAGTCGAACAAACTGACTAAACAGGAAACTATCTTAAGATGAGATCGGTGCGAGCATGTCAGAATGGAAAATGAATCATATTGGTGATCGATGTGGTGAAAGCACAATATGCACAGGTCAAAATGTGTAGTTTGCTCTGATATTGAATTTTTTGACATGCTATTTTGTTCGTGGCAGTTCTTATACAATTTTTGTTCGATGACTTTCACATATTCAGGGTCTGACAAGGACATGTTGAAGTAAATCTGTGTGAATTTTGAAAGAAATCGGCTCATCAGCAGCTGAGATATTTAGCGTCAAAGTTGGGGACGTTTTTTTTTTGCGACACCCGATATATACGATTCTTTTACAAGAATCTGGTGACTGTGAATCCACACCTATAATATTTTGAAGCAAAACTTAAAAGAAATCGCGATATTTTGTGTAATTTTAATGTCCATGCAACCAATTAAATTGACATACCCTTAATTCCAAAGAATAGAGGCTGATACTTTATCATTGTTTGGAAATAAGGAAACGAAATTGAAATCTGTATCTTAATTAAACTGACTACAGAATAGGCTAGAAGCTTCAGCGTAACACACCCCAAATAAATTTCCCATTAGTTCTTCATCAGAAATTGTTTTGGAGATGAGGAAACATGAAAAGCCCCAATGAATCACCGACAGATATGTTGGATTTACTTGTTGAAGGCATGCAAGTAGGCAATCATCTATAAACTCCACATAAAACACAGATTACAGATTTGTAATAAACCCAATTATTAGTGCAGCTGATGTAGTAGCCGACGAAAAAACAATCGCCGTCACACTCGCCTCCATTTCATTTCGCGGGAAGCATACCCAACTTCAGGATTTACTGCGGTATTGGGTAAATAATTAGTTCGAATTCTGTCATTGCACCCCATTCGCTCTGAATTTTTGTGTAGTTTTGCAAATGATTTGTTAACTGAATCACACCCGTAGTCAGGCGGTGTTCGAGGTGTTCGGACCCAACCCCCTCCCCTGGAAAACAAGTAAGCACTGTTAGTTAAACTCAATGTTCTGTTTGAATTGTAGATGTTAAAAGTTGATTTTGATTGCTTCGCTGGCTAATTTGTGCGATAATGTGCCCTATATAGTCTATCAACAAAATGAATAGATATAGATTTAAAAATAAATGTTCAGTTTCAGGTATTATACAATTGCTGTGCAGTTCCAGTAGGTTACTAAAATATATTCCAGACCAAAATTCTGATATTTGATCTATACCAGAACGAGATAACGTGACAATATTGACATTTCCGACCATCTATTACTGATTTATTATCGCAATCTGTTGCTACCATTCCTTATCGAGTGCTGGTGTGACTTTCACGGAAACAGTTGAGAAGCTATTGTCATAACCTCTTAAAAATGGTGATGTCATTTGTGAGGTGATTCGATATTGATCTGATACAGGCAAAGAAGCAAAATATTATTCAAAGAAGACATTGTCTATTTGATCCATTCATACTGATGTAGAGGGAACCTGGTGGAATCTTGATAAGAAGAATCGTGATAAAATATGAAGTTTTATCTCTATCAATACCTGAATATACTGGCAATATGGATTTAATTTTGTGCACTTTGAATTGTAGGCAACATCATGTGGATCATCCTCTAATTCCAATTTAATTTTGTTATGTCTATTTAGTTATATCATTTTATTTATACAAACCATGGTCACTAATTATTAGCCAACTGGCATCGTTTTATTAAAATAAATTGTAAAATTGGTTTGAGTATCTCTATTAAATGGTAGAGATGAACCGAAAAAATATATTGACATTGCGAGCGGAGCTAATAACGGATGGGGTCCAGAGGCTCACCTAAGCTTGGTGGCGGTCCAGGAGGCGAAACCCCCGGAATCTCTGGAATTTAATTATTTTAAACACTGCAGGAAAGCTAATTTATGATACAGTTTGAGATTTTTTTTTATGTTTAGTCTGAGGCCGGTCGTATCAACTTTACCGACGGCACCTTTTCAAACGACGGGTATCAATAATTGGGATGAATTCTTTTGTTTGTAAATCGAGTTTTGCCTATCATTCCATACCTGATTCAGTATAGTTACAGACAAAAGTACGAAGAAATCAGTGGATGTCAGAGTTGTGAGACATTGTTAGCATTTAACAATATTTGTTTGCTAAATATTAATTATTACAACTTTCAGATTCACCTTCACATGGTATACTAAAAAATTGTGTCAGATCATGAAGAAAGTTGTGACCATACCAAGATTGCCCCCAATATCCAAATGATTGAGACAAAACATCTCACATTTCCACGAATAACAACAAACACTTGTATAACATAATACTCACACATTTACAATTTCAAATATAAACACAATTTAAAAAAATATTTCAACATTGCTATATCACAAATCCTGCTAAGTAGCCCTTGTACAAACATGATAATATGTAAATAATAACAATGTAAATAACATTAAAAACAACGTAATTTCAGTTAAAACTATAAAAAATGTATACAGGGTACTTTCTCTAAATTTTGGTGTCGCACCAAAAATTACCTGCACAAATACACAGAGCAGATACAAATTTACTCAATGACCGAGCATCCGCATCTAATCTTTCTCCAGTTCAAGTCAGTTAACACCATCTTAAACAGGTGTATCTAAGAAATGCTAAATGGGCAGAATTACATGCGTACACCGTCCTACTCCTACCGTCTCCCTAACACCCTAACGCAATCCTACCATTGTCTTACCAAGTTTCAGTAAAATCCCTACAAGGAACCCAATCGAAATAATTTGCTGACCAGCAATCCTAAAATAATTATGAAAACCTAACATGACACCTAAAAATCTAGCTGGATATGTGGAAGGGTGTACGGTTGTAATTCTACTCATTCAATTTCCCGAAGATAGATCTGTTTGAGATGTTGTAGATTTACTTCTATAGTAGAGATTGATGAAATAAATATGATGCTCGTTCACTTGACATGTTCTTTCTCCGTTCCGTGTATTTATATAGGCTTGTATTGAAGGAACATTTTTTACTAAAAGATAAACGAAACGTCACGTGCATGTATCATAATTATAAAATTTATACATTTTTTTTTAATACAAAATACGAATATATAGTCCATATAACTGCCAATGTCTGTTAAGTTTTAACGGTATTATCCGAGGTGACGTTCATTTTGCCTCTCATTATATTTGTAAACTTAAAGAGAACATTTCTAAATTAATGATACAATCGTTGTTTAAGACTTTGTGAAACGTTTCATATACAGTGAACGTTTTTCTATTTAGCTTATGGGAAATATTGTAAAATGCCATACAATTAATTCTAAAAATCTAATTTTGCTAGCAATAAAATAATGTATGGTGATATTTATGTCAATTTACGATGATAATATTTATGTATGGCGATTGTATGGTGATTATTTGTGTTAATATATGATATCAATGTATGATGAATGTCTATATATGATGATAGTGATGCCAATGTATGATGATGTCAATATATGATGATAGTGATGTCAATGTATGATGAATGCCAATGTATAAATTGTAAATGCCGACGATATTTCCCTTCAGCTCGCCATTGACAATTTGTCTCAGCGCCTGTACAGCTTCATTTCCCCAACATGGCCACCTAAAATAGAAAACAAAAAAGAGACACAACTTGGAAGAAATGATAATCAAGGAAAGAAAAAACATTAAATAGAAAGGATTGGTGGCAAGGTGGTGTTGGTTCAATCTCCCTCTTTATCATTCCATGGCCAATGTTTTTGAAAGTCAGGTAAAAAAAGCTGCAAATAAAAATGATGACTTGAACCTAAAGTGCTGAAAAAAAATTATTACTGGAACCTAAAGAGCTGGATATAAAAATGTTTACTTCAACCTCAAAAGCTGAAAAAAAAAATTATTACTGGAACCTAAAGAGCTGGATATAAAAATGAATACTTGAACCTAAAAAGCTGGAATTATAAATTTCTTTAGTTACAAGTACCAGTCTACAAGAAAGCTGATTTATTAGTGATAAGCTGAAAAAAAACGATTGGATTAATTAAAGAATGGGTGGTTAGGGTTGGGGGAGAGGGTAAGCATTTCCTGAAACATGCTATCCACAATGCAAACCATGTAATTGGGATGCGGAGGCGGTATGGGTGGTTACATTCTACGTCCAATCCATTGAAAAACGACCAACCAGAATTTTCCAAACAGAAGAGCTGTTAAATTTGAGAATTTTGTGTTAACGTTAGATTGTTTTGGGTTAATATGAGTACTTGGCCACCACCTCGTGAAAAATAAGAAAGGAAAAAAAGAAAATAGGAAAGAGTAAAATTCTCAAATTCAACAGCTTCTTTTGTATAAAGGTACAACATTAATGAGACTCAAATATAAGAATCTAACCAGGGGGGGGGGGGGGGGGGGGGAAGGGGGGGGGGGGGGGGGGGGGGTAAGAATAACCATTTCCATACAACCTAAGAGAAATAAAAAAAAATAATTAGTAGTAAAGCCCGGCTAAGTCAGCTATCATCTTCTTTGCCTTCTGGGATAGAAATTCCAAGTTCGAATTTCAAACCAGAGAAACTTTTTCCCAATTCCAGTAAACGGATAATAAAAATTATTTTTGTACTAAACTAAATAGTAAGAGTAACCTTGAACATTTCAGAATAGTGTGATTATAAATTGGCCAATCGTTCAGGCTTTGAATGTTACAGAAAGGTGTCAAACACATACACACACGCAAGTGTTTGAAACCTTCACAACAGCAATGCCAAACACATTGTAACAAAACACAGATGTCAAAACTGACGTCAAAGCAACATAAGAGAATAACATGAAAAGGCAAGGTTGACCGTGCACAGAGGACCTTTAGCGAACTGATGGAAAGACACCGAACAGCCTACGACAGAGAATACTCGGATCATTGCGCTACACGAAGAACGGCAACTATAAACGTTGCACCTCCGCAACCATTTTCTCGCGATAACGTCATCGGCAGTGAATGGGTTGAATCACGGATAAGAACACTCGTCGAAACCAGAAGACTTCAGACGGATGACATACTGAACTTCATCCTCCCTCTTACAGACAATACTCAGTACAAGTTCTCCAAGATGATTGAAACTAGCTCAGGGTATGTTTGGATGCAGCATTCATTGGCATTTGTAATATCTTATTGACACTCAAACAATGGCATATATATATATATATATCTAGCCTGTGTAAGGTAATGCAGTCAGTTTCCTCAAGACGCTAACCGTGCACATTACCACACTCGTATCTCTAACGCCCCTAACATTATCCCTACCATGAACTTTCCAAGTTTCGTAAAATCCATACAAAGAAAAATGACTGAAATTATTTGCTGGTCAGCAACCCCTATAGACTAATATTATAATAAACAAGACACCCTAATGAAACCTAACACAAACCTAACTCGACAGAGATACGAGTGTGGCAAGATGCATGTACTGTTGGCACTAATCATTGGAAATCAAGCAATACTTTGTGCTTGTATTTAGAGTAATGGTATACATTATAAAAATTTAACTCCTCAAACATTGGCATTTGGTTCCTTCCTCGTATAACTTTGCCTATGAAAGGCATTAAATTAGGTATGCTTGGCATACATACTACCATCTACATGTACATGTACGTGTATTCTATGTAATTTGCCTTCTTTGAAGTTATGCCTTCTATTTTATTTAAAGTAGTGCCTTTTATTTCAAGAAACATCCGGTAGAAAAAATTCTAAAGAGTATCTAGTTTCAATCATCGTGAAGAACCTGCACTAAGTATTGTCTGTAAGAGAGAGAATGAAGTTCATCATGACACCTGTCTGAAGTCCACTGGTTACGCCGAATGAGCTCATCCGTGATCCAACCTACTCACTGCTGATGACGTCACCGTGAGGAAGTGGTAACGGAGGTGTAACGTTCACAGATGTCGTTCTTCGTCTAGCACAACGACTCGCGGTCTCTGTCCATAGGTCAGCCCGATATCCGGCCAGTCAGCCCTTAAAAGCAGCGCGCGCGCACCAAAGGTTCTCTGGGCGTGCAATGGACATAGCCCGGCCAGTCCATCAGCGAGTAATGTTACTCCGATGAGAGCCTGGACATCTATCAAAATGGTGGTTTTGCTACAATGCTGATGTTTGACATTGATGGTGTAAAGCCGCCAGACACGTGTGTATGTGGATGTGCGTGGCACCACCTTTCTGTGCCACCCAAGGCTAGAGCGAGAGTGGTCGATTTAAAATCACCTCATTTTGAAATGTGCAAGATTTTCAGTTCAGTGCATTAGCATTTTGGAGTATATCCGTTTACTGGAACTGAAAAAATGTACCCCTGGTTTGAAATTGAAACCAGGAATTCCAGGAACCAGGATTAATTCTACCTCTTATGTCAATTCAGCAACCACCTACCTGGTATTCACTGAAACTTCCAATAATCTTGAAACTCTCAACAATTCTATACTTTTTAAATCAAACCTTCCACGATCTGAAAAAGGATGTGTAATATAAAGCTGTATTGTATTGACAGCCTAAATCGATTGCGAGATGAATATTGTTCATCGTCTAGGATCCTTTATACGTTATCGTGGGATTTATTTTTCCTTTATTACATGTCGACTCGCCGGTTTATTTTTTTATAACCAATAACTACATAAACTAAAACCTTTTAAATGAACATTGGACCAGAAAGAAAATGACATGTTACGTCTCATTTTTCTTCATTTTGGGCTAATGATGACAGAAAAGTGCAATACAGTATGCTATAATGGACATTCTGCAAACATCTGATTAAGGAATAAGGTCAATACCATTCCAATATTAGACATGAATATAATGGTGTATACATATGGAATCTGGAGAAAAACGTACCAGAAAGTTTAACAGCTATACGGTTAACAGTACTAACACAAACAATATACATGTACATTGAATTCCATAAAACTGAAATAACAAAATAATATATCCCCATTATTCCAGTCAGCAAAACCATAAATGGGGTACGATAATCCTTGAAAGATCAATGCCAAGAGGTTTGATCCTGCACCAGCTGTAAGAAAATACTAGAACATTGACAACTGAACGTTAAATGCAAAACATAAAAACATAGTAGTATTTAAAACAAAACTAACATACCTACAACTGATGTGTTTTTTGAATGAGCAATGAGCAGGGGCGGACTGGGGCCGTGAAGCGGCCATGGTTTTTTGTCCCTTGACCGGCCCACTGAAGTGTGTCGGGCAAAGCACGACCCCGAGCATAGGGGTCTTAACAGGGGCGCATGCATGTTTTTCCCAAAGGGTGGGGCGCTAATGCGTGGTTTGGCCGAGCGAAGCGAGGCGAAAACATTTTTGACCATTTTTTTTGGCTTAAAACATAGAATAAGTATAATTGTACTAATTTTACGGTTTTTGACGTGGACCATGTATGTTTTATAGTAAAAAAAACAACGCCTCCAGCGGATTTCGGCCACTTTCTTTTGAAATTTTGAGTAGACCTAATAATAAGTCCAATTTTTTTTTTTTTTCAAAATATAAATATTTTTTTTTGTCATTTTTCACAAACCGGCCCCGTGCACACCGGCCCGCATGGCTTTAGCCATGTGGCCATGCGGCCCAGTCCGCCCCTGGCAATGAGATTTTGTAAACCGAGCTAGATGTCTTTTCATCATTCTGGATTGAAAACTATAAGTTTTCATTCATTTAGAGGTTAAAATGGTTAAATGGCAGCGGGTTTTGATTTTTTATTCCCAAAATGTAGTTACCATTCTGGACACAATATCTGAAATAAACAAAGAAAAATTTAACACATTCGAGAGTTGAAGACATCTTGAAATAAAAGAAAGACAATTCCGTTAATTAAAAATCTCTTCCAAAGAAATATACAATCTTGAGCAATAGTTGTTTAGTAGCGGTGAGGTTAGAATAGGCAACAGTCTAAAACGTTCAAAAGTGTAGAATAATCTAAAGACTGGGCTACAAACCATTAGTAAACGCCCAGAGTTTAAGTGACTTATTTGCGCCTTTTAGTCACACCGAGCAAGGCCTTAAAAAATAATGATTTTTGAAGGATTTCGGTTCTAAACAGCAAATCTATAATAGTCCTTACTCTTTTTCAAAATAATAGACAAGGTAGAATTCAAATATAAGAATAAATACCTTTAAAAATCGAAGCCTTGTCCAGGGCAAGCAACAAGAGGTACTGTTACCTTGGACCTCCGCTTGAAAAATGACTTGACTTGAACAACTTGATGAGTTTTAAATCTTGATCCCTGATAACAGCTCACAACTATAGGCTATGAAACAAAGGATTTAGTTTGAGGGTTAAGATTTTCTAGAAATATGTTGATTACAATTCACTATTTATAATCACTACTTGCAAAGTACTGTATACAATTTTCTTTCTTTAGAGACTTTAATAAAGATGGGGGTGGGGCTGTCTGATGTATACTGACATTTTTGTTTGTATATCGGTGTACCAACTTGCACCATTCTACTTTTCAATCAGATGTCCGTGTTTCATCAAGTCACACGTTTGAAGGTCATCTGTAATACTTTTTGTATACTGTAACCCCCAGAAGTTTGGAAATAAGAATGGATCAGAGTGATGCTATCAGTGTCCCCGATACACATACAAATTAAAAAACCTATTTACAATCCCTTTAATATGCTTTTCAACATTGATTTTCGGAACTGTGACCAAATTGTCAAATGGTCATCCAAATCGGGTGACATCAGAATACATACGGAGTCGTAGGCCTATTAAAGGAATACAACCTCTTCGAACAGTGGTTCCCAACCTTTTTCAAGCTGTGCCCCAAATTCAATAGCTATGCCCCTTGCTCTATTCAAAACTAGGGCAAAATAGAGAATATAGCGCAAGGGTTGTTGTTTTCTGCATCCACTGGAACTGTATTTTGTTTCGCATAATAAATATTCCTCTTGGAACAAACTTGATTATAATAGGGCGCTAGTGTTATATAATAAAAGAATGCCATCATCTTAGTCTGGCTCAACCTTCTGAACAACTTATTGGACTAGTTAGACCCTTAGAATACCATCATCTTAGTCTGGCTCAACCTTCTGAACAACTTCTTATTGGACTAGTTAGACCCTTAGAATACCATCATCTTAGTCTGGCTCAACCTTCTGAACAACTTATTGGACTAGTTAGACCCTTAGAATACCATCATCTTAGTCTGGCTCAACCTTCTGAACAACTTATTGGACTAGTTAAGACCTTTAGAATGCCATCATCTAAGTCTGACTCAACCTTCTGAACGACTTATTGGACTAGTTAGACCCTAAGAATATCATCATCTTAGTCTGGCTCAACCTCCTAACAACTTATTGGACTAGTTAGACCTTTAGAATGCCATCATCTTAGTCTGGCTCAACCTTCTGAACAACTTATTGGACTCGTTAGACCCTTAGTCTAGCGCAACCTTCATAATAACATCATCTTGGTCTAGCTAAACTTTTAGATTGACAACATCGTCGTCTAGCTCAACCTTCAGAAATAACAAACCTTCATATTAACAACATCGTGGTCTAGATCAACCTTCAGATTGACAACATCGTGGTCTAGCTCAACCTTCAGATTGACAATATCGTCGTCTAGCTCAACCTTCAGATTGACAACATCGTAGTCTAGCTCAACTTTCAGATTGACAACATCTTGGTCTAGCTCAACCTTCAGATTGACAACATCGTAGTCTAGCTCAACCTTCACAATGACAACATCTTGGTCTAGCTCAACCTTCAGATTGAGAACATCGTGGTCTATCTTAACCTTCAGATTGACAACATCGTGGTCTAGCTCAACCTTCAGATTGACAACATCTTGGTCTAGCTCAACCTTCAGA
Source organism: Lottia scabra (assembly GCA_029955415.1). Lineage (NCBI taxonomy): Eukaryota > Metazoa > Mollusca > Gastropoda > Lottiidae > Lottia > Lottia scabra. The sequence continues at coordinate 10,635,460 of JARJEI010000005.1, read as the reverse complement.
TTGACAACATCGTAGTCTAGCTCAACTTTCAGAATGACAACATCTTGGTCTAGCTCAACCTTCAGATTGACAACATCGTAGTCTAGCTCAACCTTCATAATGACAACATCTTGGTCTAGCTCAACCTTCAGATTGACAACATCGTGGTCTATCTTAACCTTCAGATTGACAACATCGTGGTCTAGCTCAACCTTCAGATTGGTCTAGCTCAACCTTCAGATTGACAACATCGTAGTCTAGCTCAACTTTCAGAATGACAACATCTTGGTCTAGCTCAACCTTCAGAATAACAACATCGTGGTCTAGCCCAACCTTCAGATTGACAGTCTCGTGGTCTAGCTCAACCTTCAGATTGACAACATCGTGGTCTAGCTCAACCTTCAGATTGACAACATCGTGGTCTAGCTTAACCTTCAGATTGACAACATCGTAGTCTAGCCCAACCTTCATAATGACAACATCTTGGTCTAGCTCAACCTTCAGATTGACAACATCGTGGTCTAGCTCAACCTTCAGATTGACAACATCTTGGTCTAGCTTAACCTTCAGATTGACAACATCGTAGTCTAGCTCAACTTTCAGAATGACAACATCTTGGTCTAGCTCAACCTTCAGATTGACAACATCGTGGTCTAGCTCAACCTTCAGAATAACAACATCGTGGTCTAGCTCAACCTTCAGATTGACAACATCTTGGTCTAGCTTAACCTTCAGATTGACAACATCGTAGTCTAGCTCAACTTTCAGAATGACAACATCTTGGTCTAGCTCAGCCTTCAGATTGACAACATCGTGGTCTAGCTCAACCTTCAGAATAACAACATCGTGGTCTAGCTCAACCTTCAGATTGACAACATCGTAGTCTAGCTCAACCTTCATAATGACAACATCGTGGTCTAGCCCAACCTTTAGATCCTGAGTTTTCAACTGGTTTTCTCAAATGTCCCCGATTACACACAAGGAAATGACTATGTCCCCTGAATTGTCTGCAAAAACTTGCAATTTCGAAGTATTTATTTTTTGCTTTTTAATACAAACTTTTGTGGCCCAGATTAAAGAGTCATTGCAGGCAGTGTACACTTTTTTTCAGACCTATAACTCAGTTTGTGTCCCCTGGAAAATGTCCAAATGTCCCCAGTCTAAGACATGTCCCCTAAGTTGAAAACCAAGGCTTTAGATTGACAACATCGTAGTCTAGCTCAACCTTCAGATTGACAACATCGTGGTCTAGCTTAACCTTCAGATTGACAACATCGTAGTCTAGCCCAACCTTCATAATGACAACATCTTGTTCTAGCTCAACCTTCAGATTGACAACATCGTAGTCTAGCCCAACCTTCATAATGACAACATCTTGGTCTAGCTTAACCTTCAGATTGACAACATCTTGGTCTAGCTTAACCTTCAGATTGACAACATCGTGGTCTAGCTTAACCTTCAGATTGACAACATCGTAGTCTAGCCCAACCTTCATAATGACAACATCTTGTTCTAGCTCAACCTTCAGATTGACAACATCGTAGTCTAGCCCAACCTTCATAATGACAACATCTTGGTCTAGCTTAACCTTCAGATTGACAACATCTTGGTCTAGCTTAACCTTCAGATTGACAACATCGTGGTCTAGCTTAACCTTCAGATTGACAACATCGTAGTCTAGCCCAACCTTCATAATGACAACATCTTGGTCTAGCTCAACCTTCAGATTGACAACATCGTAGTCTAGCCCAACCTTCATAATGACAACATCGTGGTCTAGCTTAACCTTCAGATTGACAACATCGTAGTCTAGCTCAACCTTCAGATTGACAACATCGTGGTCTAGCTCAACCTTCAGATTGACAACATCTTGGTGTAGCTTAACCGTCAGATTGACAACATCGTAGTCTAGCTCAACTTTCAGAATGACAGCATCTTGGTCTAGCCCAACCTTCATAATGACAGCATCTTGGTCTAGCTCAACCTTCATAATGACAGCATCTTGGTCTAGCTCAACCTTTAGATTGACAACATCGTAGTCTAGCTCAACCTTCATAATGACAACATCGTGGTCTATCTTAACCTTCAGATTGACAACATCCCGGTCTAGATAAACCTTCAGAATGACAACATCTTGGTCTAGCTCAACCCTCAGAATGACAGAATCTTAGTCTAGCTCAACCTTCAGATTGACAACATCGTAGTCTAGCTCAACCTTCAGAATAACAACATCGTGGTCTAGCTCAACCTTCAGATTGACAACATCTTGGTCTAGCTTAACCGTCAGATTGACAACATCGTATTCTAGCTCAACTTTCAGAATGACAACATCTTGGTCTAGCTCAACCCTCAGAATGACAGAACCTTGGTTTAGATAAACCTTTAGAATAACAACATCTTGGTCCAGCGCAACCTTCAGAATGACATCTTGAACAAACTGAATCTTCACATTGACATCTTGAACGAACTGTGCACGATTATCTCAAACTCAAACAGAAAGCCGCAATATCTTGTTCATGTTATAAAGTTTATTTAGCTGGGCTATAGGAGGTACTTGAACATCAAATGCTTCCTTTTTCATTGCCAACAGAAGGATCCAAGGGGCGCTCCCCAGCTAAAGCTTCCACTATTTTTGGGCGACTCAGAACCCTCTAAAAATTTGGCGCTCCTGGTACCGTTTAATTTCAAGCGTGTTACATTTCAAAGCCTCCCTTTCTCTAAACCCAGGATCTGCCCTTGATTAGTAAGGTCTTACAATATTTTTGAAACTTATTTGAAATATAGAGCCAAACTTTGTTGGACTGGTTACCATTACAGATCAAAACAACAAAATTTCTAAACTTGTTTGTATACTAATATTGTTATAAAATAATACAAAAAACAATATTGACATAAATATTACAAACTTTTGGTAGTGCTCCTTTTATGGAAACTTTATCTTACCATTTTTTATATGTTTAAGCTCTAGCAAAAAGTACACAAAACAATGCACTATACTATACAAAAAACATGTAAATAAACAATACGAAAAGTACAATATTTTAGGACAAAAACAAAAAAAGAACAAATGTCATGTCTAAACAAACAGCTTTGGTATTATTTTGTCCTTTTTGGCAATAGAATGTATTTTCTGCAAATATATCAACTTTAATATTATATGAAATACGTTTCTAGACTACATATAGCTTTTTGATTTTTAATCAAAAATCTGTAATTTCTATAGTATTTTTTCTAAATTTCAAGGATAGAGATGTTGGAAAGATAAATTAGAATTGTGAAAATAGAAACTACAAGTTCCCAAATGCAGATGCACAAAAGCTATCAAATAATCTATTCAAGACATTTATTGCTGGACATTGTATTGCATAGAACAACAGACTATATGGTAAAGATTGTCTTAGAAATTAAAGAACGCTATGCTTTGTCATAGTTACTTTACAGATATAGATTATCTTATAAATTATAGAATTCTATAGATTGTCCAAGTTGAAATTAAAGGAAGATTGTCTTGGAGATTATAGAATGCAATACATTGTCATAGTTACTTTATGAATATAGATTGCCTTAAAATTAGATTGTCCAAGTCAGAAAAAAAACTGTTTCGGCCTATATTATGGAATTTACATACAATGGATTGACTTGGGAACTACATATATTTATACTTATTGCCTTTATATACCATTTATCTACTGTAAAGTGTGTCGCATTCATAACAATTATAGATTGTCTAATATGACTTGATATAGATTATAGATTATACTACTGGCTGAGGTGTAAAACTAGTAAATGGAGTTGCATCAGGAACTATGGATCTAGATTTTCTTAAACCACTTGTCATCAACCTTGGTGGAACTGTAACTGGATTATTCTCATTGTCTAAATCTGTAATACAAACAAATCAAATAAATAAACATTATCATTTAAAAATTCCCTTATCAATTCATCCTTTATTTCCCCTTCCTAATTTGACCCCTTTGTCCTTTCCTCTTTTTTAAATCCTCTTTCCCGTTTTGATGTTATTGATTCACCACCATTTCATTTCTGTGCAAAATGAAGAAGGGGGGACAACATGGGAAGACACAGTGCTTCACATCTCTATTCAGCTTGGCATTTGATAGCAGAACCACTGTAGGCAACTGACTGTTTTCATATCTCTCTAATACAAGTTGAACTGTTTTCTATTTATAATAAATACAGTAAAAAACTTACCACAGTTATTAAAACTATCAGTTATAGTATTAACATTATAAGGTGAACCAGTATTATGGTTATAATGTCTATCATAGGTTGTTCTCTTCTCACATAATAATCTATTACCATTAGTCAATGGAACTGAAAAATAATAATCATAGCTTTTTATAAAAAGAAATATCAATTTCAGCTATAATACACGGCTGCACCTGTTTACTGAGATACAAACAAAGGTCAGATTGACAATAGCGGAGAGCTCTTAACATTGAATTTGAAACAAGGTAGCTCTGTGCACAAATTCTAACCCTCCGATATAGATTTTAGGAGTTTCTCCTAAAGAAAATGTTTGAAAAACACAAATTACTTTGAGGAAAACAAACATGTAAAATTCAATAGAAATGATGTGGGGGATAATTGGAATTTAAATCTTGTTTGTAGGGGGCTTTTTCAAAACGGAAATTAATTACTGATTCTTGACATTATGATGTCAGATCATAGTCATACATTTTTTTATTTAATTGCAAAACTGTGAATTCTCATTCTGAAAAGTGAGAGAGGAACCTGATATTAAAGGGATTGTAAAGTATTTTTTTTAAACTTTGTATGTGTATCGGGGACACTGATAGCATTTATTTTCACCATTCCAATTTCCATTTGGACGTCTGAGGTTCTTGCAATTCCACTAAAACTAACGCATTTTATGATGCCATTGACAGTGATCTGCAGAGATAGTGAATAATAGCTTCAGGTAGATCACTGTCAGTGATGTCATAAAACGCATTAGTGTTAGTGGAATTGCAAGAACCACAGACGTCTGAATGGAAATTGGAGTGGATGCTCTCAGTGTCCCCGATACACATACAAAGTTTAGAAAACCACTTTACAATCCCTTTAATTTCCATCTGTAGACAAAGAAGAAAAGTTAGACACTATATCATAAGAGTACTTACTTGTACCATAAACAGGAATATGTTTACGGCCATTACTACCATATCTAGATGTAGAGAGTTTTAATATTTCTTGTTGTAATGGTCGTTGATAAGTAGATCTTTGGAATGTATTTAAAGTATGTGGAGGTTGGTATACTAGTGATGGACTAGTTACATCATTCTGTGCTATTTCATAACCTAAAATATCAATATAAATACATAAATACAGTTTTTATACATCGAATATGATTTAACATATTCAGTGTGTAGAGCACAGGACAACACAAATTATCTTTTATCATGTCTGGTTCTTTTCAAAATCAACAATTCCCACCTGTATCACTGTCAAGATAGCAACCTAATAAACAATCTGAAGGTATCATTTTAATCTGTGTTGAAATCTTAAAGGGATTGTAAAGTGTATTTATAAACTTTGTATGTGTATCAGGGACACTGATATCATCAATTTGATCTACCGAAAGCCACTTTTGATATCTATGCAGATCAATGCCAGTGACGTCATAAAACATGTTAGTTTTAGTGGAATTGCAAGAACCACAGACGTCGGAATGGAAATTGGAACGGCACAAATAGATGCTGTCAGTGACCCGATACACATACAAAGTTTATAAATACACTTTTAACTCGTTTAAAGCAAGCATGCTCCAATTTCTTTCATCTATTATAGCTACCAACTTTAAATTCAGATAGAAAGAAGACTAGTACCTTGAGGCATGCCCAGGTAATCTGACTGATATGTAGAACGACATAATCTTCTATGAATATCATTTAATTTAGCATCAGTGACATTTTCTCTCGCTATATCTCGTGTTGGAGGTTTCAGGTTGGTGGGAAATCTCCATGTTAGAAATTGCTGAAATACAAATCATCGTTTAGCTTGAATTCTGAACCAGAAACACTAAGACAAATAGTGACATCATGATAATCTAGTCAATTTGTCCTTTAATTTCAGAAACCACAGGTGAAAGATACAAATAATTAACGGTACAAAGAGAACTTCTAAATATTCTAGAAATAAAGGCTAAAAATACTTTTGAATCCCTACAAATTGGGAGTTGACAAACCTTGGATGGATGTGGTTTGTTGCTTCTGTTACCAGACGCAGTACCAGTTCTATAGTAATAATTTGGATTTGGAGTCTTTCGAGCGTATTCTTCATCATAATGTGTGTTCTGATTCATTGGTTTTTGTGGTGCAAAAGATGTTCCTGTGGTCATTGGTCTGGTTGCTATGGTAACTGGATGCTCTTTATAAGGATAATGTTTTTTATAAGTTGTTGCGTAGGGTGATTTGAACCCATCAGAACCAATATCATTTTCTGAAAAAATAAAACCAATATATATTATGGTAAAACAATCATTTCTGAGATTTTTAATTTGGGTAAAAATGTCTTCTAAGATAATGTTCAAATTAGGCTATAGATGTTTGTGCTAAAACTCTTATTATTGCGCAATGCTATATACCTCCAGTAGATTGAAAAAATTCTGGGAGCTTATTCTCAGAAACTTAACTTAGATAAAACCCAGATTTTAAGAAATACAGTTATCTGATTTGATAATAAAACTTAATTTAAAATCGATTTTAGTAACTGACCAATCAAATAACTAGAACAACTAAAATGATTATATAAAGTTAAGTTTACGATCATAAGGCCCCTTGGTAATGAACAATTTAGACAACAAAATATGAAAATGCATAATTTTAACTATCCATATAAGCTGACACATAGTTAAAATAAATCTCTATCAGCACTTAAAGTAAATATTTAGACAAAAAGGAAAAACTAGAAAATTACAAAACTGTACCTGTTTCAAACATGATTAAAAAATAGTTACAGAGAATTGAAATAATAGCAGACAGTCGGTCGGTCACTGTCAGTAAACTCAATACAAGTGATCTAAGTACTTGAAGACAGGTAGAGTTACTAGGTAGAGAAAGATTAACAAGGTTTAATCTACTGATTAACGACCTAACACCCAATACTAATCATATAATCCAAACAATAGTATTAATGACTGCTTGATAATATCTATTTCATGGTTTTAAACATGATTTTCTTTCATTGATAATCAAGTAATTCATTGGTGAAAAATTCATAAAATCTTATTGTCCTGTATGTTAATGTTATTAGACTGATCAGTGTGTGACATGGACTATAGTTATCAAATTAGTTCATGGTAAAAGTGACCACAATCTACCTTCGTTATTTAAATGATTTTCCTGATTTAGAACATATCATAGTTTTTTACCAAAAGGATTGTAAAGAAGTTTTCTAAATTTTTCATGTGTATGGGGACACTTATATCATCAATAAGCAACATTCCAATTTTCAGGGTGATATCTGTGGTTCCAGTAATTTCACTAGATAACAAGTGTTTAATGCCTGTGATTACAAGATAAAAAAAAAAAAATGCCTGTGATTGAACCCTAGACCATCAGGTTAGCAAACAAGTGTCTATAACTCACTGAGCCACCACAGCTCCCTAATAACTGTTAAAATATGTATGATACCTTATACCTGAAAGACTCTTAAAGGGATACAGTAGTCTAAATGAGTATGCCTTTAAGAGTTTCTGAAACAGTCTAACATGTTGTTAAAAGACAAGAGGATCTAAACATTACACTTTACCTAATACTGGCATAGCAGTGTGGGGTCTTTTCTGTATCCTGTCTTCTGCCTTTCCCACAGCTTTCAAGGCTTCTGCACATTTTTTTCTTTCTGCACCACATGCTCTCAAATAAGCATATTCAAGATGTTTTTTAAATCTTGGACCCAAGTTTGTGTAGTCAATCTAAAACAATAAATTATTTCACAAGTTTAAATGACTTTAACTATTAAAGGGAGGTAACCCTATTTAAGCTTTTAAAAGCTCAGAGCATAATTTTTTATCATTTGATTTACCTATATCAAAACATTTAATCAGATCTTTCTTGAAGTCACTCATGAATACAATTCTTTCAATTTGGAAAGGGAGAATAAATTAATGTTGTGCTATCCATACACATTGTTTTCAGAATTGCCTTTTTTCCATTTTCAATAACTAATAAACTCTTTTATTGTTGTATCAAGGAATTGTAGAATTTGGAAATTTTCATATGTTAGAATTTTGTATATAAACGTAATATCTTTCTCTAGAAGGGGTTACAAGTAGGCCTACAGCATCAAAGGTCATATAGGTCATTTACATTATAGCTAGTGTGTTCATTTCAAACAGGTAGGCCTACGGTACACAAATAAATCTTACATTTACATAATATATAGGCCTAATTACATATGTCTACAGTTCAAAAACGACATATCACAAATATGTAATTGAAATATTTTTATGTAAATGGGATGAAGTGGCATCAGAAAGTGACAATGTCAATAATATGAAATTGATAATTTCAGTCTTTAGTTGGAAACTCTATTCGGTGCATTATGAATGATAAATGAATGGGTCATTTAATTGTGGTCTGGATTTCAAAAATTTAAAAGAATCAATAACAGTGAGTACACAATATCAAAATTGAATTCAAATTCTGTAATGAGCCAGAATAGGTTACAGCCACCAAACTGTGGTTGACCAGGTTGAAATCACTCACCGTGTCGCAGATATCATCGTTATTTTCGGCGCTTGCCAACGACTGCGCATCATAAACAAACGCCATCTTGCATCATTAACGTTTCATATTCAAGCCGGTAAGGGATGTGCTATAGTTGATATTTGCAAGCATTTCAAATTTCACCTTGAATAAATAGTGCAAAAGAAACTTTAAAAAATAGAAAGCTTCAGAAGAGACCAGTGGTATCTCAAAATGTTATGTACATTATAGGTTAACAAAGATATTTGTAAATAAGCCTGTACCGACTTGAAAATATTTCTTTCAATATGTGCTACCAACGAGTATAATATGTGGACACGGATTTATCAATCTCTCATACAGAGTTGTCTTCCCCATTTCAAATAGGTACAAATAAATCTTACATATAATTACATGTCTACTGTTCAAAAACGACATATCACATGTAATTGAAATATTTTTATGTAAGTAGGATGAAGTGACATCAGAAAGTGACAATAATATGAAATTGATATTTCAGTCTTTAAGTTTAGTTGGAAACTCTATTCGGTGCGTTATGAATGATAAATGAATGGGAAGGCAAGGGAAGACAACTCTGTATAAGAGATTGCGGATTTTTATGTTCGATTACACGAACTACAGCACCCTTTCACTTGCTCCACCACAAGAAAAAAAAGGACTTGTCAGGCAAGATAACATACGTTCACTGGCATCTGTTGACAATACGTTAATCAACGACAAAACAAATTTTTATTACATCCAAATCATGGCAAATATAGGTGGACTCCTTCGCAAAGAGAAGTGCCATCAGGTGTTTCGAAAAGAGTAAACATGTTTTGCTTTGCACGCTTCCAATTAGGGTTTGCAGCATTCCCGGAAATGGGAATAAAATTAATGAATCCCGAGAATCAATTTCAACTTATAAGAAACTTTAAAAACTAGCAACCGTTACCGAAATATAGGACATAATAATTAAAGATATCTATATGTAGTTTCATATCAAATTTTATTTTCATATAGTTCACAATATTTCAGAACAACTTTTGAACCCAAAATGTCTCTTTGCAAATAGGTTTTATTATTGATTAGTGGCAGTGGAAGTGGATTCATTAGCTGCTTCCAATTGTTAATATGGATTTACAGATTTGGGATCCTTCGTTCTTGGGTTTTATTCTTCCAATGATCACTGCAAAACAAAATTGACAAAGACAAGATTCTACATTTCTTAACTAATCTCACGATAGCCTACTGTACGCATTAATAAAAAAGCTGAAGTTTTTCACGACAAAAACCAGTAGTAGGCTAGCTGTAGTCTTAACCTTTCATCATATTATAAACTATTCAATACGTGGATTAAATCAGTGCACAGATCGAACTTCTCGGGTGAGCTTTGATTGTTGTTTAGTTACGGAACTTGTTTTTCTGGTTCTATGTTTTGTTGTTGTAAGAGACGAGAAACAAGGTAGTTAAATAACTAAGTCGTAACATACTTAATACATTTTAATATTAACATGACTACATTATGTTGGCAAAACATAACATAGACCCAGTGCCTGTTAGTTCATTCAAAGATTCAGTCGCATTCAAGCAAAATAGATTAGAACTAGACAAGAGTCTAACATAACAAGGCAGTCAATATTCTGAAATTGAATTTGACAATTCATTTAGCGTTTAGGTAGTTATATTATTAAATGTGATCTCCGATTTATTTTAACTTGATGGGAATTGTCAGATTCCAACGGTACAAAATATAGTAATCAGCCTGCAATATATTTTATTTCATTATTTAATTCTTTCGACTCAACTCCAGTCTAATTAAAATCAGACCCTAATTTCGTTCGTTCCTTTTTTTAAATCCGGTTTTTTAACCACTACAAAAAAACCCCGGATTTATAAAAAACGAACGAACGAAATTAGGGTCTGATTTTAATTAGACTGGACTCAACTCTTATATGATATGGGAACAATCGACATTTCGGTGGTTGATTTCAAACTTGAATATATTTTAATAATAGCATAATATAGCCTATTTCGAATATTTTTTTATGTTTTCCAATTTGGAGGGTGAAATCTCATTTTAAACACGTTCAAAAACGTACATACAAGTTTGGATACTGGATACACATAGTTAGGAAGTACATGTATATGACATCTGCTCGTGTACAAATCACCAAAAAACCATTCGATGATAATGAACATCGACCATCTTGTTATGGCGTAAAATTGCTCACTTACAAATATAAATTGTAGAAATATTATTTATCACCCAATAAGGTATTCTACAGTAGTTATTAAATGGCTAGAAAATCTCTCTCTTTTCATTGGTCGAGAGAGTGCATCGCTTCCTTCGATAGAACATCATATTCACCGCGCAATTATGCACAAGAGGTGAATAAATTTTATATTCACCTCCTTTGCCGAAAATTAGATCTGCGATTTTGATTGCATGCAGATTTAACCTTCCACCAATCAAAGCTGGTTTTGCAAACGTCAACGATATGTTACTTCATACTTGAGATACGTCAGAGGACAACAGTAAACAAAAAAATGCATAATATGGCGTCACTTGAAGATGAAGTGATTCGACATTTTTTGCTAAATTTGACGATAAAGCGAATACACCGATTGCCATTTAATAAAACAATTCATGACTTTTGGTTTCAGTTGACATGGGATTTATCAACCCTCAGGGTGCAATATTCACCTCGGCCTTTGGCCTCGGTAAATATTACACCCTTCTGGTTGATAAATCCTCATGTCAACCTCACAAAAGTCATTAATTGTATAATATCGCTTGTATGATAAAAAGCATTATCTACTGCACTATATCTACTAGGAGATACTGCTTTTCTGAATCATTGATTGGTCAATATGGTCACGTGATAAGCATTTCGCCCAATGACGTCTTAATAACAATGACGTCATATTGATTTCGCCCTTCGAAAGTTCTTTCAATAATCTGCAGTTCACCCCTCGAAAGTTGTTGTTTCGCATATTTCGATTTTAGAATGATATTGGATGATAAATAAAATCTCACCCTTGTGTCTTTTGATATCAGATATATCAACACTCGTTGATAAAAGTGGAAAAACTCCTCGGCAAGCGCGCTCGGAGTTTTTCCACTTTATCAACTTGTGTTGATATATCTGATATCAAAAGACACTCGGGTGAGATTCTCTATATCAAGCCACTAGTAAAAAAAGTGCTTTTGATCTGATCTTTTATCTGATAGACTGGTGTCCACAATTAAATATTTAATGAAATACAGAGTTGGTCAAACGTCAATGTTAAATGTAAAGAAACGTAGTTATGATGATATATATATAAGTTCCACTATTATAACTGTTACAAAGAACATTGGTTATGAACGAATTGTAGGGCCTACTATTTGGAACTTTTATTATATCAAAGCCTCTTCCCTAACCCCTGAACTGGAGAACATATTATATGATAAGAGTTCCCGAGATCATGATAATTTTTGTTTCCACGAGGAATATTTATTATCGAGGAACAGAATAGACAGTCACAATGTAGGGATACTGCAGGAGTGGCACAGTATAGGGACATTTTTATTTGTAATAAAACCTGGCACTTCGTCTATTTCTGTATACCATATGATATGTTGTTCATTTTATTTGTACATTTAGTGAAAACTTGTTTACCACCTCCAATTCTTGAATATTGGTGCAAAGACCATTGAACTTTATTGTATTATTGTAGTCAAGCCTAACAATGTGAATATCTACAGGTTTTATCAATTGATTTATAACAATATATAATACAAGATGAATCGAAACTATAAAACCCATGATATATTGGTGTCCGATAAAAACATGTTTTGAATATGAGTTGTATAGGTAAACGAGTCTATTCATAATCACTTTATCTATTTGAGTTCCGCAAACATAATAGATAACCCATATCTTACATTGAAAAAAAAATAGGTCGCATTATATCTTGTATAGATAGTGTATATTACACAGTGATCATTTTAATAACCACAAGGTTCAGAATGTATTTTTGTTATATTTCAACCGTATCGCCCTTCAAAGTCAAGGCTAAGGTAGAAAAAGATCATTCATCCCGCCCGCCTGTCAGATCGGGGTAGGCCCCTACAGGCCGAAAGGAGTAAGCTGATGTCGCTCACCACACCCACTTTCTATTTTTCTTTCTTCTCGGGTGGATCATATGGATTGTTTGCGTTCTGATACTTATATAATATTTAACTGAAAAGATATGACAAAGGGTTTTTTCTTGACTTTTTCAGCATGTAAAGAAACATCTCAAATTGTAAGAATTCGTAGGCGTAAGTTAATATTATCTGGGTGTTTTATAAAACCACACCTCAGATTTTTTTTACTTCTTTTTTTGAAATATTCACTCTGTTAACAAGACGCCCCACTTAGCCGAATTCATGGTTTATTACCATTTTATAGGGAAAAAAAGAAATGCCACAGCCCCTGTCAATCCGATCCATCGATATAAGTAAAGAGTGCAGATTTCATCATTTAAACTAATAATGGGTCGCGACCAAAAAACTCAAAGTGCAGGGCCTGTTTAGGGTCGCATGTGTCGTAAATGCATTTGTGGGGGTGTACCGTGCAGTAATAACTGTTACTTGGAAATGATTCCTGGATATCGTTATTTATTCTGAGTTTAACGTTGTTTTTTTTTTTAAGTTGAGAAGTAATAATGTTATGATGTAATATAACTGTATGTAATAAAGAATAGTGTTTGAACACATGGATTTGGGTCGCAGAGAAAAACAATTGAAGACCTATGTAAAATTTAGATCGAGAAAATCTGGGACAAATTCGTATATATGTCAATTCCTTGATAAACGCTTCTATAGAATTATTGCCTTTGATTTAGTTAAACTCGTCAAAATTTGTTTGTGATCTCAAAGAAGCTAAAATTTGAAATTGATTTAAATGCAACTAGATATGAATACGGCAATTGATAAGACCTTGAACAAGTGTGAATTTGACGGATTTTTTAATGAGCTATGATTCAAAAGCGTCAAAATTTGTCATGAACGCAATAAAAGCTACAACTTTCAATCAATTTGAACATGGTGTGATGATAATAGCTTTTGGACTTGAAGAATTTTCGATGAAAGTTTTTTAGTTAAAACTCTTTTAAGAAATAAATGATTTTTTTTTATCAAAGAATTAAACAAAGTATTCAGGCGCTTGTTCACAAACTATAATACAGCTAACATGTATGGCTCATAATTTTCCATTAAATGTCGCTTTTTAATAGTTATTACATTAAAAATATAATTTATTTCGGTTCTGAATTTAGTAAGATGTTTAAAGTAATAAATATAATAAACCCAAGAACGAACGATCCCAACCGTAAAACAAATCTCGAAATATATTGGTAGCAGCTAATGAACTTTTCATTAAAGGCCATATCTTTTACATTTTCTGTATTTGTGTTTTCTATATAAGGCATAGTCTTACTAAATAACGAGTCGTATTTTTGACTTTCAAACGTTCATAATTATGGATACACGGGGATTTGAAGGCTTATATTTCAAGGGAGATTTGTTGGTCGAACAGTTAGTACACATATCCCTTTAAACATGCACATGGATTTATAAAATGCATTGTTACATCTGTAAGGTTGATATTTATGTACATATATATGTAAACATTTATTAACAAATTTGGAAGTATGTGCATAATAAATCACCCTGTATCTACTCGTTAAATAAGCTAAAAAGAATTTAAACGTAATTTAATGTTCATTCTGTGACTTCCTTACAGCAACCAACTTTCAGAATATAATATAATATATATTATTTAAAGCCAAATGTACACGAGTCTTCATCGGAGAGTTTTTCTTCGTTCTACTTAATTTGATAACTTAAATCATTCTTTGAAGTATGAACGAATTTTACACAACGAAAAGACATTACAATTTAAAGGTTATCGTACACGTGGAAACGTTGATTTTTCAAATGCATTTGTTACATTAAAATTTATCAGTTTCTACCCAGAGTTCTAGCAAGTATGCAAGCTGGCATCGAACGGAAATACTGACAATTGAATGCCAGATTGGATGAAAAGTTATGAAAACGGTTCCGGACTGAAGTGAGCTATGCAATGAATTAAAGGCCGGCTTCTGTTTGAATAAAGAGGAGTGCACCATCGACATTTAGTCTGTCTGTATAACATTATTATGTCCCGTTAAAACAGCTTGAAAGTAACAGTTTATGGGTAAACCTGCACATGGTGGTGTGGGATTCTGATTGTAAAATGTAATGCTGATTGACAATTTCCGATAGCAAATGTTTAGACAGAGATACACTTGGGTTTTTCTCATTTTTCATTAAGAGACATTTAAAAAAAAAAAAAAAAGGATTAAGCATCATTTCACTGTTCGTTTTACCAATGTCATTTATTTCAAAAGCTTACATGGCGTGTTGGAACTTGCATAACTAATTAAATATACTCAGCCTACACATTTTTATTCAACATAAACAAGGGAGGGTGCTTTATCATTTTTATTCCTTGACACGAAAACTTATCACCTTATTATTATAGAAATGTATTATCATAATGCACTCCTGTTAAGGTTCAGTGTTCTTCAAAATGACACACCTGGTTTTGACTGACTTTTTTATGTATAGATATGCTTGGTTAAATTTACGCATTTCCTCAATTAATATCCTGGTTCAGTTTTTCAGAGGAAAAACAGTCAGTGTCAGTGTGAACTTTTATGCAAATATTAGAATAAGGTTTGCACATATCTTTAGTTCGAACATCTATACAAAGTTTGAATATGTTTCATTGAATCTATCTAAAAAAGAAAACATAAATTTAGAAAATAGAGAAATACACCAAACTACACGCATGATGATTGGTGGTGCGTCAGTGGGCATTCTTGTAAGCGTTATTCAATAATTATATATAACATAGTTTTTGGACTAAACAGGTATCCGTTACCTATGACACTTATAGATAAGTCCACTGATGAATGTACTCTTATTGGTTAAGTTTGAGAATTTATATTTAGTGTTGCGAGCCTCCGATAATCTCCAGTGTTGCAATGACACAGACTACTTTGATTTGCAAATTATTCAATATCGAGTCAAAACAATACACATCAATGGCCTACATGTATATAGGCTACGATCTAAAGCTAAGATTCCATATACGCATCATGCGGATGATTGCGTCAGCGTCATGCGTTAAAAATCGAAATGGTTGATTAGAGCTAAGATTCCATAATGCGTCCTTCGGATGCGTCATGCGTTAAAAATCGAAATGGTTGATTTAAGAGGGTATGATTCCATATAAATAGCTAAAGCTAAGATTCCATATATGCGTCATGCGGATGCGTCAGCGTCATGCGTTAAAAATCGAAATGGTTGATTAGAGCTAAGATTCCATAATGCGTCCTTCGGATGCGTCATGCGTTAAATATCGAAATGGTTGATTTAAGAGGGTATGATTCCATATATGCGGAAGCGGTATCCGTCAAATTGTCTCCGTCATGCACCTGGTGTAGCGATTTTTGACGCATCAGATTGAATTGACGCGCGGAGATCTGCCAAATGTGACGTATTTTGTAGGGATTCCCCATCTTTTTTCCCGCCAAAGCATCTATCTGTCTAGAAGTCTGTGCGTTAAAAGAAAGATAACGCATACGTTTAACGCACATATGGAATCATATTTGACGCATGACGGATCCGCATGGGCCATTATGTCCGCATGACGCGTATATGGAATCTTAGCTTTATGCGGAAGTGGTATCCGTCAATTGGTTTCCGTCGTGCGTCAAACAATCCCCGGGTGTATCCGGACGCCTTTCCACGCGGAGATCTCTCAAATGTGACGTATTTTGTGGGGATGCCCTGTTTTTTTCCCGCCATATTTTGACAAAATATATCCATCTGTTTAGAAGTCCGTGCGTCAAAAGAGAGACATAACGCATACGTTTAACGCACATAAGGAATCATATATTTGACGCATGACGGATCCGCATGACTGATTTACTGATTTACATTTTCGTCATTATAAATTTCATTGGTCGAGAGTTTTTTTCTCAACCAATCATATTGCTTCAAACATATTATCGCGGGAAAATGTCACCCTTCCGTTTTGCCATTATCAGAAAAAAAAGTCCAACCTGAAAACTGTGTTGTTAGGCACAATAGGAGAGTCGTTTAATGGCATCGATAGACATAATTCCGCCATTTGCCCACCACTTACATAGCAGGTTCTACACGATGCGACAAGCTGTTGAAAAATAGGCCAAAAAGCGTTTTGTGAAAACTCAACTCATGCCTATTCGTTGTACCTACATTTAGAACCATGATCCGAATGATATCCATTTTAACAAGTCATACTGTATACTGGATGTTTTGTTGTCTGAAGCCATGTTACATTATAAGTTACTATTATATTATTAAAAAGGCCTACTAAACCTATTGGCATTGTGAAACAAAAAGATGAGTGCCTTAATTTGTAGACCTAAATGAATTTCTACAGAAAAGGCTTCTCTATAAAACACCCAATTATAAATTAAGAAAAAATAGGCCTACATGTATAATATATAATGAAAATATATATTTGTTCAGTAGAGATTTGGACATAAGTCTTAATTTTTAGAAAGACCTTCAGGCTTAGCTTATTTAATTAATTAAACTAGAACATCGTCATCTTAAAGAAATGATTCCCCCCTGATTCGATTTTTTTTTTATAGAAACGTATATTCACACAGTAAGCTTAACTGTTTAATTGTTTTCGAACAAATTTTATCAGTAAATTTTAATTTACCAACCATTATAATATGAAATCCCTGGCTGAATTTACGGACAAGCAGTCTAGGCCTTATTTATATCCCGGTATATATCTAGGCTATACCTACTTCCAAACAACCCCATGGCCACATTACAGATAGTTTAGAATATATATATTATTGTATTTTATTGCTCGACATAATGAATCCAAGTTTTAACCAAACGCTTATCAGACACGACCGTGGTATCGTGATGCATCGCTCGAGACTTTCCTTTAATGAAGTACGGAAGTAAAATATCGATCCATTTCTATTTATAAGACGTTACCAGTCTTCTTCCGTTGTAGTCTCGATTATAGGTTCTCGGTTTCTTCTTTGTATAGGAATTGATAGAGGCTTTTCAGTCTGGATCACTGTGGCTACTGATGGCCTCAATAGCTAAACTGTGTCATGGACTAGTATTATAACTGGTAGGTCATGTGATATAATTTTCTCGTCGTAAAGACATTTCAGTAAAATTTAATGTATTAAACGACACGACTGTCGACATTGGCAACAAAACAATCTGTGGAAAGGAAGTCGGACACGGTTATTAAAAGTGAATGAAGTTTAATCGAGGTATTCACTCGGTTGTGATTAGATAAAATTGGGTAATATTAGAAAGTTATATTATACAGAGGAGAAACTAAGTACTACAGTGAGTATCATTTTTAAAGGGTTCCTCCTAACATGATTGGCGAGTACAAACTACAAAATATTTGAATATAATCCATAGACATTGAGGTAATGTAGGGAACACTTGGAATGTTATTTAAATCATCATGCAGGCCCTATTATATTTTACAGAGGTGTATTTTATTATACTAAGGTTGAAATATTCTGTACTAAACCAGAGAGAAATCTTATAGTTATAGGCCTATATCACATATACTGACATTTGTATATATATTATAAGAATACTGCTGACATATTGGTATGTCTTATAGGTCTATAGGTAAATTTACGATTTTTAAAAGTGTTAATGACATTCTGATTTCAAACAGAGGTATGCACCAGTAGCCAATGTGATTCCTGTAATTTCAAAATATTTGACTAGATCATCCGTCACAATTTTTTAAAAATAATTTTGATTTTATTTAATATTTTTTTTATGTACAACACTTGTGTTTAGATAATAGAAATTGGGATATTTAAAATATATTAAAACAATTTCATTTTAAACAATATTATGCTAATTTTCTTTAATTGAGTTAATTATATTAACAAAAAATTGACAAAATTTTGACCTAGCTGATACATTTTTATATTCACATGTCAACTGTTGTCATATTTATGACAATAGCTTTTTCCTACTGGAAACATATGTTTTGGATATAAATCCACATCAGGACAGCTGGGAATTTTAAAGTATTTTACTTTCTGAACAGCAGTGATATGTAGAAAACATTATTGTGCAGTATCTAAAAAGTAATTAAAGAGCTCATTGTTAGTTAACAAATCACAAAATAGTTCAAGTCAAATGGCATCTGCAATACAAGGTCAAAAATCTCTTTCAATGACTTTAAGTTTAGATATAAACTTCATAAATTATTTGTTATGATGAAAAGTAAAATATTTATATGTATTGTCAAAAATTCAGTAAATTATGGTATAGCTATAGTTTCTGTATGGTATCAAACCTGTTTGCCAACAAGGAGCAAAATACGACTATATATATTTAAAATTAAATTTGTTTTCAATGATTTTAAAAGAATGTTTATATCCTAGTTAGTAGATGACATGTTGTCAGTTGGCTATCCCCTGACTATTTTAATGGACAAATCGTTGTTGACATGGCCTGGTTATTTATATGCTTGAATTCAGTTGTTGACAAGTGCGTATGTAAAGCCCCCACTATAGGAAATGAACAGGAACTGACTTGAAATTTTTTGTGTGTAAACGAGGTCATACGTTATCTATGAATGTCGTATAAGGTTATAGTTAAACACAGTATCTACTCAGGAAGGGAAGTGTACAGGATATAATATAAATTAAGGTAATTCAGCTATGAGAGGTTGTTAGTTTACTATTTGCATTACTCAACAGGTTTATGCTTTTTTTTGCAAATGCTTTATCAAACATGCTATGCATTAGCTTATCTAGATTTTTTTACAAGACTTATGAAATTAGTGGGGATGTTTGTCACAGTAGCTATGGTTGTGAAAATTTAGCATCCTGTTTGTGACAGTTTTAGAATATTTTTTTGCTATTATGGTATAAGAAATAAATTATACGAAGTACGGTATAAGAAAGTACTTGTGCTAATGACAAAGCGTATATAAGTGCAGGCACAGGAGGTATAATTTTTTTAATTTCAAAAACAATTTATGTGGGTTGTAAGCTAACAATAGGGATATAAATATCAAATTTATGTAAGTTTTTTTTTAAATTTCATACTTTGTATTTGTTTTACAACTGTTATGATAAGCATTGTGGGCCTAGATTCAATTTGTTGGAAGTATAGTTTATGAAGTATGCAGTGATGTCATGCTGCAGATTGTCAATATTTTGTAAGTTTGTACTTAATTACATGGAAGGTTAAGGCAAGTTATGATTTATGTAGTCAGATAAAACCTGCCGTTGAGCGGGTCAACGTCAGGCTGCCATGCTGTATCATTTCATTGCGGAAATTCAAATCCTTTATTAAGCCCCTGTGTCCTTGAAAATCGGCACATCTCGAAAGATTTTCATAAAATATTAAATAAAAATGTAAATTAAATTATCTCCTAGCTCAATAAATACCTTTTATTTTGATCGAAAGTTTCCAAGCAAGAATTCTATCAGTGATGGCTGCCATAAAGGCGGAGCTTACAGGTTGTGAGCGAGTTATCTCTGGTTAAACATGTAAACTCCGCCCACATCTGCCAACTCTTCTGTCATATAGTTAAAAAAAAAATGGCGATTCAAGTCGACCTGGGACCGCTTCAAATTTTGTTTCAGCGTAAGACGGCACATTTGAGAGTTTCTTGTAAAGTTTTTGTATTCCATCGATAAGAAAATTCTTCAAAATTTCCGAAAAACGTAAATTTATTAAGGTAGGCCAATTTGTTAAGACCTGAGAGTCGTTCAAACACCGTGAATCCTGATCCCTGGAGAATTGCTATGGATTTTAATAGGACGGATCCCCAACTATGATTTATGCTATTATATTGCTAAAGTAAAAGAGTTTTGTGATACAATTTTTACACTGAAAAGTAAAATTTATAACAAAATGAGTGAATGACACTTGCTCTCCTGATTTGAATGTTGAAACCAAAATTAAATTCTAGTGATGCAGACTGAAAAAATGGACACTTGACTGAAGCGACACATCTTGCATAAGAACAGAAAATGCTAAAAAAATTTCCATACGTAATTTTTTTTATCTTGCAATTCCACTATATTTAAGTAAGCATTCATGATTGTAAACTTTTAAACAATTGGTTGAACAAAGTTAATACCGTACTTAAGTTACATACCAATAGACTTAATTGACATCTTTTATTTTTTTCATATTTTACAACATATGCTATGCTTTACCTATTAGTTGACAATATTTATGTATTATTATGGTAAATTATATTTATTGTCACTTACCAAGGGTACTACATTATCCCGACAATGTGCTCTTAAACAAAAACACAGAGTTGAATGTCTTGGAGAACAAGAAAATATATAAACTTTTATTGGGATGAAAAAGTAAATACAAAGATACAGAAAAAAACAAATTTCAAATTTGACTTTAGAAAGGAAAATATTTTTGATAGTATGATGTAAATACTAATGAGGAAAGGGAAATTACTGAAGATGTTAAAAGGAAGTAAACATTATTTGTATTATGTTATTCTACACTTGTGATTTGTCATTTTTCACTGTAGGAGGACATTGTTGGGCATGATATATCTACCTTATAAGCTTGAAATATACTGTGTACTCTGACTGTAGAAACAGAAATACTTAAATGGTGTATTACTTATACATACTGTAAATGATATGTCACTGGTACATACTGTAAATGATGTATTAATGGTATATACTGTAAATGATGTATTACTGGTACATATTGTAAATGATATGTCACTGGTACATACTGTAAATGATGTATTAATGGTATATACTGTAAATGATGTATTACTGGTACATACTGTAAATGATGTATTACTTGTACATACTGTAAATGATGTAATACTGGTACATACTGTAAATGATGTATTAATGGTATATACTGTAAATGATGTATTACTGGTATATACTGTAATTGATGAATTATTTTTACATACTGTAAAATGATGTATTACTGGTAGGCTAGATACTGTAAATGATGATGTATTACTGGACATACTGTAAATGATGTATTACTGGTATATACTGTAAATGATGTATTACTGGTACATATTGTAAATGATGTATTACTGGTACATACTGAAAATGATGTACATGTATTACTTGTACATACTGTAAATGATGTATTACTGGTATATGCTGTAATTGATGTATTACTGGTATATACTGTAAATGATGTATTACTTGTACATACTGTAAATGATGTATTACTTGTACATATTGTAAATGATGTATTACTGGTATATACTGTAATTGGTGTATTACTGATACATACTGTAATTGATGTATTATTTTTTACATACTGTAAATGATGTATTACTTGTACATACTGTAAATGATGTATTACTTGTACATACTGTAAATGATGTATTACTTGTACATGCTGTAAATGATGTATTACTTGTACATACTGTAAATGATGATGTATTACTGGTACATACTGTAAATGATGATGTATTACTGGTACATACTGTAAATGATGATGTTTTACTTGTACATACTGTAAATGATGTATTACTTGTAAATACTGTAAATGATGTATTACTTGTACATACTGTAAATGATGTATTACTGGTATATACTGTAATTGGTGTATTACTGGTGCATACTGTAAATGATGTTACTAAGTTACAATTAAACATGAGTAAATATTCTGGGCTTCTCAAATACGGCCTGCGACATCATAGAGAATGTCCCGTAGACAGTAAGCTACTTGTATATACGTGTATAATGCACACTTTTTTACCCTAAAAAGTACCTGTCAAAAATTATTTGATGGGTTATTGCAGTGCGTTCGATTCTTCGAACGCACTGCATTGTTTTGCAAATGACTTTTTTTTTTTTTTTGTCTACTTCTGGTCACGCTAATTCGGTATGAAGGGAACATATCACACAATATCTCAAATTATCACCAACTAAACCTAACTGCACGGTGTTACGCGAATGTAAAATGGTGCTTTTTTGTTTAACCGGAAATGACGTATGAGAGAAAACCCCATTTTAAGTTTTTTACCATTTTCACCATTGTTTTTCAACCGATTTTGATTGGAGTTTCTTTGTTACATTCGTTAATCGATTGTCCACAAGATAGGTGTTTAAAATCATCCACTTTGAAAACTTTGTGGCTGACTTTTGGAGCACCTTTTTTGACCATTTTTTCAACTTTTTCAATTTTACTTTCATCGACCTAAAAACTCGCATATGCATAGACCTTTTGATTGCAAACAATTAGCAATTTTCAAAATTTCCATATCACTTCCGGTTTTGACGTCATTCGCCCTCAAAGTTGAAATTTCAACTTCCGGAATTTTGAAGATATTCGAAAAATTCTTTTTGCAGTATGTTTGTTAAGTAGACACAAAAGTATACAAATCATAAAATTTGACCCGGATGTAACAGATCAGTCGCCATCTTGAAATGGTATATTTTCATAAAACGCAAAATGGGGCCTCAGGGTGTTATGGAATTTGCATAATTTTTATGTCTATGTAATCAACAGTCGACTGCGACCAAAACATGGGAAGCCGATTTTTGAATTTCAGTTCTGAATTTTTCTGATTTCCGGTAAAAATAAATCAGTAATTGTCAAAACTTTCAAGGCCCATATTTTGTGACCTTGACCTTTTGTGACTTTGTGACCTGTACAAAAGTTATTGCCCTTGATTAGATGTATCCAATGACATATTTTTTTCAGATGCCTAATGGTTACTTCCGGTTTTATAGCCGTTAGAAAAATGGAATTTTTAACTTTAAACAGCCCTACCACGTGACCTAATTTACATATGTCTTATTTTCTTTCACCGTCGTACTATGCTATGTCTGCTCTTTCCAATAATATACAACAGAATATATTTGAATCAAAATTCCGCCTTTTAAAGTTTGAAAAATTTGTGTCAATTTCCATTGAAACTGTGCGTGTTTTTTTCAATTTTTATTTCGATCGTTCTGAAAACTTACAGGTAGATAGACATTTTGATGCCGAACAAAAATATGTTTTCAAAATTTTGATATCACTTCCGGTTTTGAAGTTATTGACTCTCAAAGTCGAAATTTCAACTTCCGGAATTTTGATGATATTCGAAAAATTCTTTTTGCAGTATGTTTGTAATGTAGACACAAAAGTATACAAATGATAAAATTTGACCCGGATGTAAGAGATCTGTCGTCATCTTGAAATGGTATATTTTTATAAAAGGCAAAATGGGGCCTCATGGTGTTATAGAATTTTTAAGATGTCTATGGAATCTACAGTCAATTGCTATCAAAACATGAGATGCCGATTTTTTAATTTCAATTCTGATGCATTTTAATTTCCGGCTAAAATAAATCAGTAATTGTCAGAATTTTAAAGGCTTATATCTCGTGACCTTGACCTTCGGTGACCATGTGACCTGAAAAAATTCATTGGCATTAATGTTACCTATGCACGGATACTTTCATTTAGGTTTTCCGATGTTTACTTCCGGTTTGATATCCATTTGAAAATTGCAGTTTTTAACTTTAAAGAGCTCTGACACGTGACCTGATTCAAGTACGTCACAAATTCTTTCACAATCTAATTATGCTAAATCTACTTTTTCAATTATATACAACACAATATTTTTAAATGAAAATAGCGCCTTTTGAATTTTGAAAATTAGTCATTCCATCTGCTTGTAAAATATTTAATTCAAATTTCAATTGAAGGGAGAGTACTACATTTTGACATAAAGCTGCGTTTGGGCGATCGCCCTCTGCCATTAACTTGCGTTTGGGCGATACGTATATCATAAATGTACTTTTTTACATTGTAACAGTTTTAAAAGAAACATTAATATATATTTTCTTTGAACGAATTATGTATTGATAAATTTCGATCTGTATTTCAAACTACGAAGTCTGAATGCTTTGCAGTCCGTTTCTAAATTGAGATTTGGCTCTTTCATGTGTCCTTTTTGCACTTTAGAACTTTTTTACAAATCTTAGAAATTTTGTGATATGCGTTTTCCACTAATGTATATCAAACTGTGATTACGCCTTTTTTTAATCAGATTACTTTTCACTACCGAACATGAAATGTTTATTTCACCTTTGACTACCGTGTGTGAACTGGTTATTCAACTTTTCACTACCGAATTCACAATTGTGCGTTTTAAAATTTGCTTTCTTCTGTAGACCTGACAACATGGATTGAAAGATGTCACTTTTCACCAATGGACGAAACCGGATGCGCACTGCATGGTACCATTCATGGTTCTAGTTGCTCTTGTTTTTGAAAATATGTTTTGTTCATATTTCAATGACTGCTAGAAAGGGATTTTGATTCACTACAGAAATAGCATACCACTATATAAATACTGATATGTTTTTGTCGCCTTGTGTTATTTAAAATTTTAAATAGTGAAACAGCTGGTGGACAAATTGAAAAGGTTTAGTCCGAGGAACTCTGGACGTATTGAGTTTAAAAAATGACTATGTTAGCTTGTCACCCAGGAGAGGGACATCCTGCCAAACCTTTTTGTTGTTAAAAATAGTTTTTATCTGATTTTGATCTTATTTGGTGTGTAGGTTTATATCCACAATATCTTGGAACAAATATGAATTTGAGTACAATTTAACAAAAGTTTCAACCCTTGATACACCAAAATTATGTTGAATATGACTAGAAGTTACTAGCTGTCTTAATCGAACCTGTAAGAGTTTCTCAAACTATACAACAAGCGGCACTGTGAGTTAGATGTCCTTTCACAGTAGTAGACTATCTAGCAATTACTTTTTGCAGTATAATACATGACTTTTATAGTTCAGTATAGTGTTTTGAGCCATTTAACTGCCACTTTCACTTCCAATAAATACTTCAATGATAAAGATGGTGACATAGTTATCATATCAATGCTGACTAGTTTACAATAAAAAATGAATGTTTGTTCAATAAACATGTATGAATATTTGGAATGAAAATTACTTAATTATTAGAAAGACAAGAAATTTGATTGTATATTGCAATGATGTATTTTGTGTGATGTCACATGAACATGGCATCAATCACAGTACCGGTACTAATGTTTATTATAAGTCTCACCCATGCCATGTATGAAAAAAGCAAAAATGAACACTTTCTTATGACCATTCAACTATCACTGAACATTTGATCCAAAGACACTGAATGGCTAAATCCCAGTGTTTATTTTAGCAACGGACATTCAAAATGGCAACTTTCAACAAAAAGTATTTGTAAGTTATAGGATTCATTGTTCCGGTATATTATTAATCATATCATTAGTTTTATTAAACTATAATGATTTCATAAAGTCAGGCTGTTAATTGTATTTTGAATTTGATTTATTTCTAGGTAGTGATTAAACAGCCCACAACAATCATGTACAGGTGTCATAATTAAAAATGTTCCCACCTGAAAGCAAAAGTAGCCGACCATAGATAGCTGAAGATGACTGCTTAATATTGACTCTTAGCCAGGAAAGTTATTTATAGTTACTTAAGTACCCTTCTTTAATGATGATGAATGACAATGAAGAAAGTGAAGATTATGAAAACAATTTTGTGTTGGACTTGTCTCTAAAGAAAAGACGAGAGCCTGAGGAACATGAAATAGAGGATGTTTATGTTTGTGAAGATGTCAATGACAGTGAAGAATACTTCAGTTCTGAAGAAAACAGGCGAAATGAGGGTGGTGGAACATATAAAAAACATCTTTTAAAAAGATATTGTAAGTTAAATTTTTTTTTATTTCTTTCAAGATTGTTTCTTGTGAATTGTTTTAATTTATTAAGATTGCAGGGTTTTAGAATACCTTAATTTGAGCACACCCTGTATTCAAGCAGCAAAATTAAATGGAAAAAAATTAAGGCACCGCAAGAACTCAAGAGAAGGCAACAGTAGCATTTTTACTAATTTAGACCTCACTAAGGGTTATATAATTTAGTTTATGGAGATGGAATACAGTTATGATCAGCCCTTCTAGGGCTTTAGATAACATGCTAGTTAAATGGTAAACGTTAAAATAATTGTGCCCAAATTAACAAAACTGTGATGTCTTCCATGCTATTTAACACTGCAGATAATTTTGATAATGACACCTCCATTAATGAAATTATATAACTACCAGAGGGTTCTAAATTAGTGAAACGTTTCTGTAGCCTTCCTGATATTTTTGGCGCTCAACTCAGCCAAAACAGAGTGTGTCCAAATTAAGGTTATCCAAAGCCCTGCCTTCAAAGTTGTTGGCATCTTTGGCTCTACTGTGCAGCAATACCAACTCCTGAAAAAAAAATTAAGTACGGAAACTTAGCCATTAGGAGTAAATATTCATCAACAGTGTCAAAAGTATATAAATAGAATCTAAAAACCCCATAAAACTCAGTAATGTTCCATAAAATTACAGATTATTATTGGAAAAATCTCGAATAATATTTTGTAAGCATTTTTCATTAATTCTATATAAGGTAGTTTTCTGAATTTATCAGATTTTATGGTAATCTGTTGTGTTTATGACACCAGATAAGTTGCCTAATGAACTTTTATTTATTGATTATTTTTTTGAATTATTTGTGCGCAGCTAATCGGGCTCTGCTAATTTGGCACTGCCTTTACAGTTGTAACTAGCATGTCATCCAAAACCCTGAATTTTTTGTGGTCAAGGGCAATTCAAGTTCAAAGTTTATTTCCTCAAACAAAACTCACATTTATCAACATTTAAGCATTCAGTCAATTTGGCATAATTAGGAAAAGGGTTTATTTTCTGTTTTTCAATAGGGTTCATCCTTGGGTGGAAATAAACAATTTCTTTAAAATCAGTGAAGAATTGTTCTTGTAGAGTGTTTACCAACCACTGACTGGCCGACTGATGGGTGACGACAATATACGCTCCAAATATTTCATGTTTATAAGTAATCCTTGAGTTTATTTCTACTGCCCTTGAATTTAGTTGTTGAAAGATGTTGATATATATTGTATAAATGATACCTGCAGTATGATATAGAAAAAAAATCTGGCAGCTCAGATCCTCCATGGTGTTTATTTGGCGCCGAAAAAGGCGCTGAAAAGTTGTATTTTGAACTCATTAAATAGTAGACTATTAAAATAGGATCTAAACTATATTAGACGTTAACTATGTTTCTCGTACAAGTGTCGTTATTCGCATGCTTGTATTAATTTAAAGCCACTGCTTTAATTGTTTTGCGAATGACTAATTTTTTTCAATTTCTGGTCACACTACCCAGCCGAAACTTCACAAGCCACACATGTTCTGATATGATTTTTTGATATAAATATTTACTCGTTAGGGTATGATTGTGAAATCATGTTCATTTACACCTCTATTGTTCAACTGATTTTTGAACAGACTTTTATTTCATTTTTTTGGTGTATTGTGTATCTATAGATTTATACTTCATTAATTAGAAAATACTTGACAAATATGATTTATATTGTCTTAGAATTGGTCATGCAAAACATGAATTTAATTTAGTTAGTTGCACCAAATTTCAACTCTACAATTTGACCATCTGACCATAAATTAGGAATGAAAAGTTACATTGATATAAAAGCATCAATTGAATGATAAATAATAAATGCAGATCATGTTACGACTCGTGTATATGATATAATAGTCTTGTAATGTCTGAGTTTTATATGTGACGACTATAAATTTCAACATTATTCAATCAACGTCTTATTTTTAATATGTAATGTGATGTTTCATTGTCTTATATAATATACTTTATGTGTTTTTCATTATGGCCTTTCTTCCTATCTTATGTTCAACGAAAATGTTTATGACAGTTGTGATATATTATTATGATTTAGAATCGGAAGTTTCCTAACTCACATGTGTATTTGTTTGAAAGATTTATTGTCGTTTGTGTCTTTAGGTGTAAATCTCATTGTTCATGTGTTTGGTGCTTTTATACCTTAATTTTTAAAAATGGACTTGGTTTTTTTGGGAGGTCATAAATCCTTTCATGTTCCATATCCATACTTTATTTTACCTCATGCAAAATAAAGATTTTATACGCATACCTTGTAGAAGTCACATTAAGAGACAATAAGTGGTCAATTTATGTACAACAATAAATTATTATTATGTAGACAGAGATATCTGAATTGTTAAATAAAAAGTTTTCTGAGAGTGTTCTCCAATTTTGTGAAAGTTGGCTAACCTTGAATAAGTTATCTGTTCTCAGTATTGATGGATAAAGATGATCCAGACGTTATCATAGATGTAAAAAGAGCTTTGTTCAGGTACTTGCTGGTAGATAGACCTAAGTTGTCATCCTTCTTCAACATAATGCAAGAAATTGTGTCAATTTGGCATATACATTGCTTAATTTTTAGGGATTCCTTTTCAATAATGCAGACAAAGCACATTGTTTTTGGAGCATAAAATGTATTTGACCTGGGGGGCTTTTAATTCACTGTGCAAATTTTAACCTGAACATTTAATAGGGCATGACATGTAAATTTCAAAATTAAAGAGTTTGTCTTTTGCCTGACTTTAAATCTGTCAAAATTTGTCATAGAATTTTTTCATGCATGATTTCGTCTAGGTAGAATAATTTATTGTGTTAAAAACTTCCATAAACTTGAAGGTTAACCTGTTTTACCCTTGACGGATTAATCCATTTTGTCACCATTTTCATATATTTGTGAGAGGTTTTCAGTTTTTTTGGCTAGTGAACAAAATGTCTCATATAATTTTCATTCAAACACTTATTGAAACTGATTTTAATCATAGATCAAGATGTTTCATTTGGTGCTCCAAACAATCCATTCAAATTGTGCCCCAAAACTCAACTTGAACTTAATTGGCTTCTGGGGCCTTATTCTTGAAAACTTAACTTAAGATGATTTTAGTGATCCAGGCATTTGATTGGTCAAGCACTAAAATCGATTGTAATTTTAGTTTTATTATCCAATCAAATTACTGTATTTCTTAAAATCTGGATTTTATCTAAGTTAAGTTTTTGAGAATAAGGCCCCTGATAGATAGGGTACTATTTTGATTATCAATTAATTTTAAAATCTGTACTACCAGTAAATGTGTCAAATCTCAAAGAGGAATGTCTGAAAGATGAGTTACACATGTGACAATGTTTCTTAAAATAAAGATCTGCTTTTTTACATGAACAAAAAAGTTGACAATTATACGTGAAAAGATTTCTAAGATATGAAGTTTACTATTATGTATTAGTACAGTCCACTATGTATTCCAGCTGGATTTGCGTGCCAAAGTGGATTTTATTGGCTAACATGGTCAATTTTGGGGTGCTGATTTCAAAAAAGTTAGGTGCCATTTTTTCTAAAAGGGTCTTCAGCCGCCATTTTGAATTTTAAAATGGCCACCATTTTTTTTATATGTTGGCTTATATATCATCATTTGAGCAATGTAGAAGAGTAGAAATGGTGGCAATACCCATGTTTTATGACACCTAATATTCTACACCTTACCTGTAACCAATTCGGTTTGGCCGCCATCTTTAATTTCAAAATGGCCACCCTTTTAATTATTTTGTTGGCTTATGTCTCAACGTTTGAGCAATGAAGAAGAGTAGAAATGATGGCAATACCCATGTTTCATGTATCTATGATTCTTTGCCTTACCTGAAACCTATTTGGTTTGGCCGCCATCTTTAATTTCAAAATGGCTGCCATTTTCCTAATGTTTTGGCTTATGTCTTAACGTTATAGCAATGCATAAGATTAGAAATGGTAGCAATACCGATGTTTTATGATATTTACGATTCTATGTCTTACTTGATATTAATTTAGTTCAGCCGCCATCTCTAATTTCAAAATGGCCACCATATTAACTACACAATTGTATATAACTAAACATGTGAGAAGCCTATATAAGCCATGTGGTAACGGTTTTTGTTTATTAGAATTCCAATTATACATGAATAAACCTGTTCAAATATCCAAATTTCTCACAAAAAGCTATTCCAGTTCTATTTTGGGCCGAATTGGCCTTCATGATACCTAATCAAAATCATCTTCTGCTTCTTGACTTTATAGTCTGTAGTGTTACTACAATCGCTACATTTACAAAGTGATGTACACGGCAAGTTATTCCTTTGACAGGAGCATTGACTAGTACACTCGCCCCGGCACCCACATTTGACCAGTTCAACAACTGCCTGTGGTGCAGGAAGTTCCAGACATTTCTTTGGTGATAGTGTACCATCCGATGTTTCCTCCCATCCATTGTCAGTAAGCAAAGGTATTTTCGGCCGGGAGATTTTATAGCTTTTGTTGACTGTAGATATAAGATTAGCTTGCTGAATGTGTGGTTTTGGTGCACCAAGAGTTGGGGGCAGTTTTTCAGTTTCAAGATTTTTGGATTTGAACAAGTCCCATCTCAACTCCTTTACTGTGCTGCATTTGTTGTTCTTGGCATATAC
Source organism: Lottia scabra (assembly GCA_029955415.1). NCBI lineage: Eukaryota > Metazoa > Mollusca > Gastropoda > Lottiidae > Lottia > Lottia scabra. The sequence continues at coordinate 10,604,265 of JARJEI010000005.1, read as the reverse complement.
TGTGCACAAAAATGACACAAGGACATTTAATACACTTTCCAAGTTAAAACAATCTTCACCAAATTTCTGAAACCCATCAACTATGTCACAACTTGATTCAAGGCTTAGATAATGCGTTATCCACCTACTCTTGGACACACCAGCAAATTTTCCACCCCAATCAGCACCACTGAAGGCATGGAGACCTAATAGACCTTTACTTTTCTAGTTTCCAACTGCTGCACATCTTCGATGTATGAATTTGAAAAGGAGACATTCTGCTCAGAGATGACAATTTTAAAGAATATGTTTCGGAGCGATTGATTGCATCTTCAGCAATAAAGTCAAGTGGTGCTGATTGGGGTGGAAAATTTGCTGGTGTGTCCAAGAGTAGGTGGATAACGTATTATCTTAGCCCTGGAAACTTGGAATGTGTATTAAATGCCATTGAGTCCTTTTTGTGCACAGTATATGCCAAGAACAGCAAATGCAGCACAGTAAAGGAGTTGAGATGGGACTTGTTCAAATCCAAAAATCTTGAAACTGAAAAACTGCCCCCAACTCTTGGTGCACTAAAACCACACATTCAGCAAGCTAATCTTATATCTACAGTCAACAAAAGCTATAAAATCTCCCGGCCGAAAATACCTTTGCTTACTGACAATGGATGGGAGGAAACATTGGATGGTACACTATCACCAAAGAAATGTCTGGAACTTCCTGCACCACAGGCAGTTGTTGAACTGGTCAAATGTGGGTGCCGGGGCGAGTGTACTAGTCAATGCTCCTGTCAAAGGAATAACTTGCCGTGTACATCACTTTGTAAATGTAGCGATTGTAGTAACATTACAGACTATAACGTGACAAGCCAAGAAGCAGAAGATGATTTTGATTAGCTATCATGAAGGCCAATTCGGCCCAAAATAGAACTGGAATAGCTTTTTGTGAGAAATTTGGATATTTGAACAGGTTTATTCATGTATAATTGGAATTCTAATAAACAAAAACCGTTACCACATGGCTTATATAGGCTTCTCACATGTTTAGTTATATACAATTGTGTAGTTAATATGGTGGCCATTTTGAAATTAAAGATGGCGGCTGAACTAAATTAATATCAAGTAAGACATAGAATCGTAAATATCATAAAACATCGGTATTGCTACCATTTCTAATCTTATGCATTGCTCTAACGTTAAGACATAAGCCAAAACATAAGGAAAATGGCAGCCATTTTGAAATTAAAGATGGCGGCCAAACCAAATAGGTTTCAGGTAAGGCAAAGAATCATAGATACATGAAACATGGGTATTGCCATCATTTCTACTCTTCTTCATTGCTCAAACGTTGAGACATAAGCCAACAAAATAATTAAAAGGGTGGCCATTTTGAAATTAAAGATGGCGGCCAAACCGAATTGGTTACAGGTAAGGTGTAGAATATTAGGTGTCATAAAACATGGGTATTGCCACCATTTCTACTCTTCTACATTGCTCAAATGATGATATATAAGCCAACATATAAAAAAAATGGTGGCCATTTTAAAATTCAAAATGGCGGCTGAAGACCCTTTTAGAAAAAATGGTACCTAACTTTTTTGAAATCAGCACCCCAAAATTGACCAAGTTAGCCAATAAAATCCATTTTGGCACTCTGATCCAGCTGGACCCAAATATCTGACATAAGTGACTGTACTATATCTACTTTATAGGTCTGAATTTTGTTTCAAGTATTATTACAAAAAATGATTGTGCTTGTAAGAATTCAAACTAGTTTTGGAAATGGACACAAAAATTTTGATATTTTGTAAGAGTAGGATATGTATTTCTCTGCAATTTGCGGCTTATTTTTGCTTAGTTCATTAATTTTTAACACCAATTAAGAAGGTAACAAAGTTTATAAATGTCACTTTTATTTTTATACGCCCACATGAAATGTGGAGCGTATATTGCCGTCACCCATGTCCGTCGGTCCGTCCGTTGGTCCGTCCGTCCGTCCGTTGGTCCGTCCGTCCGTCCGTCCGTCGGTCCGTCGGTCCGTCCACAATTGTCGTTAACACTCTACAAGTCACAATTCTTTACGGATTTTGACGAAACTTACTGAAATTGTTTATTATCACCCAAGGATGAACCCTATTGAAAATCAAAAGAATCGAAAAATATTTGATATGAATTATTGCCCTTGTTCTGTAAAACGCGTTCGATTTTTAGCTCGTTAACACTCTACAAGTCACAATTCTTTACGGATTTTGATGAAACTTGCTGAAATTGTTTATTATCACTCAAGGATGAACCCTATTGAAAATCAAAAGAATCGAAAAATATTTGATATGAATTATTGCCCTTGTTCTTTAAAACAGGTTCGATTTTTAGCTTGTTAACACTCTACAAGTCACAATTCTTTACGGATTTTGACGAAACTTACTGAAATTGTTGATTATCACCCAAGGATGAACCCTATTGAAAATCAAAAGAATCGAAAAATATTTTATATGAATTATTGCCCTTGTTCTTTAAAACGCGTTTGATTTTTATCTCGTTAACACTCTACAAGTCACAATTCTTTATGGATTTTGACGAAACTTACTGAATTTGTTTATTATCACCTGATAATAAACCCTATTGAAAATCAAAAGATTCGAAAAATATTTAATACGAATTATTGCCCTTGTTCTTTAAAACGCATTGATTTTTAGGTTGTGAATTCTCTTGAAGGCACAATTCTTTTTCGAATAGATTTTAATGAAACCTATTGAAATAGTTTATTATCACACGATAAACCCTATCGAAAATCTAAAAATATTTGATATGACTTATTGCCCTTCTTGTTCAAAATAAGTTTTAGTTTTTAGCTCATAAACAGAGAAGGATTTTGACTAAACTTGATGAATGCTTAAACCTTGATTAAATCGAGAAAAAAAAAATGTTTGGAGGACACTTAATTTAAGTTCTAAACGAAATGTAGGCCTATGACTACAGGTTGAATATTTGATGGTTGCTGTTTTCTGCCAAATGTTCTCTTTCAAACAAAGCTGCCAGTGGGCGTATATTACCTTGCCTGGCAAGCTATCTTTAAAACTGTGTTTAGTCACTAAACTTTAGTGATGAAAAATTAACGGCAAGACATTCTTCTCTCAGAATAACTAGTGGTGGCAGGGCCTACAGGATACAGGTGAATATTACGAACAGGATATATTATTTTATCTTCGTGTTTTAATTGTGTATTTATGATTTGTTAGGACACGCGTAGTGATGGATTGAAAAAGATGTAGGTTATTTTTGACATAAATCGTTGTGATGTCATTATTCACTTATCCTGTCTGTCTTCTTAAGATGCCAACGAACTTGTTATTTGTCTGAAAGTGAATTTTATGATGCTAATTTATTGTATTGTTTAAAATATGAAAGTGAAAGACACTTCCTTCAGGTAGAATATCTCAAATGATTAATAGGAAGTTTAAGCAAAATATTGCTTCAAAATTTGATCAGTGTAAATTCCATGCTTGTCTTTTTCATTAGCTCCAGTTCTCTTGACAGTAATTTGTTCTCAAAGACAGTTTGGCATACATACTGACAAATATTTAAAAATAGGATGTCAAACTTATGTCCTTTCTTATCATGGGTTTTAGTGAAGAATTCTCATGCTGTTATTGACTAATAAAAGAGTTACTTCCATTACCAGATTGTTCTGACCACTGAAATTAATTCATTCTGAAACAAGCAAATTTTCTTAGCGTTAGTTTGAAATTTGAAAAATTTGCGTTCGTTTCCTGAGGGAAATTTGTCGAGAAATCTTATTAATAAAGTAAGTCTTATGCTAGAAAATGATGGGCTATAAAAATCGATAGTGAAACCTACGCATTTTGTTAATGACGAGAGATTTAAATTCAAAGGTTGTCAGATGTATTTCCTGACATATAAAGGATGTGAAGTCGTAAAGAAGTCAACTACCTCTGTTTTCTGTGAATAAATGTGATATAATTGATGGCTATATATACACGGTGAAGAACGTTGACTATCTACATACATAATTATTGATTTTTACGTTTAAACTTTCAGCGGACCAAGATAAACCTGTTCCACATTACAGTGCAATGAACTGATCAGTCTGAGTTCTTTTTTTATCATTATTTATTCATTATTTGTTTTAGTGATACCGAGTATATATAGGTCATTAGTGACACTTGAGTACTGTCACTTGTCACTAACAGTGCGTTCAGACGACTATAGTACGTTCAGATGACTACATTTAACGCAGCTTAACTATCAACCGATGTTTGAGTCTGGTTTTTTATGTCACTTGAAACGGACCAGTTGAACTTAAGCTGCATTGACTGGCATCTAGTATGCAGGTGGCTTAAAACCTGATTTAAATAATTAAGACATCTTAGTTCGGCAATCTGAATACTAAATACTATTGGTTAATATTTAACCAAATATGTCATATCTGCACATCACATTCCAATAAATCAATTCCTTCCATTAATATTTTTGTCATGCACATTCTTGATAAGTTTTTCTGTTAATTTCAAGGTATTGTCCAGCTTGCATAATTCTTATGCTGTTCAACATATCTTAACTTAAGCAGTCTAAAAGCACATTTAGGGCTCCCTAGTTTCTATACCGGGAAGCCTGGTTATCAGGGCCAGCCAGGTATTCACATAAAGACTATTTGATGGGTTAGCCCGGGCTACTGAGCCACAGCGCCTGCGTACAACATACTTTACTAAACAACATGGCTCCCAAGAACCAAAAAAAAGCTCTTTGAGCCCTAGCCCACGTTCATGTAAAGATTCAAAACTTTTAACCCGCGTAACCGAGCCAGCTCAGCTTACCGGGCTGGCCCGTCACATATAACCAGGCCCTACGTCTTGTGCCATTTACTAGAAGGCAGTTGAATTTGATTGTTTGAAAACGACAGATAAACATCATTAAAATTAAACAATACTTAAAAGTGATCCACTCATATCACGGATTGATCAAGTCCATTATTGACATATTTCAAGGCCCAAATCAACCCTCAAAAATACTAAACATTCCCCTTTAATGCACTTTATTTGACAGGATTGAAACTTGTATAAAACTTATTGAATTATAAGAAGTTGTTTATTATGTAAAGTAAAGTTCAATATCCCCATACAATAATGTCATGTGGTATATCCTTTCATCAATTCTAGGTCAAAATTGATAAAAAGAGACATTGGCCAGCTCAACTATATTTCTCTTTTCACTAAGCTAATAACTAGAATACATATCCTGTAAATTCAAGTCCAAAACAGGTTTTTTTCTTAACATATTCTTTTTAGACCTTGTTAGTTTCCTTTTATAGCCCACTTGAATTATGAGGATAAATTGTAACTTCCTCACTGAGAAGAAATGTATATGACCTCAATACATAAATACAGAGGTTGACAATAGAATATATAGAGTACATACGTTGAAGTGTCACTTGTAAGGAAGTAAACTTTCCTTATTTAAGATAATTTAATAGTAACTTGTCGTTCTCCTGAACTTGTTCGAGTAAACAATGCACATGAATATGACATATTTAAGATTTATTGCCAGTCATGTTGATGAGGGATAGCATTTTTAATGATGTATTTATAAATACTTTCTTGCACAGCACAATATGTCGGTTGTGTAACACAATCAAATTTTAAATGTAAAAAGGAACAAGTATTTTTTTAAGTTCGCAGTTTTTAGGTTGTCTCCATTGTTTATTGATAACTGTCTGTCTTTCTCTTACTTTTATCAGTAAATCAAATATATAAGCATTATTTTTTTTTTTTAAGAATTACAAATTCGGTCAATTTTTTTTTATAGAAATGTGCATAGGTTAAAGACTTAAATCTGAATCAATGTATTTTTACAGTGCAGATTAACTGTTCTGTTTTGGTTCTCTTGCAATTTAGCAAAATGTGAAGTGAAATTTGATCTTTGGATTTTTTTTTGAAAGCTCAGATTACGTCTGCATTTTCAGATATAGGTGGTAAAAATAAGTTAAAAATATGTACCAGGTAAACACTTTAAGAATTTGTTGTGCGTAACGGTTGATAAAGGACGTATAAAATTTAATCTTTTCATTGATCTAGAAAGAAGGAAATAAAGGACTGGTTTACAATGAAGTATATTCTATTTAATATAAAGTAGGCCTATTTATAATTTCCTTGAGGGAGGAGTTGTAAGGGACAAACCTTAAACCTACATATTACATTACAATGTTTACAATGACATGTTTATGCAACCCAATTCTCAAACAAATTACGTTTCAAATTTTTTATGTACTGACCGATTTCTTTTAATAAGACATAACTATGCATATATAAGTTGAACATATTAAAGAAAAAAGATTGTGGTTATATTATTTGATCATTTTTTACACTAAACTCTCTCTTTATGACAACCTAGACACCTGTATTCAAACATTTTCTAATTCGGATGTGGTTTCCATCTCTTATGTTGATACAAAACTTAAACCTCTCACAAACTATTGTATTGTAGACCATCTCAAAACTAAATTTTGCATATTCGACAATGACAATACTTTGGAATAAAGACGCTCTTGCACCAAACTTTAACTAAAAGATTTGGAGGAATAATTTTAAACATTTTAGATATCATAAATTTTTTTTTCTTAAATTTGATTTTAATTTATATGATGTTAGTGGTGTCAATGTTATTCAAAATATAATGTTACATTTAAAATATAGTTTACAAGACATTTTATTGTAAACAAGAAATAAATATGGCGTCCATAAGTGAAAATATTTTCAAGTGGAAAACTTAATTTCCTCAGTGATTTTCATTGAAATTTTGGAAGCCACAGTTACTCAGTGAGTTAGACAATCGCTCGCTAACCTGGAGGTCTAGGGTTCAATCCCGGCATGGGTCAAGATGATACCTTCAGATTGTTCAACCTGGTTTCCCCCTGGCAGTGATGCCTCATGTGCGACAGTTGGAAATCGAAAATAAGAGTAGGCTCAATTAGCCCATAGAGGTGCAGAAAAGGTGGACGTAAAAACTCATTTAACATTTGAAATTTTTTTACCATATCAATTCCATTTTTACAAAAGCACAAAGTAAACAGAGGCTAATCAAGACGAAAGGATTTGATCTATGCTTCACAGAGGTTGATTTTAAATTTAAGAAAGGAAAAAAATGTTCTATAGATATAGATATAACCTTTGATTGCAATGAAATTCACTGATGTTCGAGGTAGTGGGATTTTTATTTTGGAATTTTACACAATGGACTTTACACAAAGTGATTTAGTAACTAATTTACATTATCATTTATTAATGTGTATGTAAATCAAATACCTGCACAAACACAACTATAACATCTGTTATATACACATGTACTAGACACATGTAATATACACATGTAACACACACATGCTGAAGATGTCTAGCCACAACTTGACGCTTACATAATATTTTGATTTATTAGAGAAAGTTTTTAAATGTGCACTATTTTGATGACAATAGGAAGGGAACTAATATCAATGACACGATTTTTGTTATAAATAACTTTGTGTTGTATAACATTTTATTGGGTACGAATAACCAAAAACATTACTGCTAGTAATAACCTTACTCCAAGCTGTTCGATACGAACGCACTACCTTTTATAGCTTAAAAATGTAATATTTGATTTTAAATTTTTGATAAATGTCCCAAATATAAAATTCTTAGCTAGAAGAAAGCAAAAATAAGAAATAAGTAATAAAATTATGATTGATAAAAAAAATAGGCCAGGAAATTAACATATTGATAAAAGTACATGAATTATTTCTTGTAGCAGTGAATAAACTTATTCTTATCTTAAAATAAATCTAACCAGTAATTTTAGTTAGAGGACAGCTGGGACTTGTATTGTTTTATTGGTGTTTCATAATTGGAAACCTATAAAAGATGGAAATAAAATTTTCATGAATTTTTCCGTCGTCAATGATGGGGATTATTTTGAGACTTGAAAGAGACCATAAAAGAATGACAGAATCATAGCCCTGTGAACAAAGTGATCACTCCTATGCTTCATTGTTACAGGGATATGTTCACTAACTATTCGACCAAAAAAACTTTTAGTCTCAGAACCTGATATTTTTTTAGCTAATCTAATCAATAATAATTAACCAAACTCTCCCTTGAAATTTAAGCCTTCAAATCACCATAAATCACCATAAATCACCATAATTATAAGCCTTTGAAAGTCAAAAATACGACTCGTCCTAGAAAACACATATACAGAAAATGAAAGATAAATGTTTAGGTATGGGTATAATTGAAAGGATTGTGCATTTTTTGGGCAGTTCCTGTAAATCTGAAGGCTATTTTTTATAAATTCAAGGCCCAAATCGATCCTCGAAAATGCTGAACATTCCCCTTTAAGGTTCACACAGAGTGTTTTCATTTAAATTCCTGACTCCTTCATGGACTGAATGTGAAATAATTTATTTATATCTTGGTTATAGTTGTACTTTAAGTATTGAAATGAGTTGAAGGTTACTGACTTAGTATAATATATTTATATGACTTGGTATACTTTTGATTTATTGAGTAACTTCTACTGGTAAACAAAGTCATTGGATCAATAAACTTGCATCATATATATGTAATGAATATACCTTAGGACACCTGGTACCACCTGACGATTGAGTTAATTTACCATAGCACAGTTGATAATCAAGAAATGTTAATTTTTGTTAAGAGTGAGATGTATGAACATTTTGAAAAAAAAAAATTCACTTTATGTATAATGTCAAAATCTGAAAGATCTGTGACAATAGTGTCAGTTACGTGTTCAAATTAATGATAAAATAGACCAAATTAAAGATATATGTGTCCCTTACATTATTGATATTAATGTATTCAGTTTATTAAATCCTGTTGCTAATTTAAAGCAATACCACCTCTTAAAATGATCAGAAAATCAATAGTTTCAAACTTGGATAACATAGTTTGTATTTGTAAGGGATTCTTATCCAATGTCATGAACATACAACAGATAACCTGTATAATCTGATAAATCCAGAAAACTACTTGATTATGAATAAAAATAATTGGAAAATGCTTACTTAATATTTAGTGTTTTACTGTTTTTCAAAAATAAGCTGTACAGTAATTTTTAAATTATATTATTTAGTTATATGGGGTTATTGAATAATGTTTAGTATACTTGTGACACGTTGATGAGTATATAAGCTTACTCTTATTGGAGTTTAAGAACTTATATTTTTTTTTAATTTGGACTATTCTACTGGTTTTTTTATGTGGAAACTACACCGTTTTTGATATTGAAAATTTGCATACTCTCCCTTTCTTGAGGTCTTTAAAGGAATATGTTCACTAACAGTTCGACCAATAAAATTTTAGTCTCAGAATCTGAATTTTTTTACTGTTCTAATCTGTCATATTATATTGTTCACAACTCTCCCTCGAAATAATTATTAGCCTTCAAATCCCTGTATAGCCATAATTATCAGCGTTTCAAAGTAAAAAATATGACTTGTTGTTTAGTAACACTATTTAATGACAGAAGGGCAGTTATAGGCTCAATTTATTTTATTGTAATGTCATCATATTTTATAATAATGTAATTTGCTTTATAAGCCTCATATTTGAGACTCAAAAAAGATTTATTGAAGAAGAACTCAATCAGAATACATTTGGTGGCAGATTTTCATATTTTCATACCTCATGACTTTTATGATGAAACTTGATAATAATTTTATTAAAATTTCATATTTTATAAAGAAGTGACTTGCTAGACAAGTTTGTTAGTAGGCCTACTATCTTTTGTACTTTTACTTCTGTCTGGGTCTGTATAATAAACTATAAAAATAAAGTGGAAATATAATAAATATAAATAAATATGGTATAACTCGAGCTGTTCGTATTTCAGTTTTCAATATATCTCTGCCCTATAAACACATTTTTAGAAAATATATATAACACAATGAATATATGAAGAGTTTACGTAATGTATGGCTTCAATAAATGATGTTTTTATTTTTACAAGCAAGCAACATTTTAATTATGTCTATTTTTTATACGCCCACATGAAATGTGGAGCGTATATTGCCGTCACCCATGTCCGTCGGTCCGTCCGTCGGTCCGTCCGTCCACAATTGCTTGTTAACACTCTACAAGTCACAATTCTTTACGGATTTTGACGAAACTTGCTGAAATTGTTTATTATCACCCAAGGATGAACCCTATTGAAAATCAAAAGAATCGTAAAATATTTAACATGAATTATTGCCCTTGTTCTTTAAAACGCGTTCGATTTTTTAGCTTGTTAACACTCTACAGGTCACAATTCTTTACGGATTTTGATGAAACTTGCTGAAATTGTTTATTATCACTCAAGGATGAACCCTATTGAAAATCAAAAGAATCGTAAAATATTTAACATGAATTATTGCCCTTGTTCTTTAAAACGCGTTCGATTTTTAGCTTGTTAACACTCTACAAGTCACAATTCTTTACGGATTTTAATCAAACTTGCTGAAATTGTTTATTATCACTCAAGGATGAACCCTATTAAAAATCAAAAGAATCGTGAAATATTTAACTTGAATTATTGCCCTTGTTCTTTAAAACGCGTTCGATTTTTAGCTTGTTAACGCTCTACAAGTCACAATTCTTTACGGATTTTGATGAAACTTGCTGAAATTGTTTATTATCACTCAAGGATGAACCCTATTAAAAATCAAAAGAATCGTAAAATATTTGATATGAATTATTGCCCTTGTTCTTTAAAACACGTTCGATTTTTAGCTTGTTAACACTCTACAAGTCACAATTCTTTACGGATTTTGATGAAACTTGCTGAAATTGTTTATTATCACTCAAGGATGAACCCTATTAAAATTCAAAAGAATCGTAAAATATTTGATATGAATTATTGCCCTTGTTCTTTAAAACACGTTCGATTTTTAGCTTGTTAACACTCTACAAGTCACAATTCTTTACAGATTTTGATGAAACTTGCTGAAATTGTTTATTATCACTCAAGGATGAACCCTATTGAAAATCAAAAGAATCGAAAAATATTTAATATGAATTATTGCCCTTGTTCTTTAAAATGCCTTAGATTTTTAGCTTGTTAACACTCTACAAGTCACAGTTCTTTACAGATTTTGACGAAACTTACTGATTATGTTTATTATCACCTAAGGATAAACTTTATTGAAAATCAAAAGAATCAAAAAATATTTAATATGAATTATTGCCCTTGTTCTTTAAAACGCGTTGATTTTTAGGTTGTAAATATGAAACCTATTGAAATAGTTTATTATCACACGATAAACCCTATCGAAAATCAAAAAAATATTTGATATGACTTATTGCCTTTCTTGTATAAAATAGGTTTTTAGCTCATAACAGAGAAGGATTTTGACTAAACTTGATGAATGCTGAAGCCTTAGTGAAATCGAGAAAAAAATTGTTTGGACGACACCTAATTTAAGTTCTGAACGAAATGTAGGCCTCCGACTACAGGTTGAATATTTGATGGTTGCTGTTTTCTGCCAAATGTTTTTTTTCAAACAAAGCTTCCAGTGGGCGTATATTACCTTGCCTGGCAAGCTATCTTTGTATTTTACAGTAACTAATTGTGATACAAGAAAATTACCAGTGGCAGATAATGGAGGAGATGGCATGTGGGTTATGTCCCCTGATTCTAAAGAAAATTTTCAAAAACTGCGAACTGCTGATCCATCACATTGTTACCAAAGAGAATCAGGTAATTTTTTAGGGTTTATAATCAAAACGTGAACATTCAGTATTTTCGAGGGTTGATTTGGTTCTTGAATATATATAAAAAGTCTTCAGAAGTACTACAACTGCACATTTGTCCATCTATTTAAGGCATAGTCTCGCTGTATTTTTGACATTCAAATTCTGATAATTATGGATACTCAATGCACATTGATTTGAAAGCTAATGACTATATTTTAATTATTTCGTGTTTTTTTTAGTATCTTCACCTGAAAGTCCAGCTGATAGTGGTGTATCAGATGTTGAAAGTAGTTCAGATGATATACGCCTCAAACATCATTCCAGTTCAGGTATTTAACTTGATATATCATAACTGGTATTCACAATACCAAAATATTCAAAATTCATTTTGATATTCAGTTAATGTGCTTGTAAATCTATTCAGTTTTATATGAATTGACACATAAGCATCACGATTGTCATTCTTAAACTCTCAGTGGGCCTATAATTTTTATGATGATCTTCCCGATTTAAATTTGGTCTATAAAAAAAGGATGGATTAATAACATGCATGCAAATGAAATGTGTAAAGGATATTCGATATATTCGATACAGAAATGTGAATCTCAAACAGTAATAAACGGAACAATTATAAATGTCAGCCCTTACATCAACTTTATATTTTTAATGTCAGTGTAGTACATGTATACTGTATTAGCTGGTTATAAAATTATAAATTATAGCTTGCCTTAACTGCACTGCACTTTTTATTTTAAAAAATTGCAAGTTGTCTTATGGGTTGAATTTAATTGTCATCATGACAACTTATAAATTAAATGTATATGGAAAAAATCCAAAACTTTTCGCTTTTGTATTTTGTATTCCAATTTTTCTTTTCAGTTTTTTTCAATGCTCAAAGGCACCATGTTCCTTCAGTGGTATCGGTACCATTCCTTCCACCATTTTGTCAACCACCTCCTGCTCACCAACCTCTTCCTGCTCACTTTAACTCAGCAACACATATAGCCATGAGACCAGGTTAGTTTTAGAACGTATTTTTGTACTATGAGCAGAATATAGACCAGACCTTCTCAAATAATTTTTGAAAAGGGCCAAATGTATTTTTTGTATGATAAATAAGGGCCAAATAAAACTTTAGGTAACAAAGCGAATTCATTCATTATATTCCTGATGACGTTGTGAGAATCACATTGAAACGTTGAAAGTAATAAATATTCTAGAAGTATCCATCCATAATAATTGTTTCATTTATCTGATATAGACAGTTACATTCCACAACACATTTTGTTATGTCCATGAGATCATATGAATTATTACTAAATCGAGTGAGACCAGTGTCTAATTGAGTTAAAACTAAATAAATATTGTATTAACTCAATCTTTCAGATAGTCTTGATACAGATACAAATATTTACTAACTATATCTGTAGTTGTGAAGTTTGAATTTCTGTTTCTATTCCAGATCGTCATATATTTGAAGCATTAAATCCTGTAGATATGCCATCATTTATTCCACCAAAAGACCAAAATGTATTTCATCCTCATCCTCGGCATCCACATCCCTCACAGCTCCATCATCCTCATTCACAACCTCCACCTCCTTTATTAAAACTCAAATTAAAGAGAGGTGAGTTGGTGGTTGTTTATTACTTGTTTGTTGTAGTCTATTGTTGCTGGCTTGGTGCAATTAACTTGACTTTGAAAAATGACTGTTCATAGCAGATGATATTTTATTGTGATGAGATCAATTTCAATAGTCAAATTAATGAATCTATGACGCAATATCCACAACTGACTGAAAATAAATTTCTTTGCTTGAATTATTGAAGAACTTTAAGCAGGCCAGACACCCTGAGAAAAAGATATGAACAAATACATTTCTTTCTTTTTTGATGATAATTGAACAAAAAAAAAAATCATCATATGCATGTCCTGGTTGAAACTTTCTGGATTTAATTAAGTTACTGCCATGCCTTCACATATTAATTGGAGATTGGTGTAGCTTGGAAAAAAGAAAATGCCACTTTTTAATTGGATTTAGTTTAAGAGTCCAAGTTAATGTTCAGTTTATTTTAAATATTAACACTAGAGAACATCTTATTTATGTATAATTTAAAGATAATTGTATTTTAGGTCGTAAACCGAAATCCAATAATTTACAGTTTGATCCTGGTAGTCCAATGTTACCTAGACGGAAGAGAGAAGGTTAGTTGCATTATTAACTTCATTTTGCCTACAGAAACTGTCTAATTCAACCATTAATCTTATAGAATTTTATCTGAATATAATTTATTCCCTCATATAAATTAGAATTAACCTACAAAGTAAAGAGTCTTGTGCTATTGATATAAATTTCTTTCCTAGTCATGTTTTAAACTTGCAAATTTGGCTTCAATACCCTTTTTTGATTCACATTGATATTGTTTTTTTTTTTTCAGGTAACACCACATACTTATGGGAATTTTTACTTCAATTACTACAAAATCCTGAAACTTGTCCAAGAATTATCAAATGGACAAGTCGTGAAAAGGGAATATTTAAGTTAGTAGATTCAAAGGCTGTCTCAAGGTTATGGGGTTTACATAAAAACAAACCAGATATGAACTATGAAACTATGGGCAGAGCTATGAGGTAGGTGCCAGTTGACATTAGTATTATGAAAGGGGAGGGGTGTTGAAAGACATATTATCATGAAATAATGCATTGCTATGCAAAGCATAGATACAAAGGCATAGTTTCAGTTGGAAACAAAGAAAGTTAGATAATTCCTCTGTCCTGGAAATTTTTTCTGAATTTAAACATTGCATTGTTTTATCCAACAGGCAATACTTAACAGCACAGAGATAATAAGGGGAAATAACTCTAGTTATTATCTTTTTCAGGTACTACTACAACAGAGGTATTTTAAATAAAGTAGATGGACAACGATTAGTGTATCAGTTTGCTGAAGTTCCTAAATCTATAGTTGAACTTGACTGTTCTTAGGTTGTCAGTTATACAGATATTTCATCAAACATTTACAAACATCACTGTTATCAAACATAGACTCTGATCATTTCAGAAAAACAACAATGAAATAGCATACATAATTGAATTCATTTTATTTACAAAAACTGATTGTGACGGTGAGAAGTGAATTTGTTCTTACAGAACTGTATAATATTATAAAATTTGTATATTTGGTTTTAACAAATCACTATTACGTGGTGCAGAAAATTCATCGAAATTCTCTTCCTGGAAATTTGAGGACATTCTTTCTAGTAGAGAGTTGAAAACAAGGATCTGAATATCAGATGAAGAATAATATAAGTGTACTATAAAATAATCTGAATTACAGATAAAGAGAAGATATTGTTTATATTTTCACTGTTATTGTTATCTTGTTATTGTTATCTTCTTATTAACATTGTTATTAATAACATTCAAGTCATGTTCATAATCCAGGGTTGTGTTAAAGTGAATATTATCAGGCCTTCATGTTGTTTTGACCATTGGAACACAAAGCTGTACGAGGTTCATATAAAGCAGATAGGAAACATTGTCTTTCATATGGTAGGCCTACATTTTTGTAAACTGTCTTTAAAAAACTTATTTAGAAACTTAATGAACGTTCTTGCCTTTTCAACACATTCAATATATGTAATACGTATATCCTTGGTTTGTGAAGATGACTTTATAGAATGAAGTATGTTTATATTAATGTGATGTTTAATATAATACAGCTGCCTTTTATTATCAGTACCTATAGTCTCTCAAAGATAATATGCACATCCAAAATATAAACAACATTATTCTGACAAAATATCCGTAACTGTCCGTCAATTTGAGACAGTGCAGAAAAGTTGGATACCGTTTTGTTAATGGACTGGATGTGTATTAATATCTTTGAGTCACTATAGTTTGTACTTTATCAAGATATAAAATACAAATTAAACTGTTTTACAACGATTATTAGTGCTACCAAACCACAATTTATTGTAAAACAGATAAATATTTTCTGTGGCCTTACAGTTGCTGTATAATTAGATATTTCAATAGTGAAGAAAAGCGTTTTAAAAGTAGTTATTTAATAAGGCACTATATCAGTTCGATGTCATCTACTTTTTTCACGTTTCAATATTAAAATCGGACTTTCATGTCAACTTCAACTAAATAAACTTATAAATGATAAATAGGTTACTGCACTATAATTTGATTTAAATTGGTTTAAGTATTTTTTTAAAAGACTATGGGCCTCCATTCTTAATAAATATTTTGACAGTATTTAGAATCATATTGCTGAGGATCAATGAAATGGTTTCATATGAAAAATTATGTTTCTCAAAGATTTATAAACATATTAAAATGCTTTTTGATTAGTTTTTTTTTTAGTTGGATTAATTTTTTAATCAGCATAAACATAAGAAAATATAAACGTTAAGTTAGATAGTGTCCACTTCTCTCTTAATAAGTAAATCAAAGGGAGCTAACTCCAGTTTTTACTCCATTGTTAACTTTACATGTTTTCTGTAACTCATACTCAATAATCATATTGAAATACAACGAATCTTGATTCTAATGACGACGTTTTAATTTTGCCTTTATTCATATCTATTCATCTATTATTTTTTACACTCAAATATGATAGATTTAGCTCAGAAAAATTTGGTTAAGAGATAATTGTATTATGCTTCAAAGCCTTATATTTGAAGGGTTTCCTTACTTTTTATGTCTAGGCCAATTTGGGACACTGAAAGCAAACAGTTATGTGACTTTTACAATCATATTGACCATTTCAATTTCACTCAAACCTTAATTGAAAATAGGACTGATGCAAATCAATGTTCTCAGTGTCTATAGTAGTACATCACAAAAATATTCAGAAAACCTTTTTAACAATTCAATTACGACGTACTATTTGAAACCCTGAGAAATATTATAGTCTTATATAATATAGACTCAAGTTAAAGAAATCGTATATAAGACATAATTTAGCATAAATATCCTTTACTCTTTGATACATATATTATTAAGCTCTCTTAAGCTGCCTTTATGTCAAAGAGATATTATTACTAGGAATTGAATGAGCTATGAGCCTATTTTGTAATTATCTGTTTTTGTTAGTTTAGAGTATATATAATCTAATAGTGCTAGATATGTGGTCATTGAAATCCACATTCATATAAAATATTATGTTATATTAATTTTTAAAGATATAGATGGGTTTTCCATAATGATGAATCACTTGTACAGGTTATCAGTTAAAAGTATGAAGTGGTTTTTGAAAGTGACTTCAATGTCCATTTATGATAAAGCATACCTTTTACAGGCACAACTTTTGAATATTCATCATGGTATACATGATTTTAATTAAAAAAAAATATTCTCCAATCATGGATTATGAATTCAATGTGGGTGGATATCATTATGTGCTTTGTTAAATCTTTCAGTTGTAAGATACTATCATGTTTTATAGAAATACTTCTAAATAGGAAACTTGTAATGTGATTGATAATTATGGAAAACTCAAAAACTTATTTTTTTATGATTTGACAAATTCATAATATTATGAATGACAAAATGAATTTATTATATAGGAGACAATTGCATAAAATCGTTTTGTTATGTTTCTCACTTTTTTTGTTTATGTTTAAAGACTTGTGTTATCATTCCACTTGAATTAATTGTTTTTATCCAAAGGAATCTATAGGTATTCTGTGACGGTTTGTCAATTTGACAATCACATTCAGAGAGTCTACATAGCTAATATTGTTTATTTAGTTAAACTTGATCAACAAGAGGTTTAGAATCTTGAAGCACTCTGTGTGAAGGGTTTTTCATCAATATAAATAGGCCAGTTTTTATATACACATGTTTTTATAAGTATTAAACGACAAATATATTATATTTTGTAGAAATGATCATAATAATAGAGTAGGTAGGGTATTTAAAGGTTGTAATTTAAAAAAAATATAAGGGAAAGTGTCCTATTCTACCATACAGAAATTAAGTTAAGAAAGCTTATGGCTACTCATTGCAGATTGTCTATTATCTATTTTTGTATGACAGTAGTACAGTACCCTTTTAGTCTTCATTTTGTTATTTGAGAATAACAGTTTGTTTTGTTGGTTTTTCTTTTCACTCTGATAGTTAAACAATATTTCATTGTGTTATTCTTGACAATTAAAAGTACAATAATTTTCCATTAGGCCACATAAAAAAAAAAAATTGGTGATCTTCCTTTCAATTTCCGAAATCAGGGGAGGGGGGAGGTTTTTTTTTTATTTTTTATTTTTTTTTGGACCCTAAAACACTTAAGCCCACATGATACGATGGCAGCGCATGTGCGGATGGGTGTTGTAGTTCCTACTATGGTCGCTAGATGGACCTACTGGTGGTATTTCCTATTATATTACAGTTATTCCGCGTTAAATGTCCGCGAAAAATTGAATTTTTGCTATACCTACGCTATTGAGCGGATTGTTTACGGTTTTTTTTTAAATAAAGAATCAAAAAAAAATCAGGGACGGGGCCGTTTTCGGGCACGGGCGGGGACGATCACCAATTGTTTTTTTTATGTGGCCTTACTTACAGGTACAGAAATATACATCATTAGATATACCGGTATTGTACAAAGTTTAACAAAAATGTCATTTATGTACATAGTTCTATTTTTGTGTTCATTTTTAGACTTATCTGTATAGGCTTTACTTTTAAACTGTATGTTTGTCAAGGGATTTTGCACACTGGCCAGTATAAAGCTAATCTCTGTTGTTTAGATTTTAATTTTGTTTTATTCACAAAGTTTTTAATGTTTTAGATTCAAGCCAGTACAATTGTTTTTAATTTGTTTTTTTTTTAGTCTGCAATTGAATTAACAAGTAATGATTAGATTCACAAAGCAATTTATAACTTGTTATAATACACAGTTCATAGCTAGTAATATCACTTGTTATAATACACAGTTCATAGCTAGTAATATCACTTGATATAATACATTTGATAGTTCATAGCTAGTAATATAACTTGTTATAATACACAGTTCATAGCTAGTAATATCACTGGTTATAATACACAGTTCATAGCTAGTAATATCACTTGATATAATACATTTGATAGTTCATAGCTAGTAATATAACTTGTTATAATACACAGTTCATAGCTAGTAATATCACTTGTTATAATACACAGTTCATAGCTAGTAATATAACTTGTTATAATACACAGTTCATAGCTAGTAATATCACATGTTATAATACACTTGACAGTTCATAGCTAGTAATATAACTTGTTATAATACACTTGACAGTTCATAGCTAAAAATATAACTTGTTATAATACACTTGACAGTTCATAGCTAGTAATATAACTTGTTATAATACACTTGACAGTTCATAGCTATTAATATAACTTGTTATAATGCACTTGACAGTTCATAGCTAGTAATATAACTTGTTATAATACACATATAACTTGTTATAATACACTTGACAGTTCATAGCTAGTAATATAACTTGTTATAATACACTTGACAGTTCATAGCTAGTAATATAACTTGTTATAATGCACTTGACAGTTCATAGCTAGTAATATAACTTGTTATAATACACTTGATAGTTCATGCCTAGTAATATAACCTGTTATAATACACTTGATAGGTCATAGCTAAAAATATAACTTGTTATAATACACTTGACAGTTCATAGCTAGTAATATAACTTGTTATAATACACTTGACAGTTCATAGCTAGTAATATAACTTGTTATAATGCACTTGACAGTTCATAGCTAGTAATATAACTTGTTATAATACACTTGACAGTCCATAGCTAGTAATATAACTTGTTATATTGCACTTGACAGTTCATAGCTAGTAATATAACTTGTTATAATACACTTGATAGTTCATACCTAGTAATATAACCTGTTATAATGCACTTTATAGTTCATACCTAGTAATATAACTTGTTATAATACAAATATAACTTATTATAATACTCTTGATAGTTCATAGCTAGTAATATAACTTGTTATAATGCACTTGATAGTTCATACCTAGTAATATAACGTGTTATAGTACACTTGACAGTTCATAGCTAGTAATATAACTTGTTATAATGCACTTGACAGTTCATAGCTAGTAATATAACTTGTTATAATACACTTGATAGTTCATAGCTAGTAATATAACTTGTTAAAATACACTTGATAGTTCATACCTAATAATATAACTTGTTATAATGCACTTGACAGTTCATAGCTAGTAATATAACTTGTTATAATACACTTGATAGTTCATACCTAGTAATATAACCTGTTATAATGCACTTTATAGTTCATACCTAGTAATATAACTTGTTATAATACAAATATAACTTATTATAATACTCTTGATAGTTCATAGCTAGTAATATAACTTGTTATAATGCACTTGATAGTTCATACCTAGTAATATAACGTGTTATAGTACACTTGACAGTTCATAGCTAGTAATATAACTTGTTATAATGCACTTGACAGTTCATAGCTAGTAATATAACTTGTTATAATACACTTGATAGTTCATAGCTAGTAATATAACTTGTTAAAATACACTTGATAGTTCATACCTAATAATATAACTTGTTATAATGCACTTGACAGTTCATAGCTAGTAATATAACGTGTTATAATGCACTTGACAGTTCATAGCTAGTAATATAACTTGTTATAATACACTTGACAGTTCATAGCTATTAATATAACTTGTTATAATACACTTGATAGTTCATGCCTATTAATATAACTTGTTATAATATACTTGGCAGTCTATAGATCTGTTGTAATGCTCTTCGTAAAGTGTAAGCTTTGCCTATGATGTACATTCATTTATGACATGTTATATTCTGCTTTGTACTTGATACATCCTTATCCTTATACACTTGAAAGTAACAGAAAGTCTAGCATGTGTAACAGTGTACTGTGTATTACAGTAGTTATTTTAAGAGCACTGATAGCTTCAATTTACACCATTCCAATTTTAAATCAGACGTCTGAGCTTTGAGCACCCGCGAAGGTTTTCTGCAACATAAGCATAATTTCATGGGTTTGACGTCAATGGAATTACTGGAAGCAGACCTCTTATTGAACATTGGAATTGTCCAATATGATGCTATCATTTGATACATAACATTTTTAGAAAACCTTTTATTTCGTAATTAGCTTTGTTACATAAATACAATTAAAAAAAATAATGATATACCCGATTTAAAAAAAAATCATAATTTGAATAAAATGTACTTCCGAAGTCTGAACATTATTTTGTAGCATTTTGACATTTTCCAAATATCACTTATAATATAATCATGTACCATTTTTAAGGAAAATTTAGTTATTTGTAGTACATAATTGATGATCTTCCATCTTTTTTCAATGTCAAAATTTATTCTTGATTAATTTAAAAAGTCTAGAAGATTGAGAATTCTCTGCAAAAAGAATGAAGTTTTATGTGCCCTATTTTGTGATTTTGCTAATGTCTTATTTGTGTAACATGTCAAGTTCTTGATTTTATTACTAATGGATAAAAAAATTATTTTTATGAATAAAAATTTATATGTTGATGGCTTTTTGTTTTAACTAGGCAACAGTCCTTATATTAAAAAACAACAATATTTAAGTATTCAAACTTGGTCAACAAGAGTATGATTTGATGTATACAAACAGAATCCATAAAATTAAGTAAATTTCCATGGAATTCCATAAGTTATTATATGTCATATTCTGGATTTATGATATTATACAGATAATCGGTTGTATGATTATGGCACCAGATAAGTTGCCTAATGAATATAAACTCTTATTGACCACATTTGAGAATTTTGATTTTTTTATCATTCTTTAAACTACTCGGAAAAGAATTTTTCGTCGACTTTTGGCAACAAACGAAAACAAAGCAGAAGTGCGATACATGATAATTGATATATGAACAGAAATCAATATCGGCAATGTTATCTTCGCAATACAGATAGCCTACAGCAGAAGGGCCAAGAGTTCCAATTAAAAGATAGCTTGCCAGACAAGGTAACATACGCATTACTGCTTCCGTTGATAAGGAAAATAATTATAATCTAATTGCGACCATCACAACCATAAGATATCCAAACATACATTTTTCAGATCTAAAAATGTTCTAAAATAGGGTTTCTCAACTAAAAAAGCTGATTGGATAAGCAAATTATCATATTGGAATGATTTTTATACATCAACCTTGATCTTATTACATTTTCAAACGATGTTTTTAAAGAGGCACAGGCTTCATTTTTGTGGGTCGATTTTTCCAAGTCTCAGAAACGGGGATTTTTTAGCTCAGCAATTTAGTACTGGTTATCACAACTCACCATTGAAATTTGAGTCTTCAAATCCATGTGCATCCATAATTATTAGCGTTTGAAAGTTATAATGCCCTACTACACATTAGCGATACTATGCAATATATAGAAAAGTCATCTAAGTATATTCAAGACCCAAATCAACCAATAAAAATGAAGACTGGTCCCCTTTAAGTTAAACATTTTATCATATTACTATTTTATTTCAAAACATGTTGCATTGCTACATTGCAAGCGTTGATAAAAATACGTTCTAGAAATAAAGATTCGCATAAAAGAAGAAAATCATACAAATCATTTTCCATTTTTGTATTATAGAGTTCCATCCTTGGGTGATAATCAAGTAGAAAACATTTTTTTTTCTGGCTTTTCGCACCTCAATGTTCTATAATTTTATATTCTTTGGGAATGCAATGAGAAAAATATTTAGAATAATTCTTGAAAACAACATTTCGTGTATGATCAGAAGTCAAAATTATTCGAAGATTTTTAAGAATTAATCTTGTATAAGACCTCATAAATATTGAAAGCGATAAGGAATAATTGAAAGCACAATTAAAATAATTTCCAACACTATATTATTATTAATGTGATTAAGTACAATTTGGTTGAAAAGGGTTTTTATAATCAATTCTAAGTTGAGTTGTCAATGTAGAGTTGTCACGCTATGTTTTTGTGTCCAATGCTGATTAACATGGTAATCAACAACTTCCAATTTCATTCTGATTTATGAAAATCTATTGTTTGCTTGAAATATATGTCAAGAATAAAAGTCAGAATGAAGTTAATTTCCCCGTATTGCGTCGAGTCATTTATTTTTTAAGAGAACTCATGAGATCAAGACCGTAATGTGATGTTTGAAGATTGTAAATTGTAATTTGTAAGATATTCATGTGAGAATTTCGGGAGTTAAACCTCATAGTAATGTAGGATGTACTTCACTATTATACACAATATGTGGAATTACAAGGGTGCGCTAAGTGGTGTTCTATTGTTTTTACAAATGAATTCAGCATTCACAGGTACGGAATAATAATATATAATATATACATGTGCTAGGATATTAGTGGGATCTTAGATACGTAGCAATATCACAAAACATTTCCTGGTAAAAATATCAATGCTCCGTTTGAATTAAAATGTAGTGGTTTGAAGACATATTTTATATGTTTCATTTCTGGTTCCCAGAATTCTAAAACTTCTTTAGATATCGATGCTATATTGAAATTTATTTTTTATTTTAGAAGTTGATTGTGGTGATCCACCAGATATTCTGAACGCCTACCGTGTAGTCAATGTATCTACTAGTAATCGTTCTACAACAGAAGGGTCTGTATGGCATTACCAATGTTTTGAACGGTTTAAAAATATATCTGGTGACGCATTAAGGACCTGTAATTCATCTGGATTTTGGGAAGGAACTGATATAGAATGCGAAGGTAAATTTATAATTTTTGTAAATCTTGGCACCGAATTTTAAGGACATCCGCAATATTTTGCAATTTTTCTAAATATTTGGCAACAAAAAGTTTGCCTTGCATTGGTTTATAGTCAGATTTATTTATTAGAACGATAGAGTTGATCCAGGCCACGAAGCGTCCCAGGAGGATTCGGAGAAATCGAAATAACTTCCAGATTTGCTTCAGACATTTTCAGATTCCGGATATGATCCATTATGTTTTTATTATTTTTGACAAAAATATTTTGATTTAAAATTTTTATGGCCCCCTGGTTTACCCCCTCCGGGGCTAGAATCACAGCTAACCTTAGCGTAACCCCTCTCACGCCGCGGTGGCCGAGCGGTTAGCGTGCTGCGGCCACACCTAGATGGACCCGGGAACCCCTCCAAAGAAACTTTTTTTTTCTCAAAAATTCAAACACTTTCTTGGTCTTATCCATCATACACACATTTTGTTGTCAACAATTGACACATTTGTGCATATATCACCATCGTGAATGGCCTTTCTACAAATTTTAGCTCTCCTTCAAAGCCCTCCCCGACCAGACAAAATGTTTGAGGGGCCCTGTAAGCTTTCCATGTTAATTTTTTGCCTTAATTTTGTGTGGAAAAGATTCGTCATGAAGCGGTGGTTCGTTTGATATGCGAACAACCCATTTTTGATCAAGCGATGACAGTTATCTGTGCTATAACGTGGGTGGCTTTAGAAAGGAGGCGTTTACCTCCCTCTGAGGCTAGAATCACTGCTAACCTTAGCCCAACCTCTCTCAAGCCGCGGTGGCCGAGCGGTTAGCGTGCTGCGGCCACACCTAGAGGGACCCGGGATCGAGACCCCCCCAAAGAAACTTTTTTTTTTCTCAAAAATTCAAACACTTTCTTGATCTTATCCATCATACACACATTTTGACATATTTGGGCATATATCACCATCTTGAATGGCCTTTCTACAAATTTTAGCCCCCCTTCAGAGCCCTCCCCGACCAGACAAAATGTTTGAGGGGCCCTGTAAGCTTTCCATGTTAATTTTTTGCCTTAATTTTGTGTGGAAAAGATTCGTCATGAAGCGCTGGTTCGTTTGATATGCGAACAACCCATTTTTGATCAAGCGATAACAGTTTTCTGTGCTAAAACGTGGGTGGCTTTAGAAAGGAGGCGTTTACCCCCCTCCGGGGCTAGAATCACTGCTAACCTTAGCGTAACCTCTCTCAAGCCGCAGTGCCCGAGCGGTTAGCGTGCTGCGGCCACACCTAGAGGGACCCGGGATCGAGACCCCTCCAAAGAAACTTTTTTTTTTCTCAAAAATTCAAACACTTTCTTGATCTTATCCATCATACACACATTTTGACATATTTGGGCATATATCACCATCTTGAATGGCCTTTCTACAAATTTTAGCCCCCCTTCAGAGCCCTCCCCGACCAGACAAAATGTTTGAGGGGCCCTGTAAGCTTTCCATGTTAATTTTTTGCCTTAATTTTGTGTGGAAAAGATTCGTCATGAAGCGCTGGTTCGTTTGATATGCGAACAACCCATTTTTGATCAAGCGATAACAGTTTTCTGTGCTAAAACGTGGGTGGCTTTAGAAAGGAGGCGTTTACCCCCCTCCTGGGCTAGAATCACTGCTAACCTTAGCGTAACCTCTCTCAAGCCGCAGTGCCCGAGCGGTTAGCGTGCTGCGGCCACACCTAGAGGGACCCGGGATCGAGACCCCTCCAAAGAAACTTTTTTTTTTCTCAAAAATTCAAACACTTTCTTGATCTTATCCATCATACACACATTTTGACATATTTGGGCATATATCACCATCTTGAATGGCCTTTCTACAAATTTTAGCCCCCCTTCAGAGCCCTCCCCGACCAGACAAAATGTTTGAGGGGCCCTGTAAGCTTTCCATGTTAATTTTTTGCCTTAATTTTGTGTGGAAAAGATTCGTCATGAAGCGCTGGTTCGTTTGATATGCGAACAACCCATTTTTGATCAAGCGATGACAGTTTTCTGTGCTAAAACGTGGGTGGCTTTAGAAAGGAGGCGTTTACCCCCCCTCCGGGGCTAGAATCACAGTTAACCTTAGCGTAACCTCTCTCAAGCCGCGGTGGTCGAGCGGTTAGCGTGCTGCGGCCACACCTAGAGGGACCCGGGATCGAGACCCCTCCAAAGAAACTTTTGTTTTCTCAAAATTCAAACACTTTCTTGGTCTTATCCATCATACACACATTTTTTGTTAATGTTAACAATTGACACATTTGGGCATATATCACCATCGTGAATGGCCTTTCTACAAATTTTAGCCCCCTTTCAAAGCCCTCATCGACAAGACAAAATGTTTGAGGGGCCCTGTAAGCTTTCCATGTTAATTGCTTGCCTTAATATTGTGTGGAAAAGATGTGTCATGAAGCGCTGGTTCGTTTGGTATGCGAACAACCCATTTTTGATCTAGCGATGACAGTTTTACGTGCTAAAACGTGGGTGGCTTTAGAAAGGAGGCGTTTACCCCCCTCCGGGGCTAGAATCACAGTTAACCTTAGCGTAACCTCTCTCAAGCCGCGGTGGCCGAGTGGTTAGCGTGCTGCGGCCACACCTAGAGGGACCCGGGATCGAGACTCTTCCAAAGAAACTTTTTTTTTCTCAAAATTCAAACACTTTCTTGGTCTTATCCATCATACACACATTTTTTTTGTCAACAATTGACACATTTGGGCATATATCACCATCGTGAATGGCCTTTCTACAAATTTTAGCCCCCCTTCAAAACCCTCCCCGACCAAACAAAATGTTTGAGGGGCCCTGTAAGCTTTCTATGTTAATTTTTTGCCTTAATTTTGGGTGGAAAAGATGTGTCATGAAGCGCTGGTTCGTTTGATATGCGAACAACCCATTTTTGATCAAGCGATGACAGTTTTCTGTGCTAAAACGTGGGTGGCTTTAGAAAGGAGGCGTTTACCCCCCTCCGGGGCTAGAATCACAGTTAACCTTAGCGTAACCTCTCTCAAGCCGCGGTGGCCGAGCGGTTAGCGTGCTGCGGCCACACCTAGAGGGACCCTGGATCGAGACCCTTCGAAACTTAACTTTTTTCTCAAAATTCAAACACTTTCTTGGTCTTATCCATCATACACACATTTTTTGTCAACAATTGACACATTTGGGCATATATCACCATCGTGAATGGCCTTTCTACAAATTTTAGCCCCCCTTCAAAACCCTCATCGACCAGACAAAATGTTTGAGGGGCCCTGTAAGCTTTCCATGTTAATTGTTTGCCTTAATATTGTGTGGAAAAGATGTGTCATGAAGCGCTGGTTCGTTTGGTATGCGAACAACCCATTTTTGATCTAGCGATGACAGTTTTCTGTGCTAAAACGTGGGTGGCTTTAGAAAGGAGGCGTTTACCCCCCTCCGGGGCTAGAATCACAGTTAACCTTAGCGTAACCTCTCTCAAGCCGCGGTGACCTAGCGGTTAGCGTGCTGCGGCCACACCTAGAGGGACCCGGGATCGAAACCCTTCCAAAGAAACTTTTTTTTTCTCAAAATTCAAACACTTTCTTGGTCTTATCCATCATACACACATTTTTTGTCAACAATTGACACATTTGGGCATATATCACCATCGTGAATGGCCTTTCTACAAATGTTAGCCTCCCTTCAAAACCCTCCCCGACCAAACAAAATGTTTGTGGGGCCCTGTAAGCTTTCCATGTTAATTTTTTGCCTTAATGTTGCCCGGAAAAGATGTGTCATGAAGCGCTGGTTCGTTTGATATGCGAACAACCCATTTTTGATCAAGCAATGACAGTTTTCTGTGCTAAAACGTGGGTGGCTTTAGAAAGGAGGCGTTTACCCCCCTCCGGGGCAAGAATCACAGTTAACCTTAGCGTAACCTCTCTCAAGCCGCGGTGGCCGAGCGGTTAGCGTGCTGCGGCCACACCTAGAGAAACCCGGGATCGAGACCCCTCCAAAGAAACTTTTTTTTTCTCAAAAATTCAAACACTTTCTTGGTCTTATCCATCATACACACATTTTTTGTCAACAATTGACACATTTGGGCATATATCACCATCGTGAATGGGCCTTTCTACAAATTTTAGCCCCCCTTCAAAACCCTCCCTGACCAAACAAAATGTTTGTGGGGCCCTGTAAGCTTTCCATGTTAATTTTTTGCCTTAATGTTGGGTGGAAAAGATGTGTCATGAAGCGCTGGTTCGTTTGATATGCGAAAGAAAGAAAGAAAGAAACATCTATATTTTACAAGGATAACAACTTAGGTTCCGTGCGGATCCTATCTCCCAGCTGGTCCTTGGCCAAACCTCTTGGCATTGATCTTTCCCGGATTATCCGTACCCATTTTCAGCTGGGTGGACTGGAATTATGAGTGAAGATGACTTATTCAAGGTCATCGGACTTTCACACCCTAGTCAGGAACCGAACTCACAAACATAACGACCTCCATTTCCTCGTATCCAAGCAAATGACGTCATGTTTGTAAAGAACAACCCATTTTTGATCAAGCGATGACAGTTTTCTGTGCTAAAACGTGGGTGGCTTTAGAAAGGAGGCGTTTACCCCCCTCCGGGGCAAGAATCACAGTTAACCTTAGCGTAACCTCTCTCAAGCCGCGGTGGCCGAGCGGTTAGCGTGCTGCGGCCACACCTAGAGAAACCCGGGATCGAGACCCCTCCAAAGAAACTTTTTTTTTCTCAAAAATTCAAACACTTTCTTGGTCTTATCCATCATACACACATTTTTTGTCAACAATTGACACATTTGGGCATATATCACCATCGTGAATGGCCTTTCTACAAATTTTAGCCCCCCTTCAAAACCCTCCCCGACCAGACAAAATGTTTGAGGGGCCCTGTAAGCTTTCCATGTTAATTTTTTGCCTTAATTGTGGGTGAAAAAGATGTGTCATGAAGCGCTGGTTCGGTTGATATGCGAACAACCCATTTTTGATCAAGCGATGACAGTTTTCTGTGCTAAAACCTGGGTGGCTTTAGAAAGGAGGCGTTTACCCCCCTCCGGGGCTAGAATCACAGTTAACCTTAGCGTAACCTCTCTCAAGCCGCGGTGGCCGAGCGGTTAGCGTGCTGCGGCCACACCCAGAGGGACCCTGGATCGAGACCCTTCGAAACTTAAATTTTTTCTCAAAATTCAAACACTTTCTTGGTCTTATCCATCATACACACATTTTTTGTCAACAATTGACACATTTGGGCATATATCACCATCGTGAATGGCCTTTCTACAAATTTTAGCCCCCCTTCAAAACCCTCCCCGACCAGACAAAATGTTTGAGGGGCCCTGTAAGCTTACCATGTTAATTTTTTGCCTTAATTGTGGGTGGAAAAGATGTGTCATGAAGCGCTGGTTCGTTTGATATGCGAACAACCCATTTTTGATCAAGCGATGACAGTTTTCTGTGCTAAAACGTGTGTGGCTTTAGAAAGGAGGCGTTTACCCCCCTCCGGGGCTAGAATCACAGTTAACCTTAGCGTAACCTCTCTCAAGCCGCGGTGGCCGAGCGGTTAGCGTGCTGCGGCCACACCTAGAGTAACCCGGGATCGTGACCCCTCCAAAGAAACTTTTTTTTTCTCAAAAATTCAAACACTTTCTTGGTCTTATCCATCATACACACATTTTTGTTGTCAACAATTGACACATTTGGGCATATATCACCATCGTGAATGGCCTTTCTACAAATTTTAGCCCCCCTTCAAAACCCTCCCCGACCAGGCAAAATGTTTGAGGGGCCCTGTAAGCTTACCATGTTAATTCGTTGCCTTAATTGTGGGTGGAAAAGATGTGTCATGAAGCGCTGGTTCGTTTGATATGCGAACAACCCATTTTTGATCAAGCGATGACAGTTTTCTGTGCTAAAACGTGGGTGGCTTTAGAAAGGAGGCGTTTACCCCCCTCCTGGGCTAGAATCACAGTTAACCTTAGCGTAACCTCTCTCAAGCGGCGGTGGCCGAGCGGTTAGCGTGCTGCGGCCACACCTACAGAAACCCGGGATCGAGACCCCTCCAAAGAAACTTTTTTTTTCTCAAAAATTTAAACACTTTCTTGGTCTTATCCATCATACACACATTTTTTGTCAACAATTGACACATTTGGGCATATATCACCATTACCATCGTGAATGGCCTTTCTACAAATTTTAGCCCCCCTTCAAAGCCCTCCCCAACCAGACAAAATGTTTGAGGGGCCCTGTAAGCTTTCCATGTTAATTCTTTGTCTTAATTTTGTGTGGAAAAGATGTGTCATGAAGCGCTGGTTCGTTTGATATGCGAACAACCCATTTTTGATCAAGCGATGACAGTTTTCTGTGCTAAAAAGGGTGGCTTTAGAAAGGAGGCGTTTACCCCCCTGGCTAGAATCACAGTTAACCTTAGCGTAACCTCTCTCAAGCCAGACAAAATGTTTGAGGGGCCCTGTTAGCTTTCCATGTTAATTTTTGGCCTTAATAGTGTGTGGAAAAGATGTGTCATGAAGCGCTGGTTCGTTTGGTATACGAACAACCCATTTTTGATCTAGCGATGACAGTTTTCTTTGCTAAAACGTGGGTGGCTTTAGAAAGGAGGCGTTTACCCCCCTCCGGGGCTAGAATCACAGTTAACCTTAGCGTAACCTCTCTCAAGCCGCGGTGGCCGAGCGGTTAGCGTGCTGCGGCCACACCTAGAGAGACCCGGGATCGAGACCCCTCCAAAGAAACTTTTTTTTCTAAAAAATTCAAACACTTTCTTGGTCTTATCCATCATACACACATTTTTTGTCAACAATTGACACATTTGGGCATATATCACCATCGTGAATGGCCTTTCTACAAATTTTGGCCCCCCTTCAAAGCCCTTCTCGACCAGACAAAATGTTTGAGGGGCCCTGTAAGCTTTCCATGTTAATTTTTTGCGTTAATTTTGGGTGGAAAAGATGTGTCATGAAGCGCTGGTTCGTTTGATATGCGAACAACCCATCTTTGATCAAGCTATGACAGTTTTCTGTGCTAAAACGTGGGTGGCTTTAGAAAGGAGGCGTTTACCCCCCTCCGGGGCTAGAATCACAGTTAACCTTAGCGTAACCTCTCTCAAGCCGCGGTGCCCGAGCGGTTAGCGTGCTGCGGCCACACCTAGAGGGACCCTGGATCGAGACCCTTCGAAACTTAACTTTTTTCTCAAAATTCAAACACTTTCTTGGTCTTATCCATCATACACACATTTTTTGTCAACAATTGACACATTTGGGCATATATCACCATCGTGAATGGCCTTTCTACAAATTTTAGCCCCCCTTCAAAACCCTCCCCGACCAGACAAAATGTTTGAGGGGCCCTGTAAGCTTTCCATGTTAATTTTTTGCCTTAATTGTGGGTGGAAAAGATGTGTCATGAAGCGCTGGTTCGTTTGATATGCGAACAACCCATTTTTGATCAAGCGATGACAGTTTTCTGTGCTAAAACGTGGGTGGCTTTAGAAAGGAGGCGTTTACCCCCCTCCGGGGCTAGAATCACAGTTAACCTTAGCGTAACCTCTCTCAAGCCGCGGTGGCCGAGCGGTTAGCGTGCTGCGGCCACACCTAGAGGGACCCGGGATCGAGACTCTTCCAAAGAAACTTTTTTTTTCTCAAAATTCAAACACTTTCTTGGTCTTATCCATCATACACACATTTTTTGTCAACAATTAACACATTTGGGCATATATCACCATCGTGAATGGCCTTTCTACAAATTTTAGCCCCCCTTCAAAACCCTCCCCGACCAAACAAAATGTTTGAGGGGCCCTGTAAGCTTTCCATGTTAATTTTTTGCCTTAATTTTGGGTGGAAAAGATGTGTCATGAAGCGCTGGTTCGTTTGATATGCGAACAACCCATTTTTGATCAAGCGATGACAGTTTTCTGTGCTAAAACGTGGGTGGCTTTAGAAAGGAGGCGTTTACCCCCCTCCGGGGCTAGAATCACAGTTAACCTTAGCGTAACCTCTCTCAAGCCGCGGTGGCCGAGCGGTTAGCGTGCTGCGGCCACACCTAGAGGGACCCTGGATCGAGACCCTTCGAAACTTAACTTTTTTCTCAAAATTCAAACACTTTCTTGGTCTTATCCATCATACACACATTTTTTGTCAACAATTGACACATTTGGGCATATATCACCATCGTGAATGGCCTTTCTACAAATTTTAGCCCCCCTTCAAAACCCTCATCGACCAGACAAAATGTTTGAGGGGCCCTGTAAGCTTTCCATGTTAATTGTTTGCGTTAATATTGTGTGGAAAAGATGTGTCATGAAGCGCTGGTTCGTTTGGTATGCGAACAACCCATTTTTGATCTAGCGATGACAGTTTTCTGTGCTAAAACGTGGGTGGCTTTAGAAAGGAGGCGTTTACCCCCCTCCGGGGCTAGAATCACAGTTAACCTTAGCGTAACCTCTCTCAAGCCGCGGTGACCGAGCGGTTAGCGTGCTGCGGCCACACCTTGAGGGACCCGGGATCGAAACCCTTCCAAAGAAACTTTTTTTTTTCTCAAAATTCAAACACTTTCTTGGTCTTATCCATCATACACACATTTTTTGTCAACAATTGACACATTTGGGCATATATCACCATCGTGAATGGCCTTTCTACAAATGTTAGCCCCCCTTCAAAACCCTCCCCGACCAAACAAAATGTTCGTGGGGCCCTGTAAGCTTTCCATGTTAATTTTTTGCCTTAATGTTGGGTGGAAAAGATGTGTCATGAAGCGCTGGTTCGTTTGATATGCGAACAACCCATTTTTGATCAAGCAATGACAGTTTTCTGTGCTAAAACGTGGGTGGCTTTAGAAAGGAGGCGTTTACCCCCCTCCGGGGCAAGAATCACAGTTAACCTTAGCGTAACCTCTCTCAAGCCGCGGTGGCCGAGCGGTTAGCGTGCTGCGGCCACACCTAGAGAAACCCGGGATCGAGACCCCTCCAAAGAAACTTTTTTTTTCTCAAAAATTCAAACACTTTCTTGGTCTTATCCATCATACACACATTTTTTGTCAACAATTGACACATTTGGGCATATATCACCATCGTGAATGGGCCTTTCTACAAATTTTAGCCCCCCTTCAAAACCCTCCCCGACCAAACAAAATGTTTGTGGGGCCCTGTAAGCTTTCCATGTTAATTTTTTGCCTTAATGTTGGGTGGAAAAGATGTGTCATGAAGCGCTGGTTCGTTTGATATGCGAACAACCCATTTTTGATCAAGCAATGACAGTTTTCTGTGCTAAAACGTGGGTGGCTTTAGAAAGGAGGCGTTTACCCCCCTCCGGGGCAAGAATCACAGTTAACCTTAGCGTAACCTCTCTCAAGCCGCGGTGGCCGAGCGGTTAGCGTGCTGCGGCAACACCTAGAGAAACCCGGGATCGAGACCCCTCCAAAGAAACTTTTTTTTTCTCAAAAATTCAAACACTTTCTTGGTCTTATCCATCATACACACATTTTTTGTCAACAATTGACACATTTGGGCATATATCACCATCGTGAATGGGCCTTTCTACAAATTTTAGCCCCCCTTCAAAACCCTCCTCGACCAAACAAAATGTTTGTGGGGCCCTGTAAGCTTTCCATGTTAATTTTTTGCCTTAATGTTGGGTGGAAAAGATGTGCCATGAAGCGCTGGTTCGTTTGATATGCGAACAACCCATTTTTGATCAAGCAATGACAGTTTTCTGTGCTAAAACGTGGGTGGCTTTAGAAAGGAGGCGTTTACCCCCCTCCGGGGCAAGAATCACAGTTAACCTTAGCGTAACCTCTCTCAAGCCGCGGTGGCCGAGCGGTTAGCGTGCTGCGGCCACACCTAGAGAAACCCGGGATCGAGACCCCTCCAAAGAAACTTTTTTTTTCTCAAAAATTCAAACACTTTCTTGGTCTTATCCATCATACACACATTTTTTGTCAACAATTGACACATTTGGGCATATATCACCATCGTGAATGGCCTTTCTACAAATTTTAGCCCCCCTTCAAAACAATCCCCGACCAGACAAAATGTTTGAGGGGCCCTGTAAGCTTTCCATGTTAATTTTTTGCCTTAATTGTGGGTGGAAAAGATGTGTCATGAAGCGCTGGTTCGGTTGATATGCGAACAACCCATTTTTGATCAAGCGATGACAGTTTTCTGTGCTAAAACGTGGGTGGCTTTAGAAAGGAGGCGTTTACCCCCCTCCGGGGCTAGAATCACAGTTAACCTTAGCGTAACCTCTCTCAAGCCGCGGTGGCCGAGCGGTTAGCGTGCTGCGGCCACACCTAGAGGGACCCTGGATCGAGACCCTTCGAAACTTAACTTTTTTCTCAAAATTCAAACACTTTCTTGGTCTTATCCATCATACACACATTTTTTTGTCAACAATTGACACATTTGGGCATATATCACCATCGTGAATGGCCTTTCTACAAATTTTAGCCCCCCCTTCAAAACCCTCCCCGACCAGACAAAATGTTTGAGGGGCCCTGTAAGCTTACCATGTTAATTTTTTGCCCTAATTGTGGGTGGAAAAGATGTGTCATGAAGCGCTGGTTCGTTTGATATGCGAACAACCCATTTTTGATCAAGCGATGACAGTTTTCTGTGCTAAAACGTGTGTGGCTTTAGAAAGGAGGCGTTTACCCCCCCTCCGGGGCTAGAATCACAGTTAACCTTAGCGTAACCTCTCTCAAGCCGCGGTGGCCGAGCGGTTAGCGTGCTGCGGCCACACCTAGAGTAACCCAGGATCGTGACCCCTCCAAAGAAACTTTTTTTTTCTCAAAAATTCAAACACTTTCTTGGTCTTATCCATCATACACACATTTTTGTTGTCAACAATTGACACATTTGGGCATATATCACCATCGTGAATGGCCTTTCTACAAATTTTAGCCCCCCTTCAAAGCCCTCCCCGACCAGGCAAAATGTTTGAGGGGCCCTGCAAGCTTTCCATGTTAATTTTGTGCCTTAATTTTGTGTGGAAAAGATGTGTCATGAAACGCTGGTTCGTTTGATATGCGAACAACCCATTTTTGATCAAGCGATGACAGTTTTCTGTGCTAAAACGTGGGTGGCTTTAGAAAGGAGGCGTTTACCCCCCTCCAGGGCTAGAATCACAGTTAACCTTAGCGTAACCTCTCTCAAGCGGCGGTGGCCGAGCGGTTAGCGTGCTGCGGCCACACCTACAGAAACCCGGGATCGAGACCCCTCCAAAGAAACTTTTTTTTTCTCAAAAATTTAAACACTTTCTTGGTCTTATCCATCATACACACATTTTTTGTCAACAATTGACACATTTGGGCATATATCACCATTCACCATCGTGAATGGCCTTTCTACAAATTTTAGCCCCCCTTCAAAGCCCTTCTCGACCAGACAAAATGTTTGAGGGGCCCTGTAAGCTTTCCATGTTAATTTTTTGCCTTAATATTGTGTGGAAAAGATGTGTCATGAAGCGCTGGTTCGTTTGGTATGCGAACAACCCATTTTTGATCTAGCGATGACAGTTTTCTGTGCTAAAACGTAGGTGGCTTTAGAAAGGAGGCGTTTATCCCCCTCCGGGGCTAGAATCACAGTTAACCTAAGCGTAACCTCTCTCAAGCCGCGGTGGCCGAGCGGTTAGCGTGCTGTGGCCACACCTAGAGAAACCCGGGATCGAGACCCCTCCAAAGAAACTTTTTTTTTTCTCAAAAATTCAAACACTTTCTTGGTCTTATCCATCATACACACATTTTTTTTGTCAACAATTGACACATTTGGGCATATATCACCATCGTGAATGGCCTTTCTACAAATTTTAGACCCCCTTCAAAACCCTCCCTGACCAAACAAAATGTTTGAGGGGCCCTGTAAGCTTTCCATGTTAATTTTTTGCGTTAATTTTGGGTGGAAAAGATGTGTCATGAAGCGCTGGTTCGTTTGATATGCGAACAACCCATTTTTGATCAAGCTATGACAGTTTTCTGTGCTAAAACGTGGGTGGCTTTAGAAAGGAGGCGTTTACCCCCCTCCGGGGCAAGAATCACAGTTAACCTTAGCGTAACCTCTCTCAAGCCGCGGTGGCCGAGCGGTTAGCGTGCTGCGGCCACACCTAGAGAAACCCGGGATCGAGACCCCTCCAAAGAAACTTTTTTTTTCTCAAAAATTCAAACACTTTCTTGGTCTTATCCATCATACACACATTTTTTGTCAACAATTGACACATTTGGGCATATATCACCATCGTGAATGGCCTTTCTACAAAATTTAGCCCCCCTTCAAAACCCTCCCCGACCAGACAAAATGTTTGAGGGGCCCTGTAAGCTTTCCATGTTAATTTTTTGCCTTAATTGTGGGTGGAAAAGATGTGTCATGAAGCGCTGGTTCGGTTGATATGCGAACAACCCATTTTTGATCAAGCGATGACAGTTTTCTGTGCTAAAACGTGGGTGGCTTTAGAAAGGAGGCGTTTACCCCCCTCCGGGGCTAGAATCACAGTTAACCTTAGCGTAACCTCTCTCAAGCCGCGGTGGCCGAGCGGTTAGCGTGCTGCGGCCACACCTAGAGGGACCCTGGATCGAGACCCTTCGAAACTTAACTTTTTTCTCAAAATTCAAACACTTTCTTGGTCTTATCCATCATACACAAGCCGCGGTGGCCGAGCGGTTAGCGTGCTGCGGCCACACCTACAGAAACCCGGGATCGAGACCCCTCCAAAGAAACTTTTTTTTTTCTCAAAAATTCAAACACTTTCTTGGTCTTATCCATCATACACACATTTTTTGTCAACAATTGACACATTTGGGCATATATCACCATTCACCATCGTGAATGGCCTTTCTACAAATTTTAGCCCCCCTTCAAAGCCCTTCTCGACCAGACAAAATGTTTGAGGGGCCCTGTAAACTTTCCATGTTAATTTTTTGCCTTAATATTGTGTGGAAAAGATGTGTCATGAAGCGCTGGTTCGTTTGGTATGCGAACAACCCATTTTTGATCTAGCGATGACAGTTTTCTGTGCTAAAACGTAGGTGGCTTTAGAAAGGAGGCGTTTATCCCCCTCCGGGGCTAGAATCACAGTTAACCTAAGCGTAACCTCTCTCAAGCCGCGGTGGCCGAGCGGTTAGCGTGCTGCGGCCACACCTAGAGAAACCCGGGATCGAGACCCCTCCAAAGAAACTTTTTGTTCTCAAAAATTTAAACACTTTCTTGGTCTTATCCATCATACACACATTTTTTGTCAACAATTGACACATTTGGGCATATATCACCATTCACCATCGTGAATGGCCTTTCTACAAATTTTAGCCCCCCTTCAAAGCCCTTCTCGACCAGACAAAATGTTTGAGGGGCCCTGTAAGCTTTCCATGTTAACTTTTTGCCTTAATATTGTGTGGAAAAGATGTGTCATGAAGCGCTGGTTCGTTTGGTATGCGAACAACCCATTTTTGATCTAGCGATGACAGTTTTCTGTGCTAAAACGTGGGTGGCTTTAGAAAGGAGGCGTTTATCCCCCTCCGGGGCTAGAATCACAGTTAACCTAAGCGTAACCTCTCTCAAGCCGCGGTGGCCGAGCGGTTAGCGTGCTGCGGCCACACCTAGAGAAACCCGGGATCGAGACCCCTCCAAAGAAACTTTTTTTTTTCTCAAAAATTCAAACACTTTCTTGGTCTTATCCATCATACACACATTTTTTTTGTCAACAATTGACACATTTGGGCATATATCACCATCGTGAATGGCCTTTCTACAAATTTTAGACCCCCTTCAAAACCCTCCCTGACCAAACAAAATGTTTGAGGGGCCCTGTAAGCTTTCCATGTTAATTTTTTGCGTTAATTTTGGGTGGAAAAGATGTGTCATGAAGCGCTGGTTCGTTTGATATGCGAACAACCCATTTTTGATCAAGCTATGACAGTTTTCTGTGCTAAAACGTGGGTGGCTTTAGAAAGGAGGCGTTTACCTCCCTCCGGGGCAAGAATCACAGTTAACCTTAGCGTAACCTCTCTCAAGCCGCGGTGGCCGAGCGGTTAGCGTGCTGCGGCCACACCTAGAGAAACCCGGGATCGAGACCCCTCCAAAGAAACTTTTTTTTTTCTCAAAAATTCAAACACTTTCTTGGTCTTATCCATCATACACACATTTTTTGTCAACAATTGACACATTTGGGCATATATCACCATTCACCATCGTGAATGGCCTTTCTACAAATTTTAGCCCCCCTTCAAAGCCCTTCTCGACCAGACAAAATGTTTGAGGGGCCCTGTAAGCTTTCCATGTTAATTTTTTGCCTTAATATTGTGTGGAAAAGATGTGTCATGAAGCACTGGTTCGTTTGGTATGCGAACAACCCATTTTTGATCTAGCGATGACAGTTTTCTGTGCTAAAACGTAGGTGGCTTTAGAAAGGAGGCGTTTATCCCCCTCCGGGGCTAGAATCACAGTTAACCTAAGCGTAACCTCTCTCAAGCCGCGGTGGCCGAGCGGTTAGCGTGCTGCAGCCACACCTAGAGAAACCCGGGATCGAGACCCCTCCAAAGAAACTTTTTTTTTTCTCAAAAATTCAAACACTTTCTTGGTCTTATCCATCATACACACATTTTTTTTGTCAACAATTGACACATTTGGGCATATATCACCATCGTGAATGGCCTTTCTACAAATTTTAGACCCCCTTCAAAACCCTCCCTGACCAAACAAAATGTTTGAGGGGCCCTGTAAGCTTTCCATGTTAATTTTTTGCGTTAATTTTGGGTGGAAAAGATGTGTCATGAAGCGCTGGTTCGTTTGATATGCGAACAACCCATTTTTGATCAAGCTATGACAGTTTTCTGTGCTAAAACGTGGGTGGCTTTAGAAAGGAGGCGTTTACCCCCCTCCGGGGCAAGAATCACAGTTAACCTTAGCGTAACCTCTCTCAAGCCGCGGTGGCCGAGCGGTTAGCGTGCTGCGGCCACACCTAGAGAAACCCGGGATCGAGACCCCTCCAAAGAAACTTTTTTTTTCTCAAAAATTCAAACACTTTCTTGGTCTTATCCATCATACACACATTTTTTGTCAACAATTGACACATTTGGGCATATATCACCATCGTGAATGGCCTTTCTACAAAATTTAGCCCCCCTTCAAAACCCTCCCTGACCAAACAAAATGTTTGAGGGGCCCTGTAAGCTTTCCATGTTAATTTTTTGCGTTAATTTTGGGTGGAAAAGATGTGTCATGAAGCGCTGGTTCGTTTGATATGCGAACAACCCATTTTTGATCAAGCTATGACAGTTTTCTGTGCTAAAACGTGGGTGGCTTTAGAAAGGAGGCGTTTACCCCCCCTCCGGGGCAAGAATCACAGTTAACCTTAGCGTAACCTCTCTCAAGCCGCGGTGGCCGAGCG
The DNA here is from genome assembly GCA_029955415.1 of Lottia scabra. Lineage (NCBI taxonomy): Eukaryota > Metazoa > Mollusca > Gastropoda > Lottiidae > Lottia > Lottia scabra. The sequence continues at coordinate 10,565,399 of JARJEI010000005.1, read as the reverse complement.
GTTAGCGTGCTGCGGCCACACCTAGAGAAACCCGGGATCGAGACCCCTCCAAAGAAACTTTTTTTTTTCTCAAAAATTCAAACACTTTCTTGGTCTTATCCATCATACACACATTTTTTGTCAACAATTGACACATTTGGGCATATATCACCATTCACCATCGTGAATGGCCTTTCTACAAATTTTAGCCCCCCTTCAAAGCCCTTCTCGACCAGACAAAATGTTTGAGGGGCCCTGTAAGCTTTCCATGTTAATTTTTTGCCTTAATATTGTGTGGAAAAGATGTGTCATGAAGCACTGGTTCGTTTGGTATGCGAACAACCCATTTTTGATCTAGCGATGACAGTTTTCTGTGCTAAAACGTAGGTGGCTTTAGAAAGGAGGCGTTTATCCCCCTCCGGGGCTAGAATCACAGTTAACCTAAGCGTAACCTCTCTCAAGCCGC